>OW121744.1:94635263-95235263 GCA_933228675.1 Stomorhina lunata
AATCTTCAACTTAAAGTTTTTCTAAGAAAAAATTTCAAATTAAAGTTTTTATATAGGAAAAACTTCATAATGAAAGCTTTTCTAAGAGAAAGTTTCAAATTAGTGAAAATTTTTTTTGTACAGAAAAATGTGCTTACGAAAATTTTTCTATAGAAAAAATGTTGCTATAAAAATTTTTCTATAGAAAAAATTTTGGAATGAAGTTTTTCTATAAAAAAAATTTTAGTATGAAAATTTTTCTATATAAACAATTTTCTTATGAACATTTTTCAATAGAAACAAATTTGCTATGAATTTTTGTTATAGAAAACATTTTGCTATGAAAATTTTTCTATAGAAAAAATTTTGTTACAAAAATTTTTTTGTACAAAAAAATAAGCTACGAAAATTTTTGCTATAGAAAAAATTTTATTACGAAAATTTTTCTATAGAAAAAATTTTGTTACGAAAATTTTTCTATAGAAAAAATATTGTTACAAAAATTTTTCTATAGAAAAATTTTTGCTACGAAAATTATTCTATAGAAAAAATATTGTTACGAAAATTTTTCTATAGAAAAAATTTTTCTACAGAAAAAATTTTGTTACGAAAAATTTGTTTATAAAAATTTTTCTATAGAAAAAATTTTGTTCCGAAAATATTTCTATAGAAAAAATTTTGTTACGAAAATTTTTCTATAGAAAAAATAAGCAACGAAAATTTTTCTAAAGATAAAATTTTGTTATGAAAATTTTCTATAGAAAAAGTTTTGTCATGAAATCTTTCTATAGAAAAAAAATTATTATGGAAATTATTCCATAGAAAAAAGTTTGTTATGAAAATTTTTTATAAAAATTTGTTATGAAGATTCAAAAATTTCTTATTTTTATAGGAAATTTTTAAAAAATTTCTTATTTTATTGCATTTTTTTTTTAATTTTTTATTTTTTTGTGAAAATTTTCAAAAATTTCTTATTTTTTAATAAAATTTTTCAAAAATTTCTTATTTTTTTATTAATTTTTTTTTTAAATTCTTATTTTTATGGGAAATTTTCCAAAAATTTCTAATTTTTATCGGACATTTTTTCAAAATGTTCTTATTTTTATTAGAAATTTTCAAAAATTTATAGGAAGCTTTTCAAAAATTTCAAAAATTTATAGGAAACTTTTCAAAAATTTCTTATTTTTATACGAAATTTTTCAAAACTTTTTTACATTTATAGGAAATTTTTCAAAAATTTCTTATTTTTATAGCAAGTTTTTCAAAAATATCTTATTTTTATAGGAAATTTTTCAAATTTTTTTTATTTTTAAGGAAATTTTTATTTTAATATAAAATATTTATAAAACTTCTTATTTAATAGGAAATTTTTGAAAATTTCTTATTTTTATAGGAAAATTTTCTTATTTTTATGGGAATTTTTTAAAATTTTCTCACTTTTATAAGAAATTTTTAAAAAATTCTTATTTTAGTAGAAAATTTCCAAAAAAAAAATCTAAAATATCTTATTTTTATAGGAAATTTTTAAAAAATTGTTTATTTTTATAGGAAATTGTTAAAAAATTTCTTATTTTTATAGGAAGTTTTTCAAAACTTTCTTTTTATTATAGCATTTTTTTTAATTTCTTATTTTTATAAGAAATTTTTTCAAAAATTTCTTATTTTTATAGGAAAATTTTCAAAACTTTTTTACATTTATAGGAAATTTTTCAAAAATTTTTTTATTTTTATAGGAAATTTTTTAAAAATTTCTTATTTTTATATGAAATTTTTAAAAAATTTCTTATTTTTACAGAAAATTTTTCAAAAATTTCTTATTTTTATAAAAAATTTTTCAAAAATTTCTTATTTTTATAGGAAATTTTTCAAAAATTTCTTATTTTTATAGGAAATTTATTAAAAATTTCTTATTTTTATAGAAAATTTTTCAAAAATTTCTTATTTTTATAGAAAATTTTTCAAAAATTTCTTATTTTTATAGGAAATTTTTCAAAAATTTCTTATTTTTATAGAAAATTTTTCAAAAATTTCTTATTTTTATAGGAAATTTTTCAAAAATGTCTTATTTTTATAGGAAATTTTTCAAAAATGTCGTATTTTTATAGGAAATTTTTCAAAAATTTCTAATTTTTATAGGAAATTTTTCAAAATTTTTTTATTTTTATAGGAAATTTTTCAAAACTTTCTTATTTTTATAGGAAATTTTTCAAAATTTCCTATTTTTATAGGAAATTTTTCAAAAATTTCTGATTTTTATAGGAAATTTTTCAAAAATTTCTAATTTTTATAGGAAATTTTTCAAAAA
This sequence comes from Stomorhina lunata, assembly GCA_933228675.1. Taxonomy (NCBI): domain Eukaryota; kingdom Metazoa; phylum Arthropoda; class Insecta; order Diptera; family Rhiniidae; genus Stomorhina; species Stomorhina lunata. The sequence continues at coordinate 94,637,548 of OW121744.1, forward strand.
TTTCTAATTTTTATAGGAAATTTTTCAAAAATTTCTTATTTTGATACAAAAAATTTCTAAAAATGTGTATGTTTTTTGAAGAAATTTAAAAAAAATTCTTAATGAACATTTTTTTACATAATGAAATATCTTAATGAACATTTTCTATAGAAAAAGATTTTTAATAAAAATGTTTATTTCTCATAAAATATATTTTTTGAAGTTTTTGAATGAACGTGAAATCCCATTAGATTCATAAAATTTGCCAAGTAATGTTTTATGTTTTTTCTGGTAGCATTTTTTATTTGTTTGGATTCGTTTTTTTTTCACATTTATTGTCTTTCATTTCGAACACATAAAATAAATAAGCCACTACTCAAAATCTCAGATAAATTTAATTATAATGCCAATGACGCATTGATCACGAAATGTTAATTAAACTTTTGCATTTAGTTTGAATTTTTTTGTAGCTTTTGTCTGTGTTCCGTGAATTGTTGAACAAATGTTTTTGTGATTTTCTGCTGCTGCGGCTTCTAATAACAAATTTGTTGTTAATAAAATGTTCCAAGACTTGTTTTCTTAAACGAAAATGAAAGTTAAATGAAAGATCATTTTAATGAGATTATTTTATTACCAGTTTGTAAAGAAATAAGTTTTGTATTCAGCTTCAATTTCAAATGTTACAATTAAGTTTTAGCAGAGATTTTTGCTCTAGAGCTTCTTTCCAGAAAGACTTACCTTCAATTTTCATCTTCATTTGTAAAATTAACAAAAGTTTCAAAGCATTTATTTAACGATTTTTGAGATACTTCAACTAATTTGAAGTCATAACAATAAAGAAACTACAAATGACTTTAAATAAAACATTTAACAAAAACACAAAAAACAAAAACTCAACCACTAACACCTTCTTCTTGGTTTTCCTTTTAGCTTTTTCATAACTTTTAACATTCATTCGTTTTCGCGGTTAGTTTCATTGTGGGTTTGTAGGAGTATTTTCCTTAATGGCCAAAAGAAAGTGGAATACACCGCTAAAACGTTCAATGACTTTATTATACTTTGAAGCTTTAAGACCTTTAGAAATGAATAAGGAAATTATATATGAAAACCTCAGTAGTTGTGGGGAAATTGGAAAAAGGTTAAAATTTTCTACAAAAATAAGAAATGTTTAAAAAATTCATATAAAAATATAAAATTTTTGAAAAATTTACTAGAAAAATAAGAAATTTTTTAAAAATTTCCTATAAAAGTAAGAAATTTTTGAAAAATTGTGTTTAAAAATAAGAAATTTTTGAAAATGTTTTTCATAAATATAAGAAGTTTTTGAAAAATTTCCTATAAAAACTAGAAATTTTTGATAAATTTAATAAAAATTAAGAAATTTTTAAAAACTTCGTTACAAAATAAGAATTATTTTAAAAATTTCCCATAATTAAGAAATTTTTGAAATATTTCTATCAAAATAAAAAGTTTTTGAAAAACTTCCTATAAGAATAAGAAATTTTTGAAAATTTTCTATAAAAATAAGAAATTTTCTTTTAAAAAATTTTCTACAAAAATAAGAAATTTTTGAAAAATTTGCTATAAAAATAAAGAAATTGTTGAAAATTTTCCTAAAAAATAGAATAAATTTTTGAAAAATTTCGTATAAAACTAAAATATTATTGAAAAATTTCCTATAAAAATAAGAAATTTTTTAAAATTTTCTGTACAAATAAAAAAATTTTGAAAAATTTCCTATAAAACATAGAAATTTTTTAAAAATTTTCTGTAGAAATAAGAAATTTTTGAAAAATTTCCTATAACACTAAAATATTTTTGAAAAACTTACTATAAAAATAAGCAATTTTTGAAAACTTTTTCTACAAATAAAAAAAATTTTTAAAATTTCCTATCAAAATAAGAAATTTTGAAAAAGTTTCTATTAAAGTAAAAGAATTTTGAAATTTTCCTATAAAAATTAAAAAATTTGTTAAAATCTTTTTTGAAAATAAGACACTTTTGAGAGATTTCTTATAAAAATAAGAAATTTAAAAAAAAAAAATTTCTATAAAAATAAGAAATTTTTTAAAAAAATTTCCTATAAAAATAAGAAATTTCTTAAAAATTTCCTATAAAAATAAGAAATTTCTTAAAAATTTCCTATAAAAATAAGAAAGTTTTGAGAAATTTGCTATAAAAATAAGAAATTCTTGAAAAATTCCTTCTAAGATATTTTTGAAGAATTTCCTATAAAAATAAGAAATTCTAAAAAAAAACTTAAAATTTCCAAAATTCTTTTATTTTCATAGAAAAATTTCTAATTTTTATAGGAAATTTTTGAAAAATAAGAAATCTTTAAAAAAATGTTCAATATATAGGAAATAAAAAATTTTCTATAAAAATAAGAAACTAAATATTGAAAAATTTTATATAAAAATAAGAAATTTTTGAAAAATTTCTTATAAAAATAACAAATTTTTGACAAAACTATTTATACAAAAAAAAATAAATAATTTGTAAAAAATTTTTTATTAAATAAGAAATTTTTGAAAACTTTCCTATCAAGATACAAAATTTTTGGAAAATTTTATATAAAAATAAGAAATTTTAAAAAAATTTCCTATAAAATTAAAAAAAAATTAAAATTTCCTATAAAAATAAAAAATTTTTGAAAAATTTCCCATAAAAATAAAAAATTTTTTGAAAAATATTCTATAAAATAAGAAATTTTTCAAAAATTTGCTATAAAAATAAAGAAAAAAAAAATTTCCTTAAATATAAAAAAAAACTTAAATCTTTTTGAAAAATATTCTTTACGAACATCAAATTTTTGAAAATTTCCTCTATAAATAAAAAATTTTTGAAAAATTTCCTATAAAACAAAGAAATTTTTGAAAAAATTTGAATAGAAATAAGAAATCTTTTTAAAAATTTCCTATAAGACTAAAATATTTTTGAAAAACTTCCTATAAAAATAAGCAATTTTTAAAAACTTTTTCTACAAATAAAAAATTTGTGAAAAATTTCCTGTAAAAATAAGAAATTTTGAAAAAGTTCCTATAAAAGTAAAAGAATTTTTGAAATTTTCCTATCAAAATAAAAAATTTTGTGAAAATTTCCTATGAAAATACGAAATTTTTGAGAGATTTTTTTTATAAATTCCTTCTAAGATATTTTTGAAGAATTTCCTATAAAAATAAGAAATTTTTAAAAAACTTATATTCACCTGAGCCCGGATTCGAACCCACAACCTCTTAACATAAATTCTTGGTTCAACTAAAAATTCATTTCTTTCAATCTTTTAATTTTATAGGAAAATTTTCCAAAATGATTTTTTTTTAAATTTCTTATTTTTACAGGAAATTCTTCAAAAGTATCTTAGAAAATTTTGAAAATTTTCCTATAAAAATATTTTTTTTTTAATTTCATATAAAAATAAGGAATTTTTAAAAAAATTTTTATAAAAGTAAGAAATTTTTGAAAAATTTCCTATAAAAGAAAGACTTTTTTCAAAACTTTCCTATAAAAGTAAGAAATTTTTCAAAAATTTCCTATAAAAATTAGAAATTTTGGAAACTTTTCCTATAAAAAATAAAGAATTTTTGAAATTTTAATATAAAAATAAAAACCTTTGGCAAAATTTCCTATAAAAATAAATAATTTTAAAAAATTTCTTATAAAGATAAGATATTTTTGAAAAATTTCCTATAAAAATAGGAAATTTTTGAAAAGATTTTCATAACAATTAAGAAATTGTTAAAAACATTTCCTATAATACTAAAAAAATTTTGTAAATTTTCCTATAGAAATAAGAAGTTTTTAAAAATTTCCAAAAAGAATAAGAAATTTTAGCTAAATTTCCTATAAAAATAAAAAATTTTTTGCCAAATTTCCTACAAAATAAGAATTTCTGGGAAAATTTCCTATAAAAATAAGAAATATTTGATAACTTTGCTTTAAAAATAAAGACATTTTTGAAAAATTTCCTTAAAAGATAAGAAATTTTTAAAAAGTTTCCTATAGAAATAAAAAAATTTTGAAAAGTTCCTATAAAACAATGAAATTTTTGAAAAATTTCCTATAAAACTAAAATATTTTTCAAAAATTTCCTATAAAAATAAAAAATTTTTGAAAAATTTCTTCTACAAATAAAAATTTTTTGAACAATTTCCTATCAAAATAAGAAATTTTGGAAAAGTTCCTAAACAATATGAAATTTTTTAAAAATTTCCTATAAAAATAGGAAATTTTTGAAAAATTTCTTATAAAAATAAGAAATTTTTGAAAAATTTCTTATAAAAATAAGAAATGTTTGAAAAATTTCTTATAAAAATAAGAAATGTTTGAAAAATTTCTTATAAAACTAAGAAATTGTTAAATTTTTCCTATACAAATAAAACATTTTTGAAAAATTTCTTATAAAAATAAGAAATTTTCGAAAAATTTTTTATAAAAATAAAAAAATTTTGTAAAACTTCGTATGAGAATAAGAAAGGAAATTTTTAAAAATTTCCTATAGAAATAATAAATGTTTGGAAAATTTTGCATAAAAATAAGAAGTTTTTAAAAATTTCCCATAAAATTTTTTAAATTTCTTATCAAAAAAAATAAATTTTTGAAAAATTTCCTATAAAACTAAAATATTTTTGAAAAATTTTGCTATAAAACTAAGAAATTATTACAACTTTAAAAAGATCTTTAAGTTAAGCTACTTTATATGCCAAGACTAGCTTTTTGTATTGAAGTAACCTTCTCCTAACAGCAATAAATGCCACAACTACTTAAGCAGCAACAATAGCCCAGCAACAACTGCAGCAGCAACAACGATAGCAATATCTAGAGACGATTGTTATGGCATAACTGCCGCAGTTTAGTTAGCAACTTGTCATTAAGTTTTATTGTTATTTAAATGACGCGTCTTTTATAGGAGAAAGAATGAAACTTAACAAAAACGAAATGAACAAAATTTTAATACTTAATAGAACTAAAGGTACTAAAGGTACCATATAGTGAGTGAATTGACAACAATTTTGCATATATAAAATTGCATGAAAGTTTGTAACCAAAGGATCTCTACACGCGATTCAAGTTATAAGCAAAATGTACGTATGTTTATTCTTGCATATGCCTTTACATGCCTTTATCTGCAAAAGCATATTTCTGTGTATTTGTTTGTATGTTTTCTTTTGGATAAATGTACTCTTATGAATATTTTAAATTTTATATTCAGTATTTTTTTTTTTTTTTGTATTTGTTTTCCATTTGCAGTTTTTCCATTTTTCAAAGGTAATACAATATCTTAACACCCTCAGCACTAGAATTTGTAATAAACATAAAAATTAAATGAAAAAATTCTCATTCGAACAAAAATGCAATGTACAATAACATCTGATATTAAAAATTACATTCTCCAGTATAAAAAATATAAATAGAAATAGAAAATATGTATTCAAATCCAAATCAAAAGAGCTAACCTATTTTCCAAAAAAATAATTCCTATTTTTATAGGAAATTTTTCAAAAATTTCCTATTTTTATAGGAAATTTTTCAAAAATTTCCTATTTTTATAGGAAATTTTTCAAAAATTTCCTATTTTTATAGGAAATTTTTCAAAAATTTCCTATTTTTATAGGAAATTTTTCAAAAATTTCCTATTTTTATAGGAAATTTTTCAAAAGTTTCCTATTTTTATAGGAAATTTTTCAAAAATTTCCTATTTTTATAGGAAATTTTTCAAAAATTTCCTATTTTTATAGGAAATTTTTCAAAAATTTCCTTTTTTTATAGGAAATTTTTCAAAAATTTCCTATTTTTATAGGAAATTTTTCAAAAATTTCCTATTTTTATAGGAAATTTTTCAAAAATTTCCTATTTTTATAGGAAATTTTTCAAAAATTTCCTATTTTTATAGGAAAATTTTCAAAAATTTCCTATTTTTAAAGGAAATTTTTCAAAAATTTCCTATTTTTATAGGAAATTTTTCAAAAATTTCCTATTTTTATAGGAAATTTTTCAAAAATTTCCTATTTTTATAGGAAATTTTTCAAAAATTTCCTATTTTTATAGGAAATTTTTCAAAAATTTCCTATTTTTATAGGAAATTTTTCAAAAATTTCCTATTTTTATAGGAAATTTTTCAAAAATTTCCTATTTTTATAGGCAATTTTTCAAAAATTTCCTATTTTTATAGGAAATTTTTCAAAAATTTCCTATTTTTATAGGAAATTTTTCAAAAATTTCCTATTTTTATAGGAAATTTTTCAAAAATTTCCTATTTTTATAGGAAATTTTTCAAAAATTTCCTATTTTTATAGGAAATTTTTCAAAAATTTCCTATTTTTATAGGAAATTTTTCAAAAATTTCCTATTTTTATAGGAAATTTTTCAAAAATTTCCTATTTTTATAGGAAATTTTTCAAAAATTTCCTATTTTTATAGGAAATTTTTCAAAAATTTCCTATTTTTATAGGAAATTTTTCAAAAATTTCCTTTTTTTATAGGAAATTTTTCAAAAATTTCCTATTTTTATAGGAAATTTTTCAAAAATTTCCTATTTTTATAGGAAATTTTTCAAAAATTTCCTATTTTTATAGGAAATTTTTCAAAAATTTCCTATTTTTATAGGAAATTTTTCAAAAATTTCCTATTTTTATAGGAAATTTTTCAAAAATTTCCTATTTTTATAGGAAATTTTTCAAAAATTTCCTATTTTTATAGGAAATTTTTCAAAAATTTCCTATTTTTATAGGAAATTTTTCAAAAATTTCCTATTTTTATAGGAAATTTTTCAAAAATTTCCTATTTTTATAGGAAATTTTTCAAAAATTTATTATTTTTATAAGAAATTTTTCAAAAATTTCCTATTTTTATAGGAAATTTTTCAAAAATTTCCTATTTTTATAGGAAATTTTTCAAAAATTTCCTATTTTTACAGGAAATTTTTCAAAAATTTCCTATTTTTATAGGAAATTTTTCAAAAATTTCCTATTTTTATAGAAAATTTTTCAAAAATTTCCTATTTTTATAGGAAACTTTTCAAAAACTTCCTATTTTTATAGGAAATTTTTCAAAAATTTCCAATTTTTGTAGGAAATTTTTCAAAAATTTCCTTTTTTTATTGGAAATTTTTCAAAAATTTCCTATTTTTATAGGATATTTTTCAAAAATTTCCTATTTTTATAGGAAAATTTTTTAAAAACTTCCTTTTTTTTATAGGAAAATTTTTCAAAAACTTCCTATTTTTATAGGAAAATTTTCAAAAATTAACTATTTTTATAGGAAATTTTTCAAAAATTTCCTATTTTTATAGGAAAATTTTCAAAAAATTCCTATTTTTATAGGAAATTTTACAAAAATTTCCTATTTTAATAGGAAATTTTTCAAAAAATTCCTATTTTTATAGTAAATTTTTCAAAAATTTCCTATTTTAATAGGAAATTTTTCAAAAAATTCCTATTTTTATAGGAAATTTTACAAAAATTTCCTATTTTTATAGGAAATTTTACAAAAATTTCCTATTTTTATAGTAAATTTTTCAAAAATTTCCTATTTTAATAGGAAATTTTTCAAAAAATTCCTATTTTTATAGGAAATTTTACAAAAATTTCCTATTTTTATAGGAAATTTTACAAAAATTTCCTATTTTTATAGGAAATTTTACAAAAATTTCCTATTTTTATGGGAAATTTTTTAAAAATTTCCTATTTTTATAGTAAATTTTTCAAAAATTTCCTATTTTTATAGGAAAATTTTCAAAAAATTCCTATTTTTATAGGAAATGTTACAAAAATTTCCTATTTTTATAGGAAATTTTACAAAAATTTCCTATTTTTATAGGAAATTTTACAAAAATTTCCTATTTTTATGGGAAATTTTTCAAAAATTTCCTATTTTTATAGAAAATTTTTCAAAAAATTCCTATTTTTATAGGAAAATTTTCAAAAATTTCCTATTTTTTAAAGGAAATTTTTTCAAAAATTTCCTATTTTTATAGGAAATTTTTCAAAAATTTCCTATTTTTATAGGAAATTTTTCAAAAATTTCCTATTTTTATAGGAAATTTTTCAAAAATATCCTATTTTTATAGGAAATTTTTCAAAAATTTCCTATTTTTATAGGAAATTTTTCAAAAATTTCCTATTTTTATAGGAAATTTTTCAAAAATTTCCTATTTTTATAGGCAATTTTTCAAAAATTTCCTATTTTTATAGGCAATTTTTCAAAAATTTCCTATTTTTATAGGAAATTTTTCAAAAATTTCCTATTTTTATAGGAAATTTTTCAAAAATTTCCTATTTTTATAGGAAATTTTTCAAAAATTTCCTATTTTTATAGGAAATTTTTCAAAAATTTCCTATTTTTATAGGAAATTTTTCAAAAATTTCCTATTTTTATAGGAAATTTTTCAAAAATTTCCTATTTTTATAGGAAATTTTTCAAAAATTTCCTATTTTTATAGGAAATTTTTCAAAAATTTCCTATTTTTATAGGAAATTTTTCAAAAATTTCCTATTTTTATAGGAAATTTTTCAAAAATTTCCTATTTTTATAGGAAATTTTTCAAAAATTTCCTATTTTTAAAGGAAATTTTTCAAAAATTTCCTATTTTTATAGGAAATTTTTCAAAAATTTCCTATTTTTATAAGAAATTTTCAAAAATTTCCTATTTTTATAGGAAAATTTTTCAAAAATTTCCTATTTTTATAGAAAATTTTTCAAAAATTTCCTATTTTTATAGAAAATTTTTCAAAAGTTTCCTATTTTTATAGGAAACTTTTCAAAAATGTCCTATTTTTATAGGAAATTTTTCAAAAATTTCCTATTTTGATAGGAAATTTTTCAAGTTCAAGTTCAAGTTTTTTTATTTCCATAAATTTCTTTTTATACATGTTTTTCTAATACTATTTTAATACTAATTATATTTCCCTGCATACATTTGTATTTTTCTAGGACTAAGATAATTTTTTAAAATATTAACATGGCACAATAACTAATTAAGTTACGTGTAATACAATTAAGTTACAAAATTTATTTAAATATTATATTATTTAAAGTTCCCCAAAAATGGAAAAAAGGATACTATTAAATTTATGATTATATCTATACTTATAATTACTTAAAAATAGCTTAAGACTAAATGAAAATTATATACAATAGAGAAAGGATAGGAGGAAAAGTATTTACAAAAGGTGAAGAGGGGAGAATAAGTTACAAAAATACCCTATTGAGTAGTGTTGTATACTGTATTTGTGATGTTTAATGTTCTGATCCTACGGTGATAGAACAACAAGTTTGCACCCTGATAAAGCAGATTAGCATCTCTTAGTGTTAGAAGGTCTATCGGAGACATATACCGTATTAGATGGATGGAATCAACATCAACAGAGCGGCCAAAACATTCCTGGATAAGACCATTCTCGAGAGAACGTGCCTTATCAAGAAATGCCAAGCCCGATCTGATCATGTAACCATCGATACGATCAAAATTGATCCCCGCATAAACTGACCTGTTAGATGGTCTACGGTATATTCCGTCAGGTCCTTGTTTGCGTTTTAAGGACAAACAAGCTACCAAGATTTTCCTCTCCCATACCCTAAGCCTTTCCATCTGGGCAGAAGAGATTCTGAACCAAACTGGAAAGGCATAAGACATGAGGGGGCGGATAACCTGTCTGTAGAGTAGCAGACCCACTTTCCTATCCAAGCATCCTTGTCTACCAAGAATGCCTCGATAGATCGCAAAAGTGCGTTTTGTGCGCTGTAATATATAATCGATATGGCGGTAAAATTCAAAATTTTCGTGGAAGATTACGCCCAAATATTTTATCCTATCCGAAACAGTAATAAGCTCATTACCAACCATAAGGGATGGAATGAACTTCCTACTATTTGGATAAAGATATTTTCTTCTGCCCTTAATAATAATGGCAGTCGATTTTTGAATATTTAGGCGTAACTTCCACTTATTAAAGAATTCCGCCAATTTCGAAAGATATGTATTAACTTTTGAATTAATGTTTCGAGCCCGTGGACCTGAAGAAGCAATAAGTATATCATCCGCATAAGATAAAAGAAGATCACCCTCAGGTGGCTTTGGAATATCATGTACCAGAATATTGTACAAAACAGGACCGAGAAGAGAACCCTGAGGAACTCCAGCAGATACCAATTTTTCATCAGAGCGACAGTCACCCACCCTCACACTGAACTTTCTTTCGCTCAAAAAGTTTGACACAAACCTGCAAAGACGTCTATCAAATCCAAGATTTATCATCTTGTATATAATTCCATTTTGCCAGGCTGTGTCAAAAGCTTTGGCAAAGTCTAAGCTCACTGCTATAGTAGGGTATCTCTTATTGAGACCCCTAGCTACATAATCAGCAAAGACTGTCAGTGCATGTGAGGTTGAGTGACCACGCTTGAATCCAAATTGAGATTCAGCAAGAACATTCCCCTCATCGATCCTGTCATTAATTTGACTAAGAATAAAGAATTCCAAAAGTTTCCCAAAGGAAGATAGAAGTGAAATTGGCCTGTAATTGCTACATAACTTAGGGTCAGTTTTTGGCTTTGGAATTGGCACAATGATGGCTTTTTTCCAATTACGTGGAAAGTAGCCGATATTAATGCAGTGATTGAAAAGAACTGCCATAAAACGCCAAGTTTCTTTTCGAGTTCTCTTAAGAACTACGTCCGGGATACCATCAATCCCACTCGACTTTTTGTTTGGTCTCCGTTTTATGGCAGCACCCATCATCTCTGCTTGAATAAAGCCAAAACTACCCCCATTATTACCATCAGCTGTTAGTGACTGACCAAATGCTGTAATTGGTTCGTCATGCAAATCATTGACTCGGTCCAAAACAGTCTCTGAAAATAAGTCATTGTTAGTTTGTTGTCCACCTTGGTGAACATCAGAGAAGTAATCCGCTAGCAGATTAGCTTTTCTACTGTCATCAGATACCAAGGTGTTCCCTGGGTCTAGTAAGTCATGTATGGTCAACCGTTTATTCTGTCCAGTCGCAGCCCTAATAGTCTTAAATGTCTTGTCATTGAGGTGTATATTCCCAAGGAACTTCTTCCAGTTTTCGCGCTCAAAATTGGCAATTGCGCCTTGAATAATTTTATCCAAATTTTTAATATCAGCTTTTAGAATACGACACCTTCCAGGGTCTCCACAACGTCTCACAAGACGACGTAACCTCTTCTTCTCTGCTATAAAGCGCAAGATATTTGTAGGAAGTTTAAGAAGGCCCTTTCTACCAACTACTATTTTTGGAATAGAGATATCCATAGCTTTTTGGAAAGCCCTTTCAAGAGTCTCAACGCAATTGTCAATTTCTTGCTCGCCAACATTCTCGTTCAATGGAAGCATACGACCTTCAAGTTCCCTATTCAAAGTCATGTTAAAAAGTCCTCTGTTCATTTTGTCATAATTAAGAATGGTCGGTTTTATCCGACCTAGGCAGTCCGAAATGTCAAAAACAATCTCAACCGATTTATGGTCCGACTCAAAATCAATTGTTTTAAGTCCACCACCATTCACCGACGGAGGTATATCGGCAGAAGTCAATACCACATCAATATATGAGGATGATACATCAGTTACTCTTGTTGGCCCGTCCGTAGGGTGAATTACCAGATTCGGATTATTCAATAGCAGATCGTGAAGACGACGACCGCTGGAACATATAACTGAGTCTCCCCAAAAAGGATGTCTGGCATTCAAATCTCCCGCTACAATTAAGTTACCTTCATTGGCCATATCTAAAATCGGTGTGAGATCATCTCTTGACATTGTACCTACAGGTCTGCGATACATTGACACAAATGTCAAGGTACCGCCATTTAGTCTACGGATTTTGACAGCTGTATTTTCTATAGAGCCAGTATTAATAATGATTCTCTCACTATTAATACTATCCCTAACGAAGACAGCTGTCCCGCCTCTTCCGTTTTGTCTATTCTGTCTATAAATAACGTACCCGTCTATGTCCAGCTTATGCCGAGGACTAAGTCCATGTTCAGCCATAAGCAGTACGTCAGGTCTATGTTGGTCCAAAAATAGTTTTAAATAATGTCTTTTATGTCTAGAAATTATTGAATTTGCATTAACGAATATGCATTTGATTTGTCTAGCCATGATGACTTAATGAATATAGCATACCAAGCAAGGCCTTGGATTTCCCTTCGTCAGATTTGATATTTTGGTACTCTTTAGTAAAGCTACCAATATTCTTAAGACATGAGAGTAGGCTACCTCCAAGAAGACGTTTGCAATCACGATCAATTACATCAAATTGTGACATTGCACTTTGTAACGTTATACCATCATTAGAGGATGGCAAAGTTTTTTGTGCAGATTTTGCTGAAATATTACCTGCTAACGCTGATGCATAAGAAACACCAGGTTTAACATTGACGAAAGAAACACCGGACTTAACAGGCGGTGGTGAATTACGAGTTCGATTATTCGAAGCCGTTTTTTGGCTTTGAATTTTATTTAAAATTTCCAACCTTCTTGGGCATTGCCGAAAACTAGCAGTGTGCCCCTCAACTCCACAGTTAACGCATTTAACCGGGATGCCTATTTTCGTTACAGCTTTACCTGTAATGGGATCGTGTGCAGTAGTTTGCTCAGTATTACTATCTTTATCCGGAATCCTACAGTTTCCAGGTCCGTGTGACTCACCACACTTCACACACCTGTATGGCATGTTGCAGTTTGCCGAGGTGTGACCAAAACGCTGACAATTAAAACACTGAATAACAGCGCCGCGTTTGAATTTGCGCAAAGATACTCTACAGCAAAGAATATACCGTAGGTTATAAACTGCAGAAATATCAGATTCTCTTGAAATCTGAAGCAACCATTTATCATTATAAAGTTTGACTATTCTAACAATTTCCATATTTATATGGAGTTCATTCAAATGTACCGTTACATCTTCAACGGAATATGTCCCCGATAGGCCCTCTATAACCAAAGAAAATGGTCTTTGTCCTCTAGGGGTATAAGTATAAAAGTTGACCTTTTTGTCAACCAATAATTGTTTGCATTTTTCAAAATCGCTAAGAGTGCAAACTCCAATATTGGTAGCATTTCTGCTCATAATTTTAATATTAAAATTACTGTGCCCTAAATGATTTTTAATTACTAAAGACATGTCCTTGACGTTAATATTGTATGTGGTAATGATTGGAATATGTTTTGGATTACCTAACTTATTTTTATTTCCAGGTTTACTAGCAGGAACCATCTCTTCTTGTTGTTTCTTCTTACTTGATGAGGCCGCCTCAGGACATTCTTGGGCTTCGGCTTGCATCTCATCGTCATCTGTATATTGACTACTTTCTAATTCATCCTCATTTTGGCTTTTTAATCTTTGTTCTTCTTGCAAGATTAACGCTTCTAATTTATTTCTTAAGCTTGAGTTTTCATTCTCCAGATATTGTATCTTGGACTCAGAAAGATTCAGTCGCTTTAATAGCTGCTCATTCATTGAAGCTAAATCATTGAATTTTTGATTTAGACTTTCGTTTTCATCACTTCCGTCATTCTGCCTCTTCTTTTTGAGACTTCGTTTAGTTTCGTCACCATCCATATTGGATGGCAACTAAAAAACACTTGCTCCCTTATACACTTGATTGGCGATTATATGATACAAGCAAAAAAGTACTTGTCATAAAACTACTTGCTGCCTTGTATGCGATTCTCAAAGTTTTACACACCTCAAGTAAAAAAAACACTTGTTGTAAAAACAACTTGCTGCCTTCTCAAGTAAAAACACTTGTTATAAAAACAACTTGCTGCCTCCTATAGACTTCTCAAAAATTAGACTCTTGAACACAAAGGGACCGTCTATATTTTATGTTCGCCTGATAATTGTTTTGAACATCCAGGTTTTATTTATCACTTTTTTGATATTTACACAATATTTTTATTTTTTTCCGATTTTTTATTTTTCAGAAATTATTTTTATTAAATTTTAAAAATACCGCTCACAATGTTTACACAACCAGTGCCAGCACAAGACTTCATTATTGTTAGGAAATTTTTCAAAAATTTCCTTTTTTTATAGGAAATTTTTCAAAAATTTCCTATTTTTATAGGAAATTTTTCAAAAATTTCCTATTTTTATAGGAAATTTTTCAAAAATTTCCTATTTTTATAGGAAATTTTTCAAAAATTTCCTATTTTTATAGGAAATTTTTCAAAAATTTCCTATTTTTATAGGAAATTTTTCAAAAATTTCCTATTTTTATAGGAAATTTTTCAAAAATTTCCTATTTTTATAGGAAATTTTTCAAAAATTTCCTATTTTTATAGGAAATTTTTCAAAAATTTCCTATTTTTATAGGAAATTTTTCAAAAATTTCCTATTTTTATAGGAAATTTTTCAAAAATTTCCTATTTTTATAGGAAATTTTTCAAAAATTTCCTATTTTTATAGGAAATTTTTCAAAAATTTCCTATTTTTATAGGAAATTTTTCAAAAATTTCCTATTTTTATAAGAAATTTTTCAAAAATTTCCTATTTTTATAGGAAATTTTTCAAAAATTTCCTATTTTTATAGAAAATTTTTCAAAAATTTCCTATTTTTATAGAAAATTTTTCAAAAATTTCCTATTTTTATAGGAAACTTTTCAAAAACTTCCTATTTTTATAGGAAATTTTTCAAAAATTTCCAATTTTTGTAGGAAATTTTTCAAAAATTTCCTTTTTTTATTGGAAATTTTTCAAAAATTTCCTATTTTTATAGGATATTTTTCAAAAATTTCCTATTTTTATAGGAAAATTTTTCAAAAACTTCCTATTTTTATAGGAAAATTTTTCAAAAACTTCCTATTTTTATAGGAAAATTTTCAAAAATTAACTATTTTTATAGGAAATTTTTCAAAAATTTCCTATTTTTATAGGAAAATTTTCAAAAAATTCCTATTTTTATAGGAAATTTTACAAAAATTTCCTATTTTAATAGGAAATTTTTCAAAAAATTCCTATTTTTATAGTAAATTTTTCAAAAATTTCCTATTTTAATAGGAAATTTTTCAAAAAATTCCTATTTTTATAGGAAATTTTACAAAAATTTCCTATTTTTATAGGAAATTTTACAAAAATTTCCTATTTTTATAGGAAATTTTACAAAAATTTCCTATTTTTATAGTAAATTTTTTAAAAATTTCCTATTTTAATAGGAAATTTTTCAAAAAATTCCTATTTTTATAGGAAATTTTACAAAAATTTCCTATTTTTATAAGAAATTTTACAAAAAATTTCCTATTTTTATAGGAAATTTTACAAAAATTTCCTATTTTTATGGGAAATTTTTCAAAAATTTCCTATTTTTATAGTAAATTTTTCAAAAATTTCCTATTTTTATAGGAAAATTTTCAAAAAATTCCTATTTTTATAGGAAATGTTACAAAAATTTCCTATTTTTATAGGAAATTTTACAAAAATTTCCTATTTTTATAGGAAATTTTACAAAAATTTCCTATTTTTATGGGAAATTTTTCAAAAATTTCCTATTTTTATAGAAAATTTTTCAAAAAATTCCTATTTTTATAGGAAAATTTTTCAAAAACTTCCTATTTTTATAGGAAAATTTTCAAAAATTTCCTATTTTTATAGGAAATTTTTCAAAAACTTCCTATTTTTATAGAAAATTTTTCAAAAATTTCCTATTTTTATAGGAAATTTTTCAAAAATTTCCTATTTTAATAGGAAATTTTTCAAAAAATTCCTATTTTTATAGGAAATTTTTCAAAAATTTCCTATTTTTATAGGAAATTTTTCAAAAATTTCCTATTTTTATAGGAAATTTTTCAAAAATTTCCTATTTTTATAGGAAATTTTTCAAAAATTTCCTATTTTTATAGGAAATTTTTCAAAAATTTCCTATTTTTATAGGAAATTTTTCAAAAATTTCCTATTTTTATAGGAAATTTTTCAAAAATTTCCTATTTTTATAGGAAATTTTTCAAAAATTTCCTATTTTTATAGGAAATTTTTCAAAAATTTCCTATTTTTATAGGAAATTTTTCAAAAATTTCCTATTTTTATAGGAAATTTTTCAAAAATTTCCTATTTTTATAGGAAATTTTTCAAAAATTTCCTATTTTTATAGGAAATTTTTCAAAAATTTCCTATTTTTATAGGAAATTTTTCAAAAATTTCCTATTTTTATAGGAAATTTTTCAAAAATTTCCTATTTTTATAGGAAATTTTTCAAAAATTTCCTATTTTTATAGGAAATTTTTCAAAAATTTCCTATTTTTATAGGAAATTTTTCAAAAATTTCCTATTTTTATAGGAAATTTTTCAAAAATTTCCTATTTTTATAGGAAATTTTTCAAAAATTTCCTATTTTTATAGGAAATTTTTCAAAAATTTCCTATTTTTATAGGAAATTTTTCAAAAATTTCCTATTTTTATAGGAAATTTTTCAAAAATTTCCTATTTTTATAGGAAATTTTTCAAAAATTTCCTATTTTTATAGGAAATTTTTCAAAAATTTCCTATTTTTATAGGAAATTTTTCAAAAATTTCCTATTTTTATAGGAAATTTTTCAAAAATTTCCTATTTTTATAGGAAATTTTTCAAAAATTTCCTATTTTTATAGGAAATTTTTCAAAAATTTCCTATTTTTATAGGAAATTTTTCAAAAATTTCCTATTTTTATAAGAAATTTTCAAAAATTTCCTATTTTTATAGGAAAATTTTTCAAAAATTTCCTATTTTTATAGAAAATTTTTCAAAAGTTTCCTATTTTTATAGGAAACTTTTCAAAAATGTCCTATTTTTATAGGAAATTTTTCAAAAATTTCCTATTTTGATAGGAAATTTTTCAAAAATTTCCTTTTTTTATAGGAAATTTTTCAAAAATTTCCTATTTTTATAGGAAATTTTTCAAAAATTTCCTATTTTTATAGGAAATTTTTCAAAAATTTCCTATTTTTATAGGAAATTTTTCAAAAATTTCCTATTTTTATAGGAAATTTTTCAAAAATTTCCTATTTTTATAGGAAATTTTTCAAAAATTTCCTATTTTTATAGGAAATTTTTCAAAAATTTCCTATTTTTATAGGAAATTTTTCAAAAATTTCCTATTTTTATAGGAAATTTTTCAAAAATTTCCTATTTTTATAGGAAATTTTTCAAAAATTTCCTATTTTTATAGGAAATTTTTCAAAAATTTCCTATTTTTATAGGAAATTTTTCAAAAATTTCCTATTTTTATAGGAAATTTTTCAAAAATTTCCTATTTTTATAGGAAATTTTTCAAAAATTTCCTATTTTTATAGGAAATTTTTCAAAAATTTCCTATTTTTATAGGAAATTTTTCAAAAATTTCCTATTTTTATAGGAAATTTTTCAAAAATTTCCTATTTTTATAAGAAATTTTTCAAAAATTTCCTATTTTTATAGGAAATTTTTCAAAAATTTCCTATTTTTATAGAAAATTTTTCAAAAATTTCCTATTTTTATAGAAAATTTTTCAAAAATTTCCTATTTTTATAGGAAACTTTTCAAAAACTTCCTATTTTTATAGGAAATTTTTCAAAAATTTCCAATTTTTGTAGGAAATTTTTCAAAAATTTCCTTTTTTTATTGGAAATTTTTCAAAAATTTCCTATTTTTATAGGATATTTTTCAAAAATTTCCTATTTTTATAGGAAAATTTTTCAAAAACTTCCTATTTTTATAGGAAAATTTTTCAAAAACTTCCTATTTTTATAGGAAAATTTTCAAAAATTAACTATTTTTATAGGAAATTTTTCAAAAATTTCCTATTTTTATAGGAAAATTTTCAAAAAATTCCTATTTTTATAGGAAATTTTACAAAAATTTCCTATTTTAATAGGAAATTTTTCAAAAAATTCCTATTTTTATAGTAAATTTTTCAAAAATTTCCTATTTTAATAGGAAATTTTTCAAAAAATTCCTATTTTTATAGGAAATTTTACAAAAATTTCCTATTTTTATAGGAAATTTTACAAAAATTTCCTATTTTTATAGGAAATTTTACAAAAATTTCCTATTTTTATAGTAAATTTTTTAAAAATTTCCTATTTTAATAGGAAATTTTTCAAAAAATTCCTATTTTTATAGGAAATTTTACAAAAATTTCCTATTTTTATAAGAAATTTTACAAAAATTTCCTATTTTTATAGGAAATTTTACAAAAATTTCCTATTTTTATGGGAAATTTTTCAAAAATTTCCTATTTTTATAGTAAATTTTTCAAAAATTTCCTATTTTTATAGGAAAATTTTCAAAAAATTCCTATTTTTATAGGAAATGTTACAAAAATTTCCTATTTTTATAGGAAATTTTACAAAAATTTCCTATTTTTATAGGAAATTTTACAAAAATTTCCTATTTTTATGGGAAATTTTTCAAAAATTTCCTATTTTTATAGAAAATTTTTCAAAAAATTCCTATTTTTATAGGAAAATTTTTCAAAAACTTCCTATTTTTATAGGAAAATTTTCAAAAATTTCCTATTTTTATAGGAAATTTTTCAAAAACTTCCTATTTTTATAGAAAATTTTTCAAAAATTTCCTATTTTTATAGGAAATTTTTCAAAAATTTCCTATTTTAATAGGAAATTTTTCAAAAAATTCCTATTTTTATAGGAAATTTTTCAAAAATTTCCTATTTTTATAGAAATTTTTCAAAAATTTCCTATTTTTATAGTAAATTTTTCAAAAATTTCCTATTTTAATAGGAAATTTTTCAAAAATTTCCTATTTTTATAGTAAATTTTTCAGAAATTTCCTATTTTTATAGGAAATTTTTCCAAATTTCCTATTTTTATAGGAAATTTTTCAAAAATTTCTTATTTTTATAGGAAATTTTTCAAAAAATTTCTATTTTTCTATAAAATTTTTCAATACTTTTATTTTTATAGGAAATTTTTTTTAAAGTTTCTTATTTTTAAGGGAAATTTTTGGAAATTTTCACATTTGTATAGAATACTTTTCAAAAACTTCTTATACAAAGGAAATGTTTCATAATTTAATTTATCTGATTATTTTGCTTAAAGTTTTTCTATGAAACTGACGGCATTTTTCAATAAATGTGCCAAGAGTAGGCCAGTTTTCAACACATCATCATCTTCGGGAGATGAGCACTAAACACTTAAACAAAATTCAAGTGATTTTTCTTTTACCAAGTTAAAAACCCCAAAATCGACACTTCAAAAGTTTAATATTACTGAAAGCATCTGTACTCCCAAACTTCAGATTTTTTATTTTTCGAAATTTTATATTTTTGACAAATCACGTAAACAAGAGAAAAAACTTGCGCATTTGTTAAAGAAAATTGATTTAAGTGTTTTTCTTAAGAAATTTTTAAAAATAATTACGAAAATAAATTTTTTTCTTTATCAAACCAAAAATCAAAGAAGAAAGTCTTGACAAGAGCAGTCATTGTGTCTGGCTGCTTATATGAAAGAAAATATGTGAATTAAATGAAAGGCCTACAAATTGGTTTTGAAGATATGAACAATTTAAATATAAACAAATTAAAATTTTTATTAGAAGAAACAAGTACTTGGAGGTATATTTTTTCTGAAACAGAAAAACTGAACTAGAAAAGAGTTGGGGGGGGGGGGGAAATGTTTGATAGTTTTAATTGTCAGACTAAAATACATATAAGACAATTGAAGTGGATTTCATTTGAGTCTTTCAACAAAAATTTCACACTAAATTTCAAGCTGTAAATTCGGCGCATGTCATTAATATTTCTTTTCTTCTTTTTTTTTTTGGTTTGAAATAATTTTGTTTCTAAGTTTCTTTTGAATTTGTTAAAAATTCATATGAATATTTGTTAGACTTTATAGCAAAAGTGCTGTAAGTGTATGTATATTTTATGTAGTTGCTCAAGTGGTTTGTCAGCAACATTTCAAACAAAACGACATCAACAACTACCAGCGGCATTAGCAGCAGCAGCGGAACAGCAATAAAAAATTACAAACATTAAAACGAACTGGTCTTTTTCTTGACACTTTATAGTTTCGGAGTTTGACTTCTTTGCCTGAAAGCGTGAATTTCAAACATGAAGTCAAAAATTTGTTAATCATTAAACGATACTGTATAAAAAAACAAGTTGTCTATATTCGACTCTAATATACCCTACGTATATTAAAATTCATTAAACAAAAGAAAATTTTTGAAAAATTTCCTATAAAAATAAGAATTTCTATAAAAATCAGAAATTTTTGAAAAATTTCCTAAAAAATAAGA
Source organism: Stomorhina lunata (assembly GCA_933228675.1). Classification (NCBI taxonomy): domain Eukaryota; kingdom Metazoa; phylum Arthropoda; class Insecta; order Diptera; family Rhiniidae; genus Stomorhina; species Stomorhina lunata. The sequence goes on from OW121744.1 coordinate 94,657,765, forward strand.
AGTTTTTGATAAAGAAAGAAACACTTCCTATATAAATAAGAAACTTTTGAAAAATTTCCTACAAAATTACAAAATTTTTGAAAAATTTACTATAAACATAAGAAATTTTTGAAAAATTTTCTACAAAATTAGGAAATTTTTGAAATATTTTCTACAAAAATAGGAAATTTTTGAAAAATTTTCTACAAAAATAGGAAATTTTTTAAAAATTTCCTGTAAAAATATGAAGTTCTTGAACAATTTCCTATAAAAATATAAAAGTTATGAAAAAATTCCTATAAAAATAGGAAATTTTTGAAAAATTTGCTCTAAGAATAAGAAATTTTTGAAAAATTTCCTATAAGAATAGGAAATTTTTGAAAAATTTCCTATAAAAATAGGAAATTTTTCAAAATTTCCTATAAAAATGGGACAGTTTTGACAAATTTCCTAAAAAAATAGGAATTGTATGAAAAATTTCTTATAAAAATAAGCAAATTTTGTAAAATTTCCTATAAAGATAGGAAATTTTTGAAAAATTTCCTATAAAAATAGGAAATTTTTGAAAAATTTCCTATAAAAATAGGAAATTTTTGAAAAATTTCCTATAAAAATAGGAAATTTTTGAAAAATTTCCTATAAAAATAGGAAATTTTTGAAAAATTTCCTATAAAAATAGGAAATTTTTGAAAAATTTCCTATAAAAATAGGAAATTTTTGAAAAATTTCCTATAAAAATAGGAAATTTTTGAAAAATTTCCTATAAAAATAGGAAATTTTTGAAAAATTTCCTATAAAAATAGGAAATTTTTGAAAAATTTCCTATAAAAATAGGAAATTTTTGAAAAATTTCCTATAAAAATAGGAAATTTTTGAAAAATTTCCTATAAAAATAGGAAATTTTTGAAAAATGTCCTATAAAAATAGGAAATTTTTGAAAAATTTCCTATAAAAATAGGAAATTTTTGAAAAATTTCCTATAAAAATAGGAAATTTTTGAAAAATTTCCTATAAAAATAGGAAATTTTTGAAAAATTTCCTATAAAAATAGGAAATTTTTGAAAAATTTCCTATAAAAATAGGAAATTTTTGAAAAATTTCCTATAAAAATAGGAAATTTTTGAAAAATTTCCTATAAAAATAGGAAATTTTTGAAAAATTTCCTATAAAAATAGGAAATTTTTGAAAAATTTCCTATAAAAATAGGAAATTTTTGAAAAATTTCCTATAAAAATAGGAAATTTTTGAAAAATTTCCTATAAAAATAGGAAATTTTTGAAAAATTTCCTATAAAAATAGGAAATTTTTGAAAAATTTCCTATAAAAATAGGAAATTTTTGAAAAATTTCCTATAAAAATAGGAAATTTTTGAAAAATTTCCTATAAAAATAGGAAATTTTTGAAAAATTTCCTATAAAAATAGGAAATTTTTGATAAATTTCCTATAAAAATAGGAAATTTTTGAAAAATTTCCTATAAAAATAGGAAATTTTTGAAAAATTTCCTATAAAAATAGGAAATTTTTGAAAAATTTCCTATAAAAATAGGAAATTTTTGAAAAATTTCCTATAAAAATAGGAAATTTTTGAAAAATTTCCTATAAAAATAGGAAATTTTTGAAAAATTTCCTATAAAAATAGGAAATTTTTGAAAAATTTCCTATAAAAATAGGAAATTTTTGAAAAATTTCCTATAAAAATAGGAAATTTTTGAAAAATTTCCTATAAAAATAGGAAATTTTTGAAAAATTTCCTATAAAAATAGGAAATTTTTGTAAAATTTCCTATAAAAATAGGAAATTTTTGAAAAATTTCCTATAAAAATAGGAAATTTTTGAAAAATTTTCTATAAAAATAGGAAATTTTTGAAAAATTTCCTATAAAAATAGGAAATTTTTGAAAAATTTCCTATCAAAATAGGAAATTTTTCAAAAATTTCCTATAAAAATAGGAAATTTTTGAAAATTTTCCTATAAAAATAGGAAATTTTTGAAAAATTTCCTATAAAAATAGGAAATTTCCTATAAAAATAGGAAATTTTTTTAAAAAATTCCTATAAAAATAGAAAATTTTTGAAAAATTTCCTATAAAAATAGGAATTTTTTGAAAAATTTCTTATAAAAATAGGAAATTTTTGAAAAATTTCCTATAAAAATAGGAAATTTTTCAAAAAAAATTTTGAAAAATTTCTTATAAAAATAGGAAATTTTTGAAAAATTTCCTATACAAATAGGAAATTTTTCAAAAAAATTTGCTATAAAAATAGGAAGTTTTTGAAAAATTTCCTATCAAAATAGGAAATTTTTGAAAAATCTCCTATAAAAATAGGAAATTTTTGAAAAATCTTCTATAAAAATAGAAAATTTTTGAAAAATCTCCTTTAAAAATAGGAAATTTTTTAAAAATTTCCTATAAAAATAGCAAATTTTTGAAAAATTTCTTATAAAAACAGAAGATTTAAAAAAAAAATTGAAAATTTTGAAAATTTTTTTAATAAAAATGAAAAGTTTAATTTTTTTTATAAAAAATTGGTGTAGTTCAAATGTAAGACATTTGATTTTGAATTCCATTTCTTCACTTTACCTTAGCACTTTACTTTATATTCGTTTAGTTGGACAGGCGGACAGACGTTTAAAGATTCATTCATTCAATTTGCCTTTCTTTTATTCGTCAAGAGTCAGTTGTTAGTCTTTCATTTTGTAAACTCTTCTTTCCACAAATTGCGTTGGCTGTTGTCTTAAATGTTTAATTGTAAAAAGTGTTAAAGATTTTATTTTCAATTTATATTTCTATAGTGTTTTGAAATTTTTATATTTTCTGCTTAATTTTTTTCAAGTTCCGTTCAATCGTTTTACCACGCACTAACAATTTTTTTTTCTAATTTTTTATGTATTTCACTTTAATCATGTGTAAAAGTGTTGAAAGATGTTTGTTGAGTCGACCGTGTTTGAACGAAATGATGCATTTGTATGTCATTGTTTCACGTCGAGAAAGACAGACATTTAGGCAGACTTTTAGACAAATACAAAGTTAAATGGTGTTAAAGATCACACACATAAGAGCGATTGGTTTGATGTTTAGACAAATTGTTAGATACAAACTTTCAATACTAGACTTAGGATTGAAAAATAAATTTTATGATTATTGGAAATATGTATGATTTAAAAAATCCTATAAAAATACAAAATTTTTGAAAAATTTCCTATAAAAATAAGAAATTTTTAAAAAATTTCCTATAAAAATAAGAAAATTTTAAAAAATTTCCTATAAAAATAAGAAATTTTTAAAAAATTTCCTATAAAAATTTTTTAAAAAATTTTTAAAAAATTTCCTATAAAAATAAGAAATTTTTTAAAAATTTCTTATAAAAATAGGAAATTTTTTAAAAATTTCATATAAAAATAGGAAATTTTTTAAAAATTTCCTATAAAAATAGGAAATTTTTTAAAAATTTCCTATAAAAATAGGAAATTTTTTAAAAATTTCCAATAACAAAAGGAAATTTTTGAAATTAAAAATAGGAAATTTTTTAAAAATTTCCTATAAAAATAGGAAATTTTTGAAAAATTTCCTATAAAAATAGGAAATATTTGAAAAATTTCCTATAAAAATAGGAAATTTGTGAAAAATTTCCTATAAAAATAGTAACCTTTTGAAAAATTTCCTATAAAAATAGGAAATTTTTGAAAAATTTCCTATAAAAATAGGAAATTTTTGAAAAATTTCCTATAAAAATAGGAAATTTTTGAAAAATTTCCTATAAAAATAGGAAATTTTTGAAAAAGTTCCTATACAAATAGGAAATTTTTGAAAAAATTTCCTATAAAAATAGGAAATTTTTGAAAAATTTCTTATAAAAACAGGAATTTTTTGAAAAATTTCCTATAAAAATAGGAAATTTTTGAAAAATTTCCTATAAAAATAGGAAATTTTTGAAAAATTTCCTATAAAAGTAGGAAATTTTTGAAAAATTTCCTATAAAAGTAGGAAATTTTTGAAAAAATTTCCTATAAAAATAGGAAATTTTTGAAAAATTTCCTATAAAAGTAGGAAATTTTTGAAAAAATTTTCTATAAAAATAGGAAATTTTTGAAAAATTTCCTATAAAAATAGGAAATTTTTGAAAAATTTCCTATAAAAATAGGAAATTTTTGAAAAATTTCCTATAAAAATAGGAAATTTTTGAAAAATTTCCTATAAAAATAGGAAATTTTTGAAAAATTTCCTATAAAAATAGGAAATTTTTGAAAAATTTCCTATAAAAATAGGAAATTTTTGAAAAATTTCCTATAAAAATAGAAAATTTTTGAAAAATTTCCTATAAAAATAGGAAATTTTTGAAAAATTTCCTATAAAAATAGGAAAATTTTGAAAAATTTCCTATAAAAATAGTAACTTTTTGAAAAATTTCCTATAAAAATAGGAAATTTTTGAAAAATTTCCTATAAAAATAGGAAATTTTTGAAAAATTTCCTATAAAAATAGGAAATTTTTGAAAAATTTCCTATAAAAATAGGAAATTTTTGAAAAATTTCCTATAAAAATAGGAAATATTTGAAAAATTTCCTATAAAAATAGGAAATTTTTGAAAAATTTCCTATAAAAATAGGAAATTTTTGAAAAATTTCCTATAAAAATAGGAAATTTTTGAAAAATTTCCTATAAAAATAGGAAATTTTTGAAAAATTTCCTATAAAAATAGGAAATTTTTGAAAAATTTCCTATAAAAATAGGAAATTTTTGAAAAATTTCCTATAAAAATAGGAAATTTTTGAAAAATTTCCTATAAAAATAGGAAATTTTTGAAAAATTTCCTATAAAAATAGGAAATTTTTGAAAAATTTCCTATAAAAATAGGAAATTTTTGAAAAATTTCCTATAAAACTAGGAAATTTTTGAAAAATTTCCTATAAAAATAGGAAATTTTTGAAAAATTTCCTATAAAAATAGGAAATTTTTAAAAAATTTCCTATTAAAGTATGAAGTTTTTGAAAAAATTTTTGAAAAGTTTCTTATAAAAATAATAAATTTTGAAAAATAGAAAAATTTCGAAATGACATTAAACAATTTTTTGTTGGTCTGGTTCGAAAAATTATCTAGTTGAATTGGAGTATTTTTGGAAAATTATAATAATTTTATAATTTATTGAAAAAAAGTCATTTACATAATTACAATTTTACCTGTTATTAGTATTGAAAATTTCTTACAAAAAATTTTGTCACGTTTTTCCAAAATGTTTCTGAAAAACAATTTAAAATAATAACAATTGTAAATAAAGCACAAAAGATTGAAAAAAAACCGTTAATATTTGAAAAAACATTGAATAAATATAAGTTTGAGTCCATACTTGTAAGTATCCCAACATCATTAATAAATAACCCTAAAAACATTTACTTACAAATTAAAACTGAAAAATTTTGACATTTCCAATTTTTTTCCAGCTTTAAATTCTGTAAAACAAAAGTTTTAATACAAACAGTCATTAAAACAAATTTGAGTTTAACAGAAAAACGAAAAAAAAACTATACAAAATATGACAATTTCATTAGAAAACCTACTACGTCAATGTCAAAAAGAATTTATAACAAAAGACATGTTAAAAACTACATGACAAGTTTAAGGTAAATTATGAAATGGAAAACTTAAGTCGTCAACTTACAAACTCACGAAACTCGAATGGAAAAAAAAACAAACCTAAATGGGGTAGAACAAGTTACAACTACATGTTTCACATTTCAAAATAATCAAACATGTCTAGTGAAGTTTGATGAGTGTTTTGGTGGACAGGGTGGACAGACATAAAGGGGCAAGGCGATTTAAAGAAAAACAATAGAGTTTAGAGTAGAAAAAAAATTAAATAATAAAAAAATATGACCAAATTAATAGAGACATACATAAATGAGTAAGTAATAAAAATATGAATTTGTAAAGTAATTATATCAAAAAAAAAATGGTATGTAACGACTTAGGAAGTCACTACTGAAAAGACTTAAGTTAAAGTTTAGTTTTGATTTTTTTTGTTTTTATACTGGCTCTGTTCTGGTTCTGTTCTGGTTTTGTTCTGGTTCTGTTCTGGTTCTGTTCTGGTTCTGTTCTGGTTCTGTTCTGGTTCTGTTCTGGTTCTGTTCTGTTCTGGTTCTGTTCTGGTTCTGTTCTGGTTCTGTTCTGGTTCTGTTCTGGTTCTGTTCTGGTTCTGTTCTGGTTCTGTTCTGGTTCTGTTCTGGTTCTGTTCTGGTTCTGTTCTGGTTCTGTTCTGGTTCTGTTCTGGTTCTGTTCTGGTTCTGTTCTGGTTCTGTTCTGGTTCTGTTCTGGTTCTGTTCTGGTTCTGTTCTGGTTCTGTTCTGGTTCTGTTCTGGTTCTGTTCTGGTTCTGTTCTGGTTCTGTTCTGGTTCTGTTCTGGTTCTGTTCTGGTTCTGTTCTGGTTCTGTTCTGGTTCTGTTCTGGTTCTGTTCTGGTTCTGTTCTGGTTCTGTTCTGGTTCTGTTCTGGTTCTGTTCTGGTTCTGTTCTGGTTCTGTTCTGGTTCTGTTCTGGTTCTGTTCTGGTTCTGTTCTGGTTCTGTTCTGGTTCTGTTCTGGTTCTGTTCTGGTTCTGTTCTGGTTCTGTTCTGGTTCTGTTCTGGTTCTGTTCTGGTTCTGTTCTGGTTCTGTTCTGGTTCTGTTCTGGTTCTGTTCTGGTTCTGTTTGGGTTCTGTTCTGGTTCTGTTCTGGTTCTGTTCTGGTTCTGTTCTGGTTCTGTTCTGGTTCTGTTCTGGTTCTGTTCTGGTTCTGTTCTGGTTCTGTTCTGGTTCTGTTCTGGTTCTGTTCTGGTTCTGTTCTGGTTCTGTTCTGGTTCTGTTCTGGTTCTGTTCTGGTTCTGTTCTGGTTCTGTTCTGGTTCTGTTCTGGTTCTGTTCTGGTTCTGTTCTGGTTCTGTTCTGGTTCTGTTCTGGTTCTGTTCTGGTTCTGTTCTGGTTCTGTTCTGGTTCTGTTCTGGTTCTGTTCTGGTTCTGTTCTGGTTCTGTTCTGGTTCTGTTCTGGTTCTGTTCTGGTTCTGTTCTGGTTCTGTTCTGGTTCTGTTCTGGTTCTGTTCTGGTTCTGTTCTGGTTCTGTTCTGGTTCTGTTCTGGTTCTGTTCTGGTTCTGTTCTGGTTCTGTTCTGGTTCTGTTCTGGTTCTGTTCTGGTTCTGTTCTGGTTCTGTTCTGGTTCTGTTCTGGTTCTGTTCTGGTTCTGTTCTGGTTCTGTTCTGGTTCTGTTCTGGTTCTGTTCTGGTTCTGTTCTGGTTCTGTTCTGGTTCTGTTCTGGTTCTGTTCTGGTTCTGTTCTGGTTCTGTTCTGGTTCTGTTCTGGTTCTGTTCTGGTTCTGTTCTGGTTCTGTTCTGGTTCTGTTCTGGTTCTGTTCTGGTTCTGTTCTGGTTCTGTTCTGGTTCTGTTCTGGTTCTGTTCTGGTTCTGTTCTGGTTCTGTTCTGGTTCTGTTCTGGTTCTGTTCTGGTTCTATTCTGGTTCTGTTCTGGTTCTGTTCTGGTTCTGTTCTGGTTCTGTTCTGGTTCTGTTCCCACAAGTTCATCATTCTACTAATGCCTGACTTAGGGTACTGCAAGTTTCTAAAAATCCTTAAATCTAATGAAAAATTAACCAAAAAATTGTTTCGAAGGAAAATGTGTGAACGTGCTTTTTACATTTAATTGTTTACATGTAAAATAAAAGCGACCACAATTTCTTATTGTGTCCGTCATTCCGTCTGTCCATACCAGGTAGTACCCAGTCATTTTAAACCTTCTCAGAATATTTCAATAAAAAAATCGGACTTTTGAGTCATTAAAGCGTAAAATGTAAAAGACCACAGCACAAATAAACCAAAAAGATGCTATCAGTTATGTCAAGCTTTAAATATGTTTTGTTGCAACTTGAAAGAAAAATCAGTTAAAGGTTCTTTAGGATTTCAAAACACGACTTTCGTACACTTTTCAGTACGAGGTAAAAATCTTTAAATCTTTGGGTTATCAGAATTTTGTTTGTGTACGAGTGAGTATGTGCGTAAAAATGATTGAGTGCATAAAGATGCGTAAAAAGAAAACGATTCAAGACCGCTTAAATATAGACCATTCATACGATATTTTTTTGTATTTTTGAAATGAAAAAACATTCAAATAACACAAAGTATCTGTATATTTTAGAGGAAAAATGTAAAGGTTTTCGTAGAGTAGAGAATAGTGGATATAATATATTATATCTGCATACTAGATAAATGATACTCATTATTACAACGCACTTGTGTTATGTCAAAAATGTCATCCAAATGTAATGTATCTTAGACACAACAAAACAAAAAGCGGCCTTTTTGTTTCTTAAACAAAAAAATTTAATTTTTCAGGAAAAAACTTAAATTTCAAAAGAATCTTTTCTTTTCCTTCATTTGTTTTATTTAAACAAATATATATCACGTTCTTGTGGTCTCTTATATTATTTTTCACTTTATTTCAGGTTTCTTCTGTAGCTTTTAGCTTTTATTTTTCTATTTCTATTTATTCTTGTCTAAAATAGACACAAAATTTGTTATCAATAAAATTGAGGTCAAAATGTTGTACATGTTACACTCTTAATGTTTTTGTCTATTTGGCCTTTTTTCCACTCGTCGTTTAATATAAATAAATGAAAATGGCTTAAACGAAAACTTAACATTTTTTTTTTTTCTTAAATCTCAAATCTTATGTCTTTAAGTTTTTTAAAATGTTTTTACGGCTAAATCCACCAAAATTGAAAAACATGTTAGAATTATGTGACAAACAAATTTGTTACATTTACATGTTCTTCGTTTGGATTTTATCTTAGCGATTTTGTTAGATTTACGCCAGAAATCGCGTAAATTCGGGGACTGGCTAAAAATAGATATCAGTTTCAAATTGTTTTCATAGTTTTTTCTATGATAATTCGCTATAAAGGTTTTCAGTTAATGAGATGCAAGAAAGCCTTATTGTAATTCAAGCTTGTTCTGACTTTATAGGAAATTTTTCAAAACTGTCTTGTTTTTATGGGAAATTGTTAAAAACTTTGTTTTTCTATAGGAATTTTTAAAAAAATTTCGTATTTTTATAGACAATTTTTTAAAAAATTCTTAAGAAATTTGTTACTTTATTTTTATAGGAATTTGTTGTTTTATTTTTATAGGAATTATTTTAAAAGTTTCTTGCTTTTATAAGAAATTTTTAAAAAAATTCTTATTTTTATAGCCAATTTTTAAAAATTTATTATTTTTATATAAAATTTTTTAATAATTTCTTATTTATATAGGAAATTTTTCAAAAATTTCTTATTTTTTGAGAAATTCTTCACAAATTTCTTATTTTTATAAGAAATTTCTTAAAAATATCTTATTTTATAGGAAATTTTAAAAAATTTCTTATTTTTATAAGAAATTTTTTTATAAATTTCTTATTTTTATAGGAAATTTTTCAAAATTTCTTATTTTTATAGGAAATTTTTCAAAATTTCTTATTTTTATAGGAAATTTTTCAAAAATTTCCTATGTTTATAGGAAACTTTTAAAAAGTTTGTTTTTTTGTTAGAAGAATTTTTTAAAAAATTTCTTATTTTTATAGAATTTTTTTTTTTAATTTCTTACTTTTATGAGAAAATTTTCAAAAGTTTCTTATTTTTTTAGGAAATTTCTTAAAAATTTCTTCCTTTTAAAAGAAATTTTTAAAAAATTTCTTATTTTTATAGAAAATTTTTAAAAATTTCCTATTTTTATACGAAATTATTCAAAATTTTCTTATTTTTGTACGAAATTTTTCAAAATTTTCTTATTTTTATAGGAAATTTTTATAAAATAAGAAATGTTTGAAAAATTGCTTATAATTTTTCAAACATTTCTTATTTTGATAAGAAATTTTTCACGAGTTCTATATTTTTATAGGAAAATTTTCAAAAATTTCTTATAAAATTTTTTAAAAATTTCTTATTTTTATAAGAAATTTTTCACAAGTTACTTATCTCTATAGATCATTTTTTAATTTTTTTTTTGTTTTTATAAAAAATTTTCTAAACATTTCCTATTTTTATATAATGTTTTTCAAAAATTTCTTATTTTTATAGGAAATTTTTCAAAAATTCTTATTTTTATAGGAAATTTTTCAAAAGTTTCTTATTTTTATAGGAAATTTTAAAAAAAATTTTTATTTATATAGGAAATTTTTCAAAAATTTCTAATTTTTATAGGAAATTTCTCAAAAATTTCCAATTTTTATAGAAATTTTTAAAAAAAATTCTTATTTTTATAGGAAATTTTTCAAAAGTTTCTTATTTTTATAGGAAATTTTTAAAAAAATTCTTATTTATATAGGAAATTTTTCAAAAATTTCTAATTTTTATAGGAAATTTCTCAAAAATTTCCTATTTTTATAGAAATTTTTCAAAAATTCTTATTTTTATAAAAAAATTTTAAGAAATTTCTTATTTTCATAGGAAATTTTTAAAAAATTTCTTATCTTAATAGGAAATTTTTCAAAAAGTTCTTATTTTTATAGAAAAATTTTCAAAAATTTTTTATTTTTATAGCAAATTTCTCAAAAATTTTTTATTTTTATAAAAAATTTTTCAAAAATTTCTTATTTTTATAGGAAATTTTTCAAAAATTTCTTATTTTTATAGGAAATTTTTCAAAAGTTTCTTATTTTTATAGGAAATTTTTCAAAAATTTCTTATTTTTATAGGAAAATTTTCAAAAGTTTCTTATTTTTATAGGAAATTTTAAAAAAAAATCTTATTTATATAGGAAATTTTTCAAAAATTTCTAATTTTTATAGGAAATTTCTCAAAAATTTCCAATTTTTATAGAAATTTTTCAAAAAATTCTTATTTTTACAGGAAATTTTTCAAAAATTTCTTATTTTTATAGGAAATTTTTCAAAAATTTATTATTTTTATAGGAAATTTTTCAAAAAATTTTTGTTTTAATAGAAAATTTTTCAAAAATTTCTTATTTTTATAAGAAATTTTTCAAAAATTTCTTATTTCTATAGGAAATTTTAAAAATTTAATATTTTTATAGAAAATTTTTCAAAAATTTCTTATTTTTATTGGAAATTTTTTAAGAATTTCTTTTTTTTGTAGAAAATTTTTCAAAAATTTTTTATTTTTATTGGAAACTTTTCAAAATATTCTTTTTCTTATAGGATAATTTTCAAAAATTTCTTATTTTTATAGGAAATTTTTAAAAAATTTCTTATTTTTATAGGAAATTTTTTAAAAATTTCTTATTCTTATAGGAAAATTTTCAAAAATTTCTTATTTTTAGAGGAAATTTTTCAAAAATTTATTTTTTTATAGAAAATTTTTCATTTTCATTTTCTTTATTTTATCGGAAATTTTTCAAAAATTTCTTAGTTTTATAGGAAATTTTTTAAAAGTTTCTTATTTTTATAGGAAATTTCTTAAAAATTTCTTATTTTTATAGAAAATTTTTCAAAAATTTCTTATTTTTATAGGAAATTTTTTTAAAAAATTCTTGTTTTTATAAGAAATTTTTCAAAAATTTCTTATTTTTATAGAAAATGTTTTAAAATTTTCTTATTTTTATAGGAAATTTTTCAAAAATATAGGAAATTTTTAAAAAATTTCCTATTTTTATAGGAAATTTTTCAAAAATTTCCTATTTTTATAGGAAATTTTTAAAAAATTTCTTATTTTTGTAGGTAATTTTTCAAAAATGTATTATTTTGATAGGAAATTTTTCAAAAAAATTTCTTATTTTTAAAAAAAAATTTCAAAAATTTCTTATTTTTATAAAAAATTTCTTATTTTTATAAAAAATTTCAAAAATTTCTTATTTTAATAGAAAATTTTACAAAAATTTCTTATTTTTATAGGAAATTTTTAAAAAATTTCCTATTTTTATAGGAAATTTTTCAAAAATTTCTTATTTTTGTAGGAAATTTTTCAAAAATATAGGAAATTTTTAAAAAATTTCCAATTTTTATAGGAAATTTTTAAAAAATTTCCTATTTTTATAGGAAATTTTTCAAAAATTTCTTATTTTTGTAGGAAATTTTTCAAAAATGTTTTATTTTTATAGGAAATTTTTCAAAAAAATTTCTTATTTTTATAAAAAAATTTCAAAAATTTCTTATTTTTATAAAAAAATTCTTATTTCTATAAAAAATTTCAAAAATTTCTTATATTTATAAAATATTTCAAAAATTTCTTATTTTTATAGAAAAATTTCAAAAAATTGTAATTTTTATAAGAACTTAAAAAAAATCTGATCTTGATAAGAAATTTTTCAAAAATTTCTTATTTTTAAATAAAAATGCCGCAAAGTCGTCAAACAATGAATAACTCTAAAAGTAATACATTTGATCTCATTTTGAGCTCAAGTTAATGTATATTAAATATTTTTAATTCCTCTATTAAAAACAATAAAATATTTTCTAAAAACTATAAAAATGAAAATAATTAAACTACCATATAACTGTAAAATATATGTTAAGATTTACTGGAGGCATAAAACAAAACCTCCGTAAATCATGTCATTTTTTTAAGGGCCTTTTTTGAAATTATGTTTTCTAATAATTAGAACTACAACTAAGAAAATAATTAAAAATTACTAAAATAAATAAAAGTGAAGTCAAATAAGCGTGTGTGGCTCTTGATATATAACAATTAAAGATAAGATTTATTTATGTACCCTACACAACGACACATGCGTAGCAAGGGTATGTTGATACTATTTATATTGATCGACCGTCTCAGAATCACTTTCTCAGTACAATTAATTACGTCTTACCGTTAATCGATGCACACTTTTCTTGAAAATCGGTCCACATTAAACCTTAGCTTCCTCACAATGGGTTTAAATGGACTTCAAAGTATCTACTTTAATTTATCTAAATCTCGCGAAATGTAGTTTACATAATTTCCTAAAGTCTTAAAAGAAATCTAGAAATTAGTTTGTAGTCTATTCACATACTAAACTCTGTGCTGTAGGGTATATTATAGTCGGCTTTAGCGACAGTAATACTTTCTTACTTATTTGTTTACAAACTTTTAAAGCGGGTTTTAGTTTAACATTTAATTTTTTATGAACAACTTAAAAAATACTAAGAATTTTTTGTTTTTTTAAGATAACGGAAATGTTTAATTAAAAAATATTTAAGTTTTAGAGTAGTAAAAATTAATTTTTATAATTATTTTAAGACTTTGTTCAGCAAAATCTTGTGTAAGCAAAAACAAGTTAAAAATAGAATCGGTCAAGCCAGACCAAGTCAAATGATTTTTTTTTTTTAAATTAACGAAAATATCAAAATTGTGAGTACTAAGGGCTATTGGCATATGTAGATCGATTCTTGTCCCTACTGATTGTACTTTTGTCATTATAAAAAGGCTTAAATGATAACTAAGCTTAAAATGTAGTTAATTGGAGTAGGATATGCTCACTATAAAATCTGATTCAGGGACCAGATTTTAGTTGATATTTCTTATAGTATATCTCACAGTTTACATCTAAGTGTAAATAGTAAAACCATTTATATCGAGAATCTAAAAATCACCTTGAAATAGCATATGCGTATGTTAGGGCTATAACCAGGAGCCCATACCACCAGGAGCCGATGAATTTTTGAATTTTCGTAAATACCACGATCATTTATAAAACTCGTGAAATTGAGTATTAAAATCATTCACTTGGAATTTGGATGTTAACAGAGTTGGTTGGTAAAGCGGCACCAACCAACTCTGTTAATATCCAAATTCCAACTAAATGTTTTTAATACTCATTTTCTCGAGTTTTATTAATGATCGTGGTATCTTTTAAAGGAAAGACAAAAATTAAATAAGCAAGAATCAAATCAAAATCCAATTTAAGGCAACAAAATACATAGTTCCAGAGAACAAAGAAATACAATCCCGAACATTGTTGCCACGACACTATCATTTTGGTAAACATTGGGAATATTTTTATAAATATTGGGAATATTTTTCAAAACAGAACTTAATTCTAATATTAAACAAATTTAGATTTTTATATTTTTTTTAGATATTTTCGATCCAAAAATTTTTTTGTATAAAAATTTTTAAAAATATTATTTTTATTTGGAAAATTGTTCGATAAAAATTAGACATTATAGAAAATTTTTCGATCAAAATATTTTTTTGTAAAAATTTTCAATAAAATTATTTTTATATTAAAAAATTTTCAAATCTTCTATAGAAAAATTTTTGATAAAAAAATTTTCTTAAGAAAATTTTTATGAAAAATGTTTATGAAAAAATTTTCTATAGAAAAATTTTTATAAAAAAAATTTTCCATAGAAAAATTTTTGGTAAAAAATTTTCTATAGAAAAATTTTTGATAAAAAATTTTCTATAGAAAAATTTTTGATAAAAAATTTTCTATAGAAAAAGTTTTGAAAAAAATTTTCTATAGAAAAATTTTTGATAAAAAATTTTCTATAGAAAAATTTTTGATAAAAAATTTTCTATAGAAAAATTTTTGATAAAAAATTTTCTATAGAAAAATTTTTGATAAAAAATTTTCTATAGAAAAATTTTTGATAAAAAATTTTCCATAGAAAAATTTTTGATAAAAAATTTTCTATAGAAAAATTTTTGATAAAAATTTTCTATAGAAAAATTTTTGATAAAAATCAAAAATAAAAAATGATAAAAAATATTCTATAGAAAAATTTTTGATAAAAAATTTTATATAGAAAAATTTTTGATAAAAAATTTTTTTTAGAAAAATTTTTGATAAAAAATTTTCTATAGAAAAATTTTTGATAAAAAATTTTCTATAGAAAAATTTTTGATAAAAAATTTTCTATAGAAAAATTTTTGATAAAAAATTTTCTATAGAAAAATTTTTGATAAAAAATTTTCTATAGAAAAATTTTTGATAAAAAGTAAAAAAAAAAATGATAAAAAATATTCTATAGAAAAATTTTTGATAAAAAATTTTCTATAGAAAAATTTTTGATAAAAAATTTTCTATAGAAAATTTTTTATGAAAAATTTTCTTAAAAAATTCGAAATCTTCTACAGAAAAATTTTTGATAAAAAATTTTCTTAAGAAAATCGAAACCTTCTACAGAAAAATTTTTGATAAAAAAATTTTCTTAAGAAAATTTTTATGAAAAATGTTTATGAAAAAATTAAAAAAAAAAAATTCTATAGAAATTTTTTCTATAGAAAAATTTTTGATAAAAAATTTTCTATAGACAAATTTTTGATAAAAAATTTTCTATAGACAAATTTTTGATAAAAAATTTTTTATAGAAAAATTTTTAATAAAAAATTTTCTATAGAAAAATTTTTATCAAAAATTTTTCTATAGAAAATATTTTATGAAAAATTTTTCTATAGCAAAATTTTTGATAAAAAATTTTCTATAGAAAAATTTTTGATAAAAAATTTTCTATAGAAAAATTTTTGATAAAAAATTTTCTATAGAAAAATTTTTGATAAAAAATTTTCTATAGAAAAATTTTTGATAAAACATTTTCTATAGAAAAATTTTTGATAAAAAATTTTCTATAGAAAAATTTTTGATAAAAAATTTTCTATAGAAAAATTTTTGATAAAAAATTTTCTATAGAAAAATTTTTGATAAAAAATTTTCTATAGAAAAATTTTTGATAAAAAATTTTCTATAGAAAAATTTTTGATAAAAAATTTTCTATAGAAAAATTTTTGATAAAAAATTTTCTATAGAAAAATTTTTGATAAAAAATTTTCTATAGAAAAATTTTTGATAAAAAATTTTCTATAGAAAAATTAGAATAAATTTTTTTTACATAAATTTCAGAATATACATAAATTTCAGAATATATATATAAGTTTTTGTTTTTGAGTCAATATTTAGGAAATTACAAACGGATTGAGAATCTCAATATAGCCCCCATTTTTTGATGGTTGGTATAAAAAATTATTTGAAAGGTCAATGCTTTTAGGCAATTGATGCATTATTCAAAAAGAAAGGGTATTCGCATTTAATCCCAAATCTGTTACATTTATTTATTAATGTAATAGACAAATTTATTGAAATTGAAATCTTGAAAATGAATTTACGATAATAAGATTCATTCATTTTCTCTAATTTCAAAATACTAAGGGCAAGCCTTATAACTTGTAAATATGTATATCATATTATTAAAGTTTATTAAAATTTTCCAATTATAAATTGTTGTGAAACCCACACACCCCTTGATCTTTCATAAGAGCCTATAAAAAACTGGACTATTTTAAAAGTTTGGAAATAAATCTTTTTAAATTCGCTTAAACGATTATTAATGAAAAGTTGAAATAAAACCTGAAATTTATAGGAAAATAATTAAAAATTTTAAGACTTAGAAAATTTTTATTGCAGTGCGTAAATAATTCGTTTTTTATCTAAATCACCTGAATTTGAATTATTCAAAGCTCGTGCGAATGTTTTAGTTTTTGTTTGATTTGTTATCAACATTTTAATCTTCTTTATATGCGATTATCTTTAAAAAGAGATATTTTTTCTATATCATTTTACATTTTTATGTTTTAAATGTGGTTTTTTATAGATGTGTTGAAAACTTCATTTATTAACTCTAAATGTAAAAGAGACCTAAATTAACATAATTTAATAATTTATTTATTTTATATATGTTTATTTTATTTTTGTCATATTACATTTTAAAGTCAAAAAAAAACCTGCCTTATTTAAGAAAAAACTCAAAAAATTTTATGGCTACTCCTCCCATTTTTAGAGTTCGTCTGAATTTTTAATTAATGAAATATAAACCGATTTCATGTTAATTTATTTATAAACTTAATTAATAATATTTTTTGTTGTTTTCATAAAAATATGATATTTATTTAATGACTTAATTAACACTCCAGCCCCAGTCTCCTAAACAAATCGTCATCAATATTAAGACATTTAAAGCCAAAGAAACTTGTTTGTAATTATTGAATTATGATTTAATGAAATATTAAATAAAATTCAATAATAATATTTTAAAAAAATTTTAAATATATTTATTAAAATATGAAAAATTGTTATATATGAATTAGGCTATATTTCATTTTAATACCTCTTATAATTTTTTAATATAATGACAATTTAAATGAAACAAATATTCATATTCTTTTAAACGATACAACTTAAATCGTGACAAATTTTAAAATACTTCAATCGGTTGCATAAATATTTTACACATGCCCCAAAGTCACGATTTTTTTTTTGCTTACAAATATTTATATGAATTGACAGATTAAGTTTAATCGGAATATAATTTAGTCTTAAAAGATTTATGAGCATATAAGAAAATAATGTAATATTTAAGCATTATTTGTTTTAAAACTTTTTTTGAATTTGGCATTCTTTAAAGCTTTTATATTAAGCTTTTTATATTAAATGTTTATATGAAATTTCTAGTTCGATACAAAAATTAGAAAAACTTTGTTTTATAGTGGTTATAAAAACAAAAGCTTTTTTATTTTCAACTCAAACTTTTTCTAATCCAAGAGCTTAGCTTTAAATTTGGTATTGATGAAAGCTTTTCATTTTAAATGACTAAATAAAAATTCTAGTCCGAAAATGAAAAGCTTTGTGAGATAATGGTTTTAGAAACAAAAGCTTTGTTTAGTACATATTTAAAATATTTCTAATTAAAGAGCTTTCGCTTTAAATTAGGTATTTCCTAATAAAAAATAGAAAAGCTTTCAAAGAAAATGGTTTAAAAACCAAAATATTTTTGAAGTGCAAATTAAAACTTTCCTAATCAAAAATAGAAAAGCTTTATAAGATAATGGTTTAAAAACCAAAATAGCTTTGAAGTGCAAATTAAAACTTTTGTATGAATTTGGCATTCCTTAAAGCTTTTTGTATTATATGTTTATATGAATTTTCTAGTTCGATACAAAAATTAGAAAAACTTTTTTTATAGTGGTTTTAAGAACAAAAGCATTTTTAGTTTGAATTTAAACTTTTTCTTATCAAAGAGCTTAGCTTTAAATTTGGTATTGCTGAAAGCTTTGCATATTGAATGATTAAATATAAGTTCTAGTCCGAAAAAGCTTTGAGAAATAAAGCTTTGTTTAGTACATATTTAAAATATTTCCAGTTAAAGAGCTTTCTCTTTAAATTTAGTATTTCCTAATCAAAAATAGAAAAGCTTTCTAAGATAATGGTTTAAAAACCAAAATATTTTTGAAGTGCAAATTAAAACTTTTTTGGATTTGGCATTTCATAAAGCTTTTTATATTAAAAGCTTATATGAAATCTGTAGTCCGATACAAAAATTAGAAAAACTTTGTTTGATAGTGGTTTTAAAAACAAAAGCTTTTTTAGTTTCAGTTTAAACTTTTTCCAATCCAAGAGCTTAGCTTTAAATTTGGTATCATTTTAAATGATTAAATAAAAATTGAAGTCCGAAAGTAAAAAAGCTTTGTTGGATAATGATTTAAGAAACAAAAGTTTTGTTTAGTACAAATTAAAAATATTTCCAGTTAAAGAGCTTTCTCTTTAAATTTAGTATTTCCTAATAAAAAATAGAAAAGCTTTCTAAGATAATGGTTTAAAAACCAAAATATTTTTGAAGTGTAAATTAAAACTTTTTTGGATTTGGCATTCCATAAAGCTTTTTATATTAAATGCTTATATGAAATCTGTAGTCCGATACAAAAATTAGAAAAACTTTGTTGGATAGCGGTTTTAAAAACAAAAGCTTTTTAAGTTTCAGTTCAAACCTTTTCTAATCCAAGAGCTTAGCTTTAAATTTGGTATTGCTGAAAGGTTTTCATTTTAAATGATTAAATAAAAATTGTAGTCCGAAAATAAAAAAGCTTTATTAGATATTGATTTAAGAAACAAAAGTTTTGTTTAGTACAAATTAAAAATATTTCCAGTTAAAGAGCTTTCTCTTTAAATTTAGTATATCCTAATAAAAAATAGAAAAGCATTCTTAGATAATGGTTTAAAAACCAAAATATTTTTGAAGTGCAAATTAAAACTTTCTTGGATTTGGCATTCCATAAAGCTTTTTATATTAAATGCTTATATGAAATCTGTAGTCCGATACAAAAATTAGAAAAACTTTGTTTGAGAGTGGTTTTAAAAACAAAAGCTTTTTTAGTTTCAATTTAAACTTTTTCTAAACTAAGAGTTTAGCTTTAAATTTGGTATTAATGAAAGCTTTTCATATTAAATGATTAAATAAAAATTCTAGTCTGAAAATGAAGAAGCTTTGTAAGATAATGGTTTTAGAAACAAAAGCTTTGTTTAGTACAAATTAAAAATATTTCCAGTTAAAGAGCTTTCTCTTTAAATTTAGTATTTCCTAATAAAAAATAGAAAAGCTTTCTAAGATAATGGTTTAAAAACCAAAATATTTTTGAAGTGTAAATTAAAACTTTTTTGGATTTGGCATTCCATAAAGCTTTTTATATTAAATGCTTATATGAAATCTGTAGTCCGATACAAAAATTAGAAAAACTTTGTTTGAGAGTGGTTTTAAAAACAAAAGCTTTTTTAGTTTCAATTTAAACTTTTTCTAATCCAAGAGCTTAGCTTTAAATTTGGTATTGCTGAAAGTATTTCATTTTAAATGATAAAATAAAAATTCTAGTCCGAAAATGAAAAGCTTTGTGAGATAACGGTTTTAGAAACAAAAGCTTTGTTTATTTAGTACATATTTAAAATATTTCTAATTAAAGAGCTTTCGCTTTAAATTTAGTATTTCCTAATAAAAAATAGAAAAGCTTTATAAGATAATGGTTTAAAAACCAAAATAGTTTTGAAGTGCAAATTAAAACTTTTGTATGAATTTGGCATTCCTTAAAGCTTTTTGTATTATATGTTTATATGAAGTTTCTAGTTCGATACAAAAATTAGAAAAATTTTTTTTATAGTGGTTTTAAGAACAAAAGCTTTTTTAGTTTGAATTTAAACTTTTTCTTATCAAAGAGCTTAGCTTTAAATTTGGTATTGCTGAAAGCATTTCATATTGAATGATTGAATATAAGTTCTAGTCCGAAAGCTTTGAGAGATAAAGCTTTGTTTAGTACAAATTAAAAATATTTCCAGTTAAAGAGCTTTCTCTTTAAATTTGGTATATCCTAATTAAAAATAGAAAAGCTTTCTAAGATAATGGTTTAAAAACCAAAATATTTTTGAAGTGCAAATTAAAACTTTTTTAAATTTGGTATTTCTTAAAGCTTTTTGTATTAAAAGCTTATATGAAATTTCTAGTCCGATACAAAAATTGGAAAAACTTTGTTTATTGCGGTTTTAAAAACAAAAGCTTTTTTAGTTTCAATTCAAACTTTTTCTAATCTAAGAGCTTAGCTTTAAATTTGGTATTAATGAAAGCTTTTCATATTAAATGATTAAATAAAAATTCTAGTCCGAAAATGAAAAAGCTTTGTGAGATAATGGTTTTAGAAACAAAGGCTTTGTTTAGTACATATTTAAAATATTTCTAATTAAAGAGCTTTCGCTTTAAATTTTGGTATTTCCTAATCAAAAATACAAAAAATATTAAAACTTTTTTTGAATTTGGTATTCCTTAAAGCTTTTTGTATTAAATGCTTATATGAAATTTCTAGTCCGATACAAAAACTTTGTTTGATAGTGGTTCTAAAAACAAAAGCTTTTTTAGTTTCAATTCAAACTTTTTCTAATCCAAGAGCTTAGCTTTAAATTTGGTATTGCTGAATGTTTTTCATTTTAAATGATTAAATAAAAGTTCTAGTGAAAAAGCTTTGCGAGATAATGGCTTTAGAAACAAAAGTTTTGTTTAGTACATATTTAAAATATTTCTAATTAAAGAGCTTTCGCTTTAAATTTAGTATATCCTAATCAAAAATAGAAAAGCTTTCTAAGATAATGGTTTAAAAACCAAAATATTTTTGAAGTGCAAATTAAAACTTTTTTGGATTTGGCATTCCATAAAGCCTTTTATATTAAATGCTTATATGAAATCTGTAGTCCGATACAAAAATTAGAAAAACTTTGTTTGATAGCGGTTTTAAAAACAAAAGATTTTTAAGTTTCAGTTCAAACCTTTTCTAATCCAAGAGCTTAGCTTTAAATTTGGTATTGCTGAAAGCTTTTCATTTTAAATGATTTAATAAAAATTCTAGTCCGAAAATGAAAAATCTTTGTGAGATAGTGGTTTTAGAAATAAAAGCTTTATTTAGTACAGATATAAAATATTTCTCATTAAAGAGCTTTCGCTTCAAATTAAGCGTTGCAGAAGGCTTTATATACTGCATGTGGACAAGTACTACCCCACAATTTTCATGTTTTACAAATTCTATAAAAAATTGTTACAAATTTCAATTCAAATTTGTAAAAGTATAATAAAAATTTATTGTCGGTCTAACGCTTCACATAACATTAACATACAGAATTAGATACCTGATTGACAGACTGACATAGTAGCTTAAATATCCAAATATTATGATTATAAAATTTCAGAGTTTCGAACCTTGAATGGAGAGCACTTGTTTGTCAAGCCAAATTTGTATGATGTTGATTTGACTTAAATGAGACTTAGAGCAAGACCAGACAAAAGACTTAAAATCAAAAGCGATTAATGCTCCTAAATATGAAGGGCTCTAGTATATAATAATCTCTAGGTTTTTGTATTTCTAAGGGAAGCAGGTAAATAAAATAGTTTTATATTACAATTGTAGCGGAAAGAAAATATTTATATGGACTTGTAAGAGGATTTATTTATAGATTGAATTTATGTTGGAGTTTTATTTGAATTTTGTTTAATTTTTTGTTAAATTTTTTAGTTATCCAAAGACCCTTCAAGATTGTTGACCTTTCTTTATTTTTCAATATCGAAGTATTTGTTTTTCTTTCAAAATTCCCATATTCTAAAATTTGTGTTAAGCTATAAAACATGATCTGCAGTTTTTTTTTTGTTTCTACAGTTTTAAATCAAAACTTTTTTCGAACTTATTTTAAAAATATTTATGTTAAATCTACAATGAGTTGGTGTTGAATTTTTTATTAACGTTTTCATAAATTTGCATAAAATAATAAACTACTGTTTATTTTTGTTACCATTTTAAGGCGGAGAGACAGACGGTTTGAAAGTAAACAAAAATATTGTGAATTGATTTTGAAAATATTTTTATAAAAATTCAGGTTTCTTGGACAAGTAGCCATTTGTTGCTTTTGAATACCTTAAATATTGGTTGGGTTAAGAATTTTGATAAATTGTTTGGTCATTAATAAGTGTTTTTTTTTTTCTTTGGTTATTTTTATTTCTTTTTTGTAGTTTCTGTGTCAATTGCCTTCATCTTTAACTACTGTTTTTTTTTGTTTAATATTGAAAAACATGAGATAAAAATCAAAATTTGTTCTATTTTTCGAAATTCTTAAGCTGGAGCAACTTTAACTACTTTTTGAGGTCTCACACAATTGAAATGTACTTAAGCATAAATTAGCTAAAACTCGATGCTCTTCATTACACCTTCGAAATAGGTTGATTCTTAGTGTTAATAATGAAAATTCTTGAAATAAAAGCTTTCCTAAGCAAACAAACAAAAATATTTGAGGGTAATAACGATTCATATATAAATCTTTTTCTATAACGAAGTTCTATGGAAGGCTTCTTTCCAGAAAAAATGCTAATTAAAGCTATTGGTGTAGCTTTTTTGTAAAAAGCCTATTTTATTTGACTTTCCAAATCATAAGTTAAATTGCATGAAAATTTAAAGTGTACAATTTTTTTTTGCCAAGAGATATTGAAATAAGTTTTTACTGAAAAGCTTTTGTCAATGAAAAGTTTTAATCACTACCGGTCGTTCATGATAATACAGTTGAATTAAAAAGCTCTTGTGCAGTAAAAGAACTTTTTAAGCTTATGGTGTTTAATGAGAATGCTTTTATTTAAATATTTTCAGTTTTTAGCTTTTTTTGGAAAAGCTTTTATACTTAAAAAGTTCATGTAAAGTAAAAAAAAAATATGTATTAGTTTATGGTATTCTATGTATAAGTTTTTTTTTTTTAATAATTTCAGTTTAGCTTTTTTTGCAAAAGCTTTTTTTATAAACAAATACAAATTAAAAAGGTTTTTAGTCTAAACAAGTAAGAGTGTTATATTCGGCTGTGCCGAATCTTATATACCCACCATCAGGTTGTGTTAAATTTAGAAACATATTTCATATATCTACGAGGCTGCAGCAAATTCAAAACATGGACCAAATTGGAAAAAAGTTGTTACGCTAGTTGGTATTGTTGGTAAAATATTTGGAATAACTTCGGTTGCAGTAGCTTTATAGTTCAACATTCAAAAGTGTGAAAGTGGTTTCCCTAGTAATTATTTACTTTGAAAAAAAATCGTTATCGTAACCGGGTATGGTTTTACATTAATAAGTTGTTAAATACTTTTCGTTTAGCTTAATATTAAGTTAAGATAAAGAAGTTGATAGTAATACGACAGGTCCATATATTTTGTTAGGAGTTCCTAATGCATCTACCATATACATAATCTTGTACTGCTGCTTGTACTTCCGAATCTTTTTGATTGTAGATATAAAAAAGGGGATGTAATATAAATATATAAGAATTATAGCCGAATCTTTTTGATTGTAGATATAAAAAAGGGGATGTAATATAAATATATAAGAATTATAACCAAATGTTGACCGATTTTTTGGTTTCCGGGAGTGTTTTTTATATGAAAGCTATAGTCAAATATGGACCGATTCCTATAAAATTTGATATACTGACCAATAATTGCATAAAACTTCTCTATACTAAATTTAGTCGTCATAGCTATCACAATTGTACTCAATTTATCAGCATTTATGTGTTTCCCGGGGCGGGATTATATGGGAGCTCTAACTAGATGTGAACCGATTTCGCCCATTTTCAGTACACAACTTTTGTTACATATCGGAAATACTTTTGTAAAATTTTGTCTCTCTAGCTTTTGTAGTTAAGGAGCTGTCGCGCTTTTATCTGACGGACAGACGGACATAAATCTCCTTTTCCTTTTGTATTTTTGTGTTTCTGTAAGTTTTTTATATGGGAGCTATGGTCAAATGGTGACCGATTGTAACAAAATTTTTCACACTGACTGGCATTCACATAAGACTTGCTTTTGCTAAATTTTGTTGCTGTAGCCTTTTCATTTAAGGCGCTATCGCGCTTTTATCTGACGGACAGACGGACATAAATCTCCTTTTCCTTTTGTATTTTTGTGTTTCTGTAAGTTTTTTATATGGGAGCTATGGTCAAATGGTGACCGATTGTAACAAAATTTTTCACACTGACTGGCATTCACATAAGACTTGCTTTTGCTAAATTTTGTTGCTGTAGCCTTTTCATTTAAGGCGCTATCGCGCTTTTATCTGACGGACAGACGGACATAAATCTCCTTTTCCTTTTGTATTTTTGTGTTTCTGTAAGTTTTTTATATGGGAGCTATGGTCAAATGGTGACCGATTGTAACAAAATTTTTCACACTGACTGGCATTCACATAAGACTTGCTTTTGCTAAATTTTGTTGCTGTAGCCTTTTCATTTAAGGCGCTATCGCGCTTTTATCTAACGGACAGACGGACATAAACCCCCTTTTCTTTTTGTATTTTTGTGTTTCCGTAAGTTCTTTACATGGGAGCTATGGTCAAATAGTGACCGATTGTGACAAAATTTTGCACACTGGCTGGTATTCACATAAGACTTATTTCTGCTAAATTTGGTGGCGAAAGCTATTACATTTTAGCATTTATTGGCATTTAAGTGAATTTCAGGTGGAATTTTGGCTGTTTCCGTATGTTTTTTATATGGGAGCTATGGTTAATTGTGAACCGATTTCGATGAAATTTTATATGCTGCCTATTGCTTCTAGATACCAAATTTTGTCATCATAGCTATTATAATTTGTCAGTTATTAGCAAATAAGCGACTAGTCTAGACGAGGTTATACGGGAGCTATGGTCAAATGTAAACCGATTTTGCCCAATTTCAATATCAAAATTTTCTCATAAATGAAGAATGTTTTTGGTAAGTTTCAGTGAGCTAGCTCCTTTCGTTTAGGCGTTATCGTGATTTCAACAGACAGACAGACAGACGGACATCGCTCAATCGTCTTAGAATTTCATAAGGATTCAGAATATATATCGTTTTTGATTTTTGAGCCAATATTAAGGAAATTACAAACGGAATGACAATCTCAATATACCCGCCATTCTTTTTGATGGTGGGTATAAAAATTGTACCTTAAGTTTTTACAGAAAAACTTTAATTCATTATAAACTTTTTCTAATGAAAATCTTTCTAAAGTAAAGCTTTTAGGACTACCAGTCGTTCATAAGCATACAGTTAACTTAAAAAGTTCATGCACAGTAAAAATAAATTTATTAGCTTATGGCATTCTATGTGAAAGCTTTTATTTAAATATTCTCAGTTTTTAGCTTTTCTTTGGAAAAGCTTTTATAAATAAGTAGAAATTTAAACAGTTTTTAGTGTAAGAAATTTTAGCTTTTGCAGAAAAACTTTTATCCATTATAAACTTTTTTCAAAGAAAATCTTTCTATAGAAAAGCTTTTATCAGCACCGTCGTTCATGTACATACAAACGACTAAAAAAGTTTTTTTACAATAAAAAAAAAACTTTATTAGCTTATTGTATTCTATGTGAAAGCTTTTATTTAAATATTTTTTTAGTTTTAGCTTTTTGTTGGAAAGGCTTTTATAAATAAGTAGAAATTTAAAATTTTTTTAATCTAAAAAATTTTTCCATAAGCTTTTACAGAATAACTTTAATCCATTATAAACTTTTTTCATACAAAATTTTTCTATAGAAAATCTTTAAGCTGTACTGTTCGTTCATATGCATGTCAGCGCCAAAAAAAGTTATTGTACAGTAAAAAAAATACTTTACTAGTTTATATCAAAAAATTACAAAATTGTCGGGATATAAATATTATTGAAAAAAGAAAGATTTTTCGCATTTGATCTCAATCTGTTACATTTATTTATTAATGTAATAGACAATTTATTGATAAAAGCCAAAAAATGTTTGCTGGGAAACCAATTCCTCGGCGTGTTTCGACAGTTGGTTAGGCCATCTCTTCTTTTAAACAGATCGAAAACCACGCATTATTACGTATTTTACAAACATAATCGTTAAGAATTATATTTGTAAACCATAAATAAAAGCTCAGATTATCGACTGAACAATACACAAACTAGTTTATGTTATTCTATGGGAAAGCTTTCATTTAAATATTTTCAGGTTTTCGCTTTTTTGGGAAAGCTTTTTATAAACAAGTATTATTTAAATGGATTTTAGTCTAAGAGATTTTGCCTTAAATTTTACCAGATGGTCCATTATAAAATCTTTCTTAAATAATCTTTCTATACAAAAGCTTTAGGCAGTACCGGTTGTTCATGTGCATAAAAGCGACTGGAACGGCTCTTGTACAAAAAACAAAAAGAAAAGAACTTTGCTAGTATTCCATAGGAAAGCTCTTATTTAAAAATTGTAAGTTTAAAAGCTTTTATTTGTTGTTATCTAAAAGTTCATGTCTTATACAAAAAATACAAAAGCTTTGCAAGAAATTATTTTAAAAGAAGTCTAAAAGCTTTCGCTTTAAATTTGGTATTGCTGAAAGCTTATTATATAATGCGAAAGTTTAAAGAGTAGACCTTCCTAAAACAAATGTACGATTTGTCGTATATGTTAATAATTTTGTGTCAAAGTTCTTCCTAAAACAAGTGTGCGATTGTGGTATATGTGAATAGCTCAACTTTATTAATTAAAACCCCCTTATAAAAAATGTTCTATTAAAAGTCGTTTTAGGATAGTTATTCTGTGCTTGGTGCTAAAAGGACCCATGTCGAAAAAAAAAATTGAAGAAAATTTGATTTAAAGTTCTTATTTTCCATATATGTAAATTATGTTCTGAGTTAAGTTAGAGATTAGCTGTTGAAGCTAAATAAATGAGGGTAAATAAAGGAATCTAAGCAATGATTAATTTAAAACAATAAAAAATGAACATTGACCCGTTTACAACCAAGCCACAGAACTTTAAGTGAAATTTTGTGCAAATTTGAAAATTTTAGAAAATCTATATAGAAATGTTACTGTATCGAAGTTTTTCTCAAAAGAAAGCTCTTAGTTCAAGAGCTTTCACTAAGCTGTTCTGTATAAAATTATTTTGGGGAACAGGTTTCCTACAGGAAATACTTTATAGTACATATAAGGTTATCTTTAGGAACATTCAGTCATAATATTTTTTTAATTATACAAAAGCTTTTTAATAAAAACACAATTTTGGATAATATTATGTGCAAGTTTCTGAAAAAAACCATTCCTTTCAAAAAGCTTTATGTAATTAACCACTTTCAGCATTAAAATAATTAACGAAAGCTCTTGGAATTAAAAGTTTTTATTAAGACGTTATTTTGTTGGAATAAGAATGAAAATCCATCTATTATAAAGTAAGGTAGAAAGCTCTTGAAAATCAAAACTTTTATATTTTCTTTCACAATTTGAGCTTTCAAAAAATATAAAATTTTTCAAAAGTATCTTTTAGTTAAAATTTTCCAAAAAATGTCTTTTTAATACAAAATAATATTTCTTTTCATTACTAAAATTTTTCGTTTTAAAAAAACTATACATATTAAGGAAGACTCATCTAACCCTTAAGTTAAAGTTTTTATAATGAAATAATCTTTTGAGAGAATCATTATTAAAAAGCTTTTGCTGAACAAAACTATCTACAAAAATGTTCTTTAAGCTAAAGCTGTCAATAAAATCATCTATACATAATCAAGCTTTTTTTCAAAACTTAATCCCGCTTTAGGTTTAATGTAAGACCTTAGAAAACAAAAAGCTTTCTGAGCAAACCTTAAAAAACAAAGCTTTTTTAATGTTTTGATTAAGAAAGTTCCCTTAAGGGCAACTTTATTAAAAAGCTCTTGCTGAACAAAAGTGTAAGCAAAAATTTCCTTCAAGTAAATATTATCAATAGAAACACTTATACAAAAGCAAGCTTTCTTTGCACTTTTATATATTTATCATATAAAAAGCTCTTGTGTTTTAAAATTATCTTTTAAAAAGCATTTTAGGATAACGCTTTGAAAAGTTGTTTTAATAAGCTGTTTTTTAAACGTACATATTTAAGAAAAATTTCTTAATAAATCAATTCAGCATTTTCTAGTAAATATGTTTATAATCTATTAACTACGAGTAAAAGGTACTATTTAAAAACCATTGTTTAGGAACAGGATTTGAAAAGTTTTGTTTAGTATAAAATTGTGCCTTATAACTTTCAGGTTTCTAAGCAATTGTAAAATATTTAATGCAGCAAAAATGTAAATTACAATTATTTTTTTTACAAATCATTTAACTTATTATCTCAAAATTGGGTCAATATCACAAATTTGTTATGCAGTATCCAAAAGACTTGACACACCCTGCGTCACCTGTCTCTAAAAAAAGACTTTTAAGACAAACCTATAATTAAACTATTCACTACGAGTATTAAATATTTAATTTAATAACAAAAAGTCAAAATGATCGATAACTTTATTTTAATTTTTTCATACAAATCAATACATCTTCAAGATAATAGTTTAAACATTTCAAGCCTTGTCATTACTTTGTTCAAATATTTGAACAACAAATAACCCAAAGTTTACAAAAATAATTTAAAAATTATTTCTGCTTTATTTATTATAATTCATGTTTAATGTTAAGCAAATATTTTTAAACAATTGCCTCAGGTTGTAGATAGAAAGATACAAAAATAAGCAAAAAGTAAATGGTTATATAAATATGCAAATATGGCAACACGACATGTGTCAAAAATTTGACATATTTACAATATTTATACAGATTTGAAATGGAGTATAGGTTTGTATTATAATCAATTTGGTTGTTTAATAAGGCCCAACCAGCGAAATTAAAGCATTCTATAATAAGAGCTATGATTAGAGTTATGACTTGGTCTATAGATAGGACTATGACTTTGTACATATGTTTGTTCCTATTATATAAATAGCTACCAATGAAACCAAAGCGGTTTAGAAATAACTTGTAGAAAGCTAACTAACCTAAGCGTTAAGCTTAGAAAAGTGTTGAGATTACTACGAGTATTAAAAAAGGCTTTTTGAAAATACATAGTTTAACAATGAAAACTGAACCCTTACAATAAGTTTACTTTTATAAACTTTAAAGTAAGCATTGCAGAAGAATAGTTTTCTAATCATGCTCTCTAGGATGACCGATTGTCACAAAAGTTTATATACTAGCTGGTATTTGTATAAAGCTTATTTATGCAAACTTAGTGTCCGTAACGGCTACGGTTTTAGTTTATAATTTAATAGGGTTTAACTGGAGTTTGTGGCATTGTAGTGATTTCCGGGATTGGTTTTTATATGAAAGCTATACCCAAATATGGACCTTTTCCTATACAATTATATATACTGACCAATAGTTGCACAAAACTTTCCTGTTCTAAATTAAGTCGTCAAAGCTATCGGGTGTTTTTTATTGAGGTACAGAACTTTAAGTTGGCATCACTTTTTTAACTGGCGGCCATTTTGTCAGCTGTCAAGTGATTAATATTTAGTTTGGTTTGCCATTTCATCATGAACAGGTTGACAAAAGAACAACGCTTGCAAATCGTGCAAATTTATTTCGAAAATAATGGTTCAGTTCGCGAAGTTTACCGCAAGCTCCGTCCATTTTATGGTCGACATAATCGTCCATCAGAGCAATTAATTCGGTTAACCATGGATCGTTTTCGCACTACGTTTACTCTATGTGATAATACGCATCCGCAGCTACGTCGAACAGTGCGCACCGAAGAAACAATTGCCGCTGTAGAGCAAAGTGTTGAAGAGGACCCGAATGAATCGACTCGCCACCGTGCACAGAAATTGGACCTTTGTCCATCAACTTTATGGAAGATTTTGCGCAAAGATCTTGGCTTGCGACCTTACAAGATCCAGCTTGTGCAAGAATTAAAGCCGCGAGACCATGCAATGCGTCGTGATTTTGGTGTATGGGCCGAAAATGAGATTGATCTCGATGCTGATTTTCATCGCAAAATTTTGTTCAGTAATGAGGCTCATTTTTGGTTGAATAGCTACGTCAACAAGCAAAATTGCCGCATTTGGAGTGAAGAGAATCCACATGAGACCCTTGAGACCATTACATCCACAAAAACTGACTGTTTGGTGTGCTCTATGGGCTGGTGGAGTCATTGGGCCATACTTCTTCCGAAATAATGCTGGAGAGTCAGTTACCATAAATGGAGACCGGTATAGAGCCATGATAACCCACTATTTTGTTCCCCAATTGGATGGCATGAGTGTAGATGAGTTGTGGTTCCAACAAGACGGCGCTACATGCCACACAGCGCACTTCACAATTGATTTATTGAAGGAAACATTCGATGAGCGCATAATTTCGCGGAATGGACCTGTCAATTGGCCACCAAGATCGTGCGATTTTACACCACTGGATTATTTTCTTTGGGGATATGTGAAGTCGCTCGTCTACGCCAACAAACCAAAAACGTTAGGGGACTTGGAAGCCAACATTCGTGGCGTTATTGCCAACATACGGCCCCATATGCTCGAAAAAGTAGTTGAAAATTGGACCTGTAGAATTGGCTTTATTCGAGCCAGCCGCGGCGGCCACATGCCCGAAATCATATTTAAACATTAATGGCATAAAATTATCCTTCCAATAAAGCCAAATTGATGGACATTAAAACGATTTTCTTGTGTTTTATTTCAATTCGAAGTTCTATACCTCTAAAAAAAACACCCATTATAACAATTGTATTCAATTTATCAGCATTAATGTGATTCCAGGGGCGGGGTTATATGGGAGCTCTAACTAAATGTGAACCGATTTTGCCCATTTTCAGTAGACATACCAAAAACACTTCTGTAAAATTTCGTATCTCTAGCTCTTGTAGTTAAGGCGTTATCGCTCCTTTATTTAACGGACAGACGGACAGAAACTTCCTTCTTTTTGATATTTTGTGTTTCCGTAAGTTTTTTATATGGTAGCTATGGGCAAATGGCTACCGATTGTTACAAAATTTTGCACACTAGCTGGTGTTGACATCTTCCTGGTGCTAAATTTAGTGCTTATAACTCTTATAGTACACCCTTCACCACCATAGGGGAATAGGGTATTATAAGTTCGTGCTTATGTATGTAACGCATACAAATATTTGTCTTAGATCCATCTTTTAGTATACCAATAGGTTTAGAATCACTTTCTGAGTCGATTTAGCTGGACTCCAATGTAAACCATGTAATCAAAGTACAGATCGCAATTCTTAAGATAACTTGATGAAATTGGGCACGGATCATTTTTTTGAGAGTGCAACCATGGCTGTTGAAGTTGGTCAAAATCGGTTCATTATTTATGGTACCTTCCATAGGTCCCACTTCCCGGAATTGATATATTGGCCAAAAATATCATTATTTTTTCATGAAATTTAAAACAAAATAATGCTTATATAAACTAAAATCACTGTACCAAATTTCGTTGAAATCGATCCACATTTGACCATAGCTTTCATACAAGCTTATATCTCAAAACGCACAAAATGATATGAGAATTTTAAGTTTATTTTTGCAAACATAATTTTTGTAACAACTGTAATCAATTTGCCAAATTTCGAGATAATCTGTCCATATTTGACCCTAGCTCTCATATAAGTCGAAATGATGGAAACAGCTTAAATACAAAAGTTTTGAGAAAATGTTTGTATGATGGCAAAATTTAGCAAATATTTGTCTTTATGCAAGAAAAAGAACACCTTTGACCTTAGTGGTGAAGGTTATCATATGGTTTTTACTTGTTTTATTATAAAAATTCTTATTTGTTTTATTATAAAATTAAATTCATTCATTTATTTAACTGCCAAATTGCATTTTAAACCGCTCACCTCTAAATTATTACTTAAATACTTCCTCTAAAAGGTAGACGACCAAAATAACTTGATCCATTTTAAATATTTTGACTTTCATCTTTTTCTCTAATGCTGGTGTACTTAAGGTCTCATACACTTATACAGACTCACACATAATAAAATCTTCACATATGAAATTTCAAATGTCACTTTTTTTGACACTTCAATTCCCCATATGACATGTGGAAGGACAGACACAATTATATGGTAAAAATTGTACATAAGTGGAAATAAAATAAAAAAAAGTCTTTAAAGTAAAAGTTGAGCTAGAAGTGAAGGGTTCAAATACTGTATTTATGTTTTACTTTTTATTATAAAATTTTAATATTTTTTGGTCTATTGTATTTGAAAAATTTTGACTGACACCTTTAAGACATTTTGTTAAACAATGTCTGTCTGGTGTTTGAATTTTTTTTTCTTTATTCGTTGGCTGTACTCGTTTTTCTTGGTTTGAACTTGTAATACAGATTTATTTGTTTTGTGTCTTATTAAGCAGCTTTTAACGTTTATTGGTCTCAGAGTCGAATAGTAACGAAAATAACGCCTTTTGGTATTTGATATTAAAACGCTCGAGACAATGACATAATAATGTAACCAGATCAACAACAACAATAGCAACAACAACAATACAATAGCAAAATTATTTAGTTTTAAACTGAAAATATCAGCCATAATTTTAAAGATATTAAAGTGTGAAATTGGTGGGTGGATTTGAATTTTTTTAAAGCGATTTTTTTTGGGTCTTTTGTTAAAGATTTACTAACAAAATTAAGTGGGAATAATAGAGAAAATCGTAAAGATAGAAAAAGAAAACTAATAGCTGATATTAATTAGATTTGGAGTTATTTAATGTGTGGTCAAGTTTTGTGGTCGTGGGGGTAAGACGAGAAATTATAGAAGAAAAATACATCAGAAATACAAACGGTTTGAAATTTAATAACCAAAAATATTGTACTATATCTAGAATGCAAACACTAGATCTAGAATAAATCCCAAATAAATTCACATTCTAATTTCTTTTTATTATGACCAGATCGTTTACGGTTAATTAAAAAAAAAAATGGCCTTAGGTCAATCGATTTAGGTTACAACTTTACGCCTCCCGCCCATGTTAAAACGCGTTTGAATTTCTCCAAAATTTTAGTTATTAGTGTTAAAAGCTAGACAATTTAGGCATTAAAACTTGGACAAAATAAGCTATCCAACAAGACCTATTTATAAATACTTTACTTCTGTTGTAAAGTAGGCTTAGACATTCTAACGAATGTCTGAGTCTATGTCTATGCCTTAGTCTATGTCTTAGTCTATATCTTAGTCTATATCTTAGTCTATGCCGTAGTCTATGTCGTAGTCTATGTCTTAGTCTATGTCTTAGTCTATGTCTTAGTCTCTGTCTTAGTCTATGTCTTAGTCTATGTCTTATTCTATGTCTTAGTCTATGTCTTAGTCTATGTCTTAGTCTATGTCTTAGTCTATGTCTTAGTCTATGTCTTAGTCTATGTCTGAGTCTATGTCTTAGTCTATGTCTTAGTCTATGTCTTAGTCTATGTCTTAGTCTATGTCATAGTCTATGTCTAAGTCTATGTCTTAGTCTATGTCTTAGTCAATGTCTTAGTCTATGTCTTAGTCTAAGTCTTACTCTATGTCTTAGTCTATGTCTTAGTCTATGTCTTAGTCAATGTCTTAGTCTGTGTCTTAGTCTTTGCCTATGTCTTAGTCTATGTCTTAGTCTATGTCTTAGTCTATGTCTTAGTCTATGTCTTAGTCTTTGTCTTAGTCTATGTCTTAGTCTATGTCTTAGTCTATGTCTTAGTCTATGTCTTAGTCTATGTCTTAGTCTATGTCTTAGTCTATGTCTTAGTCTACGTAGTAGTCTATGTCTTAGTCTATGTCATAGTCTATGTCATAGTCTATGTCTTAGTCTATGTCTTAGTCTATGTCTTAGTCTATGTCTTAGTCTATGTCTTAGTCTAAGTCTTACTCTATGTCTTAGTCTATGTCTTAGTCTATGTCTTAGTCAATGTCATAGTCTGTGTCTTAGTCTTTGTCTGTGTCTTAGTCTATGTCTTAGTCTATGTCTTAGTCTATGTCTTAGTCTATGTCATAGTCTATATCTTAGTCTATGTCTTAGTCTATGTCTTAGTCTATGTCTTAGTCTATGTCATAGTCTATGTCATAGTCTATGTCATAGTCTATGTCTAAGTCTATGTCTTAGTCTATGTCTTAGTCTATGTCTTAGTCTATGTCTTAGTCTAAGTCTTACTCTATGTCTTAGTCTATGTCTTAGTCTATGTCTTAGTCAATGTCTTAGTCTGTGTCTTAGTCTTTGTCTATGTCTTAGTCTATGTCTTAGTCTATGCCTTAGTCTATGTCTTACTCTATGTTTTAGTCTATGTCTTAGTCTATGTCTTAGTCTATGTCTTAGTCTATATTTAAGTCTATGTCTTAGTCTTTGTCTTAGTCTATGTCTTAGTCTATGTCTTAGTCTATGTCTTAGTCTATGTCTTAGTCTATGTCTTAGTCTATGTCTTAGTCTATGTCATAGTCTATGTCTAAGTCTATGTCTTAGTCTATGTCTTAGTCAATGTCTTAGTCTATGTCTTAGTCTAAGTCTTACTCTATGTCTTAGTCTATGTCTTAGTCTATGTCTTAGTCAATGTCTTAGTCTGTGTCTTAGTCTTTGCCTATGTCTTAGTCTATGTCTTAGTCTATGTCTTAGTCTATGTCTTAGTCTATGTCTTAGTCTTTGTCTTAGTCTATGTCTTAGTCTATGTCTTAGTCTATGTCTTAGTCTATGTCTTAGTCTATGTCTTAGTCTATGTCTTAGTCTACGTAGTAGTCTATGTCTTAGTCTATGTCATAGTCTATGTCATAGTCTATGTCTTAGTCTATGTCTTAGTCTATGTCTTAGTCTATGTCTTAGTCTATGTCTTAGTCTAAGTCTTACTCTATGTCTTAGTCTATGTCTTAGTCTATGTCTTAGTCAATGTCATAGTCTGTGTCTTAGTCTTTGTCTGTGTCTTAGTCTATGTCTTAGTCTATGTCTTAGTCTATGTCTTAGTCTATGTCATAGTCTATATCTTAGTCTATGTCTTAGTCTATGTCTTAGTCTATGTCTTAGTCTATGTCATAGTCTATGTCATAGTCTATGTCATAGTCTATGTCTAAGTCTATGTCTTAGTCTATGTCTTAGTCTATGTCTTAGTCTATGTCTTAGTCTAAGTCTTACTCTATGTCTTAGTCTATGTCTTAGTCTATGTCTTAGTCAATGTCTTAGTCTGTGTCTTAGTCTTTGTCTATGTCTTAGTCTATGTCTTAGTCTATGCCTTAGTCTATGTCTTACTCTATGTTTTAGTCTATGTCTTAGTCTATGTCTTAGTCTATGTCTTAGTCTATATTTAAGTCTATGTCTTAGTCTTTGTCTTAGTCTATGTCTTAGTCTATGTCTTAGTCTATGTCTTAGTCTATGTCTTAGTCTATGTCATAGCCTATATCTTAGTTTGAGTTCATATGTTAGAATATATCTTTGTACGTATCTTAGCCTTTAAAATATTTTTGATCTGAGACTGTGTCTTCTTTAAATTTCATGGGAAGACGAACATTTTTATTGGCTATTAAAATATTTCCATAAATACCAGAAGCACTTTTAAAAAAAATTTGAAATATCTAAACCTGTTGCTAATGACAGCGTAGGCTGGACTTAAAATATTTAGCATATGCTGCTTAGATCACATGATCTATGGTTTAGGACAAAGTGAATTATTCTACCACGAAAAAAAAATACCAATAAAAGAATGAAGTTAACATAAAGAAATTTACATAAGAATAGCAATTGGTTACGTTGTAATACGGTAGTAGAGGATTAACTACGAAAAAGTTGATTATTTATTAACAAAAAAAACTTCATTTTTACTTCTTCTCATTAGTTTACGGTTAAATAGTAAAAAATTAAGCCTGTTATAGGGTAAATAAATTAAAATATTTAAGTAGCCTGAACAAACTAACTTCTTTGTGACTAGAAACGAAATTACAGATAGAAATCCAAAGTAAAAGTAAATTCTCAAAACTAAACACTATTTTAAATGTTGACACCTTTTTAGTAAATTGAATAGCAGAAAACTCAAGGCAAAAGAAAAGGCGGCTCGTTTTTAAATTGGAATAAAAGACAGACACGACAACGACCAAAATTAAATATACAAGAAAATTTATTTTATTTTTATTTTGTTAATTCCTTTAAAATGATAAATTATGATTTTAATAAGCTTTAAGAAACAAAACGTCGAAATACCAGAAAGAAAAATTTCTTTTTCTGCTTTTCGAACAATAAAAAACTGCATCGTAAAAAATGAGCCAGAAACAATTCACTCAATAACTAATTCTTCTCTATACAAATCATCAAAGACATAAAAAATGTCTTAAATGTATTTAAAATAAGAAGTATTTTTCCTTTAGAAAAAAAGTCAAAGAAAGTCCAAATAAGCTTAAGGGCATAAAAAAATAACATAAAACTTAAGCTTTTTCTCTAAATAATGTGTGGAAAGAGACAGGCAGACAAAAGTATTGCAAGAAGCATTAAAATGAATGTTTCTAAGAATTAAAATGCAGTTAAGTTTTAGGAAAATACCCAGCAAACTTTTAAAATATGTATAACTCAGTTAAATACTTTGGTATTAAAAGAAACATAGAAAGCTTTTTCTAAATCTAAGCTTTTAAGCTTTATAATTAATAGGGTAAAAAATTACAAAGGAGAGCTTTTAATGACAAAAGGTTATTTTACGTCTTTAAGACTGTATTAAAATTTTTTTTTTGGCAATGTTATGTCCATGTCTTACTCCAAACATAGCCTAAGACACAGACTAAAACATACACTAAAACCTACACTAAGACACAGACTAAAACATACACTAAAACCTACACTAAGATATAGACTACGACATAGACTAAGACATAAACTAAGACATAGACTAAGACATAGAATAAGACATAGACTAAGACATAGACTAAGACATAGACTAAGACATAGACTAAGACATAGACTAAGACATAGACTAAGACATAGACTAAGACGTAGACTAAAACATAGACTAAAACATAGACTAAGACATAGACTTAGACATAGAAAATATTCTTATAAAAATAAGAAATTTTTCAAAAATTTTCTTATAAAAATAAGAAATTTTTCAAAAATTTTCTTATAAAAATAAGAAAATTTTCAAAAATTTTCTTATAAAAATAAGAAATTTTTCAAAAATTTTCTTATAAAAATAAGAAATTTTTCAAAAATTTTCTTATAAAAATAAGAAATTTTTCAAAAATTTTCTTATAAAAATAAGAAATTTTTCAAAAATTTTCTTATAAAAATAAGAAATTTTTCAAAAATTTTCTTATAAAAATAAGAAATTTTTCAAAAATTTTCTTATAAAAATAAGAAATTTTTCAAAAATTTTCTTATAAAAATAAGAAATTTTTCAAAAATTTTCTTATAAAAATAAGAAATTTTTCAAAAATTTTCTTATAAAAATAAGAAATTTTTCAAAAATTTTCTTATAAAAATAAGAAATTTTTCAAAAATTTTCTTATAAAAGTAAGAAATTTTTCAAAAATTTTCTTATAAAAATAAGAAATTTTTCAAAAATTTTCTTATAAAAATAAGAAATTTTTCAAAAATTTTCTTATAAAAATAAGAAATTTTTCAAAAATTTTCTTATAAGAATAAGAAATTTTTCAAAAATTTTCTTATAAAAATAAGAAATTTTTCAAAAATTTTCTTATAAAAATAAGAAATTTTTCAAAAATTTTCTTATAAAAATAAGAAATTTTTCAAAAATTTTCTTATAAAAATAAGAAATTTTTCAAAAATTTTCTTATAAAAATAAGAAATTTTTCAAAAATTTTCTTATAAAAATAAAAAATTTTTCAAAAATTTTCTTATAAAAATAAGAAATTTTTCAAAAATTTTCTTACAAAAATAAGAAATTTTTCAAAAATTTTCTTATAAAAATAAGAAATTTTTCAAAAATTTTCTTATAAAAATAAGAAATTTTTCAAAAATTTTCTTATAAAAATAAGAAATTTTTTAAAAATTAACTATAAAAATAAGAAATTGTTAAAAAACTTCCTATAAAAATAAGGAACTTTTGAAAAATTCCTATAAAAATAAGAAATTTTTGAAAAAAATCCTATAAAAATAAGAAATTTTTAAAAAATGTTTATAAAAATAAGAAATTTTTGAAAAATTTCCTATAATAACAAGAAATTTTTGAAAAATTTCCTATAATAACAAGAAATTTTTGAAAAATTTCCTAAGAAAATAAGACATTTTTGAAAAATTTCCTACAAAAATAAGAAATTTTTTAAAAATTTCCTATAAAAATAAATTTTTGAAAAATTTCTTGTGTAAGAAATTTTTGATAAAATTCTTTAAAAAAAAGAATTTATTAAACAAATTTTCATAACAATAAGATATTTTTGAAAAATTTCCGATTAAAATAAGAAATTTTTGATAAAAAAGATAAATTTTAGAAATGTTACTTATAAAAACAACAAATTTTTAAAAAATTTCTTATAAAAACAAGAAATTTTTGGAAAAAAATCCTATAACAACAAGAAATAATTGAAAATTTCTTATAAAAATAAGAAATTTTTGATAAATTGCCTATAGAAATAAGAAATTTTTGGAGAATTTCTTATAAAAATAAGAAATTTTTGACAAATTTCCTATAGAAATAAGAAATTTTTGAAAATTTTTTTATAAAAATAAGAAATTTTTAACAAATTTCCTACAAAAATGTGAAATTTTTAAAAATTTTGTATAAAAATAAGAAATTTTTAAATAAGAAATTTTTGAAAATTTTCTTTAAAAAATAGCAAATTTATTATAAAAATTTTGGAAAAATTTCCTATAAAATAAGAAATTTTTGAAAAATTTCCTATAAAAATAAGAAATTTTTAAAAAATTTGCTATAAAAATAAGAAATTTTTAAAAAATTTCCTATAAAAATAAGAACTTTTTAAAAAATTTCCTATAAAAATAAGAAATTTTTGAAAAATGTCCTATAAAAATAAAAAATTTTTAAAAAATTTTGCTATAAAAATAAGAAATTTTTAAAAAATTTCCTATAAAATTAAGAAGTTTTTGAAAAATTTCTTATAAAAATAAGAAATTTTTGAAAAATTTCTTATAAAAATAAGAAATTTTTGAAAAATTTCTTATAAAAATAAGAAATTTTTGAAAAATTTCTTATAAAAATAAAAAATTTTTGAAAAATTTCTTATAAAAATAAGAAATTTTTGAAAAATTTCTTATAAAAATAAGAAATTTTTGAAAAATTTCTTATAAAAATAAGAAATTTTTGAAAATTTTCTTATAAAAATAAGAAATTTATGAAAAATTTCTTATAACAATAAAAAATTTTTGAAAAATTTCTTATAAAAATAAGAAATTTTTGAAAAATTTCTTATAAAAATAAGAAATTTTTGAAAAATTTCCTATAAAAATAGGAAATTTTTGAAAAATTTCCTATATAAATAGGAAATTTTTGAAAAATTTCTTATAAAAATAAGAAAATTTTGAAAAATTTCTTATAAAAATAAGAAATTTTTGAAAAATGTCTTATAAAGATAAGAAATTTTTGAAAAATTTCCTAATCTGAGTCTTTAGGTAAAACTTTAGCTAGAAGGCTTCAAATTCCGTTCCACACCAGCTTAAAAGCACATAAATTTCGTATTTACTTGGAAGCTTTTTCCGTTCACAGTCAAATACAAACAAGCTAGTTTAGCTCCCCCTTCCACGTGTTTGTATTAGCTTAAATGATGTGACAAAGCTTTTTGTACTTTAGCTTTTTTTGTGCATTTTGTCTGTATAAAGAGTAAATGCCTGTGAATGATCAATCATTTGGGGATTAACAGCCATTGTCAAATATTTTGTTAGATCATTTGTATTTGAATTGTGTTTTTTTATTTTTTTTTTTTTTTTGTTAGTTCTCTTCGATTTTCTTGTCATTTTCTATTGTAAGTTTTGAAATAAAGGCCAAAAGTGTCAACATTTTGTTCAAAACTATTTTTTTTTCGATACTCTTATTTTAAAGAGATATAAAAAAAATTAGTTAATATACAGTTGGTTATGGTGACATTTAGTTATATTATAGGAAAAGCTGTTTTATTTTCAACAATTTTTTGAGTGACAATTTATTGAAAAATAATTGGTTGAAATTGGGAAACATTCCTATATTATAGGAAGTAAGAAAATTTGAAAGGCAGAAAGATGATTTTTTGTGTAATGTATTTCAGTATTAGTAATGAAAATTAAAAAAAAAAAACGATATATTCTATAAAACTTTTATATAATTTTTTTTTATGAAAACTTTGTAGATAAGAAAAGCTTCGTTTAAACTCTAATTATTACAAAATCAGTCATAATTTTATTACTTTATTTAAAAGCTTTCCGAAAAATTCTTTTAGTAAAACTTTTTCAGTAATTCTTTTGTATTACAATTTCTGTTTTAATTCAGTTTTAAGTCATTAATCTGTTATAAAAATTTCCATTTTTCTCATAGTCTTTCACCTCCTTCCATTTATCTCTTTAAATTGCAATTTTTTCAAATTAACTAATAAATCCTTCAACTTCATATCACTTCAATCTTTTCTTTTACTCTCCTTCAATATTTATTATTATTAATTTTCTTATAGTCCTTCTTATTCCTCATAGCATCTTTCTTAATGGCCTCAAAAATCATCATTATTATGTCTTAATTTACAGCATAATTTTTATGAAAACATAATTTATTATAGTCGAAAATTATAATAATTTTTACTTTTTTTTGGGGGGGTATTAAACATATTTCATAAAGCTTCAAAAACTAAAACTTTTTCATTTACAAAGTCTTGTACTCACTTACCTTAAAATGGATTTTAAAACCTTAACTTAAACCTTTTAACTTATAAAGCAAGAGGACTCAGGCTAAAGTTTCCAAAAAAAAAAAAAACTGACAAAATTTCACACTTTTTTCTTTCTCCCTGCCAGATATGATGTATACAAGACAACACTTTGGGTCACCACCCATGGGCTAAAACTTCCACAACCAAAAATTAAGAACATTTCTTTTTACATGTCATATAAATTTATTACAATTTTGTTTTAATATTTTTTTTTTGTTTAACAAAAAGGAGTGTTCGGAAGATGTTTTTGGCCAAAAGTATGAAGAGAAAATGAAATTAATTTTTTATGGAGTTTTTTTTTCTTTCAAAAAAAAATGCTATCGTTGTTGTCTTAACGGTTTAATGTGCGTGGGGGCAAAGATTTTTAGTTATTCACTGACTGGCCAACGAGAATAATTGCGCTGTTGCAAGAACGCCGACACAAGAAATTAATAACTTAATCTGGTTTAAAAGTTGGCACAAATATTAAAGTTCGCTTCAAGTAAACTCAAAAAAAAAAAATATATGAAAATCTGCACTAAGTCTACAAAGAACCGATAATTTCCCATATTTTCAAAAAATTTACAATAAAAAGGAAATTTTAGACAAAATTCCAGTAAAGATAGAAGATTTTCAAAAAATTTTCTATAAAAATAGGAAAATTTTGAAAAATTTCCCATAAAAATAGGAAATTTTTGAAAAATTTCCCATAAAAATAGGAAATTTTTGAAAAATTTCCTATAAAAATAGGAAATTTTTGAAAAATTTCCTATAAAAA
The DNA here is from genome assembly GCA_933228675.1 of Stomorhina lunata. Lineage (NCBI taxonomy): Eukaryota > Metazoa > Arthropoda > Insecta > Diptera > Rhiniidae > Stomorhina > Stomorhina lunata. Next base: position 94,699,352 of record OW121744.1, read on the forward strand.
TAGGAAATTTTTGAAAAATTTCCTATAAAAATAGGAAATTTTTGAAAAATTTCCTATAAAAATAGGAAATTTTTGAAAAATTTCCTATAAAAATAGGAAATTTTTGAAAAATTTCCTATAAAAATAGGAAATTTTTGAAAAATTTCCTATAAAAATAGGAAATTTTTGAAAAATTCCCTATAAAAATAGGAAATTTTTGAAAAATTTCCTATAAAAATAGGAAATTTTTGAAAAATTTCCTATAAAAAAATGAAAATTTTTGAAAAATTTCCTATAAAAATAGGAAATTTTTGAAAAATTTCCTATAAAAATAGGAAATTTTTGAAAAATTTCCTATAAAAATAGGAAATTTTTGAAAAATTTCCTATAAAAATAGGAAATTTTTGAAAAATTTCCTATAAAAAAAGGAAATTTTTTAAAAACTTCCTATAAAAAAAGGAAATTTTTGAAAAATTTCCTATAAAAAAAGGAAATTTTTGAAAAATTTCCTATAAAAAAAGAAAATTTCCTATAAAAAAGAAAATTTTTGAAAAATTTCCTATAAAAATAGGAAAGGAAATTTTTGAAAAATTTCCTACAAAAATAGGAAATTTTTAAAAATTTCCTATAAAAATAGGAAATTTTTGAAAAATTTCCTATAAAAATAGGAAAGCAAATTTTTAAAAAATTTCCTCTTTCCTATAAATTTTTAAAAATAAGAATTTTTTGAAATATTTTCAATAAAAATATGTTTAATAAACAACTTAAAAGTTTTCCAAAAAATTTTCTATAAAAAAAACAAAGTTTTTGAATTAAAGAAAAAAAATAAGAAATTTTTTAAAAATTTTTCTAAAACATAAGACATTTTTGAAAAATTTCCTAAAAATAAGAAATTTTTGAAAAATTTCTAATAGAAATATAAAACTTTTCAAAATTTTCTATTTTTGCTTTTGAAAAATTTATTATTTTAAAAAACAAAATTTAAAAAATTTTTTTATTTTCATAGGAAATTTTTCAAAAATTTCCTATTTTTATAGGTAATTTTTCAAAAATTTCTGATTTTTATAAGAATATTTCAAATATGTCCTTTTTTATAGGAAATTTTTCAAAAATGTTCATATTGTAATAGGAAATTTTTCAAAAATTTCCTATTTGTATAAGAAAATTTTCAAAAATTTACTATTTTTATAGAAAATTTTTCAAAAATTTCTTATTTTTATAGAAAATTTCTCAAAAATTTGCTATTTTGATAGGAAAATTTTCTATTTTGATAGGAAAGTTTTTTAAAAATTTCTATTTTATAGGAATTTTTTTAAAATTTTTCTATTTTTATAGAAAATATTTGAAAAATTTAAAAAAAAATTCCTATTATTATAGCAAATTTTTCAAAAATTTCCTATTTTAATAGCAAATTTAATAAAAATTTCCTATTTTTATAGCAAATGTTACAAAAATTTCCTATTTTAATAGCAAAATTTACAAAAAGTTTAAATGGGAAATATTTAAAAAATTTCTTATTTTTATAGAAAATTTTTCAAAAATGTTTTATTTTTTTGAAATTTTTTTAAGATTTTCTCTTTTTATAGAAAATTTTTCAAATTTTTTTCTTTTTAGTAGGAAATTTCTCAAAACTTTCTTATTTCTATAGGAAATTTTTCAAAAATTTCTTATCTTTTTAAGAAAATTTTCAAAAATTTCTTGTTTTTTTTTAAATTTTTCCAACTTTTTTTATTTTTTTAAGAAATTTTTCAAAAATTTCTTATTTTTTAAGAAATTTTTTAAAAATTGCTTATTTTTTTAAGAAATTTTTCAAAAATTTCTTATTTTTTGAAGAAATTTTTAAAAAATTTCTTATTTTTTTAAGAAATTTGTCAAAACTTTCTTATTTTTTTAAGAAATTTTTCAAAATATTCTTATTTTTTTAAGAAATTTTTCAAAAATTTCTTATTTTTTAAAGAAAATTTTCAAAACTTTATTATTTTTAATAGGAAATTTTGATTCGAAAAGTGTGATTAACTCGTTGGTGGAAATCCGATAAATAGGGCTTGGTATCATATAAAATATCTATTAAACTTTTTGTACTTTTTTAATTTATTTGTTAAAGTTTTCTTAATGTCATTCTGCAATTTAAAGCTTTTTGTCATATTTTTTTGGTTTTCTTCCACTTCTTTGAGATGATGACGACGTACGACTTCGCTGACGACAACAACGGCGATATCCAACTGTTAACATTTATCGTTTAACAAGAAAATAATTTTCAAGCTTCTCTTTTTTTTGGTGCCTCCAAAGATTTTGTTAAACATAACCACCGAAAGTATAAAAAACATTTAAATAAAAATATTGTAATAAAAAGTTTTTATTCTACCAAAAAGACCCAAAACTTCTGGTTGATGTTAACTGTCTGCAAAAGCACATTATTATAAATCATTTTTGAAATTTTTGATATTTTTCGAGTTTTTTTGTTTGCATTTTATCTCAAAAGCCCATTTGAAGTTAAAAATTTTTAATTTTTATTTGTGTTTTTTATTTGTTGAAGAAACCAAAAGTTTATGAATTTTAGTACGTGTTTTTGTTTGCGATGTAGATCTCTAAAAACAGATTGAAATTTTAAACTTTAGTAATGACCGAAAAGTTATAAATTAAAATTATTAGTTTTTTTTGTCCGATTTTCAAGAAGGGGAGACCAAGCAAAGGAAGTTAGTTTTAAAGTTCTAGTGGTATTTTAGACCCTAAAGATTAGACCTGACTTAAAGATTTCCAAGAATATCACCTTTTATGAATGATGTAGCTTAAAGTGTTAAATGTTGGAAATAACGTATTAAAGCTTTGCAAGAGAACTTTTTTTAAGACTAACAAAAAAAAAAACGCAATTAGAAATGAGCTTTAATTCCTATTAATCATTAAAAACGTTCATAAATATACTGAATTTATCGAAATGTGGTTACAAGCTCATTTGACATTAAAATGTTGACATTAAAATTTTGACATATGGTTAGTAGTAATTTTTCGGGAGGACTTTCATTAAAGTTTTTGAAGTATTTTCTCCGTTTACGTTTTTTACTATTAAGTTTTCTTTAGAAAATTTTCAAAAATTTCATATTTTTGTAGAAAAATTTTCAAAAATTTCCTATTTTTACAGGAAATGTTTCAACATTATCTTATTACTATAGAAAATATTTCAAAATCTTCTTATCTTTATAGGAAATTTTTTAAAAATTTCTTATTTTTATAAGAAATTTTTCAAAAATTTCTTATTTTTATTGGAAATTTTTTTTAAAATTTCTTATTTTTATTAGAAATTTTTAAAAATATCTTGTTTTTATAGATAATTTAAAAAAAAAAAATCTTCTTATTTTTAAAGACAATTTTCAAATAACTTCTTATTTTTATAGGAAATTTTTTAATAATTTCTTATTTTTTAGGAAATTTTTCAAAAATTTCTTATATTTATACGAAATTTCTCAAAAATTTATGGTTTTTATAGAAAATTTTTCAAAAAATTCTTATTTCTATAGAAGAAATTTTAAAACTTCTTATTTTTTTGGAATTTTTCAAAAAAATCGTATTTTTATAGAAAATTTTTAAAAACTTTCTTTTATAGGAAATTTTTTTAACAAATTCTTATTTTTATAAGAATTTTTTCAAAAATTTCTTACACAACAAATTTTTCAAAAACCTCTTTTTATAGGAAATTTTTTTAAAATTTCTTAATTTTATAGGAAATTTTTCAAAAATTTTTATTATTATTAAAGAAAATTTTTTAAAAAACATTTTATAGACAAATTTTTAAAATATTGTTACTCTTACAAAAAATTTTTGAAAAATTTCTTGTTTATTTTTGGAAATATTACAAAAAATTTTTTTTGTATAGAAAATTTTCAAAATTTCTTATATAAAATTTTTGTCTTTTATATTTTTATATAAAATTTTTCAAAAACTTTTTATTTGTTTATTAAATTTATCGAAAATTTCTTATTTTTTATAGGAAATTCTTAAAGAATTTTTTATTTTTACAGAAAATTTTTCAAACGTTACTTATTTTTCTTAGAAATATTTTCAAAAATTTCAAAATTTTTTAGGAAATTTTTCTAAAATTTCTTCATTTTTTTGTAAATTTTTCAAAGATTTCTTATTTTTTAAAAATTTTCTTATTTTTATAGAAAATTTTTCAAACGTTACTTATATTTTTTCCTATTTATATAGGAAATTTTTCAAAAATTTCCAATTTTTATAGGAAATATTTTAAAAATTTCTTATTTTTATAAAAAAAAGTCTTATTTTTATAAAAATGTCCAATTTTAATTAGAAATGTTTCAAAAATTTTTTATGTTATTAGGAATTTTTTCAAAAAAAATTTTTTTCAAAAAAAAAATTTCCTATTTTAATAGAAAATTTTTCAAAAATTTTTTTTGTAGAAATTTTTTCAAATATTATCTATTTTTGTAGAAAATTTTTCAAAAATTTCTTATTTTTATATAAAATTTTTCAAAAATTTCTTATTTTTATAGGAAACTTTTCAAAAATTTCCTATTTATATAGGAAATTTTTCAAAAATTTCCTATTTTTATAGAAAATATTTCAAAAATTTCTTATTTTTATAGAAAAAGTCTTATTTTTATAACAAATTTTTCAAAAATTTGCTATTAATAGTAAATTTTTCAAAAATGTTCAATTTTAATTTGAAATGTTTCAAAAATTTCTTATTTTATTAGGAATTTTTTCAAAAATTTCCTATTTTAATAGAAAATTTTTCAAAAATTTCTTTCGAAAACTCTTTATTTTTATAAGAAATTTTTCAAATATTTTTAAATGTTTTAGATATTTTTTAAAAAATATCTTATTTAATAAGAAAAAATTTCAAAAGTTTCTTATTTTTGTAGGATATTTAAAAAAATATCATATTTTTATTGAAGATTTTTCAAAAATTTCTTCTTTTATAGGAAATTTTTTAAAAACTTTCTTTTTTTATAGGAAATTTTTAAAAAAATTTATTGTTTTTATAGGAAATTTTTCAAAAATTTTTAATTTTTTTAATTTTATAGAAAATTTTTTTTTTTTTATTTTTATTGAAAATTTTTCAAAAATTTTTTATTTTTGTATGAATTTTTTTAAAAATTTCTTGTTTTTGTAGGAAAGTTTTTAAAAATTTCTTATTTTTATTTTTTGATTTTGTGTTACAAAAATAATAAATTTTCTAAAAAGTCCGTATAAAAATAAGAAATTTTTGAAAAATTTCCTATAAAAATATTACAATTTTGAAAAATTTCCTATAAAAATAAGAAGTGCTTTTTATAATTTTCTGTTAAAAATAAGAAATTTTTTAAAAATTTCTATAATAAATAAGAAAGTTTTGAAAAAATTGTCTATAAAAATAAGAAGTTTTTTTTATAATTTCCTATAGAAATAAACATTTCTAAAAAATTTCCTATAATAATAAAAAAACATTGAAAAATTTCTTATAAAAAGAAGAAACTTTTGAAAATTTTTCTATAAAAATTAGAAAGTTTTGATAAATTTCCTATAAAAATAAGGAATGTATTAAAAACTTTCCTATGGAAATAAGAAACTTTTGAAAAACTTTTCAAAAGTTTCCTATTTTGATATCAAAAATCAAATTATGAAATTTTTAAAAACTTTCCTATAAAAATAATAAAATTTGAAAAATTTTCTATTACAATAAGAAATTTTTGGAAAATTTGCTAATGTTTTCTAAAATTTCCTATGATATTTTCTATAAAAGTCAGAAATTTTTGAAAAATTTCATATAAAAATAAGAAATTTTTAAAAATTTCCTATAAAGTTAAGAAGCTTTTGAAAAATTTTCTTTAAAAATAAGAAATTTTAAAAAAATTTCTTATAAAAATTTAAAAATTTGCATATAAAAATAATAGATTTTTAAAAAATTTCTTATAAAAATAATAGAGTTTTAAAACATTTCTTTTAAAAATAAGAAATTTTTGAAAAATTTCCTAAAAATAAGAAATTTTTGAAAAATTTCCTAAAAATAAGAAATTTTTGAAAAATTTCCTATAAAAATAAGAAATTTTTGAAAAATTTCCTATAAAAATAAGAAATTTTTGAAAAATTTCCTATAAAAATAAGAAATTTTTGAAAAATTTCCTATAAAAATAAGAAATTTTTGAAAAATTTCCTATAAAAATAAGAAATTTTTGAAAAATTTCCTATTAAAATAAGAAATTTTTGAAAAATTTCCTATAAAAATAAGAAATTTTTGAAAAATTTCCTATAAAAATAAGAAATTTTTGAAAAATTTCCTATAAAAATAAGAAATTTTTGAAAAATTTCCTATAAAAATAAGAAATTTTTGAAAAATTTCCTATAAAAATAAGAAATTTTTAAAAAATTTCCTATAAAAATAAGAAATTTTTGAAAAATTTCCTATTAAAATAAGAAATTTTTGAAAAATTTCCTATAAAAAAAAGAAATTTTTGAAAAATTTCCTATAAAAATAAGAAATTTTTGAAAAATTTCCTATAAAAATAAGAAATTTTTGAAAAATTTCCTATAAAAATAAGAAATTTTTGAAAAATTTCCTATAAAATTAAGAAATTTTTGAAAAATTTTCTATAAAAATATTTTTGAAAAATTTCTTATAAAAATAAGAAATTTTTGAAAAATTTCTTTTAAAAATAAGAAATTTTTGAAAAATTTCTTTTAAAAATAAGAAATTTTTGAAAAATTTCCTATAAAAACAAGAAATTTTGAATAATTTCTTATAAAAATAATAAGAAATTTATGAAAAATTTCCTATAAAAATAAAAAAATGTTTGAAAATTTCGTATAAAAATAGAAAATTTTTGAAAATTTTTCTCTAAAAATTTGAAATTTTTGAAAAAGTTTCTATAAAAAATAAGAAATTTTTGAAAAATTTCCTATAAAAATAAGAATTTTTTGAAAAATTTCCTATAAAAATAAGAAGTTTTTGAAAAATTTTCTATAAAAAATAAGAAATTTTTGAAAAATTTTTTATAAAATAAGAATTTTTTGAAAAATTAAAAAAACAAATAAGAAAATTAAAAAATTAATTAAAATTTTTTTATAAAATTAGGAAATTTTTGAAAAATTTCATATAAAAAAAAAGAATTTTTTGAAAAATTTTAAATTAAAATATGAAATTTTTGAAAAATTTCCTTTAAAAATAAGAAATTATTGAAAACTTCGGAATATTTTGCAATTTTCTTTGCTAAATTTTTAGGTTTTTTGTGGTCTAATTTTGAAACTCAAAAAACAATTTTTGTTGTATTATTTTCATAGAAATATAGAACAAGTTTTCCAATTAATTTTCACTTTGAAACTGTTAATTTTTGAAGAAAAGTTTTCATTGTTTCCTTCTTTTAACATCATTTGCTCTTTTAGTTTGGGTTATATAAAGATCTTAAAAAAAATCCTTAAATATATTTTTAATATACTCCTTATCATTTCTTATCTTAAAAATTTCATCAAACCTTTTTTTTTTATATTTCTTTGGAAACATTTCAGTTTTTTACATTTCCCCAAGACATAAAATCAAATTGGGAAACTTTTTTGACAAAATTTGTTCTTTTTCTAAAAGAACAATTTTTTTTGGTCATATATTAAAACTTTTTTTTTTTGTGGAGGGGATTTCGACACAAAATGACAAAGAAAAGACAAACATTTATGATAATTAATAACATTTAAAGGAAAGGAATGAAAAGAATATCATATTTGGCTGATAACTGAAGAAATTTCTAGTGGTCTCAGGGTTCAGTTGGCACTCTGGCTGTTTTGGCTGATGATGATGATGATTAGAAACCCCATGGTGTGTGTTGTGCCATATAATACTTCCAAATAAATTATTGAACTTCATGTGGTCCAATTCATGAAAAAAAAGAAAAAGAGATACAACTTATGTATTTCATACAAAATTTTTTATGAAGCCAAAACCCTTTTGTAAGATTAAATCCCCAAAAATTCAAAACGAACCAATGCAGGGCTATTGAGATTTTCCATATGGTTCTTTTGGAGTTTGGGTTTTCATCTACTTCGGAAACTTATAAGACTGTATGTTTGTATAATTATATTTTGTATGTTCTTTTAAATGTGAAGTCTTAAATGTTGTCGTCATCTTCATAATTTTTGTCGTCATAGCCATCAGAACATTAATATTAATTTCTTTAAAATATTAATGTGTTAAAGGGTATATTCCCAAAAAAAAAAAACAAGCAAGAAAGCGCTATAGTCGGTCAAGCCGACCATACGATACCCTTCACCACTAAGGTCAAAGGTATTATTTTTCCTGTATAAAGACAAATATTTGCTAAATTTTGCCATCATACAAACATTTTCTCAAAACGTATATATTCAACCTGTTTCCGTCATTTGGACTTATATGAGAGCTAGGGTCAAATGACAGATCATGAAGTCATGAGTAATTAAATTAAATTGAGTTATTAAATTAAAAATCATTACAATCACTAAAATCGTCATTCAATCATTTGCAAAAGGAAGTTCGATTGAATATTGCAATTGTGTAATATCATTAACAATTTAGGGGAAATAATTTTATTGCAGATAATTTAACAAACACTTTAAACTTAAAATAAACAAATTCATTCATATAAAATTAAATTTTTAACGTTATTTCACCAACAACATTTCAGGTGACTTCCAAGCAACAGCCAAAACAACAACGACCCACAGCGCCAGGCTATATCACATGGTGATGTTGTTAATGGTTGGTTCAATTCGTGGATGCCGATTTCTGTAACTGGGATTTAAACAAAAAATAAACATGGTATCAGGTAAAACTGTCATAAGTCAAACATGAAATTTGAAACTTCTGTCTGACATTTAATGAATTACGATTTAAATAACGAAGAATATTTGTATATATTTTTTTTTTCTTCTTTTTTTTCTTTTTTTGGAGGAATGAATGAATGAAGTAATAAATACTCAACATGAAATAACATTTAAGCAAAGAAATGCAGACAGAATGTTAAATTCCAACAGAATTATGGTTTAAGTTTTAATATTTAGTGTTTATACCCTTCACCACCATAGGCGGAAAGGGTATTATAAGTTTGTGCTGATGTTTGTAATGCATAGAAATATTTGTCTTAGACCCACCTTTTAGTATACCAATAGACTTAGAATCACTTTCTGAGTCGATTTAGCGATGTCCGTCCGTCCGACTGGCTGGCTGGTAATCAAAACTACATGTAATCAAACTACAGGTCGCAATTCTAAAGACAATTTGATGAAATTTGGCACAGATCATTTGTTTGATAATGGGACCATGGCTATTGAAATTCGTTAAAATCAGTCCATTATTTATTTTACCTTCCATAGGTCCCACTTCCCGGAATTGATATATTGGCCACAAAAATCAATATTTTTTCACAAAATTTAAATCATATACGGCTTATGTAAACCTAAATCACTGTACCGAATTTCGTTGAAATCGGTCCACATTTGACCATAGCTTCCATACAAACTCTTTTCTCAAAAAGCACTAAATGGGACTAAAAGGCTCGTAAATCCGAAGATAATGAGAACTTTAAGTTTATTTTTTGCATACATAACGCTGTAATCAATTCGCCAAATTTCGAGATAATCGGTCTACATTTGACCCTAGCTCTCATATAAGTCCAAATGACGGAAACAGCTTAAATTTGTAAGTTTTGAGAATATATTTGTATGATGGCAAAATTTAGCAAATATTTGTCTTTAATTAGTAAAAAGAACACCTTTGACCTTAGTGGTGAATGGTATCGTATGGTCGGGCTTGACCGACTATAGCACTTTCTTACTTGTTTTTACATACCCAGCAAAACTTTTCATTACCAAATAATGAGTTAAACAGTTAAACTATTGAACACGAACTACTTACTCATTCACTGTTTAAGTCATTACATTAACATGGGGATGTCATTGAAGGCAAGTACTTACCAATTGCAGAAATGTAATGACTTGGGTAAGTAATTGGAAGACAACAACAACAACAACAACAACTTTTTTGTTGTTGTTTTATTTAAAAAACATATTTTTAAACGAAATACAAATTTTTTCTTATGACCCCATGGGGGCTCGAACCCAGACCCTCCGACTGCTAGGCGGAGACTCTTCCACTGAGCTACTTCATATGTTGAAAACTTAGCAGCTTATAATTAATATAAACAATTTTTATTTTTAGATCCAAAATCATGTGACAATAACTTTGTTTTTCTCTGCTTTTTTGCTTTGTTGTAATTTTTGGAAACATTTCCATACGATTTTTTGTAAATGTTTAATGCATTTAATAAACAAAGAAGAAGTGTTTTTTAATTATTTTAAAACTTAAACAATTTAAATCTTCCCTTTTGTATAAGTTTTTATATAATATTGGCTCTTACTTACTTAAATGGCCTATAGATACAACCTATTTTCTTCGATCTTGTGCGAATATTCTTCAATTTTATAGGCCAAGTTGTGAAAATTTTTCCTCTACTTGGTCTTTCCATCCCATTTTTTATCGTTCTTATTTTACAACTCGCGGTACATGTTAGCTCACTACGTAACGTAGCTCTTTTGGTGATGTCACTAGGATGTCAGTGTCCACAGTTGAAATAAAGGATAACCAAGATAAGTCTATGCTTACCAAGTTAAGACCAAGCAGAACCGTTGCTTGGTATCCAATAGGTATGTAGCCTACATAATCAAAATTGACTCATGATAGTATTTTTTCATTATAGTTTTCCAAAATTTTTTTTTACAGAAGGTAATATTTATGTTTTTAAAATTCAAAAATCATTTAAAAATACATTTTTAATAAAAAAAAAAATAAAAAAAAATCTTGCTCTTGGTGGGATTTGAACCCGGGCCATTCAGTTCAACTTACCATTTTAATTACAAATAAGTACTTATGTAATAACTTATTAGTTATTCGGAGGGTATGCTGTAGTCATTACAAGGTAACCAGATACCAGAGTACTTGCCGCTACCAAAGTTTTGCTGGGTACTTATAGTCGCAAAAATTATTTGTATATGACAAACAAACTAAATTTCCCCCCACTCGTGTTTTATAATGAAAATTAAAAAATTAACGAAAAAAATTGTTAAATTTGGATAACACAATTTTCTAATTAAAAGTAGTTTAACCAAAATATTTATTTAAATAAAATTGCATAATATATTCCTATTTATTAAACTCTTCTTACCATAATTTTTCAGCTAATAAATGATTTCCTCTCCTCAACAGCCAAAATAAGTAAAACATGTGTCTGCACTCTAGTAATTTGTTTAAACAACACAAAATTTAAAATTCATATTTGGTTTGGTAATTTGTTAAAAAAAAACAAGTAAGAAAGCGCTATAGTCGGTCAAGACGACCATACGATACCCTTCACCACTAAGGTCAATGGTGTTATTTTTCCTGTGTAAAGACAAATATTTGCTAAATTTTGTCATCATACAAACACTTTCTCAAAACGTATATATTCAACCTGTTTCCGTCATTTGGACTTATATGAGAGCTAGGGTCAAATGTGGACCGATTATCTCGAAATTTGGCAAATTGATTACAGTTGTTACAAAAATTATGTATGCAAAAAATAAACTCAAAATTTTCATTATCTTTAGATTTACGAGCGTTTTAGTGATTTTTTGTCTCATTTAGAGCGTTTTTGAAGAAGAGTTTGTATGGGATCTATGGTCAAATGTGGACCGATTTCAACGAAATTTGGTACAGTGATTTAGGTTTACATAGGCAGTATCTGTTTTAAATTTCATGAAAAAATATTGATATTTGTGGCCAATATAGCAATTCCGGGAAGTGGGACCTATGGGAGGTACCATAAATAATGGACCGATTTTGACCAATTTCAATAGCCATGGTCCCATTATCAAAAAAAAATATATGTGCCAAATTTCATCAAATTATATTTAGAATTGCGACCTGTAGTTTGATTACAAGGTTTACATGGGGGTCCAGCCAGCCGTCCAGCCAGCCAGACGGACGGACATCGCTAAATCGACTCAGAAAGTTATTCTAAGTCTATTGGTATACTAAAAGGTGGGTCTAAGACAAATATTTCTATGCGTTACAAACATCAGCACAAACTTATAATACCCTTTCCACCTATGGTGGTGAAGGGTATAACAACTAAAATTAATTTAGTTAAGTTTCCAAATAAAAACAACATTTATTACTATTCATGCATTTATGTCAAAAAAAAAAAACAGCGAAAACAGAAGAAAAAAACTTCAAAAATAAATCAAGTTTTTATTTCTAACAAATATGCACCCGCTTTGCGTTTCATGCAACACTTTACAGCTCCAGGGTAATTGACTAGATTTTTTCAACAATTTTGTTTTTGTTGCTGTTTTAATTTACTAGCACTTTAGTAAAATAATTTTTTCTGAATTTTGCATATAACATAGAAAGATCAGAGTATTTTTTTAATTCATTTATAACTGGTAGAATTTGAAATTCAGTCAGTTTTTTAGTAGTAAGTGGTTGGAAGTTGGGATATCAGCGGAATATCAAGAGCATGTGTTAATAACAGCTTTTTAACATGCATTTACTGCTGCTGCCATACACGAACACACATACTACTCGTATTAGATACATTTATGTAGATTTTCATTGCAAATATTTGCAACATTTTATTGATAACTAAAACAAGATAACAAGTTTATAGTTAGAAAATAATAAAATATAAAAAAAAACAATAACATTTTTGAATTTAACTACCACAGAGCTCTACAGTAACAGCAGCAGCAAAAGCTCTTAAACATTTCGAGTACGAGCCTTATTTTTAATTGAATATTTAAATGCAATTTAACAATATTTTGCACCTGAATAATGACACACTCACATAAATATGAAAATAAAATAAATAACAAATCTATTTTTTTGTTTAAACAAATAACAAGCCGGCTAGGCTCCGGTGTGGTTTGTTTAGAACTTGTTTTGTTTTTGTAATAGGGGTACTCATGTGGAGTAGAAATTTTGCAAAATTATATATAACATGTGATTCAAAACAACCAACCACAAAAAATCTGATTTATATCATCAATTCTTTAGAAAAAATGTCGAGTGAAATATTTTTCAATAGAAAAACTTTCGATAGAAATATTTTTCTATAGAAAAACTGTCGATAGAAATATTTTTCTATAGAAAAATTTTCGATAGAAATAATTTTCTATACAAAAATTTTCAATAGAAATAATTTTCTATAGAAAAATTTTCGATAGAAATAATTTTCTATAGAAAAATTTTCTATAGAAATAATTTTCTATAGAAAACTTTTCGATAGAAATAATTTTCTATAGAAAAATTTTTGATAGAAATAATTTTGTATAGAAAAATTTTCGATAGAAATAATTTTCTATAGAAAAATTTTCGATAGAAATAATTTTCTATAGAAAAATTTTCGATAGAAATTTTTTTCTATAGAAAAATTTTCGATAGAAATAATTTTCTATAGAAAAATTTTCGATAGAAATAATTTTCTATAGAAAAATTGTCGATAGAAATATTTTTCTATAGAAAAATTTTCAATAGAAATAATTTTCTATAGAAAAATTTTCGATAGAAATAATTTTCTACAGAAAAATTTTCGATAGGAATAATTTTCTATAGAAAAATTTTTAATAGAAATCATTGTCTATAGAAAAATGTTCGATAGAAATAATTTTCGATGGAAAAATTTTTCTATAGAAAAATTTTTGATGGAAAAATTTTTCTATAGAAAAATTTTCGATGGAAATTTTTTCTATAGAAAAATTTTCGATGGAAAAATTTTTCTATAGAAAAACTTTCGATGGAAAAATTTTTCTATAGAAAAATTTTCGATGGAAAAATTTTTCTATAGAAAAATTTTCGATGGAAAAATTTTTCTATAGAAAAATTTTCGATGGAAAAATTTTTCTATAGAAAAATTTTCGATAGAAATAATTTTCTACAGAAAAATTTTCGATAGGAATAATTTTCTATAGAAAAATTTTCGATACAAATAATTTTCTATAGAAAAATTTTCTATAGAAATAATTTTCTATAGAAAAATTTTCTATAGAAATAATTTTCTATAGAAAAATTTTCTATAGAAATAATTTTCTATAGAAACATTTTCTATAGAAATAATTTTCTATAGAAAAATTTTCGATAGAAATAATTTTCTATAGAAAAATTTTCGATAGAAATAATTTTCTATAGAAAAATTTTCTATAGAAAAATTATCGATAGAAATAATTTTCTATAGAAAAATTTTCGATAGAAATAATTTTCTATAGAAAAATTTTCGATAAAAAAAATTTTCTATAGAAAAATTTTCGATAAAAAAATTTTTCTATAGAAAAAATTTCGATAAAAAAAATTTTTTTATAGAAAAATTTTCGAAAAAAAAATTTTCTATAGAAAAATTTTCGTTAGAAATATTTTTCTATAGAAAAATTTTCGTTAGAAATAATTTTCGTTAATAATAATTTTCGTTAGAAATAATAATAATTTCGTTAGAAATATTTTTCTATAGAAAAATTTTCGTTAGAAATATTTTTCTATAGAAAAATTTTCGTTAGAAATATTTTTCTATAGAAAAATTTTCGTTAGAAATATTTTTCTATAGAAAAATTTTCGATAGAAATAATTTTCTATAGAAAAATTTTCGATAGAAATAATTTTCTATAGAAAAATTTTAGATAGAAATAATTTTCTATAGAAAAATTTTCGATAGAAATAATTTTCTATAGAAAAATTTTCGATAGAAATAATTTCCTATAGAAAAATTTTCTATAGAAATAATTTTCTATAGAAAGATTTTGGATAGAAATAATTTTCTATAGAAAAATTTTCGATAGAAATATTTTTCGATAGAAATAATTTTCGATAGAAATAATTTTCTATAGAAAAATTTTCGATAGAAATAATTTTCTATAGAAAAATTTTCGATAGAAATAATTTTCTATAGAAAAATTTTCGACAGAAATAATTTTCTATAGAAAAATTTTCGATAGAAATAATTTTCTATAGAAATAATTTTCTATAGAAAAATTTTCGATAGAAATAATTTTCTATAGAAAAATTTTCGATAGAAATAATTTTCTATAGAAAAATTTTCGATAGAAATAATTTTCTATAGAAAAATTTTCGATAGAAATAATTTTCTATAGAAAAATTTTCGATAGAAATAATTTTCTATAGAAAAATTTTCGATAGAAATAATTTCCTATAGAAAAATTTTTTATAGAAATAATTTTCTATAGAAAAATGTTGGATAGAAATAATTTTCTAAAAATTTCGATAAAAAAATTTTTCTATAGAAAAATTTTCGATAAAAAATTTTTCTACAGAAAAATTTTCGAAAAAAAATTTTTCTATAGAAAAATTTTCGAAAAAAAATTTTTCTATAGAAAAATTTTCGATAGAAATATTTTTCTATAGAAAAATTTTCGTTAGAAATATTTTTCTATAGAAAAATTTTCGTTAGAAATATTTTTCTATAGAAAAATTTTCGTTAGAAATATTTTTCTATAGAAAAATTTTCGTTAGAAATATTTTTCTATAGAAAAATTTTCGATAGAAATAATTTTCTATAGAAAAATTTTCGATAGAAATAATTTTCTATAGAAAAATTTTCGATAGAAATAATTTTCTATAGAAAAATTTTCGATAGAAATAATTTCCTATAGAAAAATTTTCTATAGAAATAATTTTCTATAGAAAGATTTTGGATAGAAATAATTTTCTATAGAAAAATTTTCGATAGAAATAATTTTCTATAGAAAAATTTTCGATAGAAATAATTTTCTATAGAAAAATTTTCGATAGAAATAATTTCCTATAGAAAAATTTTTTATAGAAATAATTTTCTATAGAAAAATGTTGGATAGAAATAATTTTCTATAGAAATATTTTTCTATCGAAAAATTTTCAATAGAAATATTTTTCTATAAAAAAGTTTTTGATAGAAATATTTTTCTATAGAAAAAATTTTCGATAAAAATATTTTTCTTTAGAAAAATTTTCGATAGAAATAATTTTCTTTTGAAAAATTTTCGATAGAAATATTTTTCTTTAGAACAATTTTCGATAGAAATAATTTTCTATAGAAAATTTTTCGATAGAAATATTTTGCTATAGAAAAATTTTCGATAGAAATGTTTCATTTGTTGCAACATCACTCGTGAATACCCCATATATTGTTTAACCTAATATGTAACTATTTGTTTGGGCAAAAAAATAAAATTTATTTTTTTTCTTTATTTGTGTATATTTGATGCATATTTTAATAAAATGATTGAGTTATTGGCAAATAAATATTCAAATATTTTGACGTGAAGGTTGTTAAGTTACCAGCAAAGATTTTTGTGCAAAGGGGATTTATTAGAAATTTCTTTCAAAAATAAATGATTTTCAAATAAATTTAATATGTTTATAAAAAACTGACATGCTAAAAATTTAAAATTTCATATTACTTCTTAATCGTTTAGGATATAAATTTTCTCCCTGATTCATAAAAAAAAAAATAAAAGCTTTATCTCTGTTGGAGGTAACATCAGGTGAAATCCTGCAAAATGAGCCTTCAACATCTGCAGAAATCATTCATTCATTTCCGGCTGAAGCCTAGCTAAATAATAGGTTTCCCAATAATTGATTTAAAGCAGTCATATTCTACATGACTGTTTTTCTATTATATGAAAATCGGAAAGATAGATCGAAACTGTATTGACAGTGCTTCTCATGATATTTTATCGGTCCGTTAAATCGCACTCGTCTCTTTACCTAAGAGTAGTATTTTATCCAATTCACTCTATTGAAAATAATTTGAAATGGAATAACTTTCAAGAAAATCGAAGACAAGACTTACGAAAAATGTCAAGCCCTATATTTCCAAGAAGGATTAAAAAAGAAAACAAAATATTTTAAACAAAATCTGGCAATTGCCAAGACTACCAAGCTATTTCAACAAAATATGGCACAGACATTTGTTTTGGTTCAATCAAATCGACTGTAATAAGATAAAGTTATTAGTTTAAATATCTTTCTTTCGATTGGCAGATGTCACAGAAGAAATATATTGTGTAAAAATATTGGCACATATTGTGTTTACCCATGGTTCTCTACTCAATAATCAGTTATGCTTTAAGGTATACTCCAAAGACCTAACAAAACTAAATATCGGACGAATGCTACCAGATCACTGCAGTTTTTTTTTGATTTGAAATTCTGGATATTGAGGAAGTAGTAGATTGGCTGCAGTGTAATATTCTCACAATAATGAACTAATAATGGGTTATCCATTTCGTGGTATAGGACTAGAATTCGACATCTGTCAAACTATATTGCTAAATTTTTATTTTTCTTTTCAGTTGAAAGTCTGCCATTGACATAAATGGATCGTTTAAGTATCATACAACGCATAAGAATTTTCAAAATATACTACAAAGTTTGTAATTCTTCAACAGCCATATATCGAGCTTTAAGAGGAGATTATGGTTTACATAATCATCCAACTACACAAGCAATTCGCAAAATTGTGAAGAAATTTGAAGAGACTGGACGGTTACAAATATTGTAAGGCCTGTGCATCATGGTTTCGCTGAAAATATCGCTGCTGTAAGTGAAAGTGTTGCCGAAGGCCTGAATGTGTCGATTCCTCCTCGAACAGTGGTTCACGGACATTTTTTTTGGAAATAATTCTGGTAAAAAATCATTCAAAAAATTTGATTACCCAAATATCTCGAAAGCCAAAGGAGATAACCTACACATGTAAGCGCATTTTTTGTAGATCTTCTTAAGGACAACCTAAGTTTCAAATTTCTTTTCAATCCATCAATAAATTTATTTTTTAAAAAAGTCGAGCATACAAGGTGACCAACTTTGAAGGTCCATCAATCAAATTTCCTACCCCTCATGGACCAGTGTTTTTTTGAAAATCACTCGAATGCTCCTTGACTACCATACAAATATCTCTAGACTTCTAAAAGTTGTAACTATTTCCAAATTATTATTTTATTTCCAAAAAAGCGTCAGTGAACCACTGTGCGTCGCTCTCAGGAAGTGTCTTACTGCACATTATTGAAGAATGCGACTTGGAGAATATGTGGTTTCAACCAGACGGTGCCACATGCCACGCAACTAAAGCGAATATGGCTTTATTGCAAGAGACATTTCCTGGCCTCGTAATTTTTCGTCGTGGCGATATCAGCTGGCCACCAAGATCATGCGATTTGACACCATTACACTTTTTTTTTGTGGGACTACACGAAAGACTGTGTTTATGCAGATAAAAATTTAACTCTTGTGCACTTAAAAACCGACATTTGTCATGTTATGGCTGAAATACCTCCCAATATGTGCCAAAAAGTGTTCGCGTGGTGGTAATTTAAATGATGTAGCATTTCGCACATAATGTCAACGTTCAAACTTAATAATAAACCAGTAAGAAAAGCTATAGTCGGTCAAGCCCGACTATATAATACCCTTCACTAGTAAGGTCAAATATGGACCAACAATTAAACAAGTTTTCCTGAAGTCTTAGGGACATACATACATATACTATGTGCTATTTTTTTTTTAAATTTCGAGACTTATATCATTTCCGGCTAAGGGCCTGATATGGGAGCTAGGGTCAATTGTAGACTGATTGTTACCAAATTTTGGTTATTATTTTATATTTATAAAATATTTATCTGCGCAAAGCTTAAGTAATGAAATGCATTTATCTTTAGAGTTATTAACGTTTTTGTGCATTTATGTGTATACTAGCTTTATAACCCGCTACTTCGTTAGCGGCACCATTTGAATTGACAAAGTTACAAAATTTACCAAAATAACTTTTTCACTTATTTATCAATTATAAATTAAATTAAATACTTATAGGTTCTTAAGATACATATAGGACAAAATAAGTACCTACCCTCTACATTTTCAAAAAAGTACTACACACGCCTCCCTTATTTTTGTAGCTGACCCAATTTTGATTGCTAACCCAATTTAAATCTTGTTCTTATCGCTTTTGATTTTGAATATTTTACAAAAGTTTCCTTTTTTACCCGTTGTTTACCCCTGATCAGCCAAATTAAAAAAAAAAATCCGGATACATGTCCTAATATTTTTATTGCTGATCTTAACTCCATTTTTGTTAATTGAAAAAAAATTCCAAACACCTGTCACAATGTCAATAGAACAGTCCATAAATTATTGATTTATTTATTATTTTATTGATTTAAACAACACAGTTTAAAAGGAAAAAACCTATCTATAAATTTTTGACCCGGTTTTGTTATTTTCGATTGCGGTATAAATTTTGTTTCTATAATAATTGATTCAAAAATTATATATGGGTCAAAAAAGTACCAAAATTTAGTTTTTATCCTTTTTATTCCCTATTTTTAGCTCATTTACGAAAAGTACCTACTAAAAACATGACTTTTATTTTCCTATTCGATCTAAATCCAATTTAAATTTTTTTTTCTGTCGATATTAGTATTAGAGATATAACTTTACTTAAGTTTTTATTTTCTACCCTATTTTAACCCCAAAACTGTTTAATTTGCAAAAAGTACTGAAAAGTCCCTTAATTTTTAGGGCTGATCTTAGACCATTTTAGTGTTTGTTTCCATCCATTAGGTTTAGAAGATATGTCATCAATTTTTCCCTTTTTTATTCCTTTGATTGACACATCTCTAATTTATACTTCTGACTTCATTAGCTTAAATGAATATTTTCCCGTTTTCACCTTTTGGAACCCCATTTATCGTAAAAGTACCAAGCACATGTTTAATATTTTGTTAATACTTATTGATTGTGGCATAAAGTGAGTCTTTATGTTTATAAGTTCAAAAGATACGCATGGGTTAAAAAAAGTACAAAAATATAGTTTTTACACTTTTTGCCCTTATTAGTGCCATTTCCAAAAAAAGTACAGAACACATGTCCCTTTCATTTTCTAGCCGATTATATGATTTATTCATTTTCTAGCCTGTTTTAACCATAAGCGGCCAATTAAAAAAAAAAATACCGAACCCGTGTCCTTTAATTTTTAATGCTGATCATAGACCAATTTAATCTTTGTTTCTATCACTTTTGATTTATGAGATATTACGTTACCGATTTTCTCCCTTTTTACTCCAAAAATTAAAGAAAGGAATCAACTTTGTTTCTAACGATGTAAATTTCGGAGATATGATGTTACTAATTTATCCATTTTCTTTTTCAATTTTTTTCAATTTACTTTTTCAATATGAATCCACCCGTCTGTAAATTATAGTTCTGGCTTCATTAGTTAAAAACCTACCCTTGAATATTTCCCAGTTTTTATCTTTTTTACCTCAATTATCGTAAAAGTACCAAATACGTGTCTAATAATTCTTTGTTACTTATCAATTTTGATGTTTACTGTTTCTCTATGTTTGTTATTTCAAAAGATACGTATGGGTTCAAAAAAAGTACCAAAATATAGTTTTTGCCCTTTTTTACCCTTATTAGTACCATATTCAAAAAAGTACCAAATACGTTTCTCGTTTTTTTTCAGCCCATCCGAAGCAAATTTCAACTCTATTCCTATCGTTTTGAATTTCGGAGATATGACGTTACTAATATTTCCCATTTTTTCCCTGTTTTAACCCCAAAACGGCCGAATTAAAGAAAAAAGTACCCTTAATTTAAAGTGCCGATTTTAGACCGATTTAGTTGTTGTTTCTATCACTTTTGGCTAAGAAGATATATTTTTACCGATTTTTACCCCAAAATTAAAAAAGTACCAGACACTTATTTTACTTTTTTCAGTGTCAATTTACCAGCCAATAAATTATGCTTCTGGCTTCATTAGCCGAAAAGATATTCTTAGCTAAAAAGCAAAAAACCTACTCTTGAATATTTTCCCTTTTTTTACCCTTTCGTCCCACATTAATCGCAAAAGTACCAAATACGTATTTAATAGTTTTTAATGCCTATCAGTTGCGATATAAATTATGTTTCTATGTTTATTAGTTCAAAAGATATATATGGGTTAAAAAAGTACCAAAATATAGTTTTTACCCTTTTTTATTCTTATTAGTGCCATTTTTGAAATAGTACCAAATATGTGACCATTTATTTTTTTATCCGATTCAAATCCAATTTAAACTTCGTTTGCATCGGTGTTAGTTTCGGAGATATGATGTTACTACTTTCTCCCTTTTCTACCCTGTTTTACCCTTTAAAAGGTCGAATTTCAAAAAAGTACCGAACACGTGTACCTTAATTTATAGTGCTGATCTCAGACTAATTTAGTTTTTGTTTCTATCACTTTTGATTTAGAAGATATATTTTTACCCCCAAAATTAAAAAAAGTACCAAAAATGTATTTTATTTTTTCTTTGTCAATCGACCAGTCAATAAATTATACTTCTGGCTTCATTAGCCTAAAAGATATCCATAGCTAAAAACAAAAAAACCTACCCTTAAATATTTTCCCTTTTTTACCCTTTTGTACCCCATTAATCGCAAAAGTACCAAATACGTATTTAATTGTTTTTTAATATCTATCTGTTGCGATATAAATTATGTTTCTATGTTTATTAGTTCAAAAGATACATATTAGTTGAAAAAGTACCAAAATATAGTTTTTACCCTTTTTTATCCTTATTGGTGCCATTTTCAAAAAAGTACTAAACACGTGTCCCCTTATTTTTCTAGCCGATTTAAATCCAATTTGAACTTTGTTTCTATCTGTATTGGTTTCGGAGATATGATGTTACTGATTTTTCCCTTTTCTACCCTGTTTTACCTTCTAGGAGGTTGAATTTCATAAAAGTACCGAACACGTGTCCCTTGGTTTTAAGTGCCGATCTCAGACCAATTTAGTTTTTGTTTCTATCACTTTTGGTTTAGAAGATATACTTTACAGATTTTTACCCCCAAAATTAAAAAAAAGTACCAAACTCGTAGTTTATTTTTTTCAATGTTCATCGACCAGTCAATAAATTATACTTCTGGCTTCATTAGCCTTAAAGATATCCATGGCTAAAAACCAAAAAACCTATCCTTGAATATTTTCCCTTTTTTTACCCTTTTGTACCCCATTAATCGCAAAAGTACCAAATACGTATTTAGTTTTTTTTTAATATCTATCGGTTGCGATATAAAATGTGTTTCTATGTTTATTAGTTCAAAAGATACATATGGGTTAAAAAAAGTACCAAAATATAGTTTTTACCCTTTTTTATCCTTATTAGTGCCATTTTCAAAAAAGTACCAAACACGTGTCCCTTTATTTTTGCAGGCAATTCAAATCCAATTTCAACTTTGTTTCTGTCTATGTTGGTTTCGGAGATATGATGTTACTAATTTCTCCCTTTTCTACCCTGTTTTGCCCGCTAGGCGCCGATTTTCAAAAAAGTACCGAACACGTGTTCCTTAGTTTTTAGTGCTAATCTCAAGCCAATTTAATTTTCGCTTCTATCGCTGTTGGTTAAGGAGATATAATGTTACCGATTTTTCCCTTTTTTACCCTTTTAATTGAAAAAAGTACCAAACACGTATTTAATATTTTGTACTGGGCAATCGACCTCCCTATAAATTTTATTGGTAGCTTTATTGGTTCAAGTCAAATACAAAGAAAAAGAAAAATGGACCTACCCTAAATTTTTTTCCCCGCTTTTCCCCCTTTTTGAACCCTGAATCAAAAAAGTACCAAACACGTCTCTAATATTTTTTTCTTGTTTACCGGCTCCGTTTTGAATTTTGTTACTGCGTTGATTGGTTCAAAAGATACACATGGGTTTAAAAAAGTACCAACATTTTATTTTTACCCTTTTTACCCCCTATTTGTCCCATCTGCTAAAAAGTACCAAACACGTGTCTGCTTATTTTTGCAGCTGATCACAACGCAATTCCAATTTTGGGCCTATGACGTTTACTTCCGGAGATACAGCATCACTAATTTTTCCCTTTTTTACCCCTTTTTACCCCCTTAGAGGCCGAATTTCCAAAAATCCCGTCTTAGTGGATCTATACTTTGAAAAAGGTACTCGCTGTCAAAATTTCAGCTCTCTAGCTTTAGCCGTTTGGGCTGTGCGATGATGAGTCAGTCAGTCAGTCAGTCAGTCAGTCAGTCACGTTAGAGTTTTATATATATAGATAAACGTCTTTTGAGAATGTGTCTTGTTTGGGAGGTATGGTCAAATATGAGCCGATTCCTACAAAATTAGGTACACTGTTTTAGGTTATCATAAGCAATATTTGTACTGAATAATATTTATATACAACTAAATTTGTGGCTGTAAAGGACTAAAAACTCTATTCCGGGAAGGCATCCCTATGGGAGGTACCCGAAATACTAATTCGATTTCGCCCAAAAAGTATAGGCATGGTCCTTGGACGATATGAGTCCGTGCCGAATTTCATGAAATTATCTTTAAAGTTACGACCTGTACAATGATAACAAGCTTACATGGACAGCCGGCCAGCCGGACATCGTTAAAACAACTCAGGGAGCGATTCTAAGTCGATTGGTATACTAAAAGGTAGGTCTCAGACCAATATTTATATGCGTTACAAACATCAGCACAAACCCAATATACTCTTTCCATCTATGGTGGTGAAGGGTATAAAAAGAAATATCATGAAAAAAATATTTTATATGTGTTTTATTTACGTTCACTTTTGAAACCGCAAAATGGATAACCAGTTATATTTTCGACTGTAAAACAATTATTAAGCTCTAGATTACAGTAGATCTCTTACCGAGATGATTTGGCAGATTAAGATGCCTTGATGTCAGCAATTCGAAATTACTCATCATTTTGAGATGACTCATCAATTTGAGGTGACTTAGCAGTTCGAGATGACTCTGTAACTCAAAATGACTCAGCATTTCAATATACGTCTTTTGGGGGTGCTACAGAGATATATAATGGAAATGTAAAGCTACCGGGGAACTACGTTAATGTAGTGAGCTAACATGTGCCGCGAGTTCTTCCATGAGAACTATAAAAACATGGGCTAGGACGTCAAACACGTAACCCAATCCTGCAAAAACCAATTGCTATGAAAAAAACTAAAATTAAAAAAAACCGGCACCATAATGTTAGGAGAAGATGTACGAAACTTCGATGGAAAAACCAAGTAGAGGAAAATCATTCATAGCTTGAAGTACTTTAGTACGCAGGCGCTATTTGTACAAAGCTTTTTCGTAGTGACTAAGTATCTGAAAACTTTTTAATACGCCAGATTCTGAACGAATATATAGATAATGATATAAATTTTAAATAAATTGTTAAACTTTTAAAAAATGTTTGATAACTCCCCTTAAATGAATAACTTTTCTATGAAATTTAATTTGTGAAAAAGAAGTTGTTAACAGATTAGAATCGTTTTGTTGGACTTGAACTTAAAATTTGACTTTAAACTGTGAAATTTCTTAATTTAATTTTCAATATTTAACACCTTTATCTTAAGAATAAATTGTTCTAAAATATTAAATATCATAGATTTACAGTTAAAAAGTAAAATTACGATTTAATAAATTTCTAAAACTTTATAAAATTTACAAAAAAAAAACTAAAAATATTCTTTTGGTAAAATTTTCTTAAGAAAAACATAAATTTGTAAATGTGGTCAAAAATATATGTAGTGATATCTTTAAGAAAAATCTTAGAAATATTAAAAGAAAATTGTCACAATAATAATTGTCTAAGAATTTTTAGAGAACGATGCCTTAGACTAGATAAGACCTTGACAATTGTCTCAACATCAATTAGTAAAATGTTGTTTTGGTTTAGATCTTTTGGAAAAATATTGAAATAAATTTATGTATATGTAGCAAAGAGATAGAGGGAAGGACTGGCGGACGGACAGATGAATGTAGTGTATAAAACTAAATGATTGTGGTTCTTTTATACCTAAAAAGTGGTTTTTGTTGATAGAATGAAAAAAAAAATTGTTAATATTCAATAAACATAATTTGTTATCTTCAAATCTTATATCAACTTTTTATTTTTTTCTTTTTCTTAAAGACAGCAGAAAGCAGGAGTCTGTTTAGAGAGCTCAGTAAGCAAAATGCAACAGAAACGAAAGAACGAGAATATGAATATAATATGACACACCTCTAAAGCCCAAGGTAGAAACCCATGAAAGCATTTGAGTTTAGAGGCCAGTTAAACACAGACTAATATGTATTGAATATGATTTAACTACATAGTATATATTTGACTTTGTTGGTATTAGTGTTGAGGCTGAGGTTGTTGGCGGGCTGCCTGTCTTCATGCTGTTTGGTTTAGGTCACCGTTACGCCTTCTTGCTACTGCATCCCATAAGAAACCCAAAACTAAAACCTTAAAATATTACCAAAACTATTTCTACAAATTAATTTGAACACATTTTCTTTTCATATTATTTAAAACATTTATATCTTTTCCTTAAAAATTTTCTATAACAAAACCTCTCCCTCTTAAAAACTAAAGAAGAAAGCCAGAAAAAGGTTATCGTCTTTCATATCAACGAAAGATCATAAATTTAAA
Organism: Stomorhina lunata; assembly: GCA_933228675.1. NCBI lineage: Eukaryota > Metazoa > Arthropoda > Insecta > Diptera > Rhiniidae > Stomorhina > Stomorhina lunata. The sequence continues at coordinate 94,724,795 of OW121744.1, forward strand.
GATTTGTTTTAATTTAATGACTTTTATTATTAGTTTTTTGTTAACTCGTTTTTTTTAATATTTCAATATTTTCTTTTAACAAAAAAATATTTAAAATCTTTTTTCAAATTTAATATATAAAAAATTTTATGACATTTTATATTTTCATAAATTTAACTACTTAAAAACTAAAATTTAACACATTTGTTGATCTTACAGCAGAATTCTTCATCTTAAATTCATTTAGTTCAAGGGCCATATGTTATATAAAACAACTAAGAAAGTGATTTAGTCGGTCAAGTCCGACCAAACGATACCCTTCACCACCAGGTCAAAGGTGTTCTTTTTCCTGTATAAGGATATATATTTGCTAAATTTTGCCATCATACAAACATTTTCTCAAAACTTATATATTAAAGCTGTTTCCGCCATTTAGACTTATATGAGAGCTAGGGTCAAATGTGGACCGATTCTCTAGAAATTTAGCAAATTGATAACAGTTTTCACAAAATTATTTATGTAAAAAATAAGCCCACAATTCTCATTACCTTTGGATTTACGAGCGTTTTAGTGATTTTTGTCTCATTTGAAGCTTTTTAGCAGAAGATTTTGTACGGGAGCTATGGTCAAATGTGGACCGATTTCAATCGAAATTTGGTACAGTAATTTTGGTTTACATAAGCAGTACTTGTTTTAAATTTCATGAAAAGATATTGATATTTGAAGACAAAATATCATATCCGGGAAGTGGGACCTATGGGAGGTACCATAAATAATGAACCGATTTTGACAAATATCAATAGCCATGGTCCAACTGTGCCAAATTTCATCAAATTATCTTTAGAATTGCGACCTGTACTTTAATAACATGGTTTGCATGGGGGTCCAACCAGCCAGCCGTCCTGACTGACGGACTGACTGACTGGCATCGCTAAATCGACTCAGAAAGTCATTCTAAGTCTATTGGTATACTAAAAGGTGGGTCTAAGATAAATATTTCTATGCGTTACATACATCAGCATAAACTTATAATACCCTTTCCACCTATGGTGGTGAAGGGTATAGAAATTGTAAACTTAAATTTTAAAATAGTTTTTAGCCAAATATTCTTATACCACTTTTTTGGAGTTTATAATTTCTTTTATGCATAAGGTGTCTGGAATTTTGTTTTGATTATTATTTCGGAATAAATTTTTATTATTCATAGCATTTTAATGATCATGAGATTATTTTCATTGGTTTTGTATTAATTTTTATAACTTATTCCCTTTTTGACTTTGCATCTGGTGAAATCAAAAAAATTTTCTGTCTATCTGTCTGTCTGTCTGTCTGTCTGTCTGTCTGTCTGTCTGTCTGTCTGTCTGTCTGTATGTCTGTATGTCTGTATGTCTGTATGTCTGTCTGTCTGTCTGTCTGTCTGTCTGTCTGTCTGTCTGTCTGTCTGTCTGTCTGTCTGTCTGTCTGTCTGTCTGTCTGTCTGTCTGTCTGTCTGTCTGTCTGTCTGTCTGTCTGTCTGTCTGTCTGTCTGTCTGTCTATCTATCTGTCTGTCTGTCTGTCTGTCTGTCTGTCTGTCTGTCTGTCTGTCTGTCTGTCTGTCTATCTGTCTGTCTGTCTGTCTGTCTGTCTGTCTGTCTGTCTGTCTGTCTGTCTGTCTGTCTGTCTGTCTGTCTGTCTGTCTATCTGTCTGTCTGTCTGAAAATAAATATTTTTATTTTCTTGGAAAATTTTTGTATTAAAATTGGGCGAAATCACATTTAACCATAGCTCCTGTATAACTGTCTGAAAAAGCCGTAATTCCACCTTAAAAACACTTCAATGCCAATAAATGATAAACTGAAATAGTTAAAGCCACTAAATTTAGCACAACATTTTCATTAAAAATTCTTCCTTTCGTCAACTTTTCTTTAGAAAATTCTTCCTATCATTAACTTCTTTAAAGAAATGTCTTACCCTCGTGAACTTTTCTATAGAAATGTCTTTCTATTGTCAACTTTTCAATAGACATTTTAAAGTTGCAACCACTTTTTTATGGTATTAGTAATAACTTTGTTACTCTAACTTTAACTCAAAACATCTTTTAATTTCTTTAATGTCTAAAATAATCATCAACTTTCCATCAAAACTTTTGCGATTCTTGACAATCCGTGAAATGAACTTGCCAAAATTTATTTGTAAGCCTTTAAAATGTAACCCTGCACATTTTGAGTGCTTCGAAATGCAACTCTGCATATAAATTAAGAGCATGATGAAACATGCATTTTAGCACATATGAAAGCGAAATACCTATAAAATGATACCTTTTTTTAAAGAAGAAAAAAATAAAAGACGGGTAATAATTTAGCAATTTTATGACTTATATATTTTATAATCATAAGTTTTCTTGAAATTTTTATTACCTCAAAAAAAAAAAAAAGATTCTGAATAAAACCATAAAATCTGAAAATGAAATGAATTATAAAAAACTTACAAAACAAATCTTTTTATAGGTTTAATAAGGCAAAAACATTTAAGTTAAGACAAAAAAAGAAATTATAATGAAAATAAAATATACAATATATAAGTAAGTATGAAAAATAAAAAAACTCTTTGAAAACTGTGACGAAGTTTTTGGTTGACTCTGAAGATGATGATGATGAAGACGACGACGCTTAAGTAATTTTAAACGTTAAAAAGATGTAAAATAAGAGATAACAATTTTGATATGAACTGAAAAATAAATGCTTTTAAAGTTTAAATTTAAATTAAGAAATATAATAATTTTTAAGATTTTTTAATTTGTTGATGACCAAAAGTCATAATTTTTGGGACACTATATGAAAGGTATAAGCATTAAAAGTATTTAGCTTGTTGGTTCCAAAGTCTTCTGATGAAAAGATGACCATAGGAAAACTTTTCTATAGAAAATTTGACGTTGGGAGGACATTGCTATAAAAAAGTTGATGTAAAGTTGAATTTTCGATAGAAAAGTTGACGTTGGGAAGACATTGTTACAGAAAAGTTGACGTTGAGAAGAATTGTCTATAGAAAAGTTGACGTTGGAAGAACTTTTTTATAGAAAAGTTGACAATGGAAGACTTTTCTATAGAAAAGTTGACGTTGGGAAGATTTTTCTATATAAAACTTGACGCTGGGAAGACTTTTTTATAGAAAAATTGACATTGCGAAGACTTTTCTATAGAAAAGTTAACGTAAGGAAGACTTTTCTTTAGAAAAGTTGACGTAAGGAAGACTTTTCTATTGAAAAGTTGACGTAAGGAAGACTTTTCTATAGAAAAGTTGACGTAAGGAAGACTTTTCTATAGAAAATATGACGATAGGGAGACTTTTCTATAGAAAAGATGACGATAGGAAGACTTTTCTATAGAAAAGATGACGATAGGAAGACGATAGGAAGACCTTTCTATAGAAAAGATGACGATAGGAAGACTTTTCTATAGAAAAGGTGGAAGACTTTTCTATAGAAAAGACGACAATAGGAAGACTTTTCTATAGAAAAGACGACGATAGGAAGACTTTTCTATAGAAAAGACGACGATAGGAAGACTTTTCTATAGAAAAGACGACGAAAGGAAGACTTTTCTATAGAAAAGATGACGATAGGAAGACTTTTCTATAGAAAAGATGACGATAGGAAGACCTTTCTATAGAAAAGATGACGATAGGAAGACTTTTCTATAGAAAAGGTGGAAAACTTTTCTATAGAAAAGACGACGATAGGAAGACTCTTCTACAGAAAAGACGACGATAGGAAGACTTTTCTAAAGAAAAGATGACGATAGGAAGACTTTTCTATAGAAAAGATGACGATAGGAAGACTTGTCTATAGAAAAGATGAAGACAGGAAGACCTTTCTCTAGAAAATATGACGATAGCAAGACTTTTCTATAGAAAAAATGACGACAGGAAGACTTTTCTATAGAAAAGATGACGACAGGAAGACTGCTCTATAGAAAAGATGACGATAGGAAGACTTTTCTATAGAAAAGATGACGATAGGAAGACTTTTCTAAAGAAAAGATGACGATAGGAAGACTTTTCTATAGAAAAGATGACGATAGGAAGACTTTTCTATAGAAAAGATGACGATAGGAAGACTTTTCTATAGAAAAGATGACGACATGAAGACTTTTCTATAGAAAAGATGACGATAGGAAGACTTTTCTATAGAAAAGATGACGATAGGAAGACTTTTCTATAGAAAAGATGACGATAGGAAGACTTTTCTATAGAAAAGATGACGACAGGAAGACTTTTCTATAGAAAAGATGATGATAGGAAGACTTTTCTATAGAAAAGATCACGATAGGAAGACTTTTATATAGAAAAGATGACGATAGGAAGACTTTTCTATAGAAAAGATGACGATAGGAAGACTTGTCTATAGAAAAGATGAAGATAGGAAGACCTTTCTCTAGAAAAGATGACGATAGGAAGACTTTTCTAGAAAAGATGACGACAGGAAGACTTTTCTATAGAAAAGATGACGACAGGAAGACTTTTCTATAGAAAAGATGACGATAGGAAGACTTTTCTATAGAAAAGATGACGATAGGAAGACTTTTCTATAGAAAAGATGACGACAGGAAGACTTTTCTATAGAAAAGATGACGACAGGAAGACTTTTCTATAGAAAAGATGACGATAGGAAGACTTTTCTATAGAAAAGATGACGATAGGAAGACTTTTCTATAGAAAAGATGACGATAGGAAGACTTTTTTATAGAAAAGATGACGACAGGAAGACTTTTCTACAGAAAAGATGACGATAGGAAGACTTTTCTATAGAAAAGATGATGATAGGAAGACTTTTCTATAGAAAAGATCACGATAGGAAGACTTTTATATAGAAAAGATGACGATAGGAAGACTTTTCTATAGAAAAGATGACGATAGGAAGACTTGTCTATAGAAAAGATGAAGATAGGAAGACCTTTCTCTAGAAAAGATGACGATAGGAAGACTTTTCTATAGAAAAGATGACGACAGGAAGACTTTTCTATAGAAAAGATGACGACAGGAAGACTTTTCTATAGAAAAGATGACTATAGGAAGTCTTTTCTGTAGAAAAGATGACTATAGGAAGTCTTTTCTGTAGAAAAGATGACTATAGGAAGTCTTTTTTATAGAAATTAATGACGAAAGGAAAACTTTTCTATAGAAAAGTTGCCATTGGGAATACTTTTTTATGGAAAAGTTGCCGTTAGGAATACTTTTCTATAGAAAAGTTGCCGTTAAGAATACTCTTCTATAGAAAAGTTGCTATTAGGAATTCTTTTCTATGGAAAAATTTCCGTTAGGAATACTTTTCTGTAGAAAAGTTTCTGTTAGGATCACTTTTCTATAGAAAAGTTGCCGTTAGGAATACTTTTCTATAGTAAAGTTGCTGTTAGGAATACATTTCTATAGAAAAGTTGCCGTTAGGAATACTTTTCTATAGAAAAGTTGCCGTTAGGAATTCTTTTCTATAGAAAGTTGCCGTTGCGAATACTTTTCTATAGAAAGTTGTCGTTGCGATTACTTTTCTATAGAAAATTTGCCGTTGGGAATACTTTTCTATTAAAAGTTGCCGTTAGGAATACTTTTCTGTAGAAAAGTTGCCGATAGGAATATTTTTCTATAGAAAAATTGGCTTTAGACAAGTTGTCAATAGGAAAATATTTTAAAATTTTTAAAATGTTTGTTATAAAAGTGATGTAATATGTAAATGCTTGTTACCTTTTCTGTGTTTGGTTCATTTATTTAAAACAATTTATAAAAACTTAACAAAAAAAATATAGTAAAATTCATTGTTGTCATTTAGTTTCTTTTGTTTTTTTCCTATTTTCTAGATATAAAGTGCTTTTTATGTAAAATATCAAAAACCCACTCAACTATGGGCTAATGCTTTTGTTTTTCACTTCGTACTTTTAGCCATTTGCAGCGCCCAAGTACTAGTAAATGGTTGAGCTGGAGCTAGAAGTGCTGCTGCTGCAGTTGTCGGTGGTGTTGCTTTTTGGTGCTTTTATTGTTGATTTTAAAATGTTACATAACACAACAATGTCTTAATGTTTTGACATAACTGGAGCAACATTTTACACATGTCTTACAATCGTCGAAACAACACAAAACTATTTTCTTTAAAACACTAGATACAATGCAAATATGTTATAGTTTCGTTTAAATTTTATTCCCCATTTCAAATGAATAAAAATATAAAAAATGTTCAAACGAAATTTCATACAAAAAAAGAAAAACGGCTGACAAATACAAATATTTGCATTTAATCAAGGAAATTTATACAAAAGCAAAGAAAATAAAAGTGTTTTCTCTATATGCTCTCAATATAAGAAAATTTAAATAATTTCCTTTTTATTACTTCACAAATCACACAAAACTTGACAAAACAAAATCCCACTTCCTTGTATTAAATAATAAAAAGTAATTTTTCTTTCCTACTAATAAAACCTCATAAAACCCTATTTAGTTGAAAAAAAAAAAAATTATGAAAACTTCCTGCTTTTTTTCTATCACTTTATCAGTTATCATTTTTCTACCACCTCAAATTATAGGGTATCATGTGCTTTGATAATTTCTTGAGAATTGGGTCAATAAAATTAACATTTATAGACTTTATAAAGTGTTTTACATCAGTTCATAGATGACAAATGTAATGTAACAGGCCCAACTGTGTAAATATGTGTAGCCTTAGACAACACTCTCGTACATTTAGTCACACAATAAAGGCTGTAAATATGTTCCAAAGAAATAAAACAAATTGTTGACAATCACAACATGATAAGACAGTGGTGGCAAAAAATAAAATTCCCAAACTTTTTCTATAAAAATCATAAATTTTGCAAAATATATGAACCTTTATAACATGTTTGTTTTTTAAGTCTTTAAAAAACAAGATTGTTTCCTAAGTCTTTTGAATAAACATGGGGAAATATATTTTTTTTTTTGGAAAAGGAAGAATCTTCAATCGTGTCTAAAAAAGGAGTTTTTAATAGTATGTTAGACACTTCTATAGAAAACTAAGCAATACTAAAATATTTTAATAGAAAATTTGACTATATTCAAACATTTGTATAGATAAGTTGACAATAGGAAGACATTTGCATAGAAAAGTTGACAACAGAAAACATTTATATATAAAACTTGACGATAGGCAAACATTTCTATAGAACAGTTGACGATAAAAAGACATTTTTACACAAAAGTTGAAGATAGGAAGACATTTCTATAGAAAAGTTGATGATAGGAAGACACTTGCATAGAAAATTTGACGATAGGAAGATATTTCTATAGAAAAATTGACAATAGGAAGACATTTTTATAAAAAAATTTAAGACAGGAAGATATTTCTATAGAAAAGTTGACGATAGGAAGATATTTCTATAGAAAAGTTGAGGATAGGAAGACATTTCTATAGAAAAGTTGACGATAGGAAGACACTTGCATAGAAAATTTGACGATAGGAGACATTTCTATAGAAAAATTGACAATAGGAAGACATTTTTATAAAAAACTTGACGACAGGAAGATATATCTATAGATAAGTTGACGATAGGAAGATATTTCTATAGAAAAGTTGACGATAAGAAGACATTTTTATAGAAAAGTTGACGATAGGAAGACATTTCTATAGAAAAGTTGACGATAGGAAGACATTTCTATAGAAAAGTTGACGATAGGAAGACATTTCTATAGAAAAGTTGACGATAGGAAGACATTTCTTTAGAAAAGTTGACGATACGAAGACATTTTTATAGAAAAGTTGACGACAGAAAGACATTTCTATAGCAAAGTTGACGATAGGAACACATTTCTATAGAAAAGTTGACGATAGGAAGACATTTCTTTAGAAAAGTTGACGATACGAAAACATTTCTATTAAAAAGTTGACGACAGAAAGACATTTCTATAGAAAAGTTGACGATAGGAAGACATTTCTATAGAAAAGTTGACGATAGGAAGACATTTCTATAGAAAAGTTGACGATAGGAAGAAATTTCTATAGAAAAGTTGGCGATAGGAAGACATTTCTATAGAAAAGTTGACGATAGGAAGGCATTTCTATAGAAAGGTTGACGATAGGAAGACATTTCTATAGAAAAGTTGACGATAGGAAGACATTTCTATAGAAAAGTTGACGATAGGAAGACATTTCTATAGAAAAGTTGACGATAGGAAGACATTTCTATAGAAAAGTTGACGATAGGAAGACATTTCTATAGAAAAGTTGACGATAGGAAGACATTTCTATAGTAAAGTTGATGATAGGAAGACATTTCTATAGAAAAGTTGACGATAGGAAGACATTTCTATAGAAAAGTTGACGATGGAAGACATTTCTATTGAAAAGTTGACGATAGGAAGACATTTCTATAGAACAGTTGACGATAGGAAGACATTTCTATAGAAAAAATGACGATAGGAAGAAACTTGCATAGAAAATTTGACGATAGGAGACATTTCTATAGAAAAATTGACAATAGGAAGACATTTTTATAAAAAAATTGACGACAGGAAGATATTTCTATAGAAAAGTTGACGATAGGAAGACATTTCTATAGGAAAGTTGACGATAGGAAGACATTTCTATAGGAAAGTTGACGATAGGAAGACATTTCTATAGAAAAGTTGACGATAGGAAGACATTTCTATAGAAAAGTTGACGTTAGGAAGACATTTCTAAAGAAAAGTTGACGATATTAAGACATTTCTATAGAAAAGTTGACGATAGGAAGAAGTTTCCATAGAAAAGTTGATGATAGGAAGATATTTCTATAGAAAAGTTGACGATAGGAAGACATTTCTATAGAAAAGTTGACGATAGGAAGACATTTCTGTAGAAAAGTTGACGATAGGAAGACATTTCTATAGAAAAGTTGACGATAGAAAGACATTTCTATAGAAAAGTTGACGATAAGTAGACATTTTTATAGAAAAGTTGACGATAGGAAGACATTTCTATAGAAAAGTTGACGATAGGCAAAAATTTCTATAGAAAAGTTGACGATAGGCAAAAATTTCTATAGAAAAGTTGACGATAGGCAAACATTTCTATAGAAAAGTTGACTTTAAGAATAATTTGTTGATAGACAAACTGTTGATGGAATGACTTTGGGACAGAAAAGTTATTTGTGGAATGACTACGAATAAGTATAAATTTTCAAGTAGCTGTCTTAAGTCTTTCGTTTTAAGACGCAAAAATTTGTCCTAGAATTATTTTGTATTTACATAGTCTTATCATGTCATCATCTTTCAAGTTTTGTTAACTTTATATATTGAACAAACCACTGTTGCTGCTTTAGCTGTTGCAACAACATTACTTACACATTCTAACATTTCTTGTTGGAAAAGTGTCAAGTTTTACGTATGTGAATACGACATCTTACCACATACAATGAGAAATCTCAAAGAAATGTTATGTGAATAAAAGTTTTTTTTGCTTCTATACATTTTCCTTAACATACCAACTTGCCAAATGAACAAACTGATAGTTGGTTGGGGTTTTCGTTTTTTTTTTTGTTCGTTTTCCAGCAAGAAAACCAAGAAAAACCGTATTAGTCTTTGTCATTTCAACCATTTTTACAATTGCTTTATTGTTTGTCAAACAAACACACTGACTGAAGTAAACTTATGAACAGACGTATGTTAATGTGGCATGTAGGAAAAATTTAGCTATTGCAATTGCAGCTGCAGCAAACCGCAGCAGCTTTAGCTTCTAACAATAAGATACAATATCTATTGTATGCTGTTATAGCATAAGAAATCAGCATCAACAACAAATGTGTGAAAAAATCTCTTTGAAAGAAAGTTTTTTTTTCTATTACTTCGATATTTTCTTTTCCTTAACTGAATTCAATTGTACTTCAGTTTAAAAAAGCTTCAATGGTTTTGGTTTGATATTTTTTTTTTATTATGGGGTATCTTTGCTGTACGTTATGTTGCAAGTGTTTACTGGCAACAATTGACTTAGAAGCAATTCCTTTAGTAGCTATTTGATTATATTGCTGCCGGAGTATCTGTTGCCATTAAATATTATAGCAAATAGCAGCAAATGCCTTAGCATGGATCATTAGTATTACGCTCATACAAGTATGAGTCTGTCTGTCAGTCTGTCGGTCGGTGTGTCTGCCTGTTTATTGTGCCTTTACAATACATGTCTGTGACAAATGTATAAATATTGCCACCAACAAATATTTTTCTTATTTTCTTCTATCTATAAACGTCTGTATGTAAAATAGTTAAGAATAAAACTCCCACGTTGGATAGATATTGCAAATTCTTTAGACAAATGCAAATTCTTTCGTATAAAACATTAAAGATATTTCTTTTTTAACCCTTTCGTTGCCAAATCGTTTAGGCTAAAGCTTGCGTCTTATGACTATGAGAGACTTCTGTAGAAAAATAAACGATAGGAAATTTTTTCGATAGAAAAATTGACGACAGTAAAGTTTTGACAACTTAAAGGTTTTAATATGCAAATGTTCTAAATTTCTACAAATGGGTATGGAAGGGTTAATATAACTTTTAAAAAATTGTTCATTTCTTATACAGAAATACTTGAGTATTTTCTATGTTTTCATATCAGAATGTATGAGAAAATTATTGTCATTGTTTTGCAAATGCAATTAACATTTTGGTTTATCATAATTATATGTTAATTATAATAACATTATGACTACTACATTTTTCGTTTTATGCTTTTTATTCAATTTTCCACACTATTGTTTGATATTCATTTTTTTATACGATAATTATGAAATTATCATTATTATAATGATGAAAGGTAATTTTTGTGATTTAATTATCTTGGCTGGAAAATCTTTTTAATTTATGCTGCTTTGTATTAATTTGCTCGAAAATTTTGCCTATGTTAAGTAAGCTATTGTTTCAGTTAAACAATTGTTGAAAATTATTTAAACATTAAAGTATTCTCAGGTTAATTAATTCCAATAAGTGCAAAAATTATTTAAATAAATTGCAAAAGCATAATTTGGAAAAATTTTGAATATTTAACTTCAAACATAAAATCCCAAATTTTATAATAATCAAATTCAATATATTCTTATCATCAACTATAGAAAAATCTTCCTAACGCCTGTTCTTCTACAGAAAAATCTTCCCAACATCAACTTTTCTAAGGAAAAATCTTCCGATCGTCAACTTTTCTAAACCAAAAAATAACTTTTCTATAGAAAAACCATCCTAACGTCAACTTTTCTATAGCAAAATCATCCTAACGTCAACTTTTCTATAGCAAAATCATCCTAACGTCAACTTTTCTATAGAAAAATAATCCTAACGTTAACTTTTCTATAGCAAAATCATCCTAACGTCAACTTTTCTATAGAAAAATCATCCTAGCGACAACTTTTCTATAGAAAAATCATCCTAACGTAAACTTTTCTATAAAAAAATCATCCTAACGTTAACTTTTCTATAAAAAAAAAACTCATCCTAATGTCAACTTTTCTATAGGAAAATCATCCTAACGTCAACCCTTCTATAGAAAATCATCCTAACGTTAACCTTTCTATAGAAAATCACCCTAACGTCAACTTTTCTATAGAAAAATCATCCTAACGTCAACTTTCTATAGAAAAACTATCCTAACGTCAACTTTCTATAGAAAAACTATCCTAACGTCAACTTTTCTATAGAAAAATCATCCTAACGTCAACTTTTCTATAGAAAAATCATCCTAACGTCAACTTTTCTATAGAACATCCTAATGTCAACTTTTCTATAGGAAAATCATCCAAACGTAAATTTGTCTATAAAAAACATCCTAACGTTAACTTTTCTATAGAAAAATCATCCTAACGTCAACTTTTCTATAGAAAAATCATCCTAACGTCAACTTTTCTATAGATGACGTTAGGATAATAAATCATCCTAACGTCAACTTTTCTATAGAAAAATCATCCTAACGTCAACTTTTCTATAGAAAAATCATCCTAACGTCAACTTTTCTATAGAAAAATCATCCTAACGTCAACTTTTCTATAGAAAAATCATCCTAGCGTCAACTTTTCTGATGAAAAATCATCCTGACGTCAACTTTTCTATTGAAAAATCATCCTAACGTCAACTTTTCTATAGAAAAATCATCCTAACGTCAACTTTTCTATAGAAAAATCATCCTAACGTCAACTTTACTATAGAAAAATCATCATAACGTCAAGTTTTCTATAGAAAAAACATCATAACGTCAACTTTTCTATAGAAAAATCATCCTTAAGTCAACTTTTCTATAGAAGAATCATTCTAACGTCAACTTTTCTATAGAAAAATCTTCCTACCGTCTACTTTTCTATAGAAAAATCTTCCTAATGTGAACTCTGCTATAGAAATATTTTCCTAACGTCAACTATTCTGTCTTCCTATCGTCAACTTTTCTTAAAAAAGGTCTTCCTATCTTCAACTTTTCTATAGAAATGTCTTCCTATCGTCAACTTTTCTATAGAAATGTCTTCCTATCGTCAACTTTTCTATAGAAATGTCTTCCTATCGTCAACTTTTCTATATAAATATCTTCCTATGGTCAACTTTTCTTAAAAAAGGTCTTCCTATCTTCAACTTTTCTATAGAAATGTCTTCCTATCGTCAACTTTTCTATAGAAATGTCTTCCTATCGTCAACTTTTCTATAGAAATGTCTTCCTATCGTCAACTTTTCTATATAAATATCTTCCTGTCTTCAACTTTTCTATATAAATGTCTTCCTATCGTCAACTTTTCTATACAAACGTCTTCCTATCGTCAACATTTCTATAGAAAAATCTTTCTACCGTAAACTATTCTATAGAAATATATTCCTAGCGTCAACTTTTCTATAGAAGTGTCTGTTTGTCGTCAACTTTTCTATAGAAATGTCTTCCTATCGTCAATTTTTCTATAGAAATATTGTCATATTGTCCTATTGTCAACTTTTCTATAGAAATGTCTTCCTATTGTCAACATTTCTATAGAAAAATCTTTCTACCGTAAACTTTTCTATAGAAATATCTTCCTAGCGTCAACTTTTCTATAGAAATGTCTTTTTGTCGTCAGCTTTTCTATAGAAATGTCTTCCTTTCGTCAACTTTTCAAAAGAATGTCTTCCTATCGTCAAATTTTTCATAGAAGTGTCTTCTCGTCTGCAACTTTTCTATAGAAATGTCTTCCTATCGCCAACTTTTCTATAGAAGTGTCTTCCTATCGTCAACTTTTCTATAGAAGTGTCTTCCTATTGTCAACTTTTCTACAGAAATATCTTTTTGTCGTCAACTTTTCTATAGAAATTTATTTCTGTCGTCAACTTTTCTATAGAAATATCTTGCTATCGTAAACATTTCTTTAGAATTGTTTTTGTTTTGTTAAATTTTCTGTATTCATGTTTTCCTGATTAAGGCAACTCATAATTAAGCCATATTTGTAAGTCACTTTATAATTATATCATTACATTTCCTACAACTAATCGAAATGTATCCAATTACACCGCAAAATTTCAAAATCCCATTATCTTACTACCAGTATTTCAGTTCTGTCGTCTTGACTTTGTCATATGGATCCATTAAACTTAGTTGGAAAGATACACATGTTTGTTGGCTATAAAAACGACACTCTATAGAATTTTAAGAAAATAAATAAAACGCAAATTATATAAGGAATTTTATTAAAGAAACAATAAATGAAAAAAAAACAGATGAAGGAAAGAAAACAAGAAGTAGATACAGGCAGTAATGGGTTGCCTTTAATTTTATCTCCACTTAAGAAGTCAACACCGAATGATGATTATGTTGATGATCAGGCCTTAATCAATGATTATTGTACGAATGAATATTGATTGAACACAAAGTTACCAATGAGATACAGTAGTAGAACAACTAGTGGTAGTTAGTTACTGGTAGTTAGTCCATTCGTTTGTCTGTCCATCCATTAGTCCGTCCATCCTTCCTTCTGACTCTGGCATTTAATGACAACCAGGATGATGTTGTTATTTGTGATGATGTGGTAAACTTTATTTAAAAAGTGATGAGGTATGGTCATCATCATCATCACCAGCAGCACCAGCTTAAACAACCAGTCATTTAGGAATGGCACATGTTTGTGTTGATTGGTTTCAGTTTTGTCTTCGCTTTTCTTCTTTATTTTTCACTACAATTTTGTGGTAAAATATGGCTGGTATTCGTGTTTGTTCCTCTGCTTATTATGCATTGTTTATTTAACTCTTTAAAAAAAGAACTTCAGATCTTTTGGTTGTTATTTTGAATATTTATCCAGATACCACACATTTCCTTTAACGCACAATGGGATAGAAACAAACATTATTCCAAAATTTTCCAAAGTCATAATTTTTATAAAAAAGTTGACGATAGGAAAATATTTCTATATAAATTTTGATGAAAGGCCGATATTTCTATAGAAAAGTTGGCGATAGGAAGACATTTCTTTAGAAAAGTTGACGATATGATGACACTTCTATAGAAAAGTTGACGATAGGAAGATATTTCTATTGAAAAGTTTACGATAGGAAGACACTTCTATAGAAAAGTTTACGATAGGAAGACATTTCTATAGAAAAGTTCACGATAGGAGAACATTTCTCTAGCAAAATTGAAGAAAGGAGGACACTTCTCTAGCAAAATTGACGATAGGAAGACATATCCATAGAAAAGTTGACGATAGGAAGACATTTCTATAGAAAAGTTGACGATAGGAAGACATTTCTATAGAAAAGTTGACGATAGGAAAACATTTCTATAGAAAAGTTGACGATAGGAAGACATTTCTATAGAAAAGTTGATGATAGGAAGACATTTTTATTGAAAAGTTGACGATAGAAAGACATTTCTATAAAAAAGTTGACGATAGGAAGACATTTCTATAGAAAAGTTGACGATAGGAAGACATTTCTATAGAAAAGTTGACGATAGGAAGACATTTCTATAGAAAAGTTGACGATAGGAATACATTTCTATAGAAAAGTTGCCGATAGGAAGACATTTCTATAGAAAAGTTGCCGATAGGAAGACATTTCTATAGAAAAGTTGACGATAGGAAGACATTTCTATAGAAAAGTTGACGTTAGGAAGACTTTTCTATAGAAAAGATGACGTTAGGAAGACTTTTCTATAGAAAAGTTGACGTTATGAAGACTGTTCTACACAAAAGTTGACGTTAGGAAGACTTTTCTATAGAAAAGTTGACGTTAGGAAGACTTTTCTATAGAAAAGTTGACGTTAGGAAGACTTTTCTATAGAAAAGTTGACGTTAGGAAGACTTTTCTATAGAAAAGTTGACGTTAGGAAGAATTTTCTATAGAAAAGTTGACGTTAGGAAGACCTTTCTATAGAAAAGTTGACGTCAGGAAGACTTTTCTATAGAAAAGTTGACGTTAGGAAGACTTTTCTATAGAAAAGTTGACGTCAGGAAGACTTTTCTATAGAAAAGTTGACGTTAGGAAGACTTTTCTATAGGAAGACTTTTCTATAGAAAAGTTGACGTTAGGAAGACTTTTCTATAGAAAAGTTGACGTTAGGAAGACTTTTCTATAGAAAAGTTGACGTTAGGAAGACTTTTCTATAGAAAAGTTGACGTTAGGAAGACTTTTCTATAGAAAAGTTGACGTTAGGAAGACTTTTCTATAGAAAAGTTGACGTTAGGAAGACTTTTCTATAGAAAAGTTGACGTTAGGAAGACTTTTCTATAGAAAAGTTGACGTTAGGAAGACTTTTCTATAGAAAAGTTGACGTTAGGAAGACTTTTCTATAGAAAAGTTGACGTTAGGAAGACTTTTCTATAGAAAAGTTGACGTTAGGAAGACTTTTCTATAGAAAAGTTGACGTTAGGAAGACTTTTCTATAGAAAAGTTGACGTTAGGAAGACTTTTCTATAGAAAAGTTGACGTTAGGAAGACTTTTCTATAGAAAAGTTGACGTTAGGAAGACTTTTCTATAGAAAAGTTGACGTTAGGAAGACTTTTCTATAGAAAAGTTGACGTTAGGAAGACTTTTCTATAGAAAAGTTGACGTTAGGAAGACTTTTCTATAGAAAAGTTGACGTTAGGAGGACTTTTCTATAGAAAAGTTGACGTTAGGAATACTTTTCTATAGAAAAGTTGACGTTAGGTAGACTCTTTTATAGAAGATTTGTTATCATTAATTTTTCATAGAAAAGTAAACGATATAAAAACTTTTCAACATAATTGGAAAATTTTAAGTTAAGGAACACTTTTCTAGAAAATTGCTGATGCTAGGATGGAAAAAAATATTATTTCTGCCCCATTGTGCTACTTATATACACAATTTCGTTTCATCATCTTCTTTAGTTAAACAAATATTGAAATTGAAAATTTGAGACATAAACAAAATAAACACTTCAGTTAAATTATAAAACTGAGAATGTTTAAAAAGTTAAATGAACAAAAAACCTTAAGAATAACACGAGATTTTTTTCAAAACTCTACACGCAACTTCTTGGTTTTAGACGTCTGTCGTCTAGCTTCACTCTAAGCACTCGAGTTTTGAAATGTCTTAATATGCATGATTCAAGAAAGATTTTTTTCCTAAATTTTCAAAAAACTGACCAATTGATGTTGACGTCTTAATACATTTTTTCCTTAACAAAATTCTTAAGAATTATGTTTTTTTCCATAGTTTTGTCTATTTACTTTTTTTTAATTTTTCAACTCTAGTCAAGCGCTTGATTCAAGAACTGCATGTTTAAGTCCTCATGTGCCCGGTTCTGTTTTCGTGTCTGTGTTTATTTAGTTTTAGGCTTCATTAATTGCAATTGCGTGTCGTCAGTTATTGGTTTTTAGTTTAAACTTCTTTCTTTATTCTCAAAAATTTTGTTTATTTTAAATATAATTCATACGTTCTGCATCCTTGAAATTTTAAAATCATAATTTCTTAAAACCTTTCTTTGCTGTTGATATATCGTTTTTACTATATAGTATTTGCTCTTGTCTAAATAAGCTTTGATCTTGAAAAGTTATTTAAACAATTCTTAAGTTTCGTTTATTTGTTCTAGCCGATTAGTCAATTATACGAAAAATAATAAGAATGACACTTGTTCATTATACTCGGCATGAAATTCAAGAATCATTTATGCCACATTTATGCATTTTCAATTAAGTCAGGTCAGGATTTGTAAACAGATATAAGGCATCAAATGTGTTTTGCTAAAGCAACTTAAATATTTTAAGTTATTTTTTATAGAATAATAAACAATTTTTAAATTAGCAGGAAATTGTAATGTAAAACTCATTGAAAAGCAACAGGCAGTTATTGATCCAATTGTTCAAGATTTGAAAAATGTCTTATTTAAAAAAAAAAATTTCAAAAATTTATTTTTAGAAGAAATTTTTAAAAAATTTCTTATTTTATAAGATTTTTTTTTTAATTCTTATTTTTATATGAATTTTTCAATAATTTCTTATTTTTATAAGAAATTTTTCAAAAATTTCTTATTTTTATAAGGAGCTTTTCAAAAATTTCTTATTTTTAAAAGGAATTTTTCAAAAATTTCTTATTTTTATAAGGAATTTTTCAAAAGTTTCTTATTTTTATCAGAAATTTGTCACAAATTTCATACTTTTAAAAAAAAATTTACAAAAATTTCTTATTTTTATCAGAAATTTTTCAAAAATTTCTTATTTTTATAAGAAATTTTTCAAAAATTTCTTATTTTTAAAGAAATTCTATAGGCAATTTTTCAAAAATTTTT
The DNA here is from genome assembly GCA_933228675.1 of Stomorhina lunata. Classification (NCBI taxonomy): domain Eukaryota; kingdom Metazoa; phylum Arthropoda; class Insecta; order Diptera; family Rhiniidae; genus Stomorhina; species Stomorhina lunata. Next base: position 94,742,477 of record OW121744.1, read on the forward strand.
TATTCTTATGGGAAATTTTTCAAAAATTTCTTACTTTTATAAGAAATTTTTCAAAAATTTCTTATTTTTATAAGAAATTTTTCAAAAGTTTCTTACTTTTATAAGAAACTTTTCAAAAATTTCTTACTTTTATAAGAAATTTTTTAAAAGATTCTTATTTTTATAAGAAATTTTTCAAAAATTTCTTATTTTTATATGAAATTTTTCAAAAATTTCTTATTTTTATAAGAAATTTTTCAAAAATTTCTTATTTTTATAGAAAAATTTGTAAAGATTTCTAATTTTTACAAGAAACTTCTTATTTCTATAGGAAGTTTTTCAAAAATTTTTTATTCTTATGGGAAATTTTTCAAAAGTTTCTTGTTTTTATGGGAAATCTTTCAAAAATTTTTTATTTTAAAAAGAAATTTTTCAAAAATGTTTATTTTTATAAGATTTTTTTCAAAAATTTCTTATTTTTAAATATAATTTTTCAAAAATTTTTTATTTTTATAAGAATTTTTAAAAAATTCTTATTTTGATAGGAAATGTTTCAAAAATTTCTTATTCTTATAGGAAATTTTTTAAAAATTTCTTATTTTTATAAAAAATTTTTCAAAAATTTCTTATTTTTATAAAAAATTTCTTATTTTTATAGGAAATTTGTCAAAAAAATTTTATTTGTTTAAGAATTTTTTAAAAAATTTCTTATTTTTATCAGAATTTTTAAAAAAATTCTTATTTTTATAAGAAATTTTTTAAAAAATTCTTATTTTTATACAAAAATTTCTAAAAATTTCTGATTTTTATAGGAATTTCTTCAAAAATTTCTTATTTTTACAAAAAAATTTCTTACTTTGCAAAAATTTCTTACTATGAAAAAATTTCTTATTTTTATAGGAAATTTATTATTTTTATATAAGAAAATTTCTTATTTTTATAAAAAAAAATTAAAAAATTTCTTATTTTTATAAGAAATTTTTCAAAAATTTCTTATTTATATGAGATTTTTTTTAGAAATTTCTTATTTTTAAAAGAAATTTTTCAAAAATTTCTTACTTTTATAAGAAATTTTTCAAAAATTTCTTATTTTCATAAGAAATTTTTTTTTTTAAATTTCTTGTTTTTATAAGAAATTTTTCAAAAATTTCTTATTTTTATAAGAAATTTTTCAAAAATTTCTTATTTTTATAAGAAATTTTTCAAAAATTTCTTTTTTTTATAAGAAATTTTTCAAAAATTTCTTATTTTTATAAGAAATTTTTAAAAAATTTCTTATTTTTATAAGAAATTTTTCAATAATGCCTTCCTATCGTCAACTTTTCTGCAGAAATGTCTTCCTATCGTTAACTTTTCTACAGAAATGTCTTCCTATCGTCCACTTTTTTGTCTTCCTGTCGTCAACTTTTCTATAGAAATTTTTTTCTATCGTCAAACTTTCTATATAAATGTCTTTTTGTCGTCAACTTTTCTATAGAAATGTCTTTCTCTCGTCAGCTTTTCTATAAAAATCTCTTCCTATCGTCAATTTGTTTATAAAAATCTCTACCTGTTGTCAACTTTTCTATAAAAATTTCTTTCTATCATCTACTTTTGTATAGAAATGGTTCCTATCGTCAACTTTTCTATAGAAATGCCTTCCTATCGTCAACTTTTCTATAGAAATGTCTTCCTATCGTCAACTTTTCTATAGAAATGTCTTCCTATCGTCAACTTTTCTATAGAAATGTCTTCCTATCGTCAACTTTTCTATAGAAATGTCTTCCTATCGTCAACTTTTCTATAGAAATGTCTTTCTATCGTCAACTTTTCTATAGAGATGTCTTCCTATCGTCAACTTTTCTATAGAAATGTCTTCCTATCGTCAACTTTTCTATAGAAATGTGTTTCTATTGTCAACTTTTCTATAGAAATGTCTTTCTATCGTCAACTTTTCTATAGAGATGTCTTCCTATCGTCAACTTTTCTATAGAAATGTCTTCCTATCGTCAACTTTTCTATAGAAATGTGTTTCTATTTTCAACTTTTCTATAGAAATGTCTTCCTATCGTAAACTTTTCTATATAAATGTCTTCCTATTGTCAACTTTCCTATAGAAATGTCTTTTTGTCGTTAACTTTTCTATAGAAATGTTTGCTATCGTCAACTTTTCTATAGAAGTGTTTGCCTATCGTCAACTTTTCTATAGAAATGTCTTCCTTTCGTCGACATTTCTATGAAAATGTCTTCCTATTGTCAACTTTTCTATAGAAACGTCTTCCTATCGTCAACTTTTCTATAGAAATGTCTTCCTATCGTCAACTTTTCTATAGAAGTGTCTCCATATCGTCAACTTTTCTACAGAAATGTCTTCCTGTCGTCAACTTATCTATAGAAATGTCTTCCTATCGTCAACTCTTCTATAGAAATGTCTTTCTATCATCAACTTTTCTATAGTAATGTCTTCCTATCGTCAACTTTTCTCTACAAATGTCTTCTTATCGTCAATTTTTCTAGAGAAATATCTTCCTATCGTCAACTTTTTTAGATATATATCTTCCTATCTTCAACTTGTCTATATGTAAATGTCTTCCTATCGACAACTTTTCTATGGAAATGTTTGCCTATTGTCAACTTTTATGTAGAAATGTCTCTCTATTTTCAACTTTTTTATAGAAATGTCTTCCTATCGTCAACTTTTCTATAGAAATGTCTTCCTTTCATCAATTTTTCTATAGATATGTTTGCCTATTGTCAACTTTTCTATAGAAATGTCTTCCTATCGTTCCTTATTTACAAATAAAACCCTATAACATAAATTATTCCAATTTTCTTTATATTTAGCATATGTTTGAGGTGCTCTTGAAACCGCAAATATTTAGATACAATATCCCTACCGTATGCTACTAGAAATGCTACTAAATAAATTTTTAGCTAAAATCAAAAAACAAACGCCTTTTTGTGAAAAGAAAAAAACCCTACAATAAAATGGAAATTTTTCTTAATAAAATTTATAGCATTTTAAGCCAAATGTTTAGACAAAAATCAAATCAATGTCATCTCTTTGTGAAGGCAGTAGAGGGCGTTTAGATGTGCCCAAACATATGTAAAACGCCCTAATTTTAAATTAAATATTTACAGGATTTAACAAGGACATTTTACGATTGTTTTTGCTAAAGGGCGTTTATTGATTTTAAAACAAAACTACCGGTATAACATAGAAAAAAAGGTAATAAAAGGATTTATTTTGAGGACACATTTAAACATTCAAGCACACATGATCAGACAGACAGACACACATGTGGCGTTACCTTTAGCTAAAATGTTTTGATAGTTACCCAAAAAAAAATCGATGTAAAAGACAAGGGCGTTAACCTAGACTAAATGACGTGAAATTTTCTATTTTCTCTAGTTTTTGGTAAATCAATTTCTAACATTTTTATGTGCTCTAAATTTTCTTTGACACATGTTTTTTAAAAAACTACTGAAACTATAAATTTAAAACAGACTTTTTAGTTTATGACTATGAAAAAAATCCTTCTTGATTTCTTTGTACAACTTTAGTTTTGTAAGAAAAACGAAAATAAAACTCTTTCGATCTACATAAGAAAAAACTACCTGTTGTTTGTAGTAGAGTGAAGTAAAAATTTTATGACTATTTTTCCTTCATCGTCTCTACCAACTTCTGGCTAATCTCAACAAGCGAATCAAAACATCTACCAAGAATTTTTGTAGACAGTAGTTCTAAGGATATTTTTTATGACTTATATTTTTTCTTCTTGTCTTGTTGATTTTAAATGTTGACCAGTCGTTAAAATTAACATACATTCTGTCACATTTTTTTCCTTCAAATTCTCAAATGCCTTCAAAGCAAGAGTAAATTTTATACAAAAAGCGCAATAAATGTGGACCATGTCATGTCGGGAAAGTGAAGTGAAGAATTTATGATACACCATAAAATGTCACTTTTGTTTTTCAAATACATCTTCTTGAGGACCGTAAAAAAGAAAGAAGTTTAAAATAAACATGCCGCTGTTTTTTATCTTAAACGTTTTACCAAGGAAAATGTCTAAATTTCTTAATAAATCTCTTCTTCTACCGCAGGAATATTTAAGAGTTTTTAAAAAGAAATAAATTTGAGATGTTTTTCATTCTTGGGAAAATGTCTCAATGTTTAGTTTAAACTTAACGACCAAATGTATTGTGATATGACATATTAAAAATTGTAATTTTTATAATGACCCAAAACAAAAATTTTGGGTCATTATAGTCCCCCATGTCTGTTGAGAGTTAAAAAACATATTTTCAATAAGACAGCATAATAATTCTAAAAAATATATACTTTTTTTTCATTTTGACCAAACATTCAAAACTCCTTATCTTAGTAAAAACATTTCAAACATTTCTTATTTTAACAGGAATTTTTTTTTAAATTTCTTATTTTTATAGAAAATTTTTTAAAAAATTTATTCTTTTTATGGGAACATTTTTAAAAATTTCTTATTTTTATAGGAAATTTTTCAAAAGAATCTTATTTTTAGAGGAAATTTTTCAAAAATTTCTTTTTTTTAGGAAGTTTTTCTAAAATTTCTTATTCTTATAGGAAAATTTTCAAAAAATTTCTTATTTTTATAGAAAATTTCTTAAAATTTCCTTTTTTAAGGAAATTTTTCAAAAATTTATTTTTTTTATAGGAAATTTTTATAAAATTTCTTTTTGTTATAGGAAATTTAAAAAAAAATTCTTATTTTTATAGGAAATTTTTCAAAAATTTCTTATTTTTATAGGAAATTTTTCAAAAAATTCTTATTTTTATAGAAAATTTTTTAAAATTTCTTTTTTTAAGGAAATTTTTCAAAAATTTCTTAATTTTATAGAAAATACTTCAAAAATTTCTTATTTTTACTGCAAATATTAAAAACAATTTTAATTTTTATGGGAAATTTTTGAAAAATTTAATTTTATAGGAAAACTTTCAAAAGATTCTTATTTTAATAGGAAAATTTTCAAAAATGTCTTATTTTTACAGAAAATTGTTTAATAATCTACTATTTTTATAAGAAATTTTTCAATAATTTCTTTAAAAAATAAGACATCTTTGAAAAATTTCTTATAAAAATAAGAAATTTTTGAAAAATTTCTTATAAACATATGAAATTGTTGAAAAATTTCTTAAAAAATAAGAAATTTTCTACAAAAATAAGACATTTTTGAAAAATTTTAAAAATTTTCTTATAAAAATAACAAATTTTTGAAAACTTTCTAATAAAAATAAGAATTTTTTGAAAAATTTCATACTAAATTAAGAAAATTTTGTAAAATTTCTTATAAAAATAATAAATTTTCGAAAAATTTCTTATCAAAATAAAAAATTTTCGTAAAATTTCTCATAAAAATAAGAAACTTTTGAAAAATTTCTTATAAAAATAAGAAAATTTTGAAAAATTTTTTTTATAAAAATAAGAAAATTTTGAAAAATTTCTTATAAAAATAAAAAATTGTTGAAGAAGTTTTTATAAAAAATAAGAAATGTTTGAAAAATTTTTTATAAAATAACAAATTTTTGAAATTTTTTTACAAAAATAAAAAAAAAAACATTTTTATAAAAATAAGAAATTTTTAAAAAATTTCTTATAAAAATTACAAATTTTTGAAAAAGTCTTACAATAAAAAGAAATTTTTTGAAAGATTTCTTAAAAAAAACAAAAAATTTTTGAAAAATTTCTTATAAAAATAAGAAATTTCTGAAAAATTTCTTACAATAATAAGAAATTTTTTGAAAGATTTCTTACAATAATAAGAAATCTTTTGAAAGATTTCTTATAAATATAAAAAATTTTTGAAAAATTTCTTATAAAAATAAGAAATTTTTGAAAAATTTCTTATAAAAATAAGAAATTTTTGAAAAATTTCTTATAAAAATAAGAAATTTTTGAAAAATTTCTTATAAAAATAAGAAATTTTTGAAAAATTTTTTAAAACAATAAGGATTTTTTGAAAAAAATTCTTTACAAATAAGAAGTTTTCGAAAAAATTCTTACAAAAATAAGCAATTTTTGAAAAATTTCTTATAAAAATAAGAAAAATTTTCTTATAAAAACAACAAATTTTTGAAAAATTTCTAATAAAAATAAAAATTTCTTACAAAATTAAAAAATTTTGAAAATTTCTTATAAAAATAATAAAATTTTGAAAAATTTCTTATAAAAATAAGAAAGTTTTGAAAAATTTCTTAAAAAAATAAGAATTTTTTAAAAAATTTCTTAGAAAAATTAGAAATTTTTGATAAATTTCTTATTAAAATAAGAATCTTTTAAAAAATTTCGTATAAAAATAAGAAAATTTTGAAAAAAATTTTTTATAAAAATAAGAAAATTTTGAAAAATTTCTTATAAAAATAAAAAATTGTTGAACAAGCTTTTATAAAAAATAAGAAATGTTTGAAAAATTTTTTATAAAATAACAAATTTTTGAAATTTTTTTACAAAAATTAAAAATTTTTGAAAAAAATAACAAATTTTTGAAAATTTTCTCACAAAATTAAGAAAATTTTGAAAAAGTTTATAAGAAGAAAATAAGAAAATTTCTTATAAAAAAAAACTCTTGAAAACATTTTTATAAAAATAAGAAATTTTTAAAAAATTTCTTATAGAAATAATAAATTTTTGAAAAAATTCTTACAATAAAAAGAAATTTTTTGAAAGATTTCTTATAAAAAAAAGGAATTTCTTTTAAAAATTAGAAATTTTTCAAAAACTTCTTATAAAAATAAGAAATTTTTGAAAAATTTCTTATAAAAATAACAAGTTTTAAAAAAATTTCTTTTAAAAATAAGAAATTTTTGAAAAATTTCTTATAAAAATAAGAAATTTTTGAAAAATTTCTTACAATAAGAAATTTTTTTAAAGATTTCTTATAAAAATAAGAAATTTTTGAAAAATTTCTTATAAAAATAAGAAATTTTTGAAAAATTTCTTAAAAAATAACAAATTTTTGAAAAATTTCTTATAAAAATAAGAAATTTTTGAAAAATGTATTATAAAAATAAGAAATTTTTGAAAAATTTCTTATAAAAATAAGAAAATCTTTGAAAAATTTCTTATAAAAATAAGAAATTTTTGAGAAATTTCTTACAATAATAAGAAATTTTTGAAAAATGTCTTATAAAAATAGGAAACTTTTGAAATATTTCTTATAAAAATAAGAAATTGTTGAACAATTTTTTATAAAAATAAGAAATTTTTGAAAAATTTCTTATAAAAGTAAGAAATTTTTGAAAAATTTTCTTATAAAAATAAGAAAATTTGTTATAAAATTAAGAAAATTTCTTATGTTTTTGAAAAATTTCTTATAAAAATAATAAAATTTCAAAAACTTTTTCAAAAATTTCCTATTTTTATAGAAAGTTTTTTAAGCATTTTTTAATTTAATATAAAAATAAGATATTTCAAAAATTTCTTATTTTTATATTAAATTTTACAAAAATAATAGAAATAACTATTGCAAATCTTTCAAAAATTTCTTATTTTTATAGGAAATTTTTCAAACATTAATTTTTTATAAAAAATTTTTCAAAAATTTCTTTTTTTTTAAAGAAATTTTTCAAAAATTTCTTTTTTTTTAAAGAAATTTTTCAAAAATTTCTTATCTTTGTAGGAAAATTATCAAAATTTCTCATTTTCAAAAATTCAAAATTATTTATAGCAAATTCATATTTTTATAGGATATTTTTAAAAAAATTCTTAATTTATAGGAACTTTTTCAAAAATTTCTCACTTGTAAATTAATATCTTATTTTTATAGGAAATTTTCGAAAATTTCGTTTTTTATAGAAAATTCATATTTTTATAGAAAATTTTTAAAAAAATTCTTATTTTAATAGAATTTTTTTTTTTAAATTTCCCATTTAAATTTTTTGTAAACATTTCCCACTTAAATATGGGTTCTACCCATAATCTTAATGACTTTCTTGAAGTTTTGGAGATATTGCAGGAACAAATCATAATTTAAAGAACCGGGTTAGGTATAGATTCTGGACATATTATTGGATAATGCTATGGACTTTACTATGTTTAGCACTATGATCTTGTCGGCATTGTCAAGAAAATGGGCTTTTGACTGAATGGAATACTGTATGATTAGAAAGATAAGAAATTAGATTTTATGGATCACAGAGTTTTAAAATATGTTCAGTTTATCAGTAAATTTACACAAAAAACTAAAAAACCAAATCCAACCAAAATCTTTTCATTTTACAAAATTAAATCCCCCTTAACAGCTCTAATAACGCAGCCGTAGCCAACTTCTGATTCAAATGCTTTGGCACACTTTACAATTTCATGTTGGTTCATCATTATAACACATTAAATATCATTTCGCTTTATTTAAAATTCATTAGAATTTCTAAGTGATTCAAATGAAATTTGACCACACATTAGCTAAATAAAAACTATTTTATTTATTTTTTTGTAGTTTAAAATATTTTTTGGGAATTATACGTGCTCATTGCACAATAATGTCAGCTTAAAGTACGTGATCTTAAACGAAAACATTTTTGAAATATGACAATAGAAATGACTAATACGGAATAGCTTACAATTAGATCTTCAAAATATTTGCTTTGTGGATGTTTTTTGTGTGTTTTTTACGATTTAACAAATTTGTTTTTTTTTTCTATAGGGAAACCTCAAAATCTGTTATGATTTCCAAACCACACACATTCTGTTTTATCTGGCAAGGAATGGAGAAAAGGCAGCTGCTTTATGTTTTTTTAAGGATTGAAAAGGGTTTTTGTGTATTTTTGATTAAATGAGCAAAATTGAGTTTGTTTTGGAAATTGCATGAATGAAACATGTGAAAAGCTGAAAAAACATATTGGCAATACAAAAAGATTTTGGGCTAGTTAATTTTTAATAGAAGTTTTGTGCTTAAGTCTTTTGATTGCGGATTTAAAGAAAATAATAATTTTTTGAAAAATTACAAAAAAAAATCTTTCTATCGCGCTAAAAAAATTGCTCGATTTTTTAGCTTGACTAAATTGATTTCAATCCCCATTAACTTTCAAACAAAAGAAAAATTGCTGTTGAAATTTTTATCCTCAACAATTCGCTCATTAGCCATGTGTCGAAATTGTTGCCAGCAAAAAAAAAAACTACATTTTGGTATCTTTTGGTGTCTGTCTAGCGATTTGTTGAACAACACGTAACATACATTTTTCACACTTCCTTAACAGCAAAATAATAATGCGTGTTGCATCTTTCATTCTTCATCTGCTTCTTTTTTTTTTTTTTGTTTGCCAAAAATATTACAACAAAGTTGTTGAGGCAATTTTTTTTTCTAAATAACAAATTTATTTATAAAAAAAAATGTATATGTTAAAGCGTTAAATAGCTGATGACGACTATGGTCATCATTTCATGGTCATGGCGACCAGGAAGATAATGACGCTGAAGCTGATGATGATGACGTCGAGTGGAAAAGCTATACACACACCTCTTTCAATTTACCGACGACCTCTAACAATGATAAATTGTAATGATAGCAAAAGTTAGCAGTTATAGAGGCACAAACGGTCAAATCGAATTCGAAATACCACTTTCAATATTTATAGGAAAACTTAAAATTTTCCAAAATTTTAAAGGAAATTTTCAAAAATTTAAAAATTGTTAAAGGAAATTTTTCAAAAATTTATTATTTTTATAGGAAATTTTTCAAAAATTTACTATTTTTATAGGAAATTTTACAAAATTTACTATTTTTATAGGAAATTTTTCAAAAATTTACTATTTTCATAGGAAATTTCTCAAAAATTTACTATTTTTTAAAGGAAATTTTTCAAAAGTTTCCTATTTTTATAGGATATTCTTCAAAAATTTCTATTTTTATAGGAAATTTTTCAAAAACTTCCTATTTTTATGGGAAATTTTTCAAAAATTTCCCATTTTTATAAGAAATTTTTCAAAAATGTCCTATTTTTATAGGAAATTTTTCAAAAATTTACTATTTTTATAGGAAATTTTTCAAAAATTTACTATTTTTATAGGAAAATTTTCAAAAATTTACCATTTTTATAGGAATTTTTTTTTTAAATTTCCTATTATTATAGAAAATTTTTCAAAAATTTACCATTTTTATAGAAAATTTTTCAAAAATTTCTATTTTTATAGGAAACTTTTCAAAAATTTCTAGTTTTATAGGTAACTTTTCAAAAATTTACTATTTTTATAGGAAACTTTTCAAAAATTTACTATTTTTAAAGGAAATATTTTAGAAATTTACTATTTTTATAGGAAATTTTTTAGAAATTTACTATTTTTATATATTTTCAAAAATTTCCTATTTTTATAGGAATTTTTTCAAAAATTTCTTATTTTTATAGGAAATTTTTCAAAAATTTCCTATTTTTATAGGAAATTTTTCAAAAATTTCCTATTTTTATAGGAAATTTTTCAAAAATTTCCTATTTTTATAGGAAATTTTTCAAAAATTTCCTATTTTTATAGGAAATTTTTCAAAAATTTCCTATTTTTATAGGAAATTTTTCAAAAATTTCCTATTTTTATAGGAAATTTTTCAAAAATTTCCTATTTTTATAGGAAATTTTTCAAAAATTTCCTATTTTTATAGGAAATTTTTCAAAAATTTCCTATTTTTATAGGAAATTTTTCAAAAATTTCCTATTTTTATAGGAAATTTTTCAAAAATTTCCTATTTTTATAGGAAATTTTTCAAAAATTTCCTATTTTTATAGGAAATTTTTCAAAAATTTCCTATTTTTATAGGAAATTTTTCAAAAATTTCCTATTTTTATAGGAAATTTTTCAAAAATTTCCTATTTTTATAGGAAATTTTTCAAAAATTTCCTATTTTTATAGGAAATTTTTCAAAAATTTCCTATTTTTATAGGAAATTTTTCAAAAATTTCCTATTTTTATAGGAAATTTTTCAAAAATTTCCTATTTTTATAGGAAATTTTTCAAAAATTTCCTATTTTTATAGGAAATTTTTCAAAAATTTCCTATTTTTATAGGAAATTTTTCAAAAATTTCCTATTTTTATAGGAAATTTTTCAAAAATTTCCTATTTTTATAGGAAATTTTTCAAAAATTTCCTATTTTTATAGGAAATTTTTCAAAAATTTCCTATTTTTATAGGAAATTTTTCAAAAATTTCCTATTTTTATAGGAAATTTTTCAAAAATTTCCTATTTTTATAGGAAATTTTTCAAAAATTTCCTATTTTTATAGGAAATTTTTCAAAAATTTCCTATTTTTATAGGAAATTTTTCAAAAATTTCCTATTTTTATAGGAAATTTTTCAAAAATTTCCTATTTTTATAGGAAATTTTTCAAAAATTTCCTATTTTTATAGGAAATTTTTCAAAAATTTCCTATTTTTATAGGAAATTTTTCAAAAATTTCCTATTTTTATAGGAAATTTTTCAAAAATTTCCTATTTTTATAGGAAATTTTTCAAAAATTTCCTATTTTTATAGGAAATTTTTCAAAAATTTCCTATTTTTATAGGAAATTTTTCAAAAATTTCCTATTTTTATAGGAAATTTTTCAAAAATTTCCTATTTTTATAGGAAATTTTTCAAAAATTTCCTATTTTTATAGGAAATTTTTCAAAAATTTCCTATTTTTATAGGAAATTTTTCAAAAATTTCCTATTTTTATAGGAAATTTTTCAAAAATTTCCTATTTTTATAGGAAATTTTTCAAAAATTTCCTATTTTTATAGGAAATTTTTCAAAAATTTCCTATTTTTATAGGAAATTTTTCAAAAATTTCCTATTTTTATAGGAAATTTTTCAAAAATTTCCTATTTTTATAGGAAATTTTTCAAAAATTTCCTATTTTTATAGGAAATTTTTCAAAAATTTCCTATTTTTATAGGAAATTTTTCAAAAATTTCCTATTTTTAAAGGAAATTTTTCAAAAATTTCCTATTTTTATAGGAAATTTTTCAAAAATTTCCTATTTTTATAGGAAATTTTTCAAAAATTTCCTATTTTTATAGGAAGTTTTTCAAAAATTTCCTATTTTTATAGGAAATTTTTCAAAAATTTCCTATTTTTAAAGGAAATTTTTCAAAAATTTCCTATTTTGATAGGAAATTTTTTAAAAATTTCCTATTTTGATAGGAAATTTTTTAAAAATTTCCTATTTTTATAGGAAGTTTTTCAAAAATTTCCTATTTTTATAGGAAATTTTTCAAAAATTTCCTATTTTTATAGGAAATTTTTCAAAAATTTCCTATTTTTATGGGAAATTTTTCAAAAATTTCCTATTTTTATAGGAAATTTTTCAAAAATTTCCTATTTTTATAGGAAATTTTTTAAAAATTTCATATTTTTCAAAAATTTCCTATTTTTCAAAAATTTCCTATTTTTATAGGAAATTTTTCAAAAATTTCCTATTTTTATAGGAAATTTTTCAAAAATTTCCTATTTTTATAGGAAATTTTTCAAAAATTTCCTATTTTTATAGGAAATTTTTCAAAAATTTCCTATTTTTATGGGAAATTTTTCAAAAATTTCCTATTTTTATAGGAAATTTTTCAAAAATTTCCTATTTTTATAGGAAATTTTTTAAAAATTTCATATTTTTCAAAAATTTCCTATTTTTCAAAAATTTCCTATTTTTATAGGAAATTTTTCAAAAATTTCCTATTTTTATAGGAAATTTTTCAAAAATTTCCTATTTTTATAGGAAATTTTTCAAAAATTTCCTATTTTTATAGGAAATTTTTCAAAAATTTCCTATTTTTATATTAAATTTTTCAAAAATTTCCTATTTTTATAGGAAATTTTTCAAAAATTTCCTATTTTTAAAGGAAATTTTTCAAAATATACCTATTTTTACAGGAAATTTTTTAAAAATTTCCTATTTTGATAGGAAATTTTTTAAAAATTTCCTATTTTGATAGGAAATTTTTTAAAAATTTCCTATTTTTATAGGAAATTTTTTTAAAAATTTCCTATTTTTATAGGAAATTTTTCAAAAATTTCCTATTTTTATAGGAAATTTTTCAAAAATTTCCTATTTTTATAGGAAATTTTTCAAAAATTTCCTATTTTTATAGGAAATTTTTAAAAAATTTCCTATTTTTATAGGAAATTTTTCAAAAATTTCCTATTTTTATAGGAAATTTTCCAAAAATTTCCTATTTTTATAGGAAATTTTTGTCAAAAATTTTATATTTTTATCAAAAATTTCTTATTTTTATAAGAAATTTTTAAAAAATTTCATACTTTTATAAGAAATTTTTCGAAAATTTCTTACTTTTAGAATTTTTTTATAGTAGGTTTTTAGAAGACAAACGTTTTGACAGACCTTAAAGATATTTGTAGTGTATTTGAAAATCTATCATATGTTTCATGTTAGAAAAAACTGTGACCAATATTATAAAAAAAGAGGTGTATAAAATTTATTTTTCTTTATATAATTTTTTCCTAACGTGGAGACAAAATTACAGTTAAATCAAAACTTAACCCTCTGAGAGCTTATATGAATAATAGATAAGTATTTATATCAAGTAAATGAATAATATCGAATTATTTATTTCTTCTAAAATCATTATTTTCCCAAGTTTCCCTTAAAGGGTTAATCCTTAGCATTTCATATATTTATGAAACTTACAACTTTATATTCTTTCTATCTATTGCATCTTGGGAATTTTTCATTGTCTTAGGCAAAGGCCATGAATAATAAGGTTTTCTCTGCGCTTAATACTGCCAACGAACCGCTAACTTATAGATGATTTTTTACTACTGATATATCATATGTGAAGTCACATGGCTCATGGACAGGCATTCGGCAAGACAGTCATTAAAAGTTCAGTCAAAATACATGAAACCATCATCGACTTCATCGTCGTCATCATCATCATCGTATCATCAGAATTATCAGTAACATATACTCCTAGGATTTGAGATGTTTAATGGCTGCTGCTGCAGATGTTGATATTCCTCTGGTGTTGGAGTTGCCTGATGATGGTGGTAATCTTAGGAACTTAGGCATTAGCAGCACAACATCAACGTCATCTTATTAAAGAGTGCCAACTTAATTTGCTGAGGCAGTTTTTTTCTCCTTCCGCTGCTATCTTCAACATTTTCTTTAAGCAACAAGTCGTCTGTTGCTTGTTGTATGTATGTTGCAATACCAAATGTTGCCGTACAACATTATTAACTAAAACTAAAAGTTTACATAGACTTTTGAACAAACTTTGAAGCAAAACTCCCAGTTTCTTGTTATTGTTGATGATCTCAACTATATTTTGGGTTGTCAGTCTAACCCTGGCCATGGTTATTTGAGTAAAGCAAAAAATTTTAAAAATAGGTGTTGAAGCATTAGTTTCCAACATCATCAACCAGAAATCTTATGCAATAAAATGCCAAGAAAAAAACTATTTATATTTTTTTGGGGGAAAAAATTACATAAAATTACAGTTAGAATTTAGAAGAAAAAATGAGACAAGGAATTCAATCCTTTTAGCCAAAGTCTAAAATAGTTATAAAATGAGAAATAGGTGTAAAGTGCAAGGAAAAATATTGCGTGTTTAAATTGGCTTTGGAGAAATTATAAAACAAAATGAGAAATTTAAAATAACAAGACCAATTGCGTCAAAATTTGTTATTTTTCCTATAAAAATTTTTATAAAATGAAGGAATTTTTAAAAAATTTCCTATAAAAATAAGGAATTTTTTGAAAATTTCCTATGAAAATAAGGAATTTTTGAAAAATTTCCTATAAAAATAAGGAATGTTTGAAAATTTTCCTATAAAAATAGGAAATTTTTGAAAATTTTCCTATAAAAATAGGAAATTTTTGAAAACTTTCCTATAAAAATAGGAATTTTTTGAAAAATTTCCTATAAAAATAGGAAATTTTTGAAAAATTTCCTATAAAAATAGGAAATTTTTGAAAAATTTCCTATAAAAATAGGAAATTTTTGAAAAATTTCCTATAAAAATAGGAAATTTTTGAAAAATTTCCTATAAAAATAGGAAATTTTTGAAAAATTTCCTATAAAAATAGGAAATTTTTGAAAAATTTCCTATAAAAATAGGAAATTTTTGAAAAATTTCCTATAAAAATAGGAAATTTTTGAAAAATTTCCTATAAAAATAGGAAATTTTTGAAAAATTTCCTATAAAAATAGGAAATTTTTGAAAAATTTCCTATAAAAATAGGAAATTTTTGAAAAATTTCCTATAAAAATAGGAAATTTTTGAAAAATTTCCTATAAAAATAGGAAATTTTTGAAAAATTTCCTATAAAAATAGGAAATTTTTGTAAAATTTCCTATAAAAATAGGAAATTTTTGAAAAATTTCCTATAAAAATAGGAAATTTTTGAAAAATTTCCTATAAAAATAGGAAATTTTTGAAAAATTTCCTATAAAAATAGGAAATTTTTGAAAAATTTCCTATAAAAATAGGAAATTTTTGAAAAATTTCCTATAAAAATAGGAAATTTTTGAAAAATTTCCTATAAAAATAGGAAATTTTTGAAAAATTTCCTATAAAAATAGGAAATTTTTGAAAAATTTCCTATAAAAATAGGAAATTTTTGAAAAATTTCCTATAAAAATAGGAAATTTTTGAAAAATTTCCTATAAAAATAGGAAATTTTTGAAAAATTTCCTATAAAATTAGGAAATTTTTGAAAAATTTCCTATTTTTATAGGAAATTTTTGAAAAATTTCCTATAAAAATAGGAAATTTTTGAAAAATTTCCTATAAAAATAGGAAATTTTTGAAAAATTTCCTATAAAAATAGGAAATTTTTGAAAAATTTCCTATAAAAATAGGAAATTTTTGAAAAATTTCCTATAAAAATAGGAAATTTTTGAAAAATTTCCTATAAAAATAGGAAATTTTTGAAAAATTTCCTATAAAAATAGGAAATTTTTGAAAAATTTCCTATAAAAATAGGAAATTTTTGAAAAATTTCCTATAAAAAAAGGAAATTTTTGAAAAATTTCCTATAAAAATAGGAAATTTTTGAAAAATTTCCTATATAAATAGGAAATTTTTGAAAAATTTCCTATAAAAATAGGAAATTTTTGAAAAATTTCCTATAAAAATAGGAAATTTTTGAAAAATTTCCTATAAAAATAGGAAATTTTTGAAAAATTTCCTATAAAAATAGGAAATTTTTGAAAAATTTCCTATAAAAATAGGAAATTTTTGAAAAATTTCCTATAAAAATAGGAAATTTTTGAAAAATTTCCTATAAAAATAGGAAATTTTTGAAAAATTTCCTATAAAAATAGGAAATTTTTGAAAAATTTCCTATAAAAATAGGAAATTTTTGAAAAATTTCCTATAAAAATAGGAAATTTTTGAAAAATTTCCTATAAAAATAGGAAATTTTTGAAAAATTTCCTATAAAAATAGGAAATTTTTGAAAAATTTCCTATAAAAATAGGAAATTTTTGAAAAATTTCCTATAAAAATAGGAAATTTTTGAAAAATTTCTTATAAAAATTGGAAATTTTTGAAAAATTTCCTATAAAAATTGGAAATTTTTGAAAAATTTCCTATAAAAATAGGAAATTTTTAAAAATTTCCTATAAAAATTGGAAATTTTTGAAAAATTTCCTATAAAAATTGGAAATTTTTGAAAAATTTCCTATAAAAATAGGAAATTTTTAAAAAATTTCCTATAAAAATAGGAAATTTTTGAAAAATTTCCTATAAAAATAGGAAATTTTTGAAAAATTTCCTATAAAAATAGGAAATTTTTGAAAAATTTCCTATAAAAATTGGAATTTTTGAAAAATTTCTATAAAAATAGGAAATTATTGAAAATTTCCTATAAAAGTGGGAAATTTTTCAAAAATTTCCTATAAAAATAGGAAATTTTTGAAAATTTTCCTAAAAATATATGAAATTTTTAAAAAATTTCCTATAAAAATAAGAAATTTTTGAAAAATTTCTTACAAAAATAGGAAATTTTGAATAATTTCCCATAAAAATAGGAAATTTTTGATAAACTTTTTATAAAAAATTTTTGAAAAAATTTCTAAAAATTGTGAAAATTTCCCATAATAAAGTTGGTCACATTTTCTCATCTGATTCATTTCTTAAACCTCTACTACTTAAATATTCTCCTTTAGATTTTATTCTATTTCTGTTCCTATGCTGGTTGGTCTTTTTGCCACTTTTTTTTTTATTCTCTTCCATAAAATGCCTTTAAGGCTGCTGGTCTCGTACATCAATTTGTTGGTTATGTGTCTACTTTTTTGTGGCCTGTCTCTTTGTGAAAAAGAGGAAAAGCTAAAAGAAAAACTTAAGTAACTGGTTAACAGCTTTAACTAATTTTTACTTAATGTCTAACATTAGTTTTACACCTTGTTTTTCTTTTTCGGTTCTTGACGTTTTTAGTTTTATTAACTTTTTCTGTGTTTTTTTTTTTTATTTTATTATTATTCAGTTATAAAAATTGTGGGTTCACATTTTTTATAAGTTTTTCTTCCGTCATTCTGCTGGTCGTCGGACTTTATATTGTTAGCAGAGATCAGTAGTAGAGAAAATGGTATTATTAACATTGGCACGTTCTAGTTAAGGGGCAGGGGGAATTGAAAAAGGTATGAGGAAGTATGTAGTTGAGGAAAAGTGTATAAACTGCATTTAATTGTCCAGACCATCATTTATTTTAGATTTAAAAGTTTAAATGTAATTTTTTAGTTTTTAAATTGAAGATAGAGTAATATGAAAATGGACTAATGAATATTAAAAGTTGAGATACTAAATGGATATTTTATAACAAATAAATAAAAATGGAAAATATGTGAATTTTTCTAAAAATTCTTATAATTATAGGATACTTTTAAAAAATTACCTATAGCGAATTTTTCAAAAATTTGTTATTTTTATAAGAAATTTTAAAAAAATTTCTTATTTTTAGAAGAAAATTTTCAAAAATTTCTTATTTTTAGAAGAAAATTTTCAAAAATTTCTTATTTTTATATGAAATCTTTCAAAAATTTCTCATTTTTATAAGAAATTTTTGAAAAATTTCGTTTTTTTATAAGAAATTTTTCAAAAATGTCTTGTTTTTATAAGAAATTTTTCAAAAATTTCTTGTTTTTATAAGAAATTTTTCAAAAATGTCTTGTTTTTATAAGAAATTTTTCAAAAATTTCTTGTTTTTATAAGAAATTTTTCAAAAATTTCTAATTTTTATTGGAAATTTTTCAAAAATTTCGTATTTTTATAGGAAATTTTTCAAAAATTTCTTATTTTTATAGGAAATTTTTCAAAAATTTCTTATTTTTAAAAGAAAATTTTCAAAAATTTCTTATTTTTATAAGAAATTTTTCAAAAATTTCTTATTTTTATAAGAACTTTTTCAAAAATTTCTTATTTTTATAAGAAATTTTTCAAAAATTTCTTATTTTGATAGAAATTTTTCAAAAATTTCTTATTTTTATAAGAAATTTTTCAAAAATTTCCTATTTTTATAAGAAATTTTTCAAAAATTTCTTGTTTTTATAAGAAATTTTTCAAAAATTTCTTATTTTTATAAGAAATTTTTCAAAAATTTATTATTTTTATAAGAAATTTTTCAAAAATTTCTTATTTTTATAAGAAATTTTTCAAAAATTTCTTATTTTTATAAGAAATTTTTCAAAAATTTCTTATTTTTATAGGAAGTTTTTTAAAAATTTCTTATTTTTATAAGAAATTTTTCAAAAATTTCTTATTTTTATAAGAAATTTTTCAAAAAGTTCTTATTTTTATAAGAAATTTTTCAAAAATTTCTTATTTTTGTAAGAAATTTTTTAAAAATTTCTTATTTTTGTAAGAAATTTTTTAAAAATTTCTTATTTTTGTAAGAATTTTTTTAAAAATTTCTTATTTTTGTAAGAAATTTTTTAAAAATTTCTTATTTTTACACGAAATTTTTCAAAAATTTCTTATTTCTATAGCAAATTTTTCAAAAATTTCTAATTTTTATAGCAAATTTTTCAAAAATTTCTTATTTTTATAGCAAATTTTTCAAAAATTTCTTATTTTTATAGGAATTTTTTTATTTTTTTAAGAAATTTTTAAAAAATTTTCTATTTTTATAGGAAATTTTTCAAAATTGTCGCATTTTTATAAGAATGTTTTTAAAAATTTCTTATTTTTTAAGGAAATTTTTCAAAAATTTCTTACTTTAAAATAACATTTTTAAAAAATTTCTTACTTTTATAGAAAATTTTGAAATATTCTTTTTTTTTCGGAAATATTTTTCAAAAATTTCTTAGTTTTAGGAGAAAGTTTTTAAAAGTTTCTTATTTTTATAGGAATATTTTCAAAAATATCTTGTTTTTATAAGAAATTTTTAAAAAATTTCATATTTTTATAGGAAATTTTTTCAAATTTTCTTATTTTCATAGGAAATTTTTAAACAAAATTTAAACAAATTTCTTATTTTTGTAGGGAATTTTTGAAAAATTTCTTATTTTTATTTTTCAAAAATTTCTTATTTTTATAGGAATTTTTTTATTTTTTTAAGAAATATTTTTATAGGAAATTTTTCAAAATTGTCGCATTTTTATAAGATTTTTTTTTAAATTTTCTTATTTTTTAAGGAAATTTTTCAAAAATTTCTTACTTTTATAGAAAATTTTGAAATATTCTTTTTTTTAGGGAATATTTTTCAAAAATTTCTTATTTTTAGGAGAAAGTTTTTAAAAGTTTCTTATTTTTATAGGAATATTTTCAAAAATATCTTGTTTTTATAAGAAATGTTTAAAAAATTTCATATTTTTATAGGAATTTTTTTCAAATTTTCTTATTTTCATAGGAAATTTTTAAACAATTTCTTTTTTTGAAAAATTTCTTATTTTTGTAGGAAATTTTTGAAAAATTTCTTATTTTTATGGGAAATTTTTCAAAAATTTCTTTTTTTATAGGAAATTTTTGAAAAATTTCTTATTTTTGTAGGAAAATTTTCAAAAATTTCTCATTTTTATGGGAAATTTTTCAAAAATTTCTTATTTCTATGGGAAATTTTTCAAAAATTTCACATTTTTTATAGGAAAATTTCCAAAAATTTCCTATTTCTATAGGAAAATTGTCAAAAATTTCCTATTTTTATAGGAAAATTTTTAGAAATTTCTTATCTTTATAGGAAATTTTTTTAAAGTTTCTTATTTTTATAGGAAATTTTTAAAAATTTCATATTTTTATAGGAATCTGTTCAAAAATTTCTTATTTTTATTAGAAATTTTTCAAAAATTTCTTATTTTTATAGAAAATTTTTCCTAAATTTCTTATTTTTATAGAAAATTTTTCAAAAATATCTGATTTTTATAACAAGTTTTGCAAAAATTTCTTATTTTTGTAGAAAATTTTTCAAAAAATTTCATATTTTTATAGGAAATTTTTTAAAAACTTCTTCTTTAGGAAATTTATATTGATACAACTAAATGTTTTGATGCCGCAACTATAAAACTTGTTTGTCTCAAGTGAGTTATTAGGTTGCTACTTAAATTGTTTGCTATAAACCTATTTTTGATGCTATTAAGCTATAAAATAATTTAAAATGTTAGAATCTGTTAACTCAATTTTGCAATTGCTATAAAAAAGTCTTTTCGAATCCATCAATTTAAGAAATATTTTCTCTAAATCTCTTTAAACCATCAACCTAATTTTTCACACATAAAAACACAAATATTTCTGAACAGAGACATTTAAAAAAATGCTCGTAATTTTTACTGGTGCTGTCTTAAAGTATGTCAATCACTCTTAACAAGCTGTTGTTTTTTCTTCCCCACTCCCCCTTATTAAGAACTTCCACCCTCCTCATCACTAAGAACTTCTCCTCCCTTAAACTAAAAAAGTTTCAATCAAAATCCCTACAAGTTCTTATTTTCTTGTTGGGTTAATCATATCGAACAAAAAAAAGTTAATGTTTGTACTGAAATTTATGACAATTTCAACATGAAAATGTGTTGACAACTTTAAACATTCATCCTCCATATGTCTGTCTGTCTGGCGTAGTGCCTTGTCTTTGCCGAAATCTATGAGCCATAGAAAACTATTTTAAAAATGGTCATAAAAATCCTACAAATCTTCATTTAGTCAGACATCAGACATTATTAACTTAATGGTGTTCCATAAAAAGAAAATCAGAAAAACTAAAACTCTCGAAAATCTAAAAATTTTATTTAAAGGAATATGTTTATTTGTAAGTTTATTTAAAAATACTTTTAGATGTTTGGGGGCTTAGTGCTTTGTAAAATAGGGCCCTCTTTTCTAAAGATCGAGGGAAGAAAACAAACAAATTGTTATAAAGGCAAAGAAGACACACGTCTTGCACTTGCTAAACAAATCACATGATCGATCGTTTCACTTAATAATGTCTACAAAATAATGTATTGAATTAAGATTTAAGATCATGCACTCTAAAAAATGTTAGGGTAGCTCACATTTTAAATTTCATAAAAAATTAGGAAATTTTTGAAAATATTCTTAAAAAATTAGGAAGTTTTTGAAAATTTCTTATAAAAATAGGAAATTTTTGAAAAATTTCCTATAAAAATAGGAAATTTTTGAAAAATTTCCTATAAAAATAGGAAATTTTTGAAAAATTTCCTATAAAAATAGGAAATTTTTGAAAAATTTCCTATAAAAATAGGAAATTTTTGAAAAATTTCCTATAAAAATAGGAAATTTTTGAAAAATTTCCTATAAAAATAGGAAATTTTGAAAAATTTCCTATAAAAATAGGAAATTTTTGAAAAATTTTCTATAAAAATAGGAAATTTTTGAAAAATTTCCTATAAAAATAGGAAATTTTTGAAAAATTTCCTATAAAAATAGGAAATTTTTGAAAAATTTCCTATAAAAATAGGAAATTTTTGAAAAATTTCCTATAAAAATAGGAAATTTTTGAAAAATTTCCTATAAAAATAGGAAATTTTTGAAAAATTTCCTATTAAAATAGGAAATTTTAAAAATTTCCTATAAAAATAGTAAATTTTTGAAAAATTTCCTATAAAAATAGGAAATTTTTGAAAAATTTCCTATAAAAATAGGAAATTTTTGAAAAATTTCCTATAAAAATAGGAAATTTTTGAAAAATTTCCTATAAAAATAGGAAATTTTTGAAAAATTTCCTATAAAAATAGGAAATTTTTAAAAAATTTCCTATAAAAATAGTAAGTTTTTTGAAAATTTTCCTATAAAAATAGTAAATTTTTGAAAAATTTTCTATAAAAATAGTAAATTTTTGAAAAATTTCCTATAAAAATAGTAAATTTTTGAAAAATTTCCTATAAAAATAGTAAATTTTTGAAAAATTTCCTATAAAAATAGTAAATTTTTGAAAAATTTCCTATAAAAATAGTAAATTTTTGAAAAATTTCCTATAAAAATAGGAAATTTTTGAAAAATTTCCTATAAAAATAGGAAATTTTTGAAAAATTTCCTATAAAAATAGGAAATTTTTGAAACAACTTCCTATAAAAATAGGAAATTTTTGAAAAATTTCCTATAAAAATAGGAAATTTTTGAAAAATTTCCTGTAAAAATAAGAAATTTTTGAAAAATTTCCTATAAAAATAGGAAATTTTTGAAAAATTTCCTATAAAAATGGAAATTTTTGAAAAATTTCCTATAAAAATAGGAAATTTTTAAAAAATTTCCTATAAAAATAGGAAATTTTTGAAAAATTTCCTATAAAAATAGGAAATTTTTGAAAAATTTCCTATAAAAATAGGAAATTTTTGAAAAATTTCCTATAAAAATAGGAAATTTTTGAAAAAATTCCTATAAAAATAGGAAATTTTTGAAAAATTTCCTATAAAAATAGGAAATTTTTGAAAAATTTCCTATAAAAATAGAAAATTTTTGAAAAATTTCCTATAAAAATAGGAATTTTTTGAAAAATTTTCTATAAAAATAGGAAATTTTTGAAAAATTTCCTATAAAAATTATATTTTGGATTTTTCTTCAAAAATCGAGTTTAAAATATTAGTTTATTCGCTGAGAAAAAAAATTGTTTGAAAAATATAAGACAATCCCTAGACTCCACGCTGTTCATGCTTTAGCTTCCATTGACTACTGCCGCCTGTGATTTGTTCCTCTTTAGTGAAGAAAAAAGAAACATTTCAGTTTCTGTCCATCTTAAACATTTGTGAACTCCATCAATTATTTTTTTGGGGAACCCAAACAAGAGCACAGTTGGTGGTGATTCTAATTATAATCAAAATTTTTTTAAAAAATATTTTCGATACTTTGTTCATATACAAAAAAGTGTGTATCTCAGTCTACTGTGGTGGTTTTTTGGATCATTTTTTTTTACATTTTTCATTCAGAAAAAAAACTTAAAATTTATGGGTTTTATACATAAAAAACTGCTCTAGATTTTTGTTTGTACTTAATTGTATTTAGATGAAAATTTATTTATTCAAGTGACTTTTTCTTTTGAAGAGTCTAAATGTCTGCGGAGTTTTTTTTTCCTCAAATGCTTTAAGAAATTTTATGTTAGAGGGTGATCACTGATCACAGTGATCACTTTTATTTTGACCGCTTTTATATAAAATTTAGTTTTTTCGTTAGTTTTATGGACTTTTTTTATATTTTTATATGTAAACATTTTGTTTGTTCTGCCTCTGGCCTGTAGTTTTAAATTTGTTTCTAATAATGATCTTTAATTCTTTTAAACCATATTCAAGTTTTTTATGTGATTTTTTTGGAAGACACTTTTCCTTGACTTCTTTTGTTTTGTTGCTCAGTATTTCCGGCCTTTGTATGAGAAGTTGAAAAGAATCCTATAAATAGTTTGAGATTTGTTAGATAGAGTTTTAAATGGGTCTTTCGATTATTTATAAAATAATTTTGTTATAGTTATGGGAGTTTGGGAAAATTTAAATTAAACATAATAAATTTAAATTTATTGTTTTGAAAACATAAGTTAATAAATTAATGAGATAATTTGTATAAAACATAAATATTTAAATAATTACAAAAAGTGTTTGAATCAAACAAACTGAAAATTTTCAATATTTTACTATTTTTCAAAAATTTACTATTTTTATATGAAATTTTTCAAAAATTTACTATTTTTATAGGAAATTTTTCAAAAATTTACTACTTTAATAGGAAATTTTTCAAAAATTTACTACTTTTATAGGAAATTTTCCAAAAATTTACTATTTTTATAGGAAATTTTTCAAAAATTTACTACTTTTATAGGAAATTTTCCAAAAATTTACTATTTTTATAGGAAATTTTTCAAAAATTTACTAATTTTATAGGAAATTTTTCAAAAATTTACTATTTTTATAGGAAATTTTTCAAAAATTTACTATTTTTATAAGAAATTTTTCAAAAATTTACTATTTTTATAGGAAATTTTTCAAAAATTTACTATTTTTATAAGAAATTTTTCAAAAATTTACTATTTTTATAGGAAATTTTTCAAAAATTTACTATTTTGATAAGAATTTTTTTACAAATTTACTATTTTTATAAGAAATTTTTTAAAAATTTACTATTTTTATAAGAAAATTTTCAAAAATTTCTTATTTTTATAAAAAAAAATTCAAAAATTTCCTATTTTTATAGGAAATTTTTAAAAAATTTCCTATTTTTATAGGAAATTTTTCAAAAATTTCCTATTTTTATAGGAAATTTTTCAAAAATTTCCTATTTTTATAGGAAATTTTTCAAAAATTTCCTATTTTTATAGGAAATTTTTCAAAAATTTCCTATTTTTATAGGAAATTTTTCAAAAATTTCCTATTTTTATAGGAAATTTTTCAAAAATTTCCTATTTTTATAGGAAATTTTTCAAAAATTTCCTATTTTTATAGGAAATTTTTCAAAAATTTCCTATTTTTATAGGAAATTTTTCAAAAATTTCCTATTTTTATAGGAAATTTTTCAAAAATTTCCTATTTTTATAGGAAATTTTTCAAAAATTTCCTATTTTTATAGGAAATTTTTCAAAAATTTCCTATTTTTATAGGAAATTTTTCAAAAATTTCCTATTTTTATAGGAAATTTTTCAAAAATTTCCTATTTTTATAGGAAATTTTTCCAAAATTTCCTATTTTTATAGGAAATTTTTCAAAAATTTCCTATTTTTATAGGAAATTTTTCAAAAATTTCCTATTTTTATAGGAAATTTTTCAAAAATTTCCTATTTTTATAGGAAATTTTTCAAAAATTTCCTATTTTTATAGGAAATTTTTCAAAAATTTCCTATTTTTATAGGAAATTTTTCAAAAATTTCCTATTTTTATAGGAAATTTTTCAAAAATTTCCTATTTTTATAGGAAATTTTTCAAAAATTTCCTATTTTTATAGGAAATTTTTCAAAAATTTCCTATTTTTATAGGAAATTTTTCAAAAATTTCCTATTTTTATAGGAAATTTTTCAAAAATTTCCTATTTTTATAGGAAATTTTTCAAAAATTTCCTATTTTTATAGGAAATTTTTCAAAAATTTCCTATTTTTATAGGAAATTTTTCAAAAATTTCCTATTTTTATAGGAAATTTTTCAAAAATTTCCTATTTTTATAGGAAATTTTCAAAAATTTCCTATTTTTATAGGAAATTTTTCAAAAATTTCCTATTTTTATAGGAAATTTTTCAAAAATTTCTTATTTTTATAGAAAAATTTTCAAAAATTTTAGATTTTTATAGAAAATTTTTCAAAAATTTCTTACTTTTATAAAAGTTTTTGTAAATTTCTTTTTTTTATAGGAAATTTTTCAAAAATTTCTTATATCTCATAATTTTAGAGGAAATTTTTCAAAAATTTCTTATTTTTATAGGAAATTTAAAAAAATTTCTTTCTATTATAGAAAATTTTTCAAAAATTTCTTATTTTTATAGGAAATTTAAAAAAAAAATCTTATTTATAGAGAAAATTTTTTAAAAAAAATTCTTATTTTTATGGGAAATTTTTCAAAAATTTTTTATTTTTTTAGGAAGTTGTCAAAAATTTCTTATTTTTATAGGAAATTGTTCAAAAATTTACTATTTTAAACGCAATTTTTTTAAAAATTTACTATTTATTTAGAAATTTTCCAAAAATTTTTTTGTTTTATAGAAAATTTTTCATAAATTTCTTATTTTTATAGGAAACTTTTCAAAAACTTCTTATTTTTATAGAAAATTTTGCAAAAATTTCTTGTTTTTATAGGAAATTTTAAAAAATATATATTTTTGTAGGAAATTTTTCAAAAATTTCTTATTTTATGTGAAATTTTGCAAAAATTTCTTATTTCAAAAATTTTCTTATTATAAGAATATTTTCAAATATTTCGTTTTTTCATAGGAAAATTTTCAAAGATTTCTTATTTTTATGAGAAATTTTTCAAAAATATCTTATTTTGATAGAAAATTTTTCAAAAATTTTTGAAAAATTATTTTATAATAAAATTTTCAAATATTTACTATTTTTTGGAAAAATTTTCCAATTGTTTTTTATTTTTTAGGATATTATTCAAAAATGTCTTACTATGATAAGGAATTTTTCAAAAAATTCTTATTTTTATAAAAAATTTTTCAAAAATTTTCTATTTTTATAGGAAATTTTATAAAAATACCTATACTATTTTTATAGGAAATTTACTATTTGTTAAATGCTTGAAATTCTTTTAGTTATTGACCTATTTTACCTGAATTTTTTGACATTTCATCCTAAAAGCGCGCTAACCTTGAAGGTATTTACTTAATTACTTCGCTGGCCTTGAAAAAAAATTAATTGCCAAAAACTATGTCAAACTGTGAAACGGCACAAGTCACTAAATTTTTCACGCTTCCTGATAAAACCGTTTGTCAACTTGTGAGAAAACGGTCATAAACTAGCGAGTAAAAAGAAATAAGATGAAAAAGAAAAACCGATTTAAGAAAAATGACAAAAGAATTGTAATAAAATACAAGGTCATTATAAAGCGTTAAATAATCCTTGAAGATTTACTACAGCAACAATAACAAATAGCTAAAGCAGAGGAAATGCTAAATGACAAAAGGATGTAAATGAATTTAGCGTGAAAAATTGCGATTTTCCAAGGAAAAGGACAATGAATTGAATATATTTTATGCACAAAATTTTTGAGAAGGTCATCATATTTATGATTATGAGCTACCCTGAGTGTCAATGTCGCGTCTAGCAAATGACTTTGAATAACAAGACTCTCAGTAGCCAGTTCTTTGAAAGTGAGTGTAAGTAAGAGCAAAAAACGCGTGTGCAGTCACCCAGTGAGCCATGATCGCTACCTATAATAACCTTGACAGAGTTTAAGAATTTTGTTTAACGATCGCCTGCAAAGTGAACGCACGTTCTTAAGCTACAAAGTGAGAGCAACTTAAGTCCTACTCAACGGGAGAGGGAGAGTTGAGTTGTACACTTCAGCTTAAAGGCAAAAAAGCGAGATTTCCAGCGCTATCCTGCCGAGTTGTTTTCATAAAGAGATTAGATAAGTCTGAAGACAGGTAGAGGATTATTATTTTTAAAATAGAAACAAGATCAATTGTTTGATTCCCTTTTTAGGGGAATTTCCCTTATAAAAAGAGTTGTTCTTAATTTTACTATGAATATGCTACAGCCTGAGCTACTCATAGAAGTCATAAATAATTTTTTATTTTATATTTCTAAAAGGACTTTATATTGTCATTTTCCTTGTGTTTGAAACTGAATTTAGTATTTTCCTCTTCTTGAGCTTCTTATTTAATATTTAAGTTTTATATTTTAGTTTGCTTTGACCATTTGTTGCTCATTTTTTGTCTATCTTTTATTGTTTATTCTAAAATCTGTATGCAACTTCCTTAGATGTCTTTGTTAAATTCTAATTTATATTTTTTAAAAAAACTTATTAAGTTCTTTTAAGTTTTTTATGTTTGTTCTTTGACAACATAATGTCTGTTGTAAGCCAGAGAGAAATACATATTTATGCTCTATATATAAGTATAATTTAAATAGGATTTTTCTAAAGTACCAAGACTGGTTTCCAAATAGACATTTATGTGGGAGGTGATGGAAGATGTAACTGAAAAATGTTTGTATATACTTTTGTTCAGTCGATAATCTGAGCTTTCACCTTTGATCAACAAACATAATTCGTAATAATTGTGTTTGTCAAATAGGTAATAATGCGAGGACTGTTAAGCAAATAATTACTATTATTTGCTTTATAAAGAATTTTTCAAAAATTTACTATTTTTATAGGAAACTTTTCAAAAATTTACTATTTTTATAGGAAATTTTCCAAAAGTTTACTATTCTTATAGGAAATTTTTCAAAAATTTACTATTCTTATAGGAAATTTTTCAAAAATTTACTATTTTAAAGGAAATTTTTCAAAAATTTTCTATTTTTATAGGAAATTTTTCAAAAATTTACTATTTTTGTAGGAAATTTTTCAAAAAATTGTTATGTTTGTGGGAAACTTTTCCAAGATTTGTTATGTTTGTAGGAAATTTTTAAAAAATTTCTAATTTTTAAAAAATTTACTATTTTTATAGGAAATTTTTCAAAAATTTACTATTTTTATATGAAATTTTTCAAAAATTTACTATTTTTAAAGGAAATTTTTCAAAAATTTACTATATTTTTTTGGAAATTTTTTAAAAAATTACTATTTTAATAGGAAATATTTGAAAAATTTACTATTTTTATAGGAAATTTTTCAAAAATTTACTATTTTTATAGGAAATTTTTCAAAAATTTACTATTTTTATAGGAAATTTTTCAAAAATTTACTTTATTTTTTTAGGAAATTTTTCAAAAATTTGCTATTTTTATAGGAAATTTTTCAAAAATTTACTATTTTTATAGGAAATTTTTCAAAAATTTACTATTTTTATAGGAACATTTTCAAAAATTTACTATTTTTATACAAAATTGTTCAAAAATTTACTATTTTTATAGGAAATTTTTCAAAAATTTACTATTTTTATAGGAAATTTTTCAAAAATTTACTATTTTTATAGGAAATTTTTCAAAAATTTTCTATTTTTATAGGAAATTTTTCAAAAATTTTCTATTTTTATAGGAAATTTTTCAAAAATTTTTTGTTTGTAGAAAATTTTTCAAAAATTTCTAATTTTTATAAGAAATTTTTCAAAAATTTACTATTTTTACCGGAAATTTTTCAAAAATTTTCTATTTTTATAGGAAATTTTTCAAAAATTTGTTATGTTTGTAGAAAATTTTTCAAAAATTTCTAATTTTTAAAAGAAATTTTTCAAAAATTTACTATTTTATAGAAAATTCCTCAAAAATTTACTATTTTTATAGGATTTTTTTTCAAAAATTTACTATTTTTATAGGATTTTTTTTCAAAAATTTACTATTTTTATCGGAAAATTTTCAAAAATTTTCTATTTTTATAGGAAATTTTTCAAAAATTTACTATTTTTGTAGGAAAATTTTAAAAAATTTGTTATGTTTGTAGGAAATTTTTCCAAGATTTGTTATGTTTGTAGGAAATTTTTAAAAAATTTCTATTTTTTAAAAAAATTACTATTTTAATAGGAAATTTTTGAAAAATTTACTATTTTTATAGGAAATTTTTCAAAAATTTACTATTTTTATAGGAAATTTTTCAAAAATTTCCTATTTTTATAGGAAATTTTTCAAAAATTTACTATATTTTTTTAGGAAATTTTTCAAAAATTTGCTATTTTTATAGGAAATTTTTCAAAAATTTACTATTTTTATAGGAAATTTTTCAAAAATTTACGATTTTTATAGGAAATTTTTCAAAAATTTACTATTTTTATAGGAACATTTTCAAAAATTTCCTATTTTTATACAAAATTTTTCAAAAATTTACTATTTTTATAGGAAATTTTTCAAAAATTTACTATTTTTATACAAAATTTTTCAAAAATTTACTATTTTTCAAAAATTTCCTATTTTTATAGGAAATTTTTCAAAAATTTCCTATTTTTATAGGAAATTTTTCAAAAATTTCCTATTTTTATAGGAAATTTTTCAAAAATTTCCTATTTTTATAGGTAATTTACTATTTTTATAGGAAATTTTTGAAAATTTTACTATTTTTATAGGAAATTTTTCAAAAATTGCCTATTTTTATAGGAAATTTTTCAAAAATTTACTAATTTTATAAGAAAATTTTTCAAAAATTTACGAGTTTTGGCTCAACAGAACTTCCATTCCCTATTCCTCCTCTTTCTTACATATGACAATTTTTTTTTCTTCTTTGAAAAAATATCATTTAAGTTGTTACTATTTTTAAATTACCTTTACTTCAATTCAAACATCATTATTTTTGGTTCTTGGTGTTGCTAATAATACTCGTATTTTCTTACCGCCACCAAAGACATTTCAGTCACAATTTTTCCTGGTTGTTTCCAACTCATGAGTGGGTTTTGTGTCTAAAAGTTTGTGTTGTTTGTCTACTTGTTGTTGTTGTTTTTATTTTTTTAAGACTCTGTGTCGACATAATAATTTAATACGTAACCGTAAGCTTTCAAAGCTTTAAGAGGATTTTAAAATCGTCTTTTATAAGCCGATTACACTTGACGTTTGCAATAAGCACAAGAAATAAACTTGGTTTCATCGTTGCTTCTACTTTTGGATGTTTCTTTTCTTAAAGGATGCTTAAGCTTGAGTGTTTGGCAGTAGGTTTTTATTTTTCGTTGCCGTCGTAAGATTTCATTAAACGCTTCTTAAAGCTATTAAATAAGAATTGAAAGCGTTAAGCTTAAAAGCTCTTGTGTGTTACATATGAATTATTTGTGTGTTTTGGATTTTTTGTTTTTTTTATTTTCAAATGTTTGAGGTGGTAAAAATAGTAATTATAAAAATCTATTAACTTCTTTAGCCATGTGGGAAAAATTGTGCAAGAACAAGTTTAGTTTTTAGTATTAAGTGCAGAAAAACAGATTTCAATTATACAAAATTTTTAGTAATTTTTAAAAAGGTGATAAAATTTGTAGTAAATGAGTTTATTAAAGAAGAATAAATGTTGGGAATTTATCAAAGAATTTTAAAAGTTTTACACACATATAAATGTGTATATATCTGTGGCTTGGTGCTGAAAGGGCCAATGTCAACTTTTATCTGCTTTGAGTTTATCAAAAATTTTTCTAAAAAAAAATTTTATCAAAAATGTTTCTATAGAAAATTATTTTATGCAAAACTTTTCTGTACAAAATTTGTTTATTAAAAATTTTTCTATAGAAATTTTTTTTTTATCAAAATTTTTTCTATAGAAAATTTTTTTTATCAAAAATTTTTTTATCAAAAATTTTTCTTTAGAAAATGTTTTTATCACAAATTTTTCTATAGAAAATTTTCTATAAAAAATTTTTCTATAAAAATTTTTTTATCAAAAATTTTACTATAGAAAATTTTATTATCAAAATTTTTTATATAGAAAATTATTTTATCTTCAATTTTTCTATAGAAAATTATTTTATACAAAACTTTTCTATAGAAACTTTTTTATCAAATATTTTTCTATAGACAATTCTTTTCATCAAAAGTATTTATATAGAAATTTTTTTTTATCAAAATTTTTTCTATAGAAATTTTTTTTTATCAAAAATTTTTTTAAAGGAAATTTTTTATCAAAAATTTTTCTGTAGAAAAATTTTTATCAAAAATTTTTCTACAGAAAATTTTTTTTATTAAAAATTTTTCTATTAAAAATCTTTCTATAGAAAATTCTTTCATTAAAAATTTTTCTATAAAAAATTTTTTTATCAATAATTTTTCTATGAAAATTTTTTTTATCAAAAATTGTTTGTCCGAAATTTTATAAAAAATTATTTGATCAAACATTTTTCTATAGAAAATTATTGTATCCAAAATGTTTCTATAGGAAATTTTTTTTATCAAAAATTTTTCTATAGACAATTTTTTTATCACAAATTTTGTTATAGAAAATTTTTTTATCAAAAATTTTTCTATAGAAAATTATCTTATGCAAAATTTTTCTATGGAAAAATTTTTTATCAAAAATTTTTCTATAGACAATTTTAATATCAAAAATTTTTCTATAGAAAAATTTTTTACAAAAATTTTTCTATGGAAAATTTGTTTATTAAAAATTTTTCTATAGAAAATTCATTCATTAAAAATTTTTCTATAAACAAATTTTTTATCAAAAATTTTTCTATAAACATTTTTTTATCAAAAATTGTTTGTCCAAAATTTTATAAAAAACAAACATTTTTCTATAGAAAATTATTTCATCCAAAATTTTTCTATAGAAAACTATTTTTATCAAAAAACTTTCTATAGACAATTTTCTGTAGACAATTTTTTTATCAAAAATTTTTCAAAACAAAAATTTTTCTATATAAAATTTTTTTTTCAAAAATTTTTCTATATAAAATTTTTTTATCAAAAACTTTTCTATGGAAAATTTTTTATCAAAAATTTGTCTATCAAAAGTTTTTTCATTAAAAATTTTACTATGGAAAATTTTTTATCAAAAATTTTTCTATTAAACGTTTTTTTTATCAAAAATTTTTCTTTAAAAATTTTCATTAAAAATTTTTCTATAAAAAATTTTTTTATCAAAAATTTTTCTATGAAAATTTTTTTTATCAAAAATTGTTTGTCCGAAATTTTATAAAAAATTATTTTATCCAAATCTTTTCTATAGAAAATTTTTTTTATCAAAAATTTTTCTATAGACAATTTTTTTATTAAATTTTTTCTATAGAAAATTTGTTTATCAAAAGTTTTTATGTAGAAAATTTTTTTTTTCAAAAATTTTTCTATAGAAAATTTTTTTATCAAAATTTTTCTATTGAAATTTTTTTTATCAAAAATTACTATAGAACATTTTTTTATTAAAAATTTTTTTATTAAAAATTTTTTTATTAAAAATTTTTTTATTAACAATTTTTCTGTAGAAAATTTTTCTATAGAAGATTCTTTTATTAAAAATTTTTCTATAAAAAATTTTTTTATCAAAAATTTTTCTATAAATTTTTTTTTATCAAAAATTGTTTGTCCAAAATTTTATAAAAAATTATTTGATTAAAAATTTTTCCATAGAAAATTATTTTATCCAAAATTTTTCTATAGGAAATTTTTTTTATCAAAAATTTTTCTATAGACAATTTTTTTATCAAAAACTTTTCCATTGAAAATTTTTTTTATCAAAAATTTTTTACCAAAAATTTTTCTATAGAAAATTTTTTATCAAACATTTTTCTATAGAAAATTTTTTATCAAAAATTTTTCTATAGAAAATTTTTTATCAAAAATTTTTCTATAGAAAATTTATTTTATCAAAAATTTTTTTATCGAAAATTTTTTTATCAAAAATTTTTCTATAGAAAATTTTTTTACTAAAAATTTTTCTATAGAAATTTTTGTATCAAAAATGTTTCTATAGAAAATTTTTTATCAAAAATTTTTCTATAGAAAATTTTTTATCAAAAATTTTACTATAGAAAATTTTTTTATTAAAAATTTTTCTATAGAAAATTTTTCTATTAAAAATTTTTCTATAGAAAATTCTTTCATTAAAAATGTTTCTATAGAAAATTTTTTATCAAAAATGTTTCTATAGAAAATTTTTTTATCAAAATTTTTTCTGTAGAAAATTATATTATCGATAATTTTTCTTTAGAAAATATTTTATCAACAATTTTTCTATAGAAAATTTTTTATCAAAAAATTTTCTATAGAAAATTTTCTATCAAAAATTTTTCTATTAAAAAATTATTTGATCAAACATTTTCCTATAGAAAATTATTTTATCCAAAATTTTTCAATAGGAATTTTTTTTTTTCAAAAATTTTTCTATAGACAATTCTTTCATTAAAAATGTTTCTATAGAAAATTTTTTATCAAAAATTTTTCTATAGAAAATTTTTTATCAAACAATTTTTTTATCAAAAATTTTACTATAGAAAATTTTTTTATCAAAAATTTTTCTATAGAAAATTTTTTTATCAAAAATTTGTCTATAGAAAATTCATCAAAAATTTTGTATGGAAAATTTTTCTTATCAAAAATTTTTTTATAGAAAATTTTTTTATCAAAAATTCTTCTATAAAAAATATTTTTATCAAAAAAAAAATTCTATAGAAAATATTTTTATCAAAAATTTTTTTATAGAAAATTTTTTTATCAAAAATTTTTCAATAGACAATTTTTATATCAAAAATTTTTCTATAGACAATTTTTATATCAAAAATTTTTCTATAAAAAAATTTTATATAAAATTTTTCTACAGAAAATTATTTTATACAAAATTTTTTTATAGAAAATTATTTTTTCAAAAATTTTTCTATAGAAATTTTTTTTTGTCAAAAATTTTTCCATACAAAATTTTTTTATCAAAAATTTTTCTATAGAAAATGTTTTTATCAAAAAAAAAATTTCTATAGAAAATTTTTTTATCATAAATATTTCTATAGAAAATTTTTTTTATCAAAAATGTTTCTATAGAAAATTAAAAAAATTTTATAATAAAAATATTTTTATCGACAATTTTTACAGAAAAATATTTTTATCGAAAAATTTCCTATAAAATATAATTTTTATTGAACAATTTTCCAATTAAAAATATTTCTGTAAAAAATTTTTCTTTAAAAAAATTTTTGGATTGAAATTATCTAGAATAACTTAAAAATATAAAAATTTAAAATTGTCTAATATTAGAATTTATTTCTGTTTTGAAAAATATTTCCAATGTTTACAAAAAATAATAGTGTCGTGGCAACAATGTTCAAGATTATATTTCTTTGTTCTCGGCTTCTGGTGGTATGGGCTGCATATCTCTGGTTATTTAGTCGTGCAAAACCTCTTTTTCGAAAAAAATTATATCTCAAAAACTAGAGTGGACTACATTTTTTTTTTTTAATATGAAATAAGCCGTAGATACAAAGAAAATATGGAATTTAAACAAAAGTGGACTACAAGCGAAATGGACTTTAGAACGAATAATTTGTATGAAATACGATAAGAACTTAAAAGTGATTATGACAGTATTGGCTTATATCCGTTTTTGACCTTAAAGTGGAATGGACTATAGCAGAAAATTACTGTATAAATAGTAAAGAGATCAGTTGGAGTAAACTATATCTTACACAGCTTAAAAAAGCCGAGACACTTGAAAGTTTCTTTCGACACTTGAAAAATCGAACTGAATTTTCTTAATTACAAAAAAACTACCTGAAGTTTTAAAATCAAACATTTAAAAATTGTTATTAACAAAGTCAATGAACAAAAACTAAATAAATGGACTGAAAAGTTGTTGACTTTTTATTTGAAATTTCTTAAAAATGTCAAAATTTTACTTATATATACAAGAAGGTCCTTAAATCTACAGTTATCAATTTCGTAATAAATCCTTTTTCAAGAAAAACCAGCTGCCAGCAAAAAAAAAACAGTTGCAATTTCCATATTAGCCACTGTATGTTCTAAGTAATTTAATTTAAGAAAAATACAAAACCACAAGAGATTCAAATATTTTTGCAATAAATTGTTAAACAAGGACTTTTTAATAAATTTCTAATTGTTTTTGAAAACGAATCCTTGAAGAAATACACATGCACACTTCTAAGGATTTGCAAGGACTTAAATGTTTGTGCAAATATTTTAAAATTTAGGACAAAAGAAAACAGAAGGCTGTTTCCTTAAACAAAGGCCTCAAGAGATTTGATAGGTATAAGAGTTAGGGAAAATTGAAAAAGGCAAGGAAACAGTGACCAGAAGAAAACAAATTAAAACCACACGAAGTCTAAATATTTTCGAAAAAAAATTTTGTTTAATGTCCAAGAAAAGAGAAATGAATTGATAGGAAGAATTTTAAAATTCAAGGAATTTACATACATAGAAGAACTATAAATTGAAATAAATTTTGGAAGTTACAAGAAGTCAATAAAAACTACTGAAATTTTTGGATTTTAGGAAAACTAAAACAAGAAAACCTAATTAACCTTGAATTTTTTTTGGAAATTTTCCTGTTTCAACTAAAGGGAAGTGAACATTTTTATGACCGTGAAAATTTTCCAACACATTCAGTTACTGTTTTATAGGTTCTAACATCTACAATGTCGTATCACAAAAGGGCAAAAGTGTGTTCTAGCTAAGTAGTAAAATAAGTAGCAGTAGATAGCACTAGTTTGTTACTTACTCGTGCTAGCTTGGCTAAACAATAAACTTCTTTCTCTAGAGTAAAGCCCAAACTAGCTCTAGTTAGTTACGCCTGCTGCCTAAAATGTGTTCACACTCTCTACTTTCAGTAACTAAATGCAAAAGTAGGCTTGAGTTTGAGTGTAATTGCCGTCGACTGGTTTTAAATAATTTACAATTTATGCGTAAGCGTAACTAAAATGAAACGTGTGTCCAGCATGTTTTCCTTTTTTCTTTTTGGCTCCTGCACAGATTTTGCATCATTGTCCGGTTTTGAATCAAAATTCGTTACACTTAATAAAAATCTATCTCCTTTCCTTATACTCGTCCTACATAATTTGACATGATCATGATTTTCTATTAAAATATTAAATGCCTAGACCTGATGGCTATTTAGTACACCCACCTGGTAGCTATTTATAAACTACTGATTCTGCTTCATAAAGCCACCAGCACCAGCAGCAGCTACTTTTCCTTTTATCATTAACTCTCCTTTGTCATCGTTGTCATTGTGCCCTCTTTCAAAATCACCAAAGCTTAACGAAACGATCATTTAAGGCCCAATTTTGGTTATTTTTTTTTTATTTTCATTAAACTGTTACATATTTAAAGCTGGACAAATGTCATGTTAATGTACTTCTTTAAAAGGTCTTGATAAGCGTTTATAAATTGAAATAAATTGAGTGAAAATTGTTTTATATTTCAGTGAATTGTAGGAATGTTTTGTAATTAAATGGTGTTAACAAATCACAGAAATTTATGGGGAAGTGAGAAATTGTTGATGCAGTCCTTGGCAGCTGGTCATGAAAAAAATTAGTGAAAAGGAAAATACAGGGACCGTAGCTGTTATAACTTATATCGTAAAAGTCAGAAAATAAAAGTTATTTTTTTTCACTTTTATTTTTTTCGAGCAGAAATAAAAGTTATTTTTTGACTTTTATTTTTTCGAGCAGAAATAAAAGTTATTTTTTGACTTTTATTTTTTTCGAGTAGAAATAAAAGTTTTTTTTTTTGTTCAAATTCATAATAAATTCATTGAAATTTTTTGTCAAACAAAGATAATTTTTCAGTGAAAATAATTTGTAAAGGGTGGTTAAATTGTAAGGGCCGATGTTGAATGTGAACCACACCTAAACGCCAAGTTTTTTTCCGAATTTTATTTGACATTTCTCTATTTCAGACTTACTCAATTTGAACCATGGAGAGATACACAATCCAACAAAGAAAGAAAAGGTGTACGTCGATAAGCCAGCAACAATTCAAGAGCTAAAGGATGAGATAATTCGGCACATTAACGGCATAGAACCTCCATTATGCCTCAGGGTCATCGAAAATTTGGACCATCGGATGGAGGTGTGCCGCCGTGGTCGCGGCGCCTATTTGACCGATATTTTGTTCCATACATAATTGAGTAATACCAATATATTATAATAAAATAAAATTAGGATAATTTCCTAAATAGTTTGTGTTTTATTCAAAATCAACATCGGCCCTTGAAATTTAACCACCCGATATATGCCCAAAATTTAATGGAGTTGAGTTTGGCAATCATAATTGGTTTTGAAACACAAAAATAACTTTTATTTCTACTCGAAAAAATAAAAGTAAAAAACATAACTTTTATTCATGATCGAAATAATAAAAGTCAAAAATAACTGTTATTTTTGCTCGAAAAAATAAAAGTTAAAAAATAACTTTTATTTTTGCTCGAAATAATAAAAGTTAAAAATAATTGTTATTTTTGCTCAAAAAAAAATACAAATCAAAAAATAACTGTTATTTTTTTCTAAAAAATAAAAATCATATTTTTAAAAATTTTATGAAAATTTGGTCCAAGACTATCAAAATGGTATACTTGGTTTTATTCTCCGACATTTCCTTGTGGTTGCCTTTTTTAATCAAAAATTCAAAAATAACAGTTATTTTCGGTCCCTGGGAAAATATGTATATATTGATAACTCCCCTATAATTACAATATAAACAAGTAAGAGTGTTATATTCGGCTGTGCCGAATCTTATGTACCCACCATCAAGTTGTGTTAAATTTTGAAATATCTCTCATATATCTTCAAGGGTGCAGCAAATCCAAACGTGGACCAAATTCGAAAAAAGTTGTTACGCTAGTGGGTATTGTTGGTAAAATATTTGGAATAACTTCGGTTGCAGTAGCTTTATAGTTCAACATTCAAAAGTGTGTAAGTGGTTTCCCTAGTATTTATTTACTTTGAAAAAAAATTCGTTATCGTGACCGGGTATGGTTTTACATTAGTAAGTTGTTAAATACTTTTCGTTTAGCTAAATATTTAGTTAGGATAAATAAGTTGATAGTAATACGACAGGTCCACATATTTTGCTAGGAGTTCCTAATGCATCTACCATATATATAATCTTAATATGCTGGTTGTACCTCAGAATCTTTTTGATTGTAGATATAAAAAAGGGGATGTAATATATATATATAAGAATTATAGCCAAATGTTGACCGATTTTAACAAAATTTCACACACTGGCTGGTATTTATAAAAAGCTTAAGGTACAAGGCTAAAACACGCGGCACGCGGCATGCGGCTGCGGGCGGTCGTAGTGCTGCCAGTACATAAAATGTGCGTTTGTTTACAAAAATATTTATATAAAAAAATATTTGAGTAGGATATAATTAAATCTGGCAGCACTGAAATAATCTGCCGAGCGAAAAAGTAGAACAAAGTTCTAATAAAATCAAAAAACAGCTGATTGCCGCTCGCAGCCGCTTGCCGCGTGCATTGGTCTTCTACCTTTATTCTTGCAAACTTTAGTGGCCATAACTGTCATATTTTCTAATGTAATAGCTCTTAACTGGCATTTGCTAAATTTTTTTGCTTTCCGGGAGTGTTTTTTATATGAAAGCTTTAGGCTCGATTCCTATAAAATTTTATATACTAACTAATAGTTGTATAAAACTTCTCCATTCTCCAATTTAGTCGTCAAAGCTATTACGATTGTATTCAATTTATAAGCATTAATGTGTTTCCCAGGGCGGAGTTATATGGGAGCTCTAACTAAATGTGAACCGATTTCGCCCATTTTCACTACACAACTTCTGTTACATATCCAAAATACTTTTGTACGATTTTGTCTTTCTAGCTCTTGTAGTTAAGGAGCTATCGCTCTTTTCTCTGACGGAAAGACGGACATAAACCGTATTTTCTTTTTGTATTTTAGTTTTTTATATGGGAGCTATGGTCAAATAGTAACCGATTGTAACACAATTTTGCACACATTCTGGCATTCACATAAAACTTCCTTTTGTAAAATTTTGTTGCTGTTGCCTTTTTCGTTAAGGCGCTGTCGTGCTTTTATCTGAAGGACAGACGGACATAAACCCCCTTTTCTTTTTGAATTTTTGTGTTTTCGTATGTTTTTTATATGGGAGCTATATTCAAATAGTAACCGATTGTAACAAAATTTTGCACACTGGTTAGCATTGATATAAGACTTCTTCGTGCTAAATTTAGTGGTTATATCTGTTATAGTTTTAGATTTATTGGCATTTAAGTGTATTTTAGGTGAAATTTTGGCTGTTTCCGTAAGTTTTTTGTATGGGAGCTATGACTAAATGTGAACCGATTTTGATTAAATTTTATATGCTGCCTAGGGCTTATACAAAACTTCTATATACCACGTTTTATCATCATAGCTATTATAGTTTGTTGTTTATTAGCAAAAATGCGATTAGCCTAGGCGAGGTTA
The DNA here is from genome assembly GCA_933228675.1 of Stomorhina lunata. NCBI lineage: Eukaryota > Metazoa > Arthropoda > Insecta > Diptera > Rhiniidae > Stomorhina > Stomorhina lunata. Next base: position 94,782,257 of record OW121744.1, read on the forward strand.
TACGGGAGCTATGGTCAAATGTTAACCGATTTTGCCCAATTTCAATACCAAAATTTTCTAATAGATGAAAAGTGTTTTTGCCAAGTTTCCGTGAGCTAGCCCCTTTCGATTAGGCGTTGTCGTGTTTTCAACAGACAGATAGACACTCATCGCTCAATCATCTTAGAATTTCATTAGGACTCAGAAGAAATATCGTTTTTGATTTTTGAGCCAATATTAAGGAAATTACAAACGGAATGACAATCTCAATATACCCCCCATTCTGTTTGATGGTGAGTATAAAAAACAAGTAAGAAAGCCTGACCATACGATATCCTTCCCCACTAAGGTTAAAGCTGTTCTATTTCCTATATAAAGACAAATATTTGCTCGATTTTATCATCATACAAACATTTTTTCAAACCTTAAAATATGAGAGCTAGGGTCAAATGTGGACCGATTATCTCGAAATTTAGCAAATTGATTACAGTTTTATCAAAAATTATGTATGAAAAAAATAAATTAAAAATTCTAATTCTTCAGATTTACGAGCATTTTAATGACTTTTGTCTCATTTAGTGCGTTTTGATAGAAAAGTTTGTATGGGAGCTATAGTCAAATGTAGACCGATTTCAACAAAATTGTGTAAAGTGATTTAAGTTTACATAAGCAGTATTTGTTTTAAATTTAATGAAAAAATATTGATATATTCCGGGAAGTAGGACCTATGGGAGGTACCATAAATAATAAACCGCTTGTGACGAATTTCAATAGCCTTGGTCTTACTATCAAAAAAAAAAAAGATCTGTGCCAAATTTCATCAAATTATCTTTAGAATTACGACCTGTACTTTGATTACATGGTTTACATGGGGGTCCAGCCGGCCAGACGGACGGACTGACATCGCTAAATCGACTCAGAAAGTGATTCTTAGCCAAATATTTCTATGTGTTACATACATTAGCACAAACTTATAATACCCTTTCCACCTATGGTGGTGAAGGCTATACAAATGGATGTTAAGGTTTAATTGGTTAACATATCTACTACTTAGCAGTACATATTATTGTGCCTGGGTTCGTGCCCCAGTCACGACAATATTAATTTCTGAATTTCTATGAATGAAGATTCTTTTATAGCTGAGACTGAGAGAAATTCTTATTAACTTCTGTATAATTTGTATGGTATTCATTGGTAATACAGTATTTTTTACATAAAATTATAACTAAAAGTAGTAGTATTAAACAAATTATTGTGTAGTACCTGGTTGATTGAGCCTTGCTCAGAGCTTTATGATAAGCATTTTGTGCAAATATTCAGTTAATTTTGAATTAATTTATTTATTTTGTCCGATCAACACATAGTTTGCATAGTTTACAGATTGACTCATTTTGAAAAATTTTGGAAATTGGTCATACCAACAGAAATCTCCGTCGACTCATGCCCAACAACTTTGCTAAATATTATAGCCTGATCAAATGAGAGTTTACGATTTATTTCATTTTGAGTAGTTTTTAGTGGCGCCACCTGAAGTTGTTCATACCAACTAAGAAACCTTCGTCTGTTTATGCGTAACAACTTTGCCAATGATTATAACATGATGAAATGCACAGTTTACGATTTAATTTATTTTGAGTAATTTTCAGTGGCGCCACCTGTTGGACTTTGGTTCCCATTAATAAACCTTATCCGCAACAACTTTGCTAAAGATTATAGAATGATTAAATGTACTATTAAATTGACTTTGAGTAAATTTCAGTGGCGCCACCTGTCGAAATTTCTTCATACCAATTAAGAAACCTTCGTCGGCTCATGTTTAACAACTTTGCTAAAGATTATAGCATGATTTAATGTACAGCTTATGATAAAATTGACTTTCAGTTATTTTCAGTAGCGCCATCTGTCGGAAATTATTCACACCAACTAAAAAACCTTCGCCGGCTCATGCGCTACAACTTTGCTAAAGATCATAGCATGATCAAATATACAGTTTACGATTTAATTAATTTTTAGTAATTTTCAATCTTGCCACCTAACGGAAATTAGTCTTATCAACTCAAAAACCTTCGCTGGCTTATCCGCAACATCTTCGCTAAAGAGCATAATATGATCAAATTTACAGTTTACTATTCTATAAAGAACATACATACAAACATTCACTTGCTTAAAAGTTATAACATAACTCATTTTTTACCCTTTTTATCCACTACTTTCAAAAAGTTCCATATGCTTATTTGGTACTTCTTTGTTACCAATTGAATTCGGTACATTTTATTAAAACGCAGTTAACATAATTCCTATTAATATAACTTTTGAGATGTTAAGTTATCATTTTATCTCTTTTTTACCCATTTTGGCCTCAAAATCAAAAAGTACCAAAGCGTGTTCAATATTTCTTTGACATCTATTGACTGCAGTACAAAGTTCCTTTATATATTCTTTGGTTTAAAATATAAGTGTGGGTTAAGAAAGTACCAAAAAAACTATTTTCACCCTTTTTTACCCCCTATCGGAAATAGTTTCAAAAAAGTACTAAACACCTGTCCGCTTATTTTCATAGCTGTTTAAAGCGTAATTTTAATTTTTGTTTCTATACCTATTACTTTAGGAGATATAACGTTTTCGATTTTTTCCAAAGGTTCTAAAAGTCCCTTTTTCTTCGACCTATACATCAAAAAAGGTGCTGTCCAAATTTCAAATCAAAATCGTTAGAGCCGTTTTCGAGATAGCCATTCTATATATATATATATATATATATATATATATATATACATACAATTATTTACAAATAGTTCCCACACTTGGTTATAACCATTTAAATTTTAAATATGCTTTTTAGTAAATAAGTCGGAAGTAGCCTCCAATTACATGGTTATACATAATTTTAAAAAATCAATTACAATTTTGTTGAATTGTATGAAAATTCTTTATTTATGGCAAATTGATTATACTATACAATTTAAAGCAGCATATTTTAAAATTTTAAATTATAATAAAGATAATAAGGATTTTTTTAAATATTTAACTCTTGAAAAATGGAAAATATTAAATATTGGCATTAACTTGGGCATATTTAAGCTCTAAAAATTTTTAAATTAGAGATTTGGGATTTTCAGAGTAAGTATGAAGTCAACTAAATCTTAAGAATTGGAGGAGCCCTTAAAATTATATATATATAGTCCTTTAATTCCTTGTGGAACATAGGGTCTCAACAAATGTTTTCCATGTATGTTTATCGGTAGTCAAGACTTTCATCTCGTTCCATGATACTCCGAACTCTCATAACTCGTTCTCAGTTGGCCGCCTCCACGTGTTTGCAGGTCTACCAGATCTGCTGGAACATTGAGGATTATATTCGATGGCTTCACGATTTATATCAGTAGGTGGCATTCTAAGTGTATGTGCTAGCCAACCATATTTCCAGGTACGAATAGTTGTTTGTAATGGTTCATGATTGGTGCGCAACCATAAATCTTGATTTGAAATTGTAACGGGCCAGAAAATTCTTAGAATGCGTCTGAGTCTGATAAATGTTTGTAGTCCGCTTATCTCTCGACTCGAAATATTCCATGTCTCACAGACATATAAGAGCACGGGTTTTACATTAGTGTTAAAAACTTTGAGTTTGGTGATAGTCGAGATATTTTGAGATCTCCAGAACTTTTTGAGAATACCAAAATCTTGCTTTGCTTTGCATAATCTATTTTGGATTTCTTCTCTGCTGCCACCGCTTTTAGAGATTATACGGGGGGGTTTTGGCATCATTTGTTTTCCTTTTGGCTAGTTTTCTTTCTTCAATTAACTGCCCCGTTTTATTAGAAATCCAAGTCTTGATAGACTTTCTCTTATAACCAATTTCGCTGACAGAAGTTTCAATAAAGGCAGATCTTACATCTTTCGAGTAAGTTTGAATATTCTTGTAGGCAGCGATATCCGGGGGATATATTCTATTGCTCAACGCATTAGAGAACTTAACAGCAACATCAGATGACTTCAGTCTCTGTAAGTCTTTTCCTATTGGGAGTTGGTTTATGTGACACTGCTTTCAACTTCAGCCGAACTTTAGCTACAATCAGATGATGATCACTTTCTACATCAGCACCCCTCTTATTTTTCACAGCCAACAGAGATCCTCTCCACATTCTGTTTATTGCAAAGTGATCTATTTGGTTCTCGGTTACATGATCTGGGGACACCCAAGTGCATTTATGGATGTTCTTGTGAGGAAATATAGTTCCACGCAGCACAAAAATTTAAATTATCACATAACTGCACCAGTCTTTCGCCGTTTTCAGTCATGCGATCTGTGCCATGCTTTCCCATCACGCTCTAACTGCTGGTATTATCACAGCCCACTTGAGCGTTGAAGTCACTCATTAATATTTTTATATCGCCAGTGTTGTTAATAATTTGCGTCAATTTTTTATAAAAACCATCTTTTTCTATGTCTTAAGCAGCCTCCGTTGGAGCATAGCATTGTATACTGGTTAAATTCCTAGCTCGTGTTCTGAATCTTGCAACAATTATTCGGTCTGTCTGTGGCTGCCATTCGATAAGAGCATTTTTTATCTCTTTTGATAAAAGTAATCCAACACCACTTGATCTAGGTTGGTCTGCTGCTCTGCCAGCGAATACGAGTGTTAAACCGCTGGACATCAAATGTTCACCACTATCTGGTCATCGTACTTCGCTTAGACCAAAATAAAGCAAATTATAGTTTTAGAACTCCTTTTCAATTTAAGCAAGCTTCGTGGGCTCTAGCATTCTACGCACATTCCAAAAACCAGCACCCCTAGGCTAGTACTGGGGCTGCCAGCTACGCCATCAGCCTGGCGAGATGAAAAAGTCAGTAACAAACTTAGCGAGAATGCCTAATTCCCGAGACGCCGTGTTATTGGTCATTCGGATATGCTAAAGACATATTCGCTTCACATCAAAAGTTGAACCCAGGGAGCATCACGAGGAGGTTACTGTTAAAAAAGTGGGGTTAATAACCCACGAGTCGACTTAAGTGATTTACTAAGAATAGTATTTATAAATCGATTTAAATATTTCAAATTTCTATAGTAGCTAAAAATGACAGGATCTAGATTACTAAATCTTAAAGGGTTAATAACTTTTTGTCACAAAAAATTGATTTTCTGTATCGAAAATAATACTTTACTTATTAACTAGACTCCTTAAGATAATGCAACAAATAATGGTTATATTCCGAAATAAAGCAGCAAAACGTAGAAAATTTTAAAAACTAAATATATTAAGAATTGTTGCTGTAATTATTGATAATTTCACGCCAATAAAATTTTAAGCGTATAAAATTACATTTCTTGTTTTAAAACAAAAAAATGAAAAATAAAAGTTTTTTTTTGGTTAAAGTAAAACCTCAATTGCAGGTGTAAAATGTTTGCAACAAATGATGAAAACAAAATTAAAACAGACGCTTGTCTTGTCTGTAACTTTATCTTTAGTTTAAAGGGAATCAAATTAAAACAAGTAAGAGTGGTATATTCGGCTTTGCCGAATCTTGGATACCCTTCACCAATGGTGTTGCAAAAGTACTTAATGTAATTCCTAGCAAAATTTGGTTATACTAGTATTATATGCAAAGAATCTTTAAAATTAAGAGTCGGAAAAAGAAAAGCTTTTCGGTGGCGTCATCATCTAGAATAGTTATGCACCCAAAGGTTAGGTTGGGCAGGTGGCTGATGTCTAGGGAAGCTTCACTTGGGTTCTAAAGTGGTACCTTTGTGAAAGATAATGATTACTAGACTACAAGTAGAGAATGCATATTTAAGCCAGCCAGTAGCTTCGAAATAAAATAGACACATATTTTACGAACATTTAATAAAGTTCGATAGACCAGATAGACCATGCAGAAAAGATGCTTCTAAATGTAGATGACCTTACATTTGCAATAGCACATCGATTTGATGAAGTTTAAGTATTCTGGCATGCAACCCAAAAACACAGTGCCCAGTGAGGGTTGTGCGCTTTAATTCGTACGAATTATCCAACTAGTAAAAGTTCTTGATTAGTTATGTAAAACTCTGAAGTTAGCGGACTGATTTAGGTCAAAGCTGATATGATATGATAAGCCTTAAAAATTATAGGGTATACACTCTTAGTTTTAGATATATAGCTTTTGAATGGATGGATATCAGCTTTGTCGGAAAAGTTATTAAAGATTTACTTATTAATCTGAAGTTAGTTAATTAATTAAAATGAACACTTCATCAATAATATTTGGGATTTATTGTTCTTTCGATCTGTAAGATGGATGTTTGGAAAGTTTTGCTCTAGTTCCTTGTGCAATTTTAGTGTGCTTTAATTTATCAGCATTAAATCGATTCCCGGTCGGGGTTATATGGGAGATTTCACTAAATGTGAATAGAGCTCGCCCATTTTCAATATCGAACTTTTCAAGAGATCAGAAATACTTTTGTCAAATGTTGTCCCTCTAGAAAGTTTATTTTAGGTGCTATCGCCCTAAATATTGTACAACGTCTTTATACTAAATGTCATCATCGTATCTTAGGCGAAGTTATACCGGATCAATTGTCAAACGTGAATGGATTTCTCCCAATTGCAATTAAAAAATTTAAATTTTCGTTGATATGTGAGATACTTACATACATAATATGTATGTAAGTATCTCACATATGTAGGTTTTGAACGGATATCATGTAATTAGCTGCATTTTTGTACTTCCTAGGAAGATTACCTATAATTTGATATATAATACATTCTCAAATGTTATCATAATGTTCAAAAGTCAGACACAAAATTAAGATTAATGCAGAGTGTCTGTCTGCTAAAATCAGATTTGTGGAGCTCCTGGATTTTACACAAAATTTTAGGATATTGTCCCACCCTGAATTTTATCATTGTCGATCAAAACACCATCGCTTAAACGCTAAATTATATCTACCACAAATTATCGAATGCATCAGGATTTAGGTAATCCCCTGCGAAGGACGCTATTAAATTTCATCAAAATAAACACCTGAGATATCGACAAAACAGGAGCTCCAAAAACTTGACTACAACAGAAAAAATTACAGACGGACGGACAAAAAAACAGACGGACGGACGGACAAACAAAAGACAGACAAACAGACGGACGGACGGAGGTCGCGAAATTGATTCTCCTGACAATTTTGAGTTGATCGGTACAATTTGAATGGTATTCGTAATCAGATTTGTGGAGTATAGATTTTAGAAAATCCTCACACAAAGAACGATGTCAAATTTCATCACAATCGGTCCATAAACACCTGAGATATCGCTGAAACAATACTTACAAAATGTAAAAAAAATTTCTTAGACACGTACTTTGGGCAATTTGCTGATGTACAGCAAGTAGTGTTTTGGCGATATCTCAATTGTTTATGGACCGCTTTTGATAAAATTTAATAACGTGCTTGGCGGGAGAATTTCCTAAAATCTGATATAAAATTTATGTATGTCCGTGCTAAAGGAGAATGGTTTTTCCTATTTCTGCATTTCATTTTTTCAACAAACATACTTTGGGCAATTTGCAATACATCAAATTTAGTGTTTTGGCGATATCTCAGTGGTTTATGGACCGATTTTGATAAAATTTTACAAAGTGCATGTATACATGTACACCAGGAGTATCTTTTTTCTCTTGTTATTTAAAAGTGTGTTTCGATCAAAAATTTTAAAATTTTCGTCTAATTTTTGGTATTTTTTTCGATATTTTCGGTGTTTATAAACCGATTTTAATGAAATTTAATAGCGGGAGAATTTCCTAAAATCTGATATATAATTTATGTAGGTCCATCCTCTAGGGGCTTCAGAAACTTGATTTCAACAGACAGACAGATGGACATCGCTTAATCGATTCTCCCCGATTCTTCCCGATTCTGAGTCGATCGGTATAATTTTTATGGGGTCTACGATCACTAATAAACAAATTACAAACGGAATTACAAACTTATAATACCCTTTCACCTATTGGTGAAGGGTATAAAAAGTGAAAAATAAAAAAAAGTTGGTTAAAACTTTAGTGCGATAACACTTGAAAAAGAATATATATATGGGGCGTTTTTAATACATTTAACACGCTTAATTTATTTATAATTACATTGATACTTAAAGATCCATACAGAGAAGAGGCCCTTTGGATGGCAAAAGCGATGAAACATAAGATAATGACGATGTTAAAGGCTGATGATAATGATGATGATGAAGATGATAATGGCGATGATTTTGAATTGCAACGAGGTTATATCAGAAATATGAGAAGACTTATTTATGTGTGTGAAAAAAAAACGAAAAATGTTGAGGGTTAAATAATTTTATTAAACTTTAAGTTACAGACTTAAGGCTCAAGGTGTTCTACGTTCACAGGTTGAAACTGTGAAAGTGTTAAACTTTAGCATGCATATTAAGGTTATGTTAAAGTTAATTTATTTATGCTTTAATATTATAAAAAAAAGTTTAAAAACAAAATAATGGATGTAAAAACAATTTGTATTAATGACCATGTGTATGAGTTAATTTAAGGATATCAGATATAAGGATATAAGCAACAGAAGCAATCTTAGACTAATTTAAGGATTTATGAAATAAATTATATCTACAAGGTATACTTTTATGTTTCAAGGTTATTATTGAAATAGGCTTTATTACTTTTCAAAATATTCTCCACGAAGACGAGTACTCGTTAATTCCGATTAACATATCTCCAAAACACGCATTTCCGGAACTCATTAACACTTAGAGTACGGAGTGGGGGGCCTTAGATCAACCAATCTTAGTTTTTTGCAAATAATTTTTATCTATTTTTGCGGTTTAGGTAATCGAATTATACCCCTCACCGCCATAGGTGGAAAGAGTATATTGGCTTTGTGCTAATAAAGGGTGGTTAAATTGTAAGGGCCGATGTTGAATGCGAACCACACCTAAACGCCAAGTTTTTTTCCGAATTTTATTTGACATTTCTCTATTTCAGACTTACTCAATTGGAACCATGGAGAGTTACACAATCCAACAACGTGTTAAAGTTATCCAGACTTATTATGAAAATGGGCGTTCAAATCAAAATGCATATCGTGCACTTTGTGATTTTTTTGGTCAATTTGATCGTCCAAATGTGCGTAGAATCGCAAAAATCGTGGAAAATTCGAGCAAACCGGGTCTGTAGAAGATGTGAGAACACCAGTGCATGCTCGTACAGCTCGTACTGCAGAAGATATTGCTGCTGTTCGCGATAGTGTGGCTGAAGAGCCGTCCACCTCAACTCGTCGTCGTGCCCAACAATTGCACCTCTCACGCTCGTCGTTGATGAACATTATGCATAAAGACTTGCATTTACACGCTAACAAGGTGCAATTGGCTCAAGAACTAAAGCCTCTTGACCATTCCAAACGTCGTGAATGGGCAGAATGGTGGCAAGAAATGGCAACAGTGGATGATCAATTTTCGAAGAAAATCATCTTCAGTGATGAGGCACTATTTTCATCTCAGTGGATTCGTCAATAAACAGAATTGCCACATTTGGGCGAATGAGAATCCAAGAGTGATTGTCGAAAAACCAATGCACCCACAAGGAGTGACTGTTTGGTGCGGTTTATAGGCTGGCGTCATCATCGGGCCGTATTTTTTCCAAAATGAGGCCAGTCATGCAGTTACTGTGAATGGTGTTCGCTATCGTGAGATGACAACGAACTTTTTATGGCCCGAATTGGGAGATATGGATGTGGACGATATGTGGTTTCAGCAGGTCGGTGATACTTGCCACACAGCTAACGAAACAATGGCTCTTTTGCCTAACAAATTCAATGGCCGTGTTATCTCACATAATGGCGATGTCAATTGGCCGCCAAGATCATGTGATTTGACACCGTTGGACTTTTTTCTTTGGGGTTATTTGAAAGAAAAGGTGTACGTCGATAAGCCAGCAACAATTCAAGAGCTAAATAATGAGATAATTCGGTACATTAACGGCATAGAACCTCCATTATGCCTCAGGGTCATCGAAAATTTGGACCATCGGATGGAGGTGTGCCGCCGTTGTCGCGGCGCCCATTTGGCCGATATTTTGTTCCATACATAATTGAGTAATACTAATGTATTATAATAAAATAAAACTACAATAATTTCCTAAATAGTTTGTGTTTTATTCAAAATCAACATCGGCCCTTGAAATTTAACCACCCGATATATAAGTTTTGAGAAAATGTTTGTATGATGGCAAAAAAAGGAAAAGAGAAGTATTATAATTTCCTAATATTAATTACCATAAATTGTTGTCATTTCCAAAGATTGTATCTAACAAACTAAAACCCATAACTATTAAATAAATCTTCCTTAATTCCCGATCTAAAAGTAAAAATTGTAAATTTTCTTCAATTCGTTCCATAAATTTGTTAGAAAATCAATCGAGCATGGAAATTTCCTTCTAAGCCTCTTTTTCCAATGACCTTTTCCAAGTACTTAAGGGCAGATGATGTAATTGTTTGTAATTAGCCTCTTATTATAAATACATTCCCTTTGACATTCACGAACGCATATGAGTTTTTAAAGATCATATGTAAAAAAATTCCCTAACAAAGACAAATCATATTACATTTTTTTAGCAGCTTATACTTATGGACCTAGCTACAGCTGCTAAAAGAGCAAAAAAAAATTCCAATACAATTATTTGAAAAGGAAAAAAAAAAACATTTGCGCATGTTAAATTTAAATTTTTTACGCCTAGATGATCTTCACAAATTTGTGTGCTTTTGTGTGTCGAGCATGTCTGATTGTTTGATCGTAAATTTTTGCATTTATTTGTTTGTTTGTTTGTTTGTCTCTCACAAAGGACATTGCAGTTAGCACCCTAAAATTTTTTACGCATTTCAAATGGAAATCCTGTTTTTGTGCTCATACCGATAGATCTTTGGCTCTATCTTAAGTGATTTAGTTATGCTCAAATGAAATTCTTTACTCTCAGGCAGAGTGATCAGATTCTCTTTCTTCTGGTTTTACTTGCCTGATGTTGGACTGGTGTAGCAGCATTATTTTGTTTCTTCTTGATTTGTCAACGAACAAATTTAATGTTGGCTGTTGCACCAGTCCGTTGAAAATTCTGTTCGTCACATTTGATTTAGACAATTTTAAACGGTATTTGTTTTACTCATACACCCAACCCCTACACGATAGACCAGGGATAAATGATCGTTTTAAGAGAAAAAAGTACTTCTTGTTAAGAAAAAATCTTCTGTGAATTTCTAAAAGTACTTTTCCCTTCCACAAATTTAGTCCTCCCCATCATTTGTATGTTTTATTTGAATGTGTAACTAAATTGTTAATTGTTTGTAAAATATGTTGGTCGTTTGACTTGTTAGAATTATTTGTTCGTTCTTCTTGGGCTCTTCTTGTTTGTCTTGAATGAATATGTCAACTCTTGGGTTAATCCTGTTCCAATTTGATGTGTAACCAATTGCATATTATAATTTTACTTTTAATTGTGTATGATTTTTACTTTTTTTTTTGGTCTGAAAAGAAACTTTAAATAAATTTTTTTAAAGCAATTATTTAAGGTGTCCAGGTGTATGTCTCATATGCATTTGCTCTGTGATGTGATGTGGGATGGCTGTTGTGGTTTTATAGCTTTAATTGTTGCTGATAATGTGATGGAACGTAATGGCAGATGTTTTGCGGTAATGGAAGTAAGTTAAGGAATTAATGCAATAATTGTTGGATGATGGTAACTACTGGATCTTAAAAATTTTTAATTTTAAATTGCACTGCTTTACAGCCTAAAAGTACCAAGAACGCCACATGCCTAGGTCGGCTAATTTGGACCTGCTGAACAGAAAAACGCTAAAAAAAAGTACCGTTTTATAGATAACGGTACTTTAGTGTTTTTCGGTATATAGTCCCACTCAAAGCCTTTTGTAGCCCGATCGAGATATATGGCATATCTGTGGAAAGACAATCGATTGGCCTTTCTGCCGATATGCCACAAATTTCTAGCAGGCAAAAAACGGCTGAGTTATGGCATTTCAAAATTCAAAATTTGCATATTTTTTACATTTTTTTTCAAAATTTTTCATTTTCATTTGGATTTTTTTCTACGTTAAGGTAGAAACACAATTGGGACGAACGACTATTTTCGTCCAGCACGACGAATTCGGTGTTAAAAATTCGTGTTGTACATTCGTCTATTGAACACATTTGGGACGAATAAACGTTGTTGACGCCATTTTTTTTTGAATTTGTGATTTGCGAATTTTAATCACTCTTTCGTACATATCGCGCACTTACACAATTTGTATTTTTTTACATTTTATTCTTTGATTGTTTCACAAGATAAATATTTTAAGTTAATTTTATTTCAAATAAATATTTTTTGTTTACAAATTTAAAGGTGACCATATTTAACAAGAACTCATACAATAAATAATATTTACAGCAAAAAGGAAATACAGCCACTCTATATTCGTCGTTCGTCTGCGTATGAGATAGAAATAAACCTATCGCACTGTTCCATACGCACGACGAATTTCGTCGTACGCATCTATTGTGAGCACTATCATGTAAACCCATATGTTCTATTTCTAACGACGAATATTCGTTCCGAAAAATTGATTGTTCGTTCCAATTGTGTTTCATACTTTATACTGAAGATCTGGAATATTTTATTCATTTACCAAATGGTTTATTTAATTAGCAACATTTTAAGCGTAATTTGGAAAAACCGGATGAAAAATAAAGTTTTTATTAAGGATTTTGTGGAATGACGATATTGCTCATTGCTCATACACTATATTCTGCGTCTATCAGTTTAAACGTTAACAAAAAAAAAAACGGAATTTGAATTTTTGTATATATTGGTAGCCCTTATTAACGAAATATAAAATTTTTCTCGCGCTTTGTCACGAAAAATAAAATGTGTTCAATCGATCCCAATGAATTTTGTTATGTTTGTGGTGTTCTTGTGAAAAAGAAATCACAACATTTGATGCAAAAAATGAGTACTAAAAGTTTATCTGAAGCGTATAAGAAGTATTTCGGCTTTCAACCTGCGTCTCTCGACAAACCGTGGACACCGAATAATGTATGTAACAACTGCCGAAAAATATTAAATAAAATTGGTAAGGGTCAAGAGTGCTTCTTCACATTTGGAAAGCCAATGCAATGGAGAAACCAGTTAAACCATACAACAGATTGTTACTTTTGTTTAACTGAAAAGGGTATCGGATGTAAAATTGAAGCAGTTCATCCAGTAGTTAGCTCGGTGACGATGCCAGTACCACACTCAGTATCTTGCCCCAAACCGCAGCTGATTATAGCTGAGCCCACAGAAATACGAAAAAGAACAATAAAAAATAATTCATCTGATGAGTGGAGTGAATCGGAAATGCAATCAAATAAGAAACCACATTAACTTACTCAGGCCGAGCTTAATAATTTGTGCCGAGATTTGTATTTGCCGAAATTGAAATCTGAATTACTTGCATCGCGATTGCAAAGGTGGGGATATTGTGCTCCTGAGACACGTGTTACATATTACCGCGATCGCACCAAACAATTTGCACCTTTTTTCTCAAAAACGAAAAACTTTTGTTTTTTGTGCCAACATATGTGGTCTTTTCCAAGCTCTCCAACAAAATTATGATCCAGAAGAATGGCGTCTTTTTCTGGATGGAGGGAAGGATAGTTTGAAGGCAGTCTTGCTTCATAAAGGGAATACGAAACCATCAATTCCAATCGGATATGGAAAATACATAAAGGGATCATATGAAGCAATGAAAGAACTTCTTGATCTCATACATTATGACCAACATCAATGGAAAGTTTGCTCTGATTTTAAATTAGTTGCCATACTATCTGGATTGCAAGGGGGCAATACGAAGTTTCCCTATTTTCTATGTCTATGGGACAGCCGTGACCGTCAGAATCACTACACCAAAAAAGTTTGGCCCGAGCGAAGTGGACGTACGTACGGAGAGTATAATATCAAAAATGACCCACTCATTCCTCAGGAGAAGATAATACTTCCCCCATTGCATATTAAGCTCGGTTTATTTACAAATATTGTGAAAACGTTGCCGAAAGACAGTCTTGCTATGAACTACCTAAAACAAAAATTTCCGAGAGCCACAGCGAGCAAAATTGAAGCCGGTATATTAGATGGACCTCAAATTCGGGCTCTGTACGGTGACCGAGAATTTAATAAGTGTTTAGATCCAGCTCATTTGGAGTAAAAGAATGCATATCAGAAAGACCCTTATCATTTGGAAATTTATTCTTCTAACTTTTAGGTTCAAACATGACACCCAAGTTACACTTTTTATTTAGTCATTTGGATATTTTCCCCACGAACTTGGGCGCCGAGAGTGATGAACAAGGTGAAAGATTTCACCAGGAAATGAAGAAATCGAGAGACGGTACAAAGGCTGGTGGGGTGAACAAATGATGGCGGATTATTGTTGGTTTCTCATTCGCGAAGATCCGTCCGAAAAAAAAACGTAAAAGTTCAAGTCGGTCCTCATTTTGATTTAACTTTTTTAAATTTACGCCGAATATTGTGTGTGACCAGTGAAATTTAAAATTTTTCATCCGTTTTTTTTTTTCAAATTGTGCTTAAATTGTTGGCAACTAAATAAACCATTTGGTACCATTCCAGATTTTTAGCACAACATAGAAAAAAAAACGAAATGAAAATGAAAAATTTTGAAAAAAAAAAATGTAAAAAATTTGCAAATTTTGAGGTGCCATAACTCAGACATTTTTTGTCTGCTAGAAATTTGCAGCATATCGACCTCTACTTGGTCTTTCCATCGAAGTCGTCCCTTTTAAACATTAGGGGAGACCGTTTTTATACTAAATTAAGATTTTTCATAGTCATTTTTTGCAAGAGTGGGTTACTATCCCGACTTCCCTACGCTTATTTTTTTAATCGTTCTTATGGAATGACTTGAGGCACATGTTAGATAACTACTTTAACGGATGTAAACATAGTTACAAAAGTGATACCTCGAGGAGGTCATAGCTGAGATGAAAGATGAACCAAGATAAGTCTAGGCTTACCGAATTAAGACCAATCAGAACCGTTTCTTGGTATCCAACATCACCTACATCAGCCTTTCGGGCTTGACATTCTTACTTGTTTTTATGTCATGATGGGGACAGCTGTCGTTAACTTTCTCGATTTGTTCATAAAATCCTTCTTTTAAATCTTCATCTTTCCCCTCTGCAGAAGCGTTAGCACAAACTAAACTAACTTAGAAGTATTTTGTTTTGACAAGTTTCGGTTTCGCATTCTTTTGCTGATCATGAATCCGCAACCAAATTTTACATAAGGGGGCCGTTTTAATTCTTACTTTTTGCTTTCCCATAGTAGATATATTATTTAGGATTGGGTTACTAACCCGACGCCCAAACCCATGTTTTTATCGTTCTTATGGGTGGAACACGCTGCATGAGGAAACCACTAATTTGGATTGTTTGCTATGGGCGCCTGAGCGGCAGCGATATTTTTTCACTTGTACATTTTTATATTTTGTTGTTTGTTCGGTACCATGATGAAAATGTTGAGTTTGCCGGAAAAAGGAAAGCAATAGTGAAAAATTGAGTTCACAAATTAAGTTCAAAGTTGTCAAGTAAATTTTCTAAAACCCTATGTTTGGATAGTATAACAGGCAGACTATCTTAATAAGATACTTCATAGTTTAAGTGAGTTTGATTGCCATATTTTCACACTCGATTTAGGTTTTAATAATGAAAGTTTAACCCTACAGAGATAAACGATTGATAATTTTACTAAAACTGTTTGATGTGTGTTCTATTATTTCATAATTCCCTATAATTCATATATTTCATGCCACATTATCATGTTTAGAGTTTTCATAAATATTTAACATTTTCCATTTTTTTTTTTTGTTCTGAACATAATTTGAACCCATTATCTATTACTCCTCTTTCCGGCAAAACGAGAAAGTCAAGAAAAAAAGGCCTAGCCATAGACAATTTAATAACCCTGGGAAATTTTTGCTACTTTTACTTAACATAAAAATAGCAGAAAATTACCTACACGTAAATATTGCTACTAATTTGGTAACGCTTTGATTAGCATGAATCTCTACCTCTAATAAACGTGAGAATTTTATTTCTGCAAAAAAAAAAAAAACGAAATATTTTCACTTACTTAAAAGAGTTCTTCCACTGAAAAAAGGCCCTAAAAAGTAAAAATAAAAATCATGCTTAAAGGCAAAACATTACACAGGGCAACAGCAAAAATATGCTCGAGTAACCACTATATACATTTGATGTACCATGGCTACCTTAAGACAAAAATGGTAAAATTTTTAAACTCTATGGATAGGTTTTTTTTATTAAATTTTTTTGTAAAATTGCAATTTTTTTAGACACTTTTTGACATAATTAATGATAACTCAGAAACTAATAATCGGATATTATTCAAATAAAATCAGAAAAATTAAGATTTATATATCGTCTATATATCGCGTTTCAATCAGATCAAAAGTGTCAGAGTTATAATAAAAAAAATAAGAAAAAAATATATTTTTTTACATAAAAATGGCAAAAATTTTTGTTTTAAAAAAATCATGAAAAATAGAAAACGGCAAAAAACTTCCAGATTTATTATTTTATCGCATAGCGACATATAATAGCAACAAAACGAGATATCGACCATAAAAATCTATTGATATCGACCATAAAAATCTATTTGATATCAGAGTTATAAAAAAAAAAATAAGAAAAAAATATATTTTTTTTACGTAAAAATGGCAAAAATTTTTGTTTTAAAAAAATCATGAAAAATAGAAAACGGCAAAAAATGTTCAGATTAATTATTCTGTCGCAAAGCCACAAATAATAGCAACAAAACGAGATATCGACCATATAAATCGATCAAGCAAATCAAACAAAACACTAAAATTTTGTGAAATTGAGCGAATTCACTAAATTGTGAATAAATTCGAAAAAAATCAATCGATTTTTATGGTCGATATCTCATTTTGTTGCTATTATATGTCACTATGCTATAAAATAATAAATCTGGAAGTTTTTTTGCCGTTTTCGATTTTTCATGATTTTTTTAAAACGAAAATTTTTGCCATTTTTATGTAAAAAAATTATTTTTTTCTTAAGTTTTTTATTATAACTCCGATACTATTGATCCGATTGAAACGCGATATATAGACGAATTAAAGGCTATATAAATCTTAATTTTTCTGATTTTATTTTAATAATATCGGACTAGTAGTTTTTGTGTTATCATTAATTATTTGAAAAAACGTCTAAAAAAAATTGCAATTTAAAAAAAAAAAAAATTAACAAAATAAAATCTATCCATAGAATTTTAAAATTTTGTTGCTATTATATGTCACTATGCGCTAAAATAATAAATCTGGAAGTTTTTTGCCGTTTTCGATTTTTCATGATTTTTTTAAAACGAAAATTTTTGCCATTTTATGTAAAAAATTTATTTTTTTCTTAAGTTTTTTATTATAACTCCGATACTATTGATCCGATTGAAACGCAATATATAGACGAATTAAAGGCTATGTAAATCTTAATTTTTCTGATTTTATTTTAATAATATCGGACTAGTAGTTTTTGAGTTATCATTAATAATTTGAAGAAACGTCTAAAACAAATTGCAATTAAAAAAAAAAAAAAATTAACAATATAAAATCTATCCATAGAATTTTAAAATTTTGTTGCTATTATATGTCACTATGCGATAAAATAATAAATCTGGAAGTTTTTTTTGCCGTTTTCGATTTTTCATGATTTTTTTAAAACGAAAATTTTTGCAATTTTTATGTAAAAAAATTATTTTCTGCTTAAGTTTTTTATTATAACTCCGATACTATTGATCCGATTGAAACGCGATATATAGACGAATTAAAGGTTATGTAAATCTTAATTTTTCTGATTTTATTTTAATCGGACTAGTAGTTTTTGAGTTATCATTAATAATTTGAAGAAACGTCTAAAACAAATTGCAATTAAAAAAAATAATTAACAATATAAAATCTATCCATAGAATTTTAAAATTTTGTTGCTATTATATGTCACTATGCGATAAAATAATAAATCTGGAAGTTTTTTTTGCCGTTTTCGATTTTTCATGATTTTTTTAAAACGAAAATTTTTGCAATTTTTATGTAAAAAAATTATTTTCTGCTTAACCCTAACCGTACTGATAACATTGTTATACGTAGACTCCTGATAAGGGTACCCGGGTACCCGTGAATTCTAATTTTTCAGTTACGATTAAAATATTCCGCGAAATATATTTAGACTAACTGCAGAGGATAATTTGAATAGTTCTTTACAGAAAATGGAATTAACATTAAATGTTTACTAGAAGAATTCAGAAGATATAACAGCTTTGAAATTGTTACCTTTGCATGGCTATTAATCTGAAATCAAATCTCAAAACACATAAAGTGCATGATGGTTGCCAAAGGCCAATATGTAATACACACAACCAAATTATTGCTTCACGCTTAACAGAATTGTAATTTTCTGAAGTTTATCTATTATAAAAGTGCAAAGTTAAGTTGTCAAATTATTAATTAAAAGCACACATTTTAAACTAAAATAAAAAGTAGAATCATATCCATTACTTTTATATATATATAATGCCTTAATTTTCGTACTGGTACCCGGGTACCCTTATCAGGAGGGCTAGGAATATTTGACTTTCGGTGAATCCACAGCCTAAGCCAAAAACTTTGGAAAGCTTAGAGAAACAAAAATCTTTAGAAAATAAATAGTTTTAGGAACTTACAAAACCTCAACTTTGTATCATTTATCGTTAAAGAGATATTTGACTTTAAAGTTCGTTCGGGTACCCAGGTACCCGTGTCAGGAGTGTTAGGGTTAAGTTTTTTATTATAACTCCGATACTATTGATCCGATTGAAACGCGATATATAGACGAATTAAAGGCTATGTAAATCTTAATTTTTCTGATTTTATTTTAATAATATCGGACTAGTAGTTTTTGAGTTATCATTAATAATTTGAAGAAACGTCTAAAAAAAATTGCAATTTAAAAAAAAAAAAAAATTTAAATCTATCCACAGAATTTAAAAATTTTACCATTTTTGTACAAAGGTCATGATACATCAAAATTGTATAGTGGTTTTAGGAGCACATGAAATTTTTTTTTATTTTGTTGTGCTGTGTTAAAAATTAAAGTCTTGGAGTTTTTTTTCAAAAATTTTTCTAACAATGATGTCAACATGAAGAAACATAAATTTATAAGCAATAATTAACAAACACCAAATAAGCCGACTTTTACAAAAAGTTCTTGCAATTCACTGATTTTGATTTGCCGCCGCCTTTGGTTGAACGTTTGGTTTTGAAACTCTGAAAGCGGTAAGAGGCAAAGTAACTAACTACAAAATTACATTCCCACATTATTAACTAATTTGCTAAGGTTATTGTTGCCAAAATACAAAAAACTTCTTCTAATACTGAAAGACGAGGCCACACAAGATTGGAGGGGCAAAACATTTAGACTCTACTAAATAGTTAAGAAAATACTATAAAAAAAAACTAAACAAGAGCTAATTGCTATTTTGTCTTTGTTATAGAAAAACATTTAACAAAAAACCTAAAAAAAATACAAGAGTTTATATGTTAACCGACGGTTTGTTCTTTTTTCTTGGCTAACAATAGCTAAATGCCTAAAACAACTAACCACCAAGATAACAAACCTACCGCCTTTTTGGCTGCTTTTAATACGATTTTAAAACCGCTCCATTGTTTTCACAAAAAAAAAAAGATGACAAAAATACAATAATTAAACATTGTTCAAACCGATCGAGAAGAGTAGAAGAAAATTTAAAGTCTTAAACCCAAAAAATAACACAAAAACCGAAGCAAGTTCGGCTGAGAACAATGACATGTTATATGTCATTTATGTGGCTCATCATCTTCTCGACCAACCTCAACCAAAAGACATGATCATATGATCTTTCTTCTACATATATATTCCGCCTGTAATGCATTACATTATAATGTAAGTGTCAATTGTTTGTGTGTGGTATTTTGCCAAAGACAAGAAATAATTCTTAATTGTTCTTAACAAATAATTCTAATACTTTAGGGAAGATCTTTGCTTCTCTTTCTTGCTTCTAACAAACACAAATTTTTTCTTCTTCTTTCTTTAATTTGACAGTTATTTGCCTTAAAGCCGAACGAACAATTGTGAAAACAATTTAAAGCTATTGTTGTTTTAAGAAAAGAGTACCTCTCCCTAAAGAAAACTTACTCTCAGAAAATGTCACACACGTTGTGGCCAAAGATCATTGGAAGAAAGAAAATCTCATCTTTAGAAACTTTCAATCCCAAGAGAGCAAGAAAAATATAATTCATCATTTATCTGATATCAAAAAATTGGCTATGCTAAGATTACAACAGACAATATGCGCTACTGGGAGTCAAGATTAACAGAAGAAGAAGACTAGACCAAGTCTACCAAAGGCATTTCCAAGACTATACCGAGGTTATGCCAAGACTATTCAGAGATGATGATACTAAGACCATTTAAATATAATGTCATTCCAAGATAATGTTAGATTTTTGATCCCAATACCATTGAGGTCAATGGCAGGCGAAACCTAAGCAGCTTTTTTAAGGCTTTCAAGACAAGACAAAACTTGCACCAAAAAAAGACTCAAAGTTTAATAGATCAAGCACTAATCTTTGAAACCCTACACCACTGAGGACAAATGTAGATCAGTTTCTTTTTTAATTTTGTAATGATACGAACATTATCTTCAGATCTTGGTATATTTAAGCCATCAATATAATATGGCTTAAATGTCTCCAAAACCAAAAGGGATATATATTCTGAATCCTTTCTGTACGTCTGTCTAGGTGATGTAGGGAATGTTGGATACCAAGCAACGGTTCTGATTGGTTTAACGCCTGCGGAAGTTGCAAAGGCCATCCGTACAGCTAAGCCTTCAAAGGCATTGGCCCTGATGGAATTTCCATACTCATGCTAAAACACCTAGGCAAGTGAGGAGTCGAGTTCTTGACAGGTGTAATAAATCTGTCTATGACCAGCAGCACTATACCCGATGTATGGAAAGTGGGTAAAGTTATCAAGACGCTAAAATAATACTGGGTGATTTTAAGTCAGGAAGCGAAAGCTGCTTTGATGGTACTGTTGGTAAATTCAGCCTTCACACTGAAACGTCTGACAATGGTATAAGGTTGATCTCCTTTGCGGCGGCGAGCAATATGGTAGTGAGAAGCACGAGGTTTCCCTACCCTAAAATCCATAAAGCGACATGGGTGTCTCCTGACCAAATAACAAAAAATCAGATTATGTTGTAGTTGATGGAAGACACTTTTCAAGTGTATTGGATATGCGCTTGATTCGAGCAGCCAATATTGACTCCGATCATTATCTTGTTGCAGCCAAGGTGGTAACATGTCTGAGTGTGTCGAGGAACATACAGAAGGAAGCGCAAGGAAAGTTTAACGTCGCAACGAATAGCTCAATTGCCCAGAGAAAACGTTTTTGATCAAATGACATCTGAACGCAATGATGATACATTGTCAACTCCATGAAAACAGCTTCAAAGTCTGTACTAGGGTTCCAAAACCCTCACCCTAGAAACTCTTGGTATGACGAGAAATTCCGCAATGCCCCTGCTGAGAAAAATTAAGACTACAAGGCAACTTTGCAATCAGCAATTACACGTCGAACCGTTGAAAGAAAAAAAGGGAAGAAAAACGCGTAAATTCTACCAAAAAGTTGAACACCAAACAGATGGTTCTGGCAATTGTATCTTCTCCAGTAAGAACGACCAAGAAAACCCTGTGACAGGTACAGAAAGCTTAGTACGTTGTATGTACCTGTCACCAGATATGGAAGGAGCACTTTTGCAAATTGATGATATCAAATGTAAGCGACCAAGATGTCATGCCTGAACAAATCAATGATGACGGCGTTATATGTCCACTACCCAAAAAATAACAAAGCTGCGGGTGCCGATGATTTACCAGCAGAACTTTTCAAGGCCGTTGAGTTGTCCCAGCTTATAAAAACCATATGGTAAGAAGAACGTATGCCCAATGATTAGAGTCCCAGTGTCCAGTAAAAAGGAGATACAACTGTATGTGCCAAATATAGAGGTATAAGCCTCCTTTTAATTGCATATAAAATTCTATCCATATTGTATGACTAAAGCCTAAAGTAAATGAAATAATTGGGAACTACCAATGTGGCTTTAGATCAGGTAAATCTACCACTGACCAAATCTTCACGCTATGTCAAATCTTTGAGAAAACGCAAGAGCAATAAATTGATATGCTATTTATCTTTGTAGCTTTTGACAGCCCGATACGGTCTAAGTTAACTGATAGTTGCGGCTGCAAGCGGTCGTCTGTCTCGGATCGAACGGCTAGCTATACATATGTGTCTCGTGTCTTTGGACTCATTACCCATCGATTCAGCACTTACGATCCTTAAAGCATGTAAAGAAACAACATTGCAGAATATGCTACTCCAAGGTATAATCATGCGAGAAATCCCCCTGCTACGGCAGCTGGCACAAGGATTTTTGATGTGCCTAATATATTCAAAAACATTATGATGAATGAAACCAAGAAGCTCTATGCTCCACTGGGAGTCAAGGATGACAGAAGAAGTTGTTGATGAATTAAAAGCAAAACTGATGGTTTCTACAAACAGACAGTTAACAAGAGTTGGACCACATGTGATCGTTTAGAACTAAAGCGTTGAGTTTATAAAAGAATTAGTTTTTCTTGGTACCGTCGTTAACATAAATAACGATATAAGTTTCGAAATCAAACGTAGAATCATACTTGTCAGCAGGTGTTATTTTGGCCTAAGCGGGCAGCTAAGAAATAAAGCTCTATCTGTAAGAACTGAAATCATGCTGTATAAAACGTCTATGCTGCCCGTGTTATTATATGGTGCTGAAGCATGGGCATTTGCACAGGGAGATGAAGCTATTCTTGGAGTTTTTGAGACATCGATTTATATTGGTTATGCGCTGACATTGATATAGTAAAACACATTAAACGCAGTTGCGTTGGCTAAGACACTCCAGCAGGAAAAGTGTTCGAAAATGAGCCAGAGGGAACTCCTAGAAGAGGAAGACCGAAACTTCGATGGAAGGATCAAGTAGAAGAAAATCTATTAATAATTGGCCTACGAAATTGAAACTGCTATGAAACCATGACTTAATCTATTAGACGAGTTAGTGAGACATGCACCTGACTGATTGAGAAGCACTCATTGACTTTTGTATAAGTTTCAGTGACGAGAAGGAATCGACTGCACTTGGCCTGTCTTTGGCATAAGACTAACAGTAGCCTCTTATTTTTTTAGAAGATCTAGGCGATAAGACTAAAGGAAAGGCTGGCAGACTTGAGAACTTTTTAAAATGGTTCGGATGTTTCAACGGAGGAAGCTTTTTGCTATCGTCTGTAGTAACACAATTGATTTTGCGGTCAAAGTGAGTCTGATTTTGTGACTGTCCAATAGCCCTAAGTTAATCTGAGTCTGTGATTAAGATTATTACTAGATTTATGAATGGTTAGGTTAAGTTAGGCAGGCAGCCGATGTTAAGTCAGCGTGGTACCAACGGTCCCTTTGGGGTACCTGCAAGGGATAGACTGGAAAAGAGAACGATAAGAGGCTTATTCAAGCCAGTCCGTAGCTCCGATAAATGAGTCTATTTTACGGATGTCAATACTCGCTAGATCAGATAAATCATACTTTATCTGCATGATTTATCCGATCTTGCGAGCCCCCAGAAAGGTAGTCCTTGAAATTGAAAGATCGGGGCAGTGGCAGAGAAGATGAGTAACCGTTTCCTCCTCTTCGACGTTGTGACAGCCTCGGCAGTAGTCATAGTGTTGAAGGTTAAGCCTTCTGGCATGCAGCCCAAAAGTACAGTGACCTGTTAGGGTCGAGATTAGGTTGCGGAGTCTGTGGCGAGGTAGAGATGCCAAGCACTTTGAAAGTTTATTGTCATAAGTGGCCCTCTTTGCCTGGATATTGAACAAGTGGTTTCAAGGGACCAGGTTTTCTGCGCTGATCCGTAAAGAAGTTGCCTAATTACTGATTTGCAGGCGGATAGCGGTACGCCTGTAAATTGATGATCGATGTTATCCTGACTCAGGAGAACAGCAGATTTAGCATGACTGTCAGCTGTGGAGTTACCAGGTATGTTGTTGTGCCCGGGTACCCAGAAAAGTTCAATATTGCAATGTCTCGCCATCTCATTAAGAGATGCCCGGCATTCACGGGTACGAACAGTTGTCGTGTGGTTATTAGATACGGTTTTTGTGGCAGCCTGACTGTCGATACAAAAGCGAATATCCCTGTCGTATATTCTGTAGTATCTTAACCATTTGGCAGCCCTGCATATGGCCGATATCTCGGATTAAAGGATACTACACTGATCAGGAAGCTTAAAAACTACCCTTCGCAGAGGATATATGAGTGGTGCAATGGCAAGACTCAAATATGACTAGGGTCATGATAAAAGGCTCTACTAATCATATGAATGTTTTGGTATGTGATCGGAAAAAGTACCTTTACCTTGGAAAAGGTTCTCATAATTAGTAGGGATTTACAAATGTTAGTTGGTTTTCATCTTTTACACCTTGCTCTCGGTCTTTTGTTTGGGCCACCTGAGTAGCAATGTCGGAAACAATTGACTATAGCATTTAGCTCCCTGCCACACACATTCCACCAAACATTAGTATGTACTTGCAACTTACTACTGTTTGCCAAACGAAACGAGCGAAATGTACCATAAATGACCTTACGGTCTATTGATTTTAAATACTTTCTTTTTACAACTGTTCTTCTTCTTCTTCTTTCTTTTCGTTCTGTAATAATAATTCTTTAGCTCCTCCTTAATTGTTGTTCTTTTCAATTGTGCTTGAATTTTTATTGTTTTATATTATTTCCCAATACAATAAATATTTATTTGTGTAAGTCGGTTATTTGTTGCATCACTGGAGTTGCCGCTTTCGTAACAAACTAAGAAAAAAAAGAACAACAAATTCTTTTTTAAATATGCCGCCTTTTATTGCTACGTTTAGGTCTTAGTTTTTTGTTTTTTTTTTTTGCTGTAAGAGTTAAATTTTTGCTACTTTAGTTAGACTGACTCACCTTTCACTGTTTTTTTTGTACCTTTTGGGTTAAATATTTTTCTATATTCAATTGGCCCACAGGTTAGTAAAGTCTCTTATTTTTTTGTTACTTTTGTTTACTCCCATTATTTAAATGCTTGTTTGCCGGTCGTTCGTTCGGTCCGTCCATAGTTCGGTGGTGGTTCAATTTTTGTTGTTTTTGGTTCTTTCTTTAAATTTGAAAATCATTTCGCCCATGTGCAATTGTTTCGTTTTGTTTGGTGTTATTGTTTTGATTGTTCCTAACAATGAGTTCTTAAGTGTTTTTACCGCTCAGGTTTCTCCTTTAAGTTTTAGTTTTTTTTTGAAAGGTTCTTTCTACTTAAATTTTTTCTATTTTCATTTATAGTTTTTTTTTTTTTGGCACTGATTAGTTATGGCGTATTTAGCAATATTAATTGTCTAATACATCGTTTAAGCCATTATGATGCCAAGTAATTGGCATAATACAAAATCAAAAAAGTATCGGCCAATGTGTGTGGTCGTCGGTATAGATCCAAGACTCGGTTGATATAATAATAAATTCTTTTTTGCTTTTAATATAAAACAATAACTTTCTAACCCGACAACTGTTAAGACTAAATATTTGGCAATCTAGAGAAGATTAAAGTGCAAAAAGGTCCTTGTTTAAGATCATCGAGGTATTCGAAAGGTGTGTCAATTATGATGGGAACAAAAGTGGAAACTTTCTTAAGTCAGGTGTGACGTCTAATATTTGATAAGCACACATGCATATTCTATTCCTTATTATACCCTTCACCCCCATAGGTGGAAAGGGTATAATAAGTTTGTGCTGATGTATGTAACGCATACACATACACCCACCTTTTAGTATACCAATAGGCTTAGAATCGCTTTCTGAGTCGATTTAGCTATGTCAGTCCGTCCGTCTGGCTGGACCCCCATATAAACCATGTAATCAAAGAACAGGTCGTAATTCTAAAAATAATTTGATGAAATTTGGCACAGATCACAGTCCATGGGATGGTTCATTATTTATGATAACTCCCATAGGTTCCACTTTCTGGAATTGATATTTTTTCCACAAATATCAATATATTTTCATGAAATTTAAAACAAATACTGCTAATGTAAACCAGAATCACTTTACCAAATTTAAAATCGGTCCATGTTTGACCATAGCTCCCATACAATGTAGAATATATAGAATGGCTGTCTCGAAAACGGCTCCAACGATTTTGATAAAATTTTGACGTTGGGTACCTTTTTTGATGTATAGGTCGAGTAAAAAAGGACTTTTGGAAATTTTGTCTCTAAGGGGGAAAAATCGAAAATGGTTTATGTCCCAAAGTAATAGGCATAGAAATAAAATTTAAATTACATTTTGAAAAGCTGCTGAAATAAGCGGACATGTTTTTGGTAGTTTTTTGCAATTATGCCAGATAGAAGGTAAAAAGGGGTGCAAATAGTTTTTTTCGTACTCTTTTTAACCCACTCTTATCTTTTGAAGCAATGATTATAGAAAGGAACTTTGTACTGCAATCAATAGATGTAAAAAAATATTGAACACATACTTGGTACTTTTTTGATATCGTTGAGCCAAATGGATAAAAAATGGATAACATTATAACTTAACAACTCATAAAGTATTATGAATAGAAACATAATGTAAACTGAGTTTTAATAAATGTACGGAATTCAATGTGTACCATAGAAGTACCAAATATGCATATGGAGCTTTTTTGAAATTATGGGATAAAAGGGGAAAATTGGTAACATTATAACTTTTAAAGTAATAGGTATTTAAACAAAATTTAAATTGCGTTTTGATCAGCTGGAAAAATAGGAAGACAAGTAATTGGAACTTTTTGGAAGAAAGGTCGAGCAAAACCAATAAAGTGTAAAAATTATTTTTGGTACTTTTTTTACTTTTTAACAACTAAACTTGGAAATAAAAAGTGTAACGCAAGTATTTTTACAAAATAAATGAAAATATTGAAATTTTTTTGAAGACAGACAGACAAACAGACAGACAGACAAACAGACAGACAGACAGACAGACAGACAGACAGACAGACAGACAGACAGACAGACAGACAGACAGACAGACAGACAGACAAACAGACAGACAGACAGACAGACAGACAGACAGACAGACAAACAAACAGACAGACAGACAGACAGACAGACAGACAGACAGACAGACAGATAGACAGACAGACAGACAGACAGACAGACAGACAGACAGACAGACAGACAGACAGACAGACAGACAGACAGACAGACAGACAGACAGACAGACAGACAAACAGACAGACAGACATCACTCAATCGTTTTATAAGGAGTATCTCAATATATATGGGGGTCCAAAGCAGGTATCCCAAGGAGTGAATGGACTTCAACCAAAACAAATGGAGTTCTTTGTTGGATAAACTTATAGACGTGTGCCGAATGTCATTAAGTTTAGTTGAGAATTCCGGTTTATACATTGACAATAAAAATAATTGAAAAAATGAGGGTCCAAGGTAGGTACCTCAAAGAGTGAAGGCATCTCAACCAAAATTAGTATAACTCTATCTTAGATGAATTATTAGTGCCGATTTTTTCAAATTCTGATCAGAATTTAGGCTTTTACTATAAAAAAAATTGTGAAAAATAGGGTTCAAAGCAGATACCCCAAGGATTCGATGAATTTCAACAAAAAATAGTAGACCTCTTTTTGAAATAAAATAATAGACTTGTGTCGAATTTCATCGAATTCTTTCAAGAATTGCGACTTATACATTGAGAAGAAAAATAGTTGAAAAGATTGGGGCAGGTACCCCAAACAGTCGACGGATTTCGAAAATTTTAGGAATTTTTTTATATATACAAAACTGAACAGGTATCTAAAATTTTATCGTTGTAGGATCATTCCTTTTATTTTTTTGCATGAAGAAATACCACGTAGCGACATGGAGCCGCACTAAGTTGACTATTAAGAAAATATTTGGATATATAACTAGATCTATGATTTGAACTGTGACTTTAGTTGAGACTAGAACTATATATATTACTAAAATTTAAATTTAAAACAACTATGATTATGAAGCTATACCTATAAATATTATAACTTCAGCTCTGACTGGAGTTAGTTCAAGAGATATAACTATAACTCTAGCTAGAACTAAATATGTCAAATGTTATAAGCTGCACAGCTTCCGCCGTTTTTCGAAATTCGAGGGCTTATTGTAGTAAACGGGTTATACATTTATATTCGTTGGCCACTACCTTCTTCGATCTTTTAGGCAACTTAAGAATCCCGCCTTGAAAAAACTGGTCATTTATTGAAGAAGTTCATGAATCGATTCAATTTTTTACTTCTTCATAAGACCGAAAGTGCTGTTCAGCCCAGCCGTATAACATTAATCGAAACAAGTGATAGTCCGAGGGAAGAACGTCTGGAGAGTACAGCGGGTGGGTTAGAATTTCCTATTTCACAATTTCCATGTATGTATTGATCACTTTTCAATATGGGCTCGAGCATTGTTATGATGTAAGATCAGTTTATCATATATCTCGTTATATTATATCTGTTTGTCTTCCATTGCGATTGCCTGCGATTGTTTCAGTAGGTTTTAGCAGCTCATAATATACTAGCCGAGCTAGTCCCACCAAATAAAGGTTAATACCTTGGAAGCGTGAATATTTTGTTTTGCCATCGACATGGAAGCATGGTCGGCATATCCCGAAGATTTTCTGCTTCTGAGATTATCGATATAAATCCATTTTTGTTATCCTTAGTCACAATTTATTGCAAAAATTCCTTCTGCCTTTGAATTGCAAGCAGCACAAGCAAATTTACGCCCTTCAATACCACCACTCAACTATTGCTTTCGGAAGAGGAGTCCATCTTTATTACAGGAGAAGTGTCGTTAGTGTGGAAGCAAACTTAAAGTGATTAGGATTTATCTGAATAAAAAGTATAAAGATCATCGTTTCCTTCCAAAGAAAAGTTATTCGCATTTAATCCCAGTATATTACATTTATTTATTAATGTAAAAGTAGGAATACTCCTCTGTAGTTGAATTCTATCGAAACGCGTCGAGGAATTGGTTGTCCCCACACAATTTTTTTGGCTTTCATCAATAAATTGTCTATTATATTAATAAATAAATGTAATAGACTGGGATTAAGTGCGAATAATTTTTCTTTGGAATAATTTTTATTATACCGACAATTTTTTTTTATTTTTTAATCATCTTTTTCACTAAAATTACTACAAAATAAAATGAGGCCATTCCAAATATTTGCAATGCTCTCAGTCTATAAATACATCGACAAAAGTTGTAAATTCTAGACACTTGTAAATTATGATGAATTTTACTTTCTCCTATTTCTAATCCTACCTACCTAATTTCTAATTACTTTCCACATTCTCTACAGACTCTAAGACTCCTTATTTTGCTTTTCAAATCCCTACAACATCATTAATTGTTTTCCAAATAACCTCTTGTTTCAAATAAAAAATTTCACGCTTTCTTAACGGAAAATATGCATATCTCCCCCATTTTACACATAACTAAACCACTTAGGACATGAAATTAATGAAATCTATAAAATAAAGTACCTCTAACACTTCCCTTTCACTCTCAAATTTCGTTGTAAAGTGCCAACATTTTTATCCTTGACTAAATGCTAGAGAATTTAACGCTTTTTAATACGAGAATACACACATTTTTCGAAATAAAACTCTTAGAGCATTACAGACGTTTTAAGTATTAAGTAGAGTATTAATGTGAACGCTGGAAAAAATCCATGAAATTATATATTTTATGGCCAGTTAAGTGTTAAAGAATGACAAATTTTTCATTTAAGAACATTTTGTAGTACAATTTGCATATGCTAGGAAAAGCAAGTCGTCGCATCATGATTTCAATAAAACAGGTGCATAATAAAAATTTGTAAGCTGCTCACAGAAGTATTAAAAAAGTCCATAAAATGGTACTTGGATGAGGATTGTGGATTACACTGTTTCTAGAAGTAGAGAAGAAAAATGGGTAGGTATGTTCTGACGCCTGAGGAGCTAAAAGACAATTTTGTTGCCGAATTTCAATTTTTTTTTACTTAGTTCAAGAAAATAAACTGTTTTCGAGTTACGCCAATATTTGTTTCCCAAACTCCTCCATTTTTTATAACGCTATATCTCGAAAACTAGGGCTAACCTAAAAAATGGTTAGCGTTATTGAATTCAGCGTACTCGATTTCACTTTACCCATTTAGTCTCCCTTTTGCATAGTGTTGTTATAGTCTCTCCGCTGTAGAATCACAGCAAAACTTGGAAATCGATTAATGCTAGCAAACCTTTGCAAGCATATGCTTACGGCAGATCTGGCAGTTGGTGGCCAAATCGCATAAGAAATAAAGATCTACTTAACGCGACAAACCAAATCAATGTTTTTTTAGAGGTATATCAACGGAAATGACGTTGTATAGGTTACACACTTTTTTGAAATCCCCAGAGAAGAGGCCGTCATGTTGGTACACCTACAAAAACATGACGAAGGTCAACTAAAGCGAAGTTGCAAGAAGCAAGCAATTCATGGAATGACTTATGCCCAACATCTCACAATGGAGTCCGATATAAAAGAATAATTAAGGTTCTATGTTCCACTGGGAGTCAAGGATAACAGAAGCTCCTCTGACGTTTTTTGTACTGGAAAAGAACTCTTAAGCACCCGTCCATAACGTGGTTAGGCTTGGTTAGGCAGCCGATGCTAGGTCAGCGCCACTTGGGTCCTAAAAACGGTCCACTTGTGTTACCTGCAAGGAATAGACTGGAAAAAGAAAACACGACAGTAGTTAATTCCAGACCATTGATAAGAGGCTTTTTCAAGCCAGCTTGTAGCCCTGACAAATGAGTCTATTTTAGGAATGTCTATTATCGTTATATCAGATAAATAATGCAGAAAAAGCGCGCCCAGATTAAGAGCCCTTGAGCGGGGCAGTAAAGAAAATATGTATAGCTATGCTCTCCTCTTCGATATTGCGACAACTGCGGATATAGTCATAAAGTTAAGTTAAGTCTTCTAGTATGCAACCCAAAAGTCAGTGCCCTTGTTAAGGTTGAGATTAAGTTTCAGAGTCGATGGTAGAGAAACCGAGCATTTTGAGCTTTTTATGCTATAAGTAGGCCATATTTGCCTGGAGAATGAACAAGTGGACCATGTATTTTGGGCTGACCTATAAAGATATTGCCTAATTACCGATTTACAGGCAGATAGCGCAAATTGGTCGATGTTTTCCTGACTAAAGAGAGTCCCGGATTTAGCGAGTTTGTCCGCTAGTTACAATGTATGTTGTTATGTTCGGGTATTCAGAAAAGTTCAATGTTACAATGTCTCGCCATCTCGTTAAAAGATACCCGGTATTCGTGAACATTAGATAGGGATCTTATGGCAACCTGGCTGTCGATACAAATACCAATATCCCTGACGTATATTTTGTGGTATCTTATCCAATTAACTGCTTTAAAATGGCCGATATCTCGGCTTGAAGAATATTTCAGAGATCGGTATGTCTAAAACAAACTTCCTTACCTAATAGTAGGGTGAATAAGCCCCCCACACCCTTCTTTGACTTAGATCCGTCCGTGTGTATAAATATCCAAACATTCGTTATCAAGGGATGAGAGATCTCTAGAGATAGTTGTGGTAAGAATTTGTCAATAAAGAGGGTGGGTGTTGTCAATGTAGTCAGGAATATAAGTAATTTTTTAGAATAGAATTGTTAAGAGTTAAGAGCAATTTGTTGTGCCATTAGAAGCACGACAAAGAGCGCCTTAGAGGAAGTGGTTCTTAAAATACCAGTAATCAATAGAGCTGACGATCTTAATATTTAATTAAAAGAATCCTGCTAGTTTTGCCTTGGTGAGTGCAGGCCCCCAAACCAAAGCATCATACATTAGTATAGGCCGGACAACCATGCGGAAGATTCAGGCAGTGTTAGTTGGGTTAAGTCGACAAGTTTTGCCTATGGCCCATCTACATGAGTAGAATGCAATGGATGTTTTAGACACTCTGAATTGGGTGTTTAGGCTCCAGGACATTTTTGTGTCCAGAATGACGCCAGTTGGCACAAGTTCTACCTTGTTTAATGTAGGTAGTGTAAAAGTAGGTATTTTAAATTTCTGCGAGAAAACTACGAGTTCCGTTTTAGTATGATTGACTTCCAGGCCGTTAGAAATACTCTAACGTACGTCGAGAGCTGTTTTTCAAGGCGCTGTGACAAGGTATTAGTAAATTTCCGTAAGTCAGCTATAGCGACATCGTCTGCATATGCAATGGTGTTGAATATCAAAGAATCTAATTCAGTGAGCAGTTTTTTTTTTTGTAGCAAGGTTCCACAGGAGAGGAGATAAGACACCTCCTTGTCGAGGACCTCGACATGAAACCTTGTGGTCTGTATCAGTGCTTATGGTTGAGCTAATGACTCTGCAGGTGAGTAGGTTGTCTATAAACCCCTAAATTCACGATGGATTTATTTAATTATTGAATCGAATATAGCTCACCTACATCAGATGGAGTGATGTCCAGATCATCAATATATACTGATTTCTCTACCTAAGAGTTGTATAATTTTAGTGAATGGAATCATTGTCACAAATCTTCTTCATACAAATTATGATCAGAAGTGAACAAAACAAAAGTAAGTCCATCGTTTTTATACCTACCATCAAAAAGAATGGGGGGGGGTTATATTGGGATAGTCATTCCTTTTGTAACTTCCTTAATATTGGCTCAAAACCCCAGAGATATACATATACTCGTATATTCAGAATCCTTATGAAATTCTAAGATGACTGAGTGATAACAGTCTGTCTGTCTGTATGTCGGTTTGTCTGTCTGTCTGTTAAAGGCATGAAAGAGCGTAAACAAAAGGAACTAGGTAACTGTAACTTGGCAAAACAATTCTTTATTTCTTGGAAAAATTTGGTATTGAAATTGGGCGAAATCGGTTTACATTTAACCATAGCTCCTATATAGCCTCACATATTCTTATCGATTATTTGCTAGTAAACAACAAATTAAAACGGGTATGATGATAAAATTTAATATACAAAAGCATATACGATTTTATCGAAATCGATTTACATTTAACCATACAACCACTTATGTAAACAGCCTAAATTCCACCTTAAATACACTTAAATGCCAATAAATAATAAACTGTGATAGCTATGTCCCCTAAATTTAGCACAAGAAAGTCTTATGTGAATGACAGCCAAATTTTGTCACAATCGGTCACCATTGGACCATAGCTCCCATATAAAAAATTTACGGAAACACAAAAACTCAACAAGAAAAAGAGGGTTTTTGTCCGTCTGTCCGTCACAAAAAAGCGCGTTATACCTGCCGTATAACTATGAATATTTGACAGCTTTTTAATATAAAACTATACCCGGTTATGGGGCCGAATTTTGTGCAAAGCAAGTACAAGAAAAATCATTCAGATACTTTTAAATATTGAACTATAAAGCTACTGCACTAAATTCGGTTAGTCCAAATATTTTACCAACAATACCAACTAGCGTAGCAACTTTTTTTGAATTTGGTCCACATTTTAAATAAGCTGCGCTCTCTTCGATATGTTTTTATATTTATAAGATTCGGCACAGCCGAATATAACACTCTTACCTGTTTCATTATACCCTTCGCCACCGTAGATGGAAAAGGTATTATAAGTTTGTACTGTAACGCATAGAAATATTTGTCTTAGATCCACATTTTAATATACCAATAGGCTTAGAGTCACTTTCTGAGTCGATTTAGCGATGTTCGTCCGTCCGTCTGGACGGCTGGCTGGACCCCCATGTAAATCATGTAATCAAAGTACAGATCGCAATTCTAAAGATAATTTGATCAAATTTGGCACAGATAAATTTTTTGATATTGGGACCATGGCTATTGAAATTCGTAAAAATCGGTTCATTATTTATGGTACCACCCATAAGTACCATTTTGGCTACAAATATCAATATTTTTGCATGAAATTTATAAATAAAAGTTTTGAGAAAATATTTGTATGAAGGCAAAATTTAGTAGATATTTGCATTTATACAGGAAAAAGAACATCTTTGACCTTAGTGGTGAAGGGTATCATATAGTCGGGCTTGACCGACTATAGCACTTTCTTACTTATTTTTCATGAAATTTAAAACAAATACTGCTTATGTAAACCAAAATCATTGCACAAAATTTCGTTGAAATCGGTCCACATTTGACCATAGCTCCCATACAAACTATTCTGTCAAAAAGCACTAAATGAGACAAAAATCTCTAAAACGCTCACAAATCAAAAGATAATAGAATTTTGAGTTTTTTTTTGCATTCATAATTTTTGTAAAAACTCGAGATAATCGGTCCACATTTGACCCTAGCTCTCATATAAGCCCAAATAACGGAAACAGCTTTAATATATGTATTAGTTTTGAGAAAATATTTGTATGATGGCAAAATTTAGCAAATATTTGTCTTTGTACAGGAAAAAGAACACCTTTGACCTTAGTGGTGAAGGGTATCGTATGGTCGGGCTTGACCGACAATAGCATTTTCTTAATTGTTTATCTTAAATTTCAAGCGCTTAAGACTTTCTTTAGGCAGATAATTTTTATAAATCTTCATATGGAACTAAAAAAAAGAACTTCGAGCTAAAACTTTTCATCTGATAAATAATGCAAAATATGTCTGTGGCTTGGTGCTAAAAGGGCCAATGTCAAAAACAATAGTTTTGAGAAAATTTGATTTAAAGTTTTTGTTTTTCATATAAATTCATCCTAACATCGCCCAGAAAGTTTCTTATAAATCTGTTCTGAATTTAGTGAGAGATTAGCTGCTGGAGCCAAATAAAAGAGGGTATAGAAGGGAATCTAATGCAATGACTAACTCAAAACAGCCGAAAATTGACATTGGCCCTTTTAGTACCAAGCCACAGATATAATTGTATATTCAAAACTTTATTGAGAAAAGAGATTTAGTGAGAATAGTAAATCTCTTTTCTCAATAATGTTTTGAATATACAATTATATCTGTGGCTTGGTGCTAAAAGGGCCAATGTCAATGTTCGGCTGTTTTGAGTTAGTCATTGAATTAGATTCCCTTCTTTTAACTCTTTTATTTGGCTCCAACAGCTAATCTCTAACTAAATTCGGAACAGATTTATAAGGAACTTTCTGGCCGATGTTAGTATGAATTTATATGGAAAACAAAAACTTTAAATCAAATTTTCTCAAAACTATTGTTTTTGACATTGGCCCTTTTAGCACCTTTGAATAGTCTGTAAATCTTAAAAGGAAACAGTGTAATTTAAAAATTGCCTCATTTGTTAAAATTTTCATGACAAAAACTTTCAAAAAAAAAAACAGAACTTGTTTGCAAGTAAATCTAAACATTTATAGAATAGAAATAAGTATTTGGAGACATAAAGTCTACGATAGCAGTAATGCATAAAAAATTACAACTGACATTTTATGACAACTTCCTCTTTAGCGCAAGAACCGAGAGGGTAATAATTGCTTATGCAAAAATTATTTACTGGCAAAAGCGCTTGACATGATTAACTTTGTGTGTGGGCTAAAATTCATTTATAAAATCATAGAATAGACAAGATTTAATGGTTTTTTTAAGACCTAACAGATAAATGACACTTGGAGAAAAAAGTTTTTAATTTTTTTTTTTGTGGGAGAAAAAAAAAGAAGAAAAAAGCCGCCATTGATTAAGGGAAGTCATATAAGATATTTTTATAAAACAAAAAACCGCCCACTGTTCGGAAGAAGAATTGTAGTGCCGTCAAAGGGACTTAAAAGGGAGTTTTGAATATATTTGTTTTGCAAGTTGTTTAATTTTAGTTCATCTTTTGACACTTAAGTGACGAAAGTGTTTTCATTTGTTGTTGAGCTGATTGTCGGCTTTTTATTGAACAAACCACACACATTGATGTCATACATGTGTAGTTATACCCTTCACGACCATAGTATTATAAGTTTGTGCTGATGTATGTAACGCATGGAAATATTTGTCTTAGACCCTTTTAGTATACCAATAGGCTTAGAATCAACTTCTGAGTCGATTAAGCGATGTCCGTCCGTCCGTCTGGCTGTAAACCTTGTAATCAAATTACAGGTCGCAATTCTAAAGATAAAGGTAATTTGATGAAATTTGGCACAGATCATTTTTTTGATAATGGGACCATGGCTATTTAAATTCGTCAAAATCGGTGCAATATTTATGGTACCTCCCATAGGTCCCACTTCCCGGAATTGATATATTGGCCACAAATATCAATATTTTTTCATGAAATTTAAATCAAATACTGCTTATATCAAGTAAAATCACTGTACCGAATTTCATTCAAATCGGTCCACATTTGACTATAGCTCCCATACAAACTTTTCTTTAAAAACGCACTAAATGAGACAAAAATCACTAAAAAGCTCGTAAATCTGAAGATAATGGGAATTTTAATAACAACTGTAATTAAAATTGTAACAACTGTAATCAATTTGCCAAATTTCGAGATAATCGGTCCACATTTGACCCTTGTTCTCATATAAGTCCAAGTATCGGAAGCAGCTTAAATATAAAAGTTTTAAGAAAATGTTTGTGTGTGATGGCAAAATTTAGTAAATATTTGTCTTTATACAGAAAAAATAACACTTTTGACCTTAGTGGTGAAGGGTATCGTATGGTCGGGCATGACTGACTATAGCACTTTCTTACTTGTTTTTTTTTTCAGGACTTTTGAGTTTTAAATGAGTGTGACTTACCCTTGATCATAAAGATCACTTTTAGTTGATATCTAGGCGGCAGAGTTTTTTTTATTATTCCGCTTTCATTCTTAAGTGAAAGGCGTAACAAATTTTCAATTTGAATTTTTTTGACACTTCGTATTTCGTACATTGAAATGCATATGTTTGCAGACAACCCAAAATCATCCTAAAATCTCTAATGCTAATATATGGCTTCTTGAAAGAAATATTTCTAATTTGTTACACTTGTTTTTGATTTTGGTTCATAATCTTATTTTTTATGCCTGAAAGAAGATTATGGATGAGTTGTGTCTAAAATCACACATTTATATCCTGTAGTTTTACAAAAAACAGCACGATATTGTGTGAAGATCTTTTGTATATACAAAAATTCTTCTCTGCTTCAAAGGCGGTTTGATTATAAGTTTTTTTTTTTTTTGTGAACAATGTCACTTGTTAATAGTCTTTCGATCGAGCACCTAAAATCTGTGTTAGTTCTACTACTACACATGAGTTTTGATTTGCTAGGTGTTCTTCTAGATTCATTTGTATATTCTTCCGGCTTCTTTAAAAACCCCAAAGCAAGCTACTTGCTTTTGTATTTGAAACTGAAGGTCTTCTTCAATTTTGAACGCTCTGTGTGCCATTTGTAGTTTGTGGTAGGTCTTTAAGGTCATTTCATTAAAATTTGTCACCTTTGGTAACATTTCCTTTATTTTCCTTTACTATGTATAACTTTTCCTATCTTCCTTTACCATACCTTTTAAAATTTACCTTACTTCTTGCTTCACTGATAATCGATTATAGCTTCAATCATTGACGCAAACCATTTTTTTTTTTTCTATTATTTCCAAATCTTTTAAATATGCTTAAATAATTGATTTGCTTTTCCATCATATTTATTTGCTTAAGCAAAATTTCCATGCTTTACTCACTTATTAAATCACCAATAACCCAAATAATAACTTACTTTTGTCATGATTTTTCCTACCTCAGGGGTATTTCCTTACTTCAAATCTCCACAAATGTTCTTCAAATGCTGCTGCTGTTTGTGCTGCTTTTGATTAACTACATTTGTTCAGTTATGTGTAGAGGAGGAGCTTCCTCAAAAAAAAAAAAAAAATAAAAAATAACGAAATCAAATTCTAATCATATTCTCTAGAGGCTTTTCTTTCCGAGCATAAAGACTCATCTTGTTTGTTTGCCTTATAACTACAATATATACGAGTATCTACAAGTGTATAGGAAAAATCACTAGAGAAACACACAAATTAAAGTAGCAGAATTTTTAGGAAAATTTTTTGGTAAAAATTTTAGGACATCAACGGCGTAGTACAAATATAATATGAAAGGGGCCAACTCTACTTAGATTACAAAAAGACAGATTTCCGTTTATAAATCAAATCTTTGGCAATATAGAAAAGTAGCTTAAGTCGACATAAGAGAAAATTTACTTAAGGCGTTTGGTGCATTACAGAAGAAAAGGCGTTAGATGTGTTCAGTCCGTTTTAAAAAATTCTGTTTTTTTATCAATGTTATGTACGTTTACTTTTTAGCTTAAGTTTTTTGAATCAATAATGCATTGATCAAAACAGCTTATGTACACATATTTTTTTTATATATTCAGATTTTTCTTTTATCATATAACGGCATCGCTTAACTTCACTTAAACTGTATAAATGTTGACCCTGAAAAAATAATGTCATTATATCCAAACAACTTATATTTACAGTACCTGGGCGACCGAGCCTTGCTCGGAGCTTTATGATAAACATTTCGAGAAAAATTTCAATGTTTTCATATATTTTATTTTATAAAGTAATAACCAACTAAAATAATTTTAGAGAAAAGACGGTACACAAATATCCAATTAATTTTGAATCATTTTATTCATTTTGTCCTATCAACACATGATCAAATGCATAGTTTAATATGAACAATTTTGGAAATTGGTCATACCGACTTAGAAACTTCCGTCAACTCATGCGCAAGAACTTTGCTAAGGATCATAGCCTGATCAAATGCACAGTTTATGATTTAATTCATTTTGAGTAATTTTCAGTGGAGCCACCTGTCGGAACTTAGTCGTATGAATTAAGAAACCTTTGTCGACTTATGCGTTACAACTTTACTAAAGATCATTTGTAACAACTTTGCTAAAGATCATAGCATGATCAATTGCACAGTTTTCGATTTAGTTCATTTTTAGTAATATTCAGTGGCGCCACCTGTCGGAAATTAGTTATACCAACTAAAAAACCTTCGTCGTCTCATGCGCAACAACTTTGAAGGAGCATAACATGGTTAAATACATAGTTTACTATTCTATAAAGGACATACAGACAGAAAAACATTCATTTGTTTAAAAGTTATAACATTTCCAATTTTTTCCCCTTTTATCCCCTAGTTTCTAAAAAGCCACATTTGCATATTTGGTACTTGGTACCAATTGAATTCGGTACTTTTAATAAAAACGCAGTTTAGACATTGTTCCTATTCATATTACTTCATAAGGTGTTAGTTATCATTTTATCCCTCTTTTACCCATTATGGCCCCCGAAATCAAAAAAGTACCAAATACGTGTTCAATATTTTTCTCACATTTATTAATTGCATTACAAAATTTTTTTATATATTGTTTGGTTCAAAAGATAAGAGTGGCTTAAAAATGGTACCAAAAAAACTATTTTCACCCTTTTTTACCCCCTATCAGACATAGATTGAAAAAAGTACCAAGCACCTGTCCGCTTATTTTAACAGCTATTCAAAACATAATTTAAATTTTGTTTCTATGCCTATTACTTTAGTAGATATAGCATTTTCGATTTTTTCCTCTTTTTACCCGTTTTTACCAAATGTTCCAAAAGTCCCTTCTTACTCGACCTATATATCAAAATATATGTCCACATTTTATCAAAATTATTGCTAGTTTTAGAATACAAGATAAAACTACACACTTATTATTTAAAAGGACCGCAAACTGGACCCCCTATAAAGTTAAAAACCTAGTTAGGAATGCGACGAGGCATGCTTTGAGGAATTTTTGCTGCGGAGTCAAAGATTCTTTCGACACTAGCAGACTTAGTAAAATTTTGACAACGTCGCCCTCGGTAGCTGCCTACATTCAAAAGGACAGTAGCCACTGGACCACAAGCGGATCTAAAACTCTTGAGGTCCTTTTAGAAACCCATTTTCCAGGCTGCAAACCCCTAAAAGCATACACAGCGAATGATTACACCGTCTTCGAAACCTATCCGATCCCTCTTAACAGGGAAAGAATTTCATGGGCTCTTGATAGTTTCGACCAGTACAAAGCACCGGGTTCGGATGGGATTATTCCAGCTGATCTGCAACATAATGCCGATTTCTAAATGCCCTACCTAATACTGATATATGACGGTTGTCTAAGGCTATCTCATATACCAGAACGCTGGACCAGATGCAATGTTGTCTTCATTCCCAAAGCGGGTAAGGCTAAATATACGAAATCGAAGGACTTCAGACCTATAAGTCTTTATTCCTTCCTTCTTAAAACTCTGGAGCGCTTCATTATCGCGCATCTGATCGCTCTTCAATCGATCCAATTCTGCCCTCCAGCTCACAGCATGCCTATAGCACAGGAAAATCTGCTGAGACTTCACTCCACTAACTAGTTAGTCTTATTGAAAAATCTTTCGAGTTTGGCGAATTTAAGCTTGCCGCCTTCCTAGACATTGAAGGCGCCTTTAACAATATAAAACCAGAGTCGATTACGTCGGCAATGGAGGACTTAAGGGTCGATAAATCTATTATCTCGTTTGTAGATAAGCTACTCACCTACAGAGCCATCAGCTCATCCATGGGCATTGTGGGGTCAAGGGACCCCACAAGGAGATGTACTATCCCCTTTCCTGTGGAACCTTACCATAAATAAACTGCTCACCAAATTAGATTCTCTGAGATTCAACACCATCGCGAACGCGGACGATGTTGCTATAGCAGTGTCAGGTAAATTTCATAACACCCTGTCACAACGTCTTAAAACAGCTTTCTACATATTAACCGTTGGAGTGTCTCTAACGGCCTGGGAGTTAATCCCACTAAAACGGAACTTGTCTTTTTAAGATCGTCCGCTCTAATCATTACAGGTACATGTCATGTTTAACTGGCACAGCAAATCGCCCTTAATTTGGCTGTCCAACTTAGCACAATCGGAACCTGGTCTCATTCGCAAACTGGACACTTCACTATTCTGGATAAAATCATAAATATCCCTGACAATATTGATTACTGCATATCCACCCCTCTCTTTATATATACGGACGGATCTAAGTCAAAGGGGGCTTCTTCATCCCTCTACTTGGGAAAGAAATCTGAAGAATATACGACAGGGATATACGCTTCTGTGTCAATAGTCAGGCTGCCATAAAATCCCTATATAATGTCCACTCGACATCTATTCTTACCCGTAAATGCAGGGCATCTGTTAATGGGATGGCGAAACATTGCAATATCAAAATTTTCTGGGTACCCGGGCACAACAACATACCTGGTAACTCCACTGCGGTGCTCTCCTTAGTCAGGTTAACATCAATCAATTTACGGGCTTACGGTAAGTAGGCAACTTCAGATCTATCCGATATAGCGAGTATTCCCATTAGCTGGCTTGAATAAGCCCCTCACAGATGGCCTGGAATTAATTATCTATGTTTTCTTTTTCAGTCTATCCCCTGCAGGTACCCCAAAGGGACCGTTTCTAGGACCCAAGTGATGCTGACTTAACATCGGCTGCCTGCCTAACCTAATTAAGGTCCAGTTCATCAAAAAATTTCAGTTTCGAAAAAGCGCTTAAATAGAAAATGCGTAAAAACTTCTGATTTTAACTATATTTTTTATATATTCTTCCTTCTTCTCTTAAATAGAAAAAGCGTAAAATCTTCTGATTTTAACAATAGTTTTTTATATATTCTTCCTTCTTCTCTAAAAAAACATGTTACCAATATATATATTCATAAATTATTCGCAGAAATCAGGCAGAAAAAAAATTACATAAAATTGATGATATCTCAAAACTTCAATTTTCGACTTAAGCTATTCTTCCATATTGACACAGATATAATGTAAAGATACTGTACTTCCATACATTGATTTGCCATGTGGTCGTTTTGAAAAGTCCCATAAAAAGAGAGTAAACCACTTTTACTAGAATTTAAAAACAACTAATGGAGACGATTATCCAATAAGAGAAAGCTAAGGCACACACACGTACTCATAAAATATGTTTGTTTGCTAACATCTCGCAATAGAGTCCGATATAAACTGATGGTTGAGGCCTTATGATCCTTTAGGAATTAAGAAGAAAAAGTTGATGGATACCTCGACCAGCTGAAATTTTGGTTTGTTATTTCAACAGATATCGTCAAAGTGATTGGCCCCTTAAAAAAATTTACGTTTCTCTTCTCCTCCTAATAGTTCAGAAATAACATCAGCTATCAAACAAGACAGTTGTTATATCATCAAATCATTACATCCTTTTTCCCTCAAAACTACACACACACACACAAATTTAGGTCAAACATCTCTATGAAAATTTCTACATCCTAACTAGATAGAAGTGCATGTAAAACGACAATGTTTCACAAAATTGTATTGTTATTTTTGCTTTTCAACCGAAAATTTATTTAACAAATTTTCAGACTGAAAACTTAAGCAAAAATCGAAAAAAGCCAAAAAAAAAAAGCAAATAAAAT
Organism: Stomorhina lunata; assembly: GCA_933228675.1. Lineage (NCBI taxonomy): Eukaryota > Metazoa > Arthropoda > Insecta > Diptera > Rhiniidae > Stomorhina > Stomorhina lunata. Next base: position 94,824,902 of record OW121744.1, read on the forward strand.
GACAAGTTTTGGAACAGTAGAGACGTTTTGGATGAACAATTTAAAGAAGGAAGAAAGACTTTGAAAAAGATTTTTTTAGGAAATGTAAAAAGTGGTGGGTTTATTTATCAGATGTTTATGTCTTGGGATATATAATTAGACCGGAAGGGATTGATGTAGCTTAATATGTAACAGAAACGTCGAGCCCTAACCGCCAAAAAGCATCAAGCGCCAAAAAATAACATTTACAGGAGAACCATTTTTTAAAGTATCTTTGGACAGTGAACTGTACTTAAGTCTTTATTATTTTTGCTGTAAAATCATAACAGTAAATTCTACTGCCCTGATATTTTGTGAGATGATGTAGATGATCATGAATAACACATTTTAATAATAAAATGAAAATCGTTCATCATATCGCTTAAGCCCTTTTGGTGGTTATGGCTCGAAGTATTGAAATACGTGTTACAAGGAGGTATCAATAGAAAGCATAGTTGAGATATAAAAACATTGCATAATAAAAATTGCGCAACTTTGGGCAGTTACGATTTACTTATATTAAAAGACATAGATAAGGCTATGAACTGGTAAATTTCTAAAGAAGCAGTTAGTGGAATTCTTCTTAAACTTTACCTTGAAATTCACTCATATTGGCATCAACACAATTCAAAGTTGGGACAAAAAAACATTGCGTAACCAAAATTGCGCAATTTTGCCCAGTTGCGCTTTACGTGCCTTAAAGAAACATAGATAAAGCTATAAACTGGCAAATTTCGAAAGCAGAAGCTTGTGGGATTCTTCTGTAACTTTACCTAGAAATTCACTCATGTTAATATTCAAATTATGTGTATATTTTATTTAAATTTCTTATTTGAATCCAAATAACTCTGAAGTTAGTAAATATTTTGAAAAAATGTTTTTAATATAAATAATATTAATCGTTTTTTTATTGAAATAGCGCTTCTTTATTAACATTTCTGACTTAATATCTGAAAAAATCGGGAAGTAGGCAAATGTAGTACAAAAATTTTATAAGTAGCACATTTAACACTCATTGCGTAGAGGGGAAAGGAAAATTAATAATTTTTGTAAGTTTGCGCAAACCTGCGCAGCTGTATTTTTTATATGTTAAAACAAAGATAAAGACTTAATAATATTTTTGACTAAATATAATAAAAAATGGGGAAGTAGGCAAATGTATCGGGTGGTTAAATTTCAAGGGCCGATGTTGATTTTGAACAAAACACAAACTATTTAGGAAATTTTTGTAATTTTATTTTAATATGATATATTGGTATTACTTAATTATGTATGGAACAAAATATCGGCCAAATGGGCGCCGCGATCTCGGCGGCACACCTCCATCCGATGGTCCAAATTTTCGATGACCCTGAGGCATAATGGAGGTTCTATGCCGTTAATGTGCCGAATTATCTTATCCTTTAGCTCTTGAATTGTTGCTGACTTATCGACGTACACCTTTTCTTTCAAATAACCCCAAAGAAAAAAGTTCAACGGTTTTAAATCACATGATCTTGGCGGCCAATTGACATCGCCATTATGTGAGATAACACGGCCGTTGAATTTGTTGCGCAAATGAGCCATTGTTTCGTTAGCTGTGTGCCAAGTGGCACCGTCCTGCTGAAACCACATATCGTCCACATCCATATCCTCCAATTCGGGCCATAGACAGTTCGTTATCATCTCACGATAGCGAACACCATTCACAGTAAGTGCCTGACCGGCCTCATTTTGGAAAAAATTTGGCCCGATGATGCCGCCAGCCCATAAACCGCACTCTTTGTGGGTGCATTGGTTTTTCGACAATCACTCTTGGATTCTCATTCGCCCAAATGCGGCAATTCTGTTTATTGACGAATCCACTCAGGTGAAAATGTGCCTCATCACTGAAGATGATTTTCTTCGAAAATTGATCATCCACTGTTGCCATTTCTTGCCACCATTCTGACCATTCACGACGTTTAGAATGGTCAAGAGGCTTTAGTTTTTGAGCCAATTGCACCTTGTAAGCGTGTAAATGCAAGTCTTTATGCATAATGTTCATCAACGACGAGCGTGAGAGGTGTAATTGTTGGGCACGACGACGAGTTGAGGTGGACGGCTCTTCAGCCACACTATCGCGAACAACAGCAATATTTTTTGCAGTAGGAGCATGCACTGGTGTTCTCACATCTTCTACAGACCCGGTTTGCTCGAATTTTTCCACGATTTTTGCGATTGTACGCACATTTGGACGATCAAATTGACCAAAAAAATCACGAAGTGCACGATATGCATTTTGATTTGAACGCCCATTTTCATAATAAGTCTGTATAACTTTAACACGTTGTTGGATTGTGTAGATATCTCCATGGTTCAAATTGAGTAAGTCTGGAATAGAGAAATGTCAAAAAAAATTCGGAAAAAAACTTGGAGTTTAGGTGTGGTTCACATTCAACATCGGCCCTTACAATTTAACCACCCTTTATAATTTTTGCAAGTTTGCGCAAATCTGCGCAGCTGTATTTTTTATATGCAAAAATAAAGACATAGATTAATCAATTGTTAGAAAATTAAGGAAGTATCTTAAGGATTTTTTATAATATTTAAGTCTAAATCTAAGATATGTTAATATAAAATTCAAAATATTTTATTCAAATTTCTATTTCAAAATCTCATAACTCAAAACCTAGTGAAAAGTTTAAACTAAAGTTTTTGATTTCTAGAAACTGAAAAGTCTTCTTTTGAAAAATTAAAATTTTTGTTTACTTTTTATCTAGTTCCGTGCCATTGTGCTGTAATCCGACTTTGTGTGTTAAATACAATTCAATTCTCTAAGCTCTTTAACACGTTTAAGTTACAACAAGAACCTGATTAGTGTTAGTTAAAATTTTCGTAAAAGCTTGACGAAAACCAAAAGGAAATTAAGTTGTATGTGTAAGTGTAAGTGTGTGAGCAAAAGTGTTTGTGTAACTCTATGTCTATGTGCAAGTGCCCTAATTTGAATCCTTAAAATGCTAAACTACAAAATTTAACAATAGTTTATGGGCAAAATTTATCGATTTTCTAAATACATAAAGTATGTGTGCATGTATGTATGGATGTATGTATATATGTAGTAGTTGAAGGATATTGTTGCTACATCAAGAGTTTGTCCTTTAAACAAAGTTGCGTTCTTTCTTTTTTCTTTTGTTGTTTCTAATGCAAGTTTATACAACTGCCAGTGAATGTGATTTTAGACCAATAGAGTTAACTTTCTCCTATACATATATACGTATGTATATTTCCATCTCTGGGGAGGTGAAGATTTGCCTGGTTCTTTGTTATTCTGTGGCAATTTGAATGCCGTCAGTTGTCTGTAGTCTTAGCACTAGAGTTTTGTTTGTCATTTAATCAGTTTAGATTTTCTACAACTTGGAAATTTTGTTGCTGCTACTACTGCTGAGTTTTCACTGTGTTAGAAAATCTATGTCAATGCATTTGCAACTTCAATATGTTAAAATTTCTTTCTTTCGAATTTTTTTTTTTATTTGTTTTCCAAAGTTTCAAAGTCATTTACTATCTTGTGGCTATTTCATCTTTATTCACTGTTTTGTTCTTTTCACCATTTCAGCAATTCACTTCCACTATCTACTCATTCATTTTATATTCATTCACTTTTTTTCTAGCTCCAAAGTTTTTTTTTTCACTGTTTCATATTAAACACTCACTTTTTATCTTGGCAAAATTGGGTTAATGTGGAGTTTTTGTCTAAGTTAGGACTTGTTGATAAATGGGTTTTAGGTTAGTTAAAACACAGAAAAATATTCAGGATAAAGAAAGTGAAGAAGCTGCATAGTAAGGTTTGCATAGGTAATGAGCTGGATTTGAGGATAGTTAGGAAGTTAAAAGGAAAATTCGAAATTTTTTTGTGAGAACTTTAGTTAGGAATAATTTAAGCAATAATTTAAAAATTCTACAGAAAAGTTAACGATAGACAAACATTTTCACCAAAACTTGACGAAAGGCAATCTTTTCTAAAGAAAAGTTGATGAAAAGAAAACTTTTCTTTACTATAGAAAAGTTGAAGCAACAAAAACTTTTCTATAGAAAAGTTGACGAAAGGCAAACTTTTCTATAGAAAAGTTGACGAAAGGAAAAATTTTCTATAGAAAAGTTGACGAAAGGCAAACTTTTCTATAGAAAAGTTGACGAAAGGAAAAATTTTCTATAGAAAAGTTGACGAAAGGCAAACTTTTCTATAGAAAAGTTGACGAAAGTCCAACTTTCCTATAGAAAAGTTGACGAAAGGCAAACTTTTCTATAGAAAAGTTGACGAAAGGCCAACTTTTCTATAGAAAAGTTGACGAAAGGCCAACTTTTCTATAGAAAAGTTGACGAAAGGCCAACTTTTCTATAGAAAAGTTGACGAAAGGAAAACTTTTCTATAGAAAAGTTGACGAAAGGCCAACTTTTCTATAGAAAAGTTGACGAAAGGCCAACTTTTCTACAGAAAAGTTGACGAAAGGCCAACTTTTCTATAGAAAAGTTGACGAAAGGCCAACTTTTCTATAGAAAAGTTGACGAAAGGCCAACTTTTCTATAGAAAAGTTGACGAAAGGAAAACTTTTCTATAGAAAAGTTGACGAAAGGCAAACTTTTCTATAGAAAAGTTGACGAAAGGCAAACTTTTCTATAGAAAAGTTGACGAAAGGCAAACTTTTCTATAGAAAAGTTGACGAAAGGCAAACTTTTCTATAGAAAAGTTGACGAAAGGCAAACTTTTCTATAGAAAAGTTGACGAAAGGCAAACTTTTCTATAGAAAAGTTGACGAAAGGCAAACTTTTCTATAGAAAAGTTGACGAAAGGCAAACTTTTCTATATAAAAGTTGACGAAAGGCAAACTTTTCTATAGAAAAGTTGACGAAAGGCAAACTTTTCTATAGAAAAGTTGACGAAAGGCAAACTTTTCTATAGAAAAGTTGACGAAAGGCAAACTTTTCTATAGGAAAGTTGACGAAAGGCAAACTTTTCTATAGAAAAGTTGACGAAAGGCAAACTTTTCTATAGAAAAGTTGACGAAAGGCAAACTTTTCTATAGAAAAGTTGACGAAAGGCAAACTTTTCTATAGAAAAGTTGACGAAAGGCAAACTTTTCTATAGAAAAGTTGACGAAAGGCAAACTTTTCTATAGAAAAGTTGACGAAAGGCAAACTTTTCTATAGAAAAGTTGACGAAAGGCAAACTTTTCTATAGAAAAGTTGACGAAAGGCAAACTTTTCTATAGAAAAGTTGACGAAAGGCCAACTTTTCTATAGAAAAGTTGACGAAAGGCCAACTTTTCTATAGAAAAGTTGACGAAAGGCCAACTTTTCTATAGAAAAGTTGACGAAAGGAAAACTTTTCTATAGAAAAGTTGACGAAAGGCAAACTTTTCTATAGAAAAGTTGACGAAAGGCAAACTTTTCTATAGAAAAGTTGACGAAAGGCCAACTTTTCTATAGAAAAGTTGACGAAAGGCCAACTTTTCTATAGAAAAGTTGACGAAAGGCCAACTTTTCTATAGAAAAGTTGACGAAAGGAAAACTTTTCTATAGAAAAGTTGACGAAAGGCAAACTTTTCTATAGAAAAGTTGACGAAAGGCAAACTTTTCTATAGAAAAGTTGACGAAAGGCAAACTTTTCTATGGAAAAGTTGACGAAAGGCAAACTTTTCTATAGAAAAGTTGACGAAAGGCAAACTTTTCTATAGAAAAGTTGACGAAAGGCAAACTTTTCTATAGAAAAGTTGACGAAAGGCAAACTTTTCTATAGAAAAGTTGACGAAAGGCAAACTTTTCTATAGAAAAGTTGACGAAAGGCAAACTTTTCTATATAAAAGTTGACGAAAGGCAAACTTTTCTATAGAAAAGTTGACGAAAGGCAAACTTTTCTATAGAAAAGTTGACGAAAGGCAAACTTTTCTATAGAAAAGTTGACGAAAGGCAAACTTTTCTATAGAAAAGTTGACGAAAGGCCAACTTTTCTATAGAAAAGTGGACGAAAGGCCAACTTTTCTATAGAAAAGTTGACGAAAGGCCAACTTTTCTATAGAAAAGTTGACGAAAGGCCAACTTTTCTATAGAAAAGTTGACGAAAGGCCAACTTTTCTATAGAAAAGTTGACGAAAGGAAAACTTTTCTATAAAAAAATTGACGAAAGGCAAACTTTTCTATAGAAAAGTTGACGAAAGGCAAACTTTTCTATAGAAAAGTTGACGAAAGGCCAACTTTTCTATAGAAAAGTTGACGAAAGGCCAACTTTTCTATAGAAAAGTTGACGAAAGGCCAACTTTTCTATAGAAAAGTTGACGAAAGGAAAACTTTTCTATAGAAAAGTTGACGAAAGGCAAACTTTTCTATAGAAAAGTTGACGAAAGGCAAACTTTTCTATAGAAAAGTTGACGAAAGGCAAACTTTTCTATAGAAAAGTTGACGAAAGGCAAACTTTTCTATAGAAAAGTTGACGAAAGGCAAACTTTTCTATAGAAAAGTTGACGAAAGGCAAACTTTTCTATAGAAAAGTTGACGAAAGGCAAACTTTTCTATAGAAAAGTTGACGAAAGGCAAACTTTTCTATAGAAAAGTTGACGAAAGGCCAACTTTTCTATAGAAAAGTTGACGAAAGGCCAACTTTTCTATAGAAAAGTTGACGAAAGGCCAACTTTTCTATAGAAAAGTTGACGAAAGGCCAACTTTTCTATAGAAAAGTTGACGAAAGGAAAACTTTTCTATAGAAAAGTTGACGAAAGGCAAACTTTTCTATAGAAAAGTTGACGAAAGGCAAACTTTTCTATAGAAAAGTTGACGAAAGGCAAACTTTTCTATAGAAAAGTTGACGAAAGGCAAACTTTTCTATAGAAAAGTTGACGAAAGGCAAACTTTTCTATAGAAAAGTTGACGAAAGGCAAACTTTTCTATAGAAAAGTTGACGAAAGGCAAACTTTTCTATAGAAAAGTTGACGAAAGGCAAACTTTTCTATAGAAAAGTTGACGAAAGGCAAACTTTTCTATAGAAAAGTTGACGAAAGGCAAACTTTTCTATAGAAAAGTTGACGAAAGGCAAACTTTTCTATAGAAAAGTTGACGAAAGGCAAACTTTTCTATAGAAAAGTTGACGAAAGGCAAACTTTTCTATAGAAAAGTTGACGAAAGGCAAACTTTTCTATAGAAAAGTTGACGAAAGGCAAACTTTTCTATAGAAAAGTTGACGAAAGGCAAACTTTTCTATAGAAAAGTTGACGAAAGGCAAACTTTTCTATAGAAAAGTTGACGAAAGGCAAACTTTTCTATAGAAAAGTTGACGAAAGGCAAACTTTTCTATAGAAAAGTTGACGAAAGGCAAACTTTTCTATAGAAAAGTTGACGAAAGGCAAACTTTTCTATAGAAAAGTTGACGAAAGGCAAACTTTTCTATAGAAAAGTTGACGAAAGGCAAACTTTTCTATAGAAAAGTTGACGAAAGGCAAACTTTTCTATAGAAAAGTTGACGAAAGGCAAACTTTCCTATAGAAAAGTTGACGAAAGGCAAACTTTTCTATAGAAAAGTTGACGAAAGGCAAACTTTTCTATAGAAAAGTTGACGAAAGGCAAACTTTTCTATAGAAAAGTTGACGAAAGGCAAACTTTTCTATAGAAAAGTTGACGAAAGGCAAACTTTCCTATAGAAAAGTTGACGAAAGGCAAACTTTTCTATAGAAAAGTTGACGAAAGGCAAACTTTTCTATAGAAAAGTTGACGAAAGGCAAACTTTTCTATAGAAAAGTTGACGAAAGGATAACTTTTCCATAGAAAAGTTGACGAAAGGCAAACTTTTCTATAGAAAAGTTGACGAAAGGCAAACTTTTCTATAGAAAAGTTGACGAAAGGCAAACTTTTCTATAGAAAAGTTGACGAAAGGCAAACTTTTCTATAGAAAAGTTGACGAAAGGCAACCTTTTCTATAGAAAAGTTGACGAAAGGCAAACTTTTCTATAGAAAAGTTGACAAAAGGCAAACTTTTCTATAGAAAAGTTGACGAAAGGCAAACTTTTCTATAGAAAAGTTGACGAAAGGCAAACTTTTCTATAGAAAAGTTGACGAAAGGCAAACTTTTCTATAGAAAAGTTGACGAAAGGCAAACTTTTCTATAGAAAAGTTGACGAAAGGCAAACTTTTCTATAGAAAAGTTGACGAAAGGCAAACTTTTCTGTAGAAAAATTGACGAAAGGCAAACTTTTCTATAGAAAAGTTGACGAAAGGCAAACTTTTCTATAGAAAAGTTGACGAAAGGCAAACTTTTCTATAGAAAAGTTGACGAAAGGCAAACTTTTCTATAGAAAAGTTGACGAAAGGCAAACTTTTCTATAGAAAAGTTGACGAAAGGCAAACTTTTCTATAGAAAAGTTGACGAAAGGCAAACTTTTCTATAGAAAAGTTGACGAAAGGCAAACTTTTCTATAGAAAAGTTGACGAAAGGCAAACTTTTCTATAGAAAAGTTGACGAAAGGCAAACTTTTCTATAGAAAAGTTGACGAAAGGCAAACTTTTCTGTAGAAAAGTTGACGAAAGGCAAACTTTTAAAATTTTTCTACAGAAAAGTTGAGAAGTTCTATAGAAAAGTTGACGTTGGGAAGTCTTTTCTATAGAAAAGTTGACGTTAGGAAGTCTTTTCTATAGAAAAGTTGACGAAAGGCAAACTTTTCCATAGAAAATTTGAATTTCTTCAAAGTTGAAGAAATTCAAACTTTTCTATGGAAAAGTTAAAGAAATTCAAATTTTTCTACAGAAAAGTTGAGAAGTTCTATAGAAAAGTTGACGTTAGGAAGTCTTTTCTATAGAAAAGTTGACGTCAGGAAGTCTTTTCTATAGAAAAGTTGACGTCAGGAAGTCTTTTCTATAGAAAAGTTGACGTCAGGAAGTCTTTTCTATAGAAAAGTTGACGTCAGGAAGTCTTTTCTATAGAAAAGTTGACGTCAGGAAGTCTTTTCTATAGAAAAGTTGACGTCAGGAAGTCTTTTCTATAGAAAAGTTGACGTCAGGAAGTCTTTTCTATAGAAAAGTTGACGTCAGGAAGTCTTTTCTATAGAAAAGTTGACGTCGGGAAGTCTTTTCTATAGAAAAGTTGACGTTAGGAAGTCTTTTTTATAGAAAAGTTAAAAGTCTTTTCTATAGTCGACGGTAAAAACATACAATATTTGCTTATATGTAATGAAAATGTTTGCTTATATGTAATGAAAATGTGGCGATGAATAACACAAATCAAACAACATTTCCTTCCATTACAAATCGATATTGCACAGTATTCGGCCCTAAGACAACACTAAATATTTGTCGCTTGAGAAAACAAATATTCTTTCAATACATAACAGATGCAGTTGGGAAAATGTATGAAATACATCATCAAACCCTGCAGAACATTTGGCGGAAGGCAACCAGTGACAAGCAGTCTTTCAGTCTGTAGTCGCTTGGTTTCTCTGATGTTGGTTCAAAAATAAAATCCAATTCAATTCAATACATACAAATTTTAACAAATCAAAGAACAAACAAATAAAAAACATTTTAAGTACAACAAGAAGAAACCCATTCAAACCAATTCGAAATGCGAAAAGCGTAACGAATATTAGCTCAACAAGCTGCAGTTGTACGGAATGTTCGAATGTCTACTCATGTATACAATGCAATCATTTGTGTTCATATGTTTATGTTGGTGCTAAAAGGAAAAACTTGAAAATCCTTTTTAAAACAAAATACATCGACATTAAGACCAGAAAGACAGACATACATACAAAGAAAAGCAACAGCTAGTGCTATATGTACGAAATCTGCTTAAAACTTCCAAAGATTGCAACAAAAAACACAACGAAGTGTTAAAAATTTCAAATAAAAGACAATACCACATTGAAAATGTTTTTTTTTTTTTTGATAAATATTGCAGATCTATTGTTTTTTATTTTAAAAGTTCGAAATACAAAACAGAAAAGCTAAAGTATGAATTGTCACTCATTTAAAACTTTATAAATCGAAAGCTACTTGCAAAGCTTTCACTAAGAAACTCAGACTTTAGTTAATATTTGCATGTTTCAAAAAGCTTTTACCAAACTTAAAGTTTAAATCTAGACAACTATTTAATTTAATAGTTGTCTAGATGCCAGTAGATAGATAGATGTTAGTAACCTCTATATAAAAAAAGCTTCTTAATAAATATCATTGCATTCCTTTAAATTCTCGCCTTAAGTAAAAAATCAAGCCATGCATGTTAAAAACAATTGTTTTACTAATTCTACTTTAGTATAAAGTTTTACGATTCATCTCCTCTAATAAAAGCGTTAAAGTGTAAATTCTTATGCTAACTTAAATGTTTAGAAAAGATATTAACAAAATGGAACAAAAAAGTTCTTAACAGGATTATTGCATTTTCTTTGGCATTGGAAAAAAAACAAAGAAAAAGTTATAAAATAGCTTAAAGCCGAAATCAAAATGTCAATAAAGTTTAAACTTTTAAGTACAAAATATGTACTAAAAGCTCATCTAAGAGAAAACTTTGATATCAAAAACTCATCCCAGTAAAAAGATTTCTACAGAAACTAAAAATATCATCTCAGAAATAACTTTGTTATAGAAGAGACTTCTTAGTGATAACTTTTCTATAGAAAAGTAAATAAGTAATAACTTTTCAATAAAAAAGTAATCTAAGTGATTACTTTTCTGTAAAAAAGTAATCTCAGTGGTAAATTTTCTATAGAAAAGCAATATCAGTGATAACTTTTCTATAGAAAAGTAATCTCAGAGATAACTTTTCTATAGAAAAGTAAACTCAATGATTACTTTTCTATACAATAATAATCTCAGTTATAACTTTTCTATAGAAATATAATTTCATCGTCAACTTTTCTATAAAAATGTCTTCCTATGGTCAACTTTTCTATAGAAATGTCTTCCTATCGTCAATTTTCTATTGAAATGTCTTCCTATCGCCAATTTTTCTATAAAAATGTCTTCCTATCATCGACTTTTCTATAGAAATGTCTTCCTATCGTCAAATTTTCTATAGAAATGTCTTCCTATCGTCAACTTTTCTATAGAAATGTCTTCCCATCGTCAACTTTTCTATATAAAAGACTTCCTATCGTCAACTTTTCTATAGAAAAGTCTTCCTATCGTCAACTTTTCAATAGAAAAGTCTTCCTATCGTCAACTTTTCAATAGAAAAGTCTTCCTATCGTCAACTTTTCTATAGAAAAGTCTTCCTATCGTCAACTTTTCTATAGAAAAGTCTTCCTATCGTCAACTTTTCTATAGAAAAGACTTCCTATCGTCAACTTTTCTATAGAAAAGACTTCCTATCGTCAACTTTTCTATAGAAAGGACTTCCTATCGTCAACTTTTCTATAGAAATGTCTTCCTATCGTCGACTTTTGTATAGAAATGTCCTCCTATCGTCAACTTTTCTATATAAATGTCTTCCTATCGTCAACTTTTCTATAGAAATGTCTTCCCATCGTCAACTTTTCTATAGAAATATCTTCCTATCGTCAACTTTTCTATAAAATGTCTTCCTATCGTCAACTTTTCTATAGAAACGTCTTCCTATCGTCAACTTTTCTATAGAAATGTCTTCCTATCGCCAATTTTTCTATAGAAATGTCTTCCTATCATCGACTTTTCTATAGAAATGTCTTCCTATCGTCAAATTATCTATAGAAATGTCTTCCTATCGTCAACTTTTCTATAGAAATGTCTTCCTATCGTCAACTTTTCTATAGAAAAGTCTTCCTATCGTCAACTTTTCTATAGAAAAGTCTTCCTATTGTCAACTTTTCTATAGAAAAGTCTTCCTATCGTCAACTTTTTCATAGAAAAGTCTTCCTATCGTCAACTTTTCTATAGAAAAGTCTTCCTATCGTCAACTTTTATATAGAAAAGTCTTCCTATCGTCAACTTTTCTATAGAAAAGTCTTCCTATCGTCAACTTTTCCATAGAAAAGTCTTCCTATCGTCAACTTTTCTATAGAAAAGTCTTCCTATCGTCAACTTTTCTATAGAAAAGTCTTCCTATCGTCAACTTTTCTATAGAAAAGTCTTCCTATCGTCAACTTTTCTATAGAAAAGTCTTCCTATCGTCAACTTTTCTATAGAAAAGTCTTCCTATCGTCAACTTTTCTATAGAAAAGTCTTCCTATCGTCAACTTTTCTATAGAAAAGTCTTCCTATCGTCAACTTTTCTATAGAAAAGTCTTCCTATCGTCAACTTTTCTATAGAAAAGTCTTCCTATCGTCAACTTTTCTATAGAAAAGTCTTCCTATCGTCAACTTTTCTATAGAAAAGTCTTCCTATCGTCAACTTTTCTATAGAAAAGTCTTCCTATCGTCAACTTTTCTATAGAAAAGTCTTCCTATCGTCAACTTTTCTATAGAAAAGTCTTCCTATCGTCAACTTTTCTATAGAAAAGTCTTCCTATCGTCAACTTTTCTATAGAAAAGTCTTCCTATCGTCAACTTTTCTATAGAAAAGTCTTCCTATCGTCAACTTTTCTATAGAAAAGTCTTCCTATCGTCAACTTTTCTATAGAAAAGTCTTCCTATCGTCAACTTTTCTATAGAAAAGTCTTCCTATCGTCAACTTTTCTATAGAAAAGTCATCCTATCGTCAACTTTTCTATAGAAATGTCTTCCTATCATCAACTTTTCTATAGAAGTGTCCAGTGCTTGTCACTGGTTGCCTTCCGCCAAATGTTCTGCAGGGTTTGATGATGTATTTCATACATTTTCCCAACTGCATCTGTTATGCATTGAAAGAATATATGTTTTCTAAAGCGACAAATATTTAGTGTTGTCTTAGGGCCGAATACTGTGCAATATCGATTTGTAATGAAAGGAAATGTTGTTTGATTTGTGTTATTCATCGTCACATTTTCATTACATATAAGCAAATATTGCAAATGTTTTTATCGTCGACTATAGAAAAGACTTTTAACTTTTCTATAAAAAAGACTTCCTAACGTTAACTTTTCTATAGAAAAGACTTCCTAATATCAACTTTTCTATAGAAAAGACTTCCTAACATCAACTTTTCTATAGAAAAGACATCCAAACATCAACTTTTCTATACAATAGACTTCCTAACGTCAACTTTTCTATAGAAAAAAATTCCTAACGTCAACTTTTCTATAAAAAAAATTCCTAATATCAAGTTTTCTTTAGAAAAAAATTCCTAACGTCAACTTTTCTATAGAAAAAATTCCTAACGTCAACTTTTCTATAGAAAAAATTCCTAACGTCAACTTTTCTATAGAAAAGACTTCCTAACCTCAACTTTTTTATAGAAAAGACTTCCTAACCTCAACTTTTCTATAGAAAGGATTTCCTAACGTCAACTTTTCTATAGAAAAGACTTCCTGACGTCAAATTTTCTATCGAAAAGACTTCCTGACGTCAAATTTTCTATCGAAAAGACCTCCTAACGTCAACTTTTCTTTCGAAAAGACTTCCTAACGTCAACTTTTCTATAGAAAAGATTTCCTGACGTCAACTTTTCTATAGAAAAGACTTCCTGACGTCAACTTTTCTATAGAAAAGACTTCCTGACGTCAACTTTTCTATAGAAAAGACTTCCTGACGTCAACTTTTCTATAGAAAAGACTTCCTGACGTCAACTTTTCTATAGAAAAGACTTCCTGACGTCAACTTTTCTATAGAAAAGACTTCCTGACGTCAACTTTTCTATAGAAAAGACTTCCTGACGTCAACTTTTCTATAGAAAAGACTTCCTGACGTCAACTTTTCTATAGAAAAGACTTCCTGACGTCAACTTTTCTATAGAAAAGACTTCCTGACGTCAACTTTTCTATAGAAAAGACTTCCTGACGTCAACTTTTCTATAGAAAAGACTTCCTGACGTCAACTTTTCTATAGAAAAGACTTCCTGACGTCAACTTTCTATAGAAAAGACTTCCTGACGTCAACTTTTTTATAGAAAAGACTTTATAACGTCAACATTTCTATAGAAAAGACTTTCTAATGTCAACTCTTCTATAGAAAAGACGTCAACTTTTGTATAGAAAAGTCTTCCTATCGTCAACTTTTCTATAGAAAAGTCTTCCTATCGTCAACTTTTCTATAGAAAAGTCTTCCTATCGTCAACTTTTCTATAGAAAAGTCTTCCTATCGTCAACTTTTCTATAGAAAAGTCTTCCTATCGTCAACTTTTCTATAGAAATGTCTTCCTATCATCAACTTTTCTATAGGAATGTCTTCCTATCGTCAACTTTTCTATAGAAATGTCTTCCTATCGTCAACTTTTCTATAGAAATGTCTTCCTATCGTCAACTTTTCTATAGAAATGTCTTCCTATCGTCAACTTTTCTATAGAAATGTCTTTCTATCGACAACTTTTCTATAGAAATGTCTTCCTATCGTCAACTTTTTTAAAGAAATGTCTTCCTATCGTCAACTTTTCTATAGAAATGTCTTCCTATCGTCATTTTTTGTTTACAAATGTCTTCCCATCGTCAACTTTTCTGTAGAAGTGTCTTCCTATCGTCAACTTTTCTATAGAAATGTCTTCCTATCGTCAACTTTTCTATAGAAATGTCTTCCTATCGTCAACTTTTCTATAGAAATGTCTTCCTATCATCAACTTTTCAATAGAAATGTCTTTCTATCGCCAAATTTTCTGTGGAAATGTCTTCCTATCATCAACTTTTCAATAGAAATGTCCTCCCATCGTCAACTTTTCTATATAATTGTCTTCCTATCGTCAACTTTTCTATAGAATTGTCTTCCTATCTTCAACTTTTCTATAGAAATGTCTTCCTATCGTCAACTTTTCGATAGAAATGTCTTTCTATCATCAAATTTTCTATAGAAATGTCTTCCTATCGTCAACTTCTCTATAGAAATGTTTGCCTATCGTCAAGTTTTCAATATAAATTTCTTGCTGACATTAATATTTTAAAAGCTACACCACCTTCACGTATTTTTTATTATAATATTTTATATTTCAATTAAAATTTTTGAAAACTTTAATCCTACTGCTTTTGGCATATTCAATCTAATCCAATTTGATTTAAAATTTAATTAAAATATAATTTATTTTTTTATTAAAAACAAGTTTTTAATTTAATAAATTTCAATTTGAATCAAGTGATTTTTTTACTTTTACATTTTATGACCCTGAAATTAAATCCACCATCAAACGGTGGCTAATACAATTTCAATTGTGGTAATTAATTAAAATAGTTTACCATTCAGTTATTTACTATTTTACATATGAGATGCAGGTAATTAAATCTTTGTTTGTATTTGCCTTTCGATAAAATCGAATGGTAGAATTTTTTATTTCAATAAATAAGAATTTTGCAGATTTTTTATAGCAGTTGATTAAATGCTATCCTGATAATAGTTAATGTTTGTTTGCCATAATAATAGCTACTTCTATGTAAATGAACATAAATTTATTAAATCTGCAAATAAATAATTATTTTATTAGATTAAATAGTTTGAGACTTAAAATTTTTCAAACTTAAGTTTAAGGTGTGGATTTGTTAAGAGAAAAAACAGATTGTTTTCTGTAAAATGTTTATATTTTACATGTTCTAGTTTCTAAAACTACATACAAAATCTGTTCTCGTAATGCAATTAAAGTATTACTTTTGATATGGGTTCTAGGTAACAAAAAAACAGTGGTTGGCAAAAATATGCAGACAAAAATTTAACGATAGGAACTAGAAGTATTCCTTAAGTTTTGCATAAGTTTTTTTTATTTAAGCAAAGTCCACGAAAGCTTTTCTATAAAAAATAACCTTTACTGT
This sequence comes from Stomorhina lunata, assembly GCA_933228675.1. Taxonomy (NCBI): domain Eukaryota; kingdom Metazoa; phylum Arthropoda; class Insecta; order Diptera; family Rhiniidae; genus Stomorhina; species Stomorhina lunata. The sequence continues at coordinate 94,840,690 of OW121744.1, forward strand.
CTGAATTTTTTTTAAACCTCTGTTTGCACAGATTTTTTTCAAAGTAAAACTTAAAGCGACATGTAAAACATGTGAGTACCCAAACTACGTGTAATCAACACTTAATATGGTATAAATAAACATTTACTTTGAATGTATAAACATTAGGGTGGTATCAAAATGTTACAAATTTGGGTAAAACAAAATAGTATTAATTTTAAAGAAAAAATCATAATAACCAGTTTTTCAGATACTGTAGGTACTCATATTTCTTCAAATTCTTTAAATTTGCACCACCCTTCGCTAACGAAGTCATAAGTAAACTTAGCAAAAAAGTTTTAAGAAAAACTTTAATAGAATATATTTGTCTTCTCGTAAATGAATTTAAACTAGTTTTGAAGAAAGAAAAAAAAAATTAAAACTTCATGGCCAGTAATTGAAAATATTCGTCATGCATATGAGGTGGGCATGTTACATATTTATTATGCATATATTTTTATTGTTGCTGGCATTCTGCTGCTGCAACAACAACATGTTGTTGTCATATAACAAATGCAGTGAAAGATTTGCTTTAAACAGACATTTCTTGTAAAATAAACTATTAAAGTTATAAATAAAATTAAACGATTTACACTAGACCACATAAAACTTTTCTATAGAAAATTTATCACAGCTACAAGTTTTCTATAGAAAAATAATCACAACGAGAAGTTTTCTATAGAAAACTTATCACAGCGACAAGTTTTCTATAGAGAACTTATCTCAGCGACAAGTTTCTATAAGTTTTCTTTATAAAAGTTGTCACTGTGATAAGTTTTCTATAGAAAACTTGTCACTGTGATAAGTTTTCTATAGAAAACTTGTCACTGTGATAAGTTTTCTATAGAAAACTTGTCACTGTAATAAGTTTTCTATAGAAAACTTGTCACTGTGATAAGTTTTCTTTATAAAAGTTGTCACTGTGATAAGTTTTCTTTATAAAAGTTGTCACTGTGATAAGTTTTCTATAGAAAATTTATCACAGTGACATGTTTTCTATGGAAAACTTATCACAGTGACAAGTTTTCTATAGAAAACTTATCACAGTGACAACTTTTCTATAGAAAACTTATCACAGTTACAATTTTTTTTTATGAAAACTTATCACCGTGAGAACTTTTCTATAGAAAGATTATAAAAGTGATAACTTTTGTATAGAAAACATATCACAGCGAAAAATTTTCTATAGAAATCTTATTACATCGACAATTTTTTTATAGAAAACTTATCACAGCGACGACTTTTCTATAGGAAACTTTTTTATAGCAATAATTTATCATAAAACATATCATCGTCAACTTTTTTAAAGAAATGTCTTCCTATCGTCAATTTTTCAACAGGAATGTCTTCCTGTCGTCAACTTTTCTATAGAAATATTTACCTATCGTCAACTTTTCTATAGAAATGTTTGCCTATCGTCAATTTTTCTATAAAGATATTTGCCTATCGTCAACTTTTCTACAGAAATTTTTACATATCGTCAAATTTTCTATAGAAATGTTTGCCTATCGTCAACTTTGCTATAGAAATGTCTTCCTATCATCAAATTTTCTATAGAATGTCTTCCTATCTTCAACATTTATATGAAATATCTTCCTATCGTCAACTTTTCTGTAGAAATATTTGCCTATCGTCGAGTTTTTTATAAAAATGCAACTTTTCTATAGAAATGTCTTCCTATCGTCAACTATTCTATAGAAATGTCTTCCTATCGTCAACTTTTCTATAGAAATGTCTTCCTATCGTCAACTTTTCTATTGAAATATCTTCCGATCGTCAACTTTTCTATAGAAATGTCTTCCTGTCGTCAACTTTTCTATAGAAATATCTTCCTGTCGTCAACTTTTCTATGGAAATGTTTTCCTATCGCAACTTTTCTATAGAAATGTCTTCCTATCGTCAACTTTTTTATAGAAATGTATAGGAAGACATTTCTATAGAAAAGTTGACGATAGGAAGACATTTCTATAGAAAAGTTGCGATAGGAAAACATTTCCATAGAAAAGTTGACGACAGGAAGATATTTCTATAGAAAATCTTCCTATCGCAACTTTTCTATAGAAATGTCTTCCTATCTTCAACTTTTCTATAGAAATGTCTTCCTATCGTCAACTTTTCTATAGAAATGTCTTCCTATCGTCAACTTTTCTATAGAAGTGTCTTCCTATCGTCAACTTTTCTATAGAAATGTGTGCCTTTCGTCAACTTTTCTATAGAAATGTCTTCCTATCGTCAACTTTTCTACTGAAATATCTTCCTATCGTCAACTTTTCTATAGAAATGTCTTCTTATCGTTAAGTTTTCTATAGAAATGTCTTCCTGTCCTCAACTTTTCTATAGAAATGTCTTCTTATCGTCAACTTTTCTATGGAAATGTCTTCCTATCGTCAACATTTCTATAGAAATGTCTTCCTATCGTCAACTTTTCTATAGAAATGTCTTCCTATCGTCAACTTTTCTATAGAAATGTCTTCCTATTATCAACTTTTCTATAGAAATGTCTTCCTATCGTCAACTTTTCTATAGAAATGTCTTCCTATCGTCAACTTTTCTATAGAAATGTATTCCTATCGTCAATTTTTCTATAGAAATGTATTCCTATCGTCAATTTTTTTAATAAAAATGTATTGCTATCTTTAACTTTTCGATAGAAATGTCTTCATAGAATTTCGATTAGCATATTTAGCATTTCTCTTTGGTGTAAACGCTGTACTTTTAACTATTCATATGTGTAAATAATGTTAATTTTGTTTATTTTTTTTTTCTTACAGTAAAAATAATTGCACTAAAGAAAAACAAAATAAATTGATATTTATTATAAATGTTCTACTAGACTAGTTTTTTATTTAAAATAAAAAAATCAACAAATCTAAACAAAATAACTATAAGAAAAATATTATATTGAAAAATCGGTTTATATTCAAAATGGGTGGAGTTGTGTGCATTCAGACAATTCACACATGTTGTGTTAACAACTCTTGACTTGGCAAAAAAGTTAAGGCTATTGAGTGAATGGTCAGACAAAGACCAAAATTCATAATTACATTTATGGCAAGAAAAGTTGTTTCTTTTTTTTTAAGTCATAACGATTTCCAATCATTTGTCATTTCGTACATAATAATAACAAACTTTGATTATAAAATATGTTTTATTTTTAACCAGAAAAAATACAAGAAATTAATTTCTAGAATTTAAATAAGAAGAAAAATAAAATCTTTATTTTTTCTGGAAAAATTGCCGAAGAGAATTTTATATATTTATTTGTTATTCTATGCAAATTATTTCCAATCAGTTATCAAGTACACCTGCTGCCAGTCTGTGGTATTATAATTTATATTAAAAATCCTGCCTTCTTTTTGCCCCATTATTCCCTTTAAAGTTTGTGTGTAAAGTGTTTGCCAGAATATTTGGTTTTTTTTCTTTAATACTCGCACTGATTGGATTTCATTTTCTTCGGCTGTAGTTAAATCTGGCCAGTAGTAGTTAAAATGGCTTGGGGTCTGCTTAATGTGCATATTTATGAAAGCTTGTATTAACTAACGCCTTCACTTCCTGCAAAATTAGTCTATTTCAGATTAAGGGGAAGGTTCGATATCTAGCCTTTTTAAATAAATACAAAATCTTTAATTTTCTAAAATCTAAATATCCAAAAATATTTTTCTATAGAAAAAATGTCGATAGAAATATTTTTTTATAGAAAAAATTTCGATAGAAATATTTTTCTATAGAAAAAATTTCGATAGAAATATTTTTCTATAGAAAAAATTTCGATAGAAATATTTTTCTATAGAAAAAATTTCGATAGAAATATTTTTCTATAGAAAAAATTTCGATAGAAATATTTTTCTATAGAAAAAATTTCGATAGAAATATTTTTCTATAGAAAAAATTTCGATAGAAATATTTTTCTATAGAAAAAATTTCGATAGAAATATTTTTCTATAGAAAAAATTTTGATTGAAATATTTTTCTATAGAAAAAATTTCGATAGAAATATTTTTCTATAGAAAAGTTTTCGATAGAAATATTTTTCTATAGAAAAATATTCGATAGAAATATTTTTCTATAGAAAAATTTTCGATAGAAATATTTTTCTATAGAAAATGTTTCGATAGAAATATTTTTCTATAGAAAATGTTTCGATAGAAATATTTTTCTATAGAAAATATGTCGATAGAAATATTTTTTTATAGAAAATATTTCCATAGAAATACTTTTCTATAGAAAAAATTTCTATAGAAATAATTTTTTCCATAGAAATATTTTCAATACAAAAATTTTTCTATCGAAAAATTTTCAATAAAAAATTTTTTCAATAGAAAAATTTTCAATAAAAAAAAATTTTCTATAGAACAATTTTCAATAAAAAATTTTAAATAAAAAAATTTTTCGATAGAAAAGTTTTCAATAAAAAAATTTTTCGATAGAAAAATTTCAATAAAAAAATTTTTCTATAGAAAAATTTTCTATAAAAAAATTTTCTATAGAAAAATTTTCAATAAAAAAATTTTTCTATAGAAAAATTTTCAATAAAAAAATTTTTCGATAGAAAAATTTTCAATAAAAAAATTTTTCGATTGAAAAATTTTCAATAAAAAATTTTTTCTATAGAAAAATTTTCAATAAAAATTTTTTTCTATAGAAAAATTTTCTATAAAAAAATTTTTCTATAGAAAAAATTTCAAGAAAAAAGTTTTTCTATAGAAAAATTTTCAAGAAAAAAATTTTTCCATAGAAAAATTTTCAATAAAAAAATTTTTCTATAGAAAAAATTTCGATAGAAATATTTTTCTATAGAAAAAATTTCGATAGAAATAATTTTCTATAGAAAAAATTTCGATAGAAATAATTTTCTATAGAAAAAATATCGATAGAAATACTTTTCTATAGAAAAAATATCGATAGAAATATTTTTTTATAGAAAAAATTTCGATAGAAATAATTTTCTATAGAAAAAATTTCGATAGAAATATTTTTCTATAGAAAAAATTTCGATAGAAATATTTTTCTATAGAAAATATTTCGATAGAAATATTTTTCTATAGAAAAAATTTCGATAGAAATATTTTTCTATAGAAAAAATTTCGATAGAAATAATTTTTTCCATAGAAATATTTTCAATAAAAAAATTTTTCTATCGAAAAATTTTCAATAAAAAATTTTTTCAATAGAAAAATTTTCAATAAAAAAAATTTTTCTATAGAAAAATTTTCAATAAAAAAATTTTTCGATAGAAAAATTTTCAATAAAAAAATTTTTTGATAGAAAAATTTCAATAAAAAAATTTTTCTATAGAAAAATTTTCTATAAAAAAATTTTTCGAAAGAAAAATTTTCAATAAAAAATTTTTTCTATAGAAAAATTTTCAATAAAAAATTTTTTCTATAGAAAAATTTTCTATAAAAAAATTTTTCTATAGAAAAAATTTCAAGAAAAAAATTTTTCTATAGAAAAATTTTCAAGAAAAAAATTTTTCTATAGAAAAATTTTCAATAAAAAAATTTTTCTATAGAAAAAATTTCGATAGAAATATTTTTCTATAGAAAAAATTTCGATAGAAATATTTTTCTATAGAAAAAATTTCGATAGAAATAATTTTCTATAGAAAAAATATCGATAGAAATATTTTTCTATAGAAAAAATATAGATAGAAATATTTTTCTATAGAAAAAATTTCGATAGAAATATTTTTCTATAGAAAAAATTTCGATAGAAATATTTTTCTATAGAAAAAATTTCGATAGAAATATTTTTCTATAGAAAAAATTTCGATAGAAATATTTTTCTATAGAAAAAATTTCGATAGAAATATTTTTCAATAGAAAAAATTTCGATAGAAATATTTTTCTATAGAAAAAATTTCGATAGAAATATTTTTCTATAGAAAAAATTTCGATAGAAATATTTTTCTATAGAAAAAATTTCGATAGAAATATTTTTCTATAGAAAAAATTTCGATAGAAATATTTTTCTATAGAAAAAATTTCGATAGAAATATTTTTCTATAGAAAAAATTTCGATAGAAATATTTTTCTATAGAAAAAATTTCGACAGAAATATTTTTCTATAGAAAAAATTTCGATAGAAATATTTTTTTCTATAGAAATATTTTCAATAAAAAAATTTTTCTATAGAAAAATTTTCAATAAAAAAAATTTTCTATAGAAAAATTTTCAATAAAAAAATTTTTCTATAGAAAAATTTTCAATAAAAAAATTTTTCTATAGAAAAATTTTCAATAAAAAAATTTTTCTATAAAAAAATTTTCAATAAAAAAATTTTTCTATAGAAAAATTTTCAATAAAAAATTGTTTCTATAGAAAAATGTTCAAGAAAAAAATTTTTCTATGGAAAAATTTTAAATAAGAAAATTTTTCTATAGAAAAATTTTCAATAAAAATTTTTTTCTTTAGAAAAATTTTCAATAAAAATTTTTTCTATAGAAAAATTTTCAAAAAAAAAATTTTCAATAGAAAACTATTTCTATAGAAAAATTATCAATAAAAAAATTGTTTCTATAGAAAAATTTTCAATAAAAATTTGTTTCTTTAAAGTTCGTTTATGTGTCAAATAGCGCTTGATATTTGAGTAGAAGAGGTGAAATTTAAAAGTTCTTTCAAGTCTTTTAACAATGTTTAATGTTAGCTATACTTCCCTTCTTTTGATGCTGCCAACAAGTAGATTTAGTATTTAAAATCATACAAGATATTTTGTTCATTTTTAATTTAAACTACAATGCAGTTGCTGCTACTTGTTGTAACAAATATTGCTTATGGTAATGCATGTTAACAAAGAACTTTACTTATACAGAAATCTCCTACCACTGCTGCTGCTGATGTTGCTACAATTATACTTGGGCCACAGCAGCTACAAAGCCAAGAAAGATACAAACACTCTTATTCTAATGTTTAAAATATATTGCAACGGAAGCTGTATTATGGCCTAAACTCTTAAATACAATATGTTGCCGACTAAACAGACAGTTTGCCACAACCAGAAGACTAAACCCCAGTATTAGACAACAAAATTGTAACAACCAGAAGTTAAGAAGAACAACTACAACAACTCGACAACTTAAAAACATACATGCAACATCATAAACAACAACGAAATGGCAAACCCAACACCAACAGTTGAGAACAATTTAACAGTCGAGTGAAATTAAACCTTTGAAATGTAAATTATGTAACAAAAGTATACAATTTCAGACAAATGGTAATTAACTATAACATCAGGCTATATAAAATCGTCTCAAACAATCTATATATATATATATATGTATGTATCTACTCGTATGTATAGCTCCTTTAGCCAAACAGCAACACTTTCAGTTAACGTTTGAAATATATGGTAATAATATTGTCGCTAAAAGGTGTAAAAGTTTTTTACTCCTTAGAGCTTTTATCTTTATGGCAAAAGAGGGTTGTTATTAATTAAAAATTTGCAAAGCTATTTTAGAATATTAAAAGTTTGAGTAAAATGAATTTGCTTGGGTGTTAAAATTTTGTCTAGTTTAATTATTTTGTAAGGAATATTTTAATTTTGTTTTTTTCTGTTTCAGTTTATACAGATCAGCAACACATGTTGCCTGCCAGAGTAATTGATGATTTTTCATTAAACTTGGAATGTTAACCATTGAGGACACATGTTATGCTACATGTTATTTTTAAATTGCAAATAAATATTTATGAATGTGGGTGCTATTGGGGAAGATTAAAGGGATTTGGTCTGGTATTTACTATGCAAAAATTTATTGCAAATTGATTATATTTAATTGAGTATTTTCAAAAGGAAATTTAATTTAATTGCAATTTGTTAGCATTTGTAGCGTCGATTAGCTTTAAAAGGGTGAAATGTTAAAAAATTGTGAAAACCAAAGTTAGGAAAATTTTACCCTTTTTAATTGAGAGTGTCATTCCGTTTTTGGCTCATTTACATTTTCAGTTTTAAAAACGGAATATTCAGTTGTTTTCAAAAAAATTACTGGCAAAAATTTAAACTACATTTTTAGTATAAAAAACGGAAATTTTCATTTATTTTTAAAAAATTGAATGGTAAAAAAACTACGTAAAATTTCCCTAAAACGGACAATTTTCATTTGTTTTTGTAATTAACGTAATATAAAAGACGAATTCATAAAAAGGTTATATCCTTTAAGGCATCAAAAAACGAAACAGACAAAGCAAAGTTTGTTGTTTGCTTAGGCCATACCCCGTAATAGGCGGCCAGTATTATAAAAAGTTTCTTAAGTAAGCAAACCTAAGATACTTAAGGAAAAACAATAATTAAACAAATACGAATTATATTTGATACAATAATTGAAAAAATATATAAAAACCAAACAACTGATATTTTCAAATGTTACGGATTTTCAGTATTTTTTTGTAGGTTGTTTATTAAACAAATGTATAAATATGTTAAAAATCAATTTTCATGTAAATTTAAATGAATATTCATTTGAAAACAATATAACCGAAAATTTCCTAAACAACATACAATCAGTTACTTTAATTTCCTGAGTGATATACAAATTTATCGAAATCGGTTAACATTTAACCACATACCCATACAAAATACTGACGGAAACTGCCTAAATTCGATCTAAAATTCACTTTTATAGTAGCATATACAATTTCATCGAAATCGGTTCAAATTTAACCATAACTCCCGTACAAAACACTCCCATGCGAAAACAGCCTAAGTGACACATAAAATATACTTAAATGTCAATAAATGATAAACTTTAGTAGTTATGGCCACTAAACTTATCACAAGGAAGTTTTATTTCAATGCCAACCAGTGCGCGAAATGTTGTCACAATCCATCACCATTTGACCATAGCCCTCATATAAAAACTTACGGAAACACAAAAAATACCAAATATATGGGAGATAAGCTCCTAAGCGAAAAGTGCTAGACGGACAAAATTTGACTAAATTATTATCGATATCTTTAAAAAGTTGTGTATTGAAAATATGAGAAATCGGTTCACATTTAGTTAGAGCTCCCATATAACTCTGGCCCAGGCATCACATTAATGCTGATAAATTAAAGCTTTAAGCTCATGTCAATATGGTAAAATGCATTAAACATCAGATACTGCTTTGACTAGGATACGTAGTGCAGATATCAGACTAATATTTCTATAGGTTGCAAACATTAGTGAAAAAATCCATTAAATTAAAAATCTATAAACTATTTATGGTAAAGTGTATAACTTATTGTTGTCAGTCAAACCCGAACTATCTATACTTTGTTTTAATTTTTAAAGATGATTTTTTTTTTAATTTATAAAGATGATTATTAAGCCAAACGAAAAGCATTTAACAACTAATTAATGTAAAACCATACCAGGGCCCTATTTCACTAAACTACAATTCTACAAGTTTACAAGTTACAATTACAAGTCTAATTCTTACAAGTGCCGTTCAATTGTGTTTCATTAAAATTTACACAACAATTGTAGCTTTTTGGACTTGTAAACTACAATTTCTACAATTACAATTTCTACAATTATAATAAAATAAAATTGGGATGCAGTTTTTGCCTGGGTTTCCTGCTAAAAGGTAATAACTGTATTCAATTCCTACTCACACCTCCTAGTGGTACATCCTGGAAACCTGAGCAACCTAGTTGAAGATGCGGTAAATAACCCGAGTCGGATTCTAGGTCAGGGCCAAAGTGAGAGGGAGTAATCTTGGAGCCATTAAGACGTATTTGGTCTAAGGGTCTAAGATAATTGTACTATGTAAAGTACGGAACTGTAGCGTCTGTTCAACATGTTAGTTGCGGCTACAAGCGGGTGTCTGTTTCGGATCGAGCGACTCGCTTTACAAACATGGCTCTTGTCTTTGAACTTATCATCCATCGACTTAACACTTACGATGAAAAGAAACAACATAACAGAATATACTACTCCAAGGGGTAATCATGCGAGAAATCCCCCTGCTACGGCAGCTGGCACAAGGAATTTGGAGGTGCCTGAAATATTATGAATTATTTTAGAAAAAGTTTTTTGTTTTCCGATCCACCATGGGCTCATTTTTTTTGGTTTTGATATTTTGTTGTCTACACTATTATCCACATTTTAGAAAATGACAAAGAAAATGGAAGATATGCTTTTTGAGGTATCCTTGAGTCAAGGACATCATTGATTTTCCTTGTTCTGCATACATGATTATATTTTCATATCATTCACCACTATAGGTGGAAAGCGTATTATAAGTTTGGGTTGATGTATGTAACGCATAGAAATATTGGTTTTAGACCACCTTTAGTATACCAATGGACTTAGAATTCATTCCTGAGTCGATGTCAGTCCGTCCGTCCATCTGGCTGGACCCCCATGTAAACCTTGTAATCAAACAAAATAAGTAAATGGTCATTAATATTGATTTGATGTTGTGTTAATTTTAACTAATTTTTATTAAAAGATAGTTAAAAACCAAATTTGAATTCAATTTATCATTCACTTGTAAATTGTAAAATTTTTTTTGAGAGTCTCAGTCGACCCTATGCTTTTTTTCTACAATTCTACAAGTGTACATGTACAAATTTAGAATTGTGCAACAAAACCACTTGTAGAAGTATGACTTGTAAACTTGTGAATTGTAAAAATTACTTGTAGCTACAAACTTGTAATTGTATTTTAATGAAACACAATTTTTTACAAGTTTACAATTTTACAGGCAAAAACACTTGTAATTGTAGACTTGTAGCTTAGTGAAATAGGGCCCAGGTTACGATTTCGAATTTTGTTCAAAGTAAATACTAGGGACACCACTTAGATACTTTTAAATGTTGAACTATAAATCTAGTGCAACCGAATTTAGTCCAAATATTTTACCAACAATACCAACTAGCGTAACAACTTTTTTTGAATTTGGTCCACATTTTGAATTAGCTGCTTCCTCGTAGATATATGAGAGATATTTCTAAGTTTACCACAACTTGATGGTGGGTATATAAGATTCGGAGTGGCCGAATATAACACTCTTACTTGTTTTTTTTATACTTTAAATACTTATACAAAACAAACCTATTTGATAGCCTTTAAGATAAGACATATTTTATACAAAACCACCTCGCTTCAGCTTCAGGCTCTATTGTTAAGTTTTTAAATAGCTTTAAATTTCTTTTAAGCCCTTTTGTAAATCCATCATACTTACACTAAATACTCACTGGTGGCCTTAAATATTATGAAATCTCACTCCCAATCTCCCCCCCTTTCACTTACAAAAGCCGAAAATTAAAGTTTAATCTGTTGTAAAAACTATTTACGAAATGCAGTTACGCATGCTCACACCTTATACAATTTTGAAAAATTAACAATAAAACTACCACCACCATCAGCAGTCAAAAATAGACAGTCGTCAGATATCAAAAATTAGCCACTCATACAAAGACTTGCTTTGATTTTTGATCTACTTGCTCTATAATAAAAAGAGAAAGAAAACCAAAACAAAATTTCCAAAAAAAAAAAAAAAACTAATGATAAGTGTTCGAAAATGCATTAACGCCCCATCGAAAGCCAAAGGCTGGTTAGTATTAAAACAGATACGAAGAGCTGGCAGCCGCTCATTCAACAGAGCTCACACACATATAGTATTTAGGCTTGTGACAGTTTTACGATCATAAAACTGTCAAACAAATTGACAATCAAAATTCATAAAATATATAACTCTGCCATGGAAGGGAGTGTGATTGTCTGTCTTTCTATACATCTGTATAATGTATAAGCTTAACAAATGGACCACCTACCAGACATTAGATAGACACAGAGACGGCCTGACTGAAAGCATAAAAGTGTTATAGAAAATATTTCTTTAAACATAATATTGATTTTTAGGAAATAAACGCCTTTTTATGGGTCTCTGATTTTTCATTTTTCAACACAGACAGACCCATTTTCTCTGCATAAAATTTTAATAAAAACAATTTATTTCTTTAATTTAAAAATTTTTTGATAATTTTAATTAAAGAAATCAATACAAAAAGTCCATTTATTTTATGATCCAAGTGCTGATAAAAATTTATTATAATCAATTAAAGTTGCTTTTCGATATTTGATTGATCATAACAAATTCAATTTCATGAAATATTTTAAGGGCTCGCTGTGGTTTTTATTATATGTTTGTTTTTGGTAATGAAAAATTGTTACTTCTGATTTCTTGATCGATCAAATGACAAACGGCATTCAAAACAATGCTAGAGATTTTCACTGCTAATGGCTCTTATATAATTATATATGCCATAAAAATTGTGGGTAAACAAATTTTGTGGCCTTTTTACAACTCAAAGCTAATAAAAGTGAAAGGGTTTCGCTGTTCGAGATGATCAATGACTTTAAGTATTAGAATGTGGCAGGTGGGTTTGGAAATTTTTGTAGCAAAAAGTAAAATTTTCAATCTAAATTGATTTTTGTTAAAAATCTTATCTGGACAATATATTGAAAGCTAAAAGTATTTCTTTATAATTTTCTCTTTTTTTAATAATAAGCTATCACGTTGAGGCCTTAGTAATGAATATTAGTCTAAAACCTATGTATATAAACTTATACCGATCGACTCAGAATCACATACGATTTAAAGATATCCGTCCAGCTGGATGTAAATAAGAAATTTTTGATAAATTTTCTATCAAAAATTTTTGAAAAATTTCCTATAAAAAATTTTTGAAAAATTTCCTATAAAAAAAGGAATTGAAAAATTTCCTATAAAAATAAGAAATTTTTGAAAAATTTCCTTTAAAAATAAGAAATTTTTGAAAAATTTCCTATAAAAATAAGAAATTTTTGAAAAATTTCCTATAAAAATAAGAAATTTTTGAAAAATTTCCTATAAAAATAAGAAATTTTTGAAAATTTTCCTATAAAAATAAGAAATTTTTGAAAAATTTCCTAAAAAAATAAGACATTTTTGAAAAAAATTCCCATAAAAATAAGAAATTTTTGAAACATTTCCTATAAAAATAAGAAATTTTTGAAAAATTTCCTATAAAAATAAGAAATTTTTTAAAATTTTCCTATAAAAATAAAGAATTTTTGACAAATTTCCTATAAAAATAAGAAATTTTTGAAAAAAATTCCTATAAAAATAAGAAATTTTTGAAGAATTTCCTATAAAAAAAAGAAATTTTTGAAAAATTTCCTATAAAAATAAGAAATTTTTGAAAAATTTCCTATAAAAATAAGAAATTTTTGAAAAAATTCCCTTAAAAATAAGAAATTTTTGAAAAATTTCCTATAAAAATAAGAAATTTTTCAAAAATTTCCTATAAAAATAAGAAATTTTTCAAAAATTTCCTATAAAAATAAGAAATTTTTGAAAAATTTCCTATAAAAATAAGAAATTTTTCAAAAATTTCCTATAAAAATAAGAAATTTTTGAAAAATTTCCTATATAAAAAAAAATTTTCTATAGAAAAAAGAAATTTTTGAAAAATTTTCTATACAAATAAGACATTCATGAAAAATTTCCTATAAAAATAAGAAATTTTTGAAAAATTTCCTATAAAAATAAAAAAATTTTGAAAAATTTCCTATAAAAATAAGAAATGTTTGAAAAATTTCCTATAAAAATAAGAAATTTTTGAAAATTTTCCTATAAAAATAAGAAATTTTTGAAAAATTTCCTATATTTCTTATTTTTGTAGGAAATTTTGCAAAAATTTCTTATTTTTATAAGAAATTTTTTTAATAATTTCTTATTTTTATAGGGTATTTCTAAAAAATTTCTCTTTTTGTGGGAAATTTTTCAAAACTTTCTTATTTTTTTGGTAGAAAAATTTCTTATTTTGATAGGAAATTTTTCAAAAATTTCTTATTTTTATAGGAAATATTTAAAAAATTTTTTATTTTTATAGACAATTTTTCAAAAATTTCTTATTTTTATAGGAAATTTTTTAAAAATATCCTATTTTTGTTGGAAATTTTTCAAAAATTTCTTATTTTTATAGGAAATATTTAAAAAATTTTTTATTTTTATAGACAATTTTTCAAAAATTTCTTATTTTTATAGGAAATTTTTTAAAAATATCCTATTTTTGTTGGAAATTTTTCAAAAAATTTCTTATTTTTATAGGAAATTTTTCAAAAATTTCTTAATTTTATAGGAAATTTTTCAAAAATTTCTTATTTTTATAGGAAAGTTTTCAAAAATTTCTTATTTTTATAGGAAACTTTTCAAAAATTTCTTATTTTTATAGGAAAATTTTTCAAAAATTTCTTATTTTTATAGGAAATTTTTCAAAAAATTCTTATTTTTATAGGAAATTTTTCAAAAATTTCTTATTTTATAGGAAATTTTTCAAAAATTTCTTATTTTTGTAGGAAATTTTTAAAAAATTTCTTATTTTTATAGGAAATTTTTAAAAAAATTCTTATTTTTATAGGAAATTTTTCAAAAATTTCTTATTTTTATAGGAAATTTTTCAAAAATTCCTTATTTTTATAGGAAATTTTCAAAAATTTTTTATTTTTATAATAAATTTTTCAAAAATTTCTTATCTTTATTGGAAATTTTTCAAAAATTTCTTATTTTTATAGAAAATTTTTCAAAAAATTCTTATTTTTATAGGAACATTTTCAAAAATTTCTTATTTTTATAGGAAATTTGTCAAAAATTCTTTATTTTTATAGGAAAATTTTAAAAATTTTCTTATTTTGATAGGAAATTTTTTATTTTTATAGGAAATTTTTCAAAAATTTCTTATTTTTATGGTAAATTTTTCAAAAATTTCTTATTTTTATAAGAAATTTTTCAAAAATTTCTTATTTTTATAGGCAATTTTTCAAAATTTCTTATTTTTATAGGAAATTTTTCAAAAATTTCTTATTTTTATAGGAAATTTTAAAAAAAATTCTTATTTTTATAGAAAATTTTTAAAAAATTTCTTATTTTTATAGGAAATTTTTGAAAAATTTCTTATTTTAAAGGATATTTTCCAAAGCTTTCTTATTTTTATAGGAAATTTTTCAAAAATTTCTTATTTTTATAGGAAATTTTTCAAAAATTTCTTATTTTATAGGATATTTTCCAAAACTTTCTTATTTTTATAGGAACATTTTCAAGGATTTCTTATTTTTATAGGAAATTTTTCAAAAGTTTCTTATTTTTATAGGAAATTTTTCAAAAATTTCTTATTTTGAGTGGAAATTTTTTCAAAAATTTCTTATTTTTATTGGAAATTTTTGAAAAAATTTCTTGTTTTTATAGGAAATTTTTCAAAAATTTCTTATTTTTATAGGAAATTTTTTAAAAATTTCTTATTTTTATAGGAAATTTTTCAAAAATTTCTTATTTTTATGCGAAATTTTTCAAAAATTTCTTATTTTTATAGGAAATTTTTCAAAAATTTCTTATTTTTATAGGAAATCTTTTAAAAATTTCTTATTTTTATAGGAAATTTTTCAAAAATTTCTTATTTTTATAGGGATTTTTCTTATTTTTGTGGAAAATTTTTCAAAAACTTCTTATTTTTATAGAAAATTTTTTAGAAGCTTATATTTTTCAAAGAAAATTTTAAAAAATTTCTTATATATTTTTTGATAGGAATTTTTCAAAAATCTCCAAGTTTTTTTTTAGGAAATTTTTTAAAATTTTCCAATTTTTATACAGTCTTTTAAAGCAAATATTCCTTTTCCTTGATTTAATCGTCTGAATAGCTTACCATAGAACTTTAAGCTCTTAAAACTTTGAACTTTTTCGTTAACAAATCTTTTTTGCCTAACTCCCTGAAATATGCAAATGCATATATACAAAGCATTCCATTTAACTGACCACCATCAAGCTTCCAACCATAACTAATTATTTTTTTTAACAAAACTATTCGTTTGAAAACTTTCAAACTAAAAATAATCAGTTAAGAAACTTGATGAACAACTTACATTCTCCAAAAAGCTCTATATCTCACACCCATATTACCATAAAGCCCATAAATACCATTAAGTTTTCACATAAAAAATTCTATTAAAGCATCTCAATGATTAACAATATTAACATTCACTTTTCGATTATTTTCAATTTTATTGTTAAAAATTTACATAATTATTTTCCTATATTACACGATGTAACTCAATATATTTTACACGTGAGTGTGTGAGACTATAGTCTACTATAAGGAAAGAAACTTTACTTTTTTGTTTTTTAAAGTGTGAAATTAACAATTAATTTTAACATTTACTATTATTAAACCATAACTAAATAACAAAAAAACTCTTGACTTTAAAGCAAAGACACCAACAGAATCAAGATGAAGCTGATGCTCGTGTAAACTAAGAAATAAGATATTATTAACTAAAAAAGTTCAATGACTTATACGAATATAAAAAAAAAACTTTACATGACAACTTTTTTTTTCCTCCACTAAACTTGAACAAATTTTACATGAAAACAACTAAAGTTAACATGATCTAAACGCACATAAATATTTACTCTGATACTTCCCATTAGAACATGGTAACTAAAGGACAGACATTCCTATGGACTAGCCTAAAAAAAGTGGCAAATACTCTTCTTTTTCTTCTTCTTCTACTTCATTTGCTTCCTAGTGGTATCGAACACCATCAGTTTTGTAAAAGTTATTGAAAGACTAGAACGAAACGCAATTTTCGCACCATCGTTTTGGGTGTAACATTAATTAGCCAAGCAGCCAACGAACGCAAGAATACTTATATATTGTAAAAGCGCTAGGCAAGCTCTAATAACAGCTAGAAGACAACAAAATTGTGTAACTTAACAATACAGGACAGGGATAAATAAACTTTCATGTATATAAACTACTTTTATAGTTATTTACAGACGACTAGACTAGTTTGGTGGTGGTCATTATAATGTATAGCTGGAGCTTTAAGTAAAGTTAAGTTAAGAATTTTATTTGTTTGGAGCATATACACTCGAGCTGATAATGTTAGTAAAATAGCCTTTTACTAACACTCAGTCTGAAAATAAAACTATTTATATACCTGTGGCTTGGTGCTAAAAGGGCCAATGTCAATTTTTAACTATTTTGAGTTAGTCATTGCATTAGATTATATTCTTTACCATCTTTTATTGGGCTCTAACAGCTAATCTTTTACTTAACACAGAACAGATTTATAAGAGTTTTCTTTATAAATTCTTAGTAAAATTATGAATTTACATATGAACCCTTATTTTGAAAGCGGATTAAGTCCATTTTTTTTTAAATTGAGATATAAAGGGTTTTGCGTTTTAATGTTTTTAAAAATATAGGTGACCAATTTTTGTAAATAAAATCTTAGGTTTTGATCAGAACCTATCACATTTTTTCCTTCATAAAAATAAATTAACAAAAACCATTTGAAAATGCGTTTTTAGCGGCTTGAATGGACTTATACCACTTTCAAACAAACATTTTAAAATATAAATTTTTTTAATTTAAAAATGTATAGGAAACCCAGTAAAACTTTTCATTACCAAATAATGAGTTAAACAGTTAAACTATTGAACACGAACTACTTACTCATTCGCTGTTTAAGTCATTACATTAACATGGGGATGTCATTGGAGGCAAGTACTTACCAATTGCAGAAAAGTAATGACTTGGGTAAGCAATTTGAAAGCAACAACAACAACAGCAATAACTTTTTTGTTGTTGTTTTATTAAAAACATATATTTTTAAACGAAATACAATTTTTTTTTTATGATCCCATTGGGGCTCGAACCCAGACCCTCCGACTGCTAGGCAGAGACTCTTCCACTGAGCTACTTCATATGTTGAAAACTTAGCAGCTTATAATTAATATAAACAATTTTTATTTTTAGATCCAAAATCATGTGACAATAACTTTGTTTTTCCCTGCTTTTTTTGCTTTGTTGTAATTTTTAGAAAAATATTTTTATAAGATTTTATTGTAAATGTTTAATGCATTTAATAAACAATAAAGAAGTTTTTTTTAATTATTTTAAAACTTAAACAATTTAAATCTTCTTTTTTTGTATAAGTTTTTACATAAGATTGACTCTTACTTACTTAAATGTTACAACCTGTTAAGGTCAAAGTCCGAGCATATTTTAGAATTCCATGGATTTCGATCTTGTGCGAATATTCTCCACTCTTATTGGCCAAGCTGTGAAAAATGTTCCTCTACTTGGTCTTTCTATCGAAGTTTCGGACATCCTTCTCTAACATTAATTCTAATTTTATCCTCTTCATAGCATTTTTTTTTTCAAGAGAGGGTTACTAGCCCGTAATCCTAACCCATTTTTATCGATATTATGGGACAACTCTCGGAACATGTTAACTCACAATATTAATGGGTGTTAAACTAGCTCCCCGGGTGATACCATGAGGGGGTGTGTGTCCACAGTTGAGATGAAGGATGACCCAGATAAGTTGGGCTTACCAAGTTAAGACCAATTAGAATCGTGTTTGGTATTCAACATCCCCTACATAATCAAAATTAACTCATGATGGTATTTTTTTATTAATGTTAGTTTTACAAATTTTTTTTACAGAAGATAATATTTAAGTTCTTAAAATTCAAAAATCATTTAAAAAGACTCTTTTAATAAAAAACAAACTAAAAAAAATTGTTGCCCTTGGTGGGATTTGAACCGGGGCCATTCAGTTTAAATTACCATCTTAATTACAAATAAGTACTTCTGTAATAACTTATTATTTATTCGGATGGTATGTTGTAGTCGTTACAAGGTAACCAGTTATCAGAGTACTTGCCATTACCAAAGTTTTGCTGGGAAACATATAAAATTTAAATTTTTGGTTTCGTATGAACAAATTTTTACTTTTGAATTAAAAAATGTATGAGACTTAATCAACTTTGAAATCAAAAAAAAAAAAGGAAAAATTACGTTTCAAAAAATTTTTCTAAACATTTTTCATAGCAAAATTCCTATAAAAAATTAATTTTAGAAAAAACTCCTATAAAAAGTAAATTTTCGAAAAAATTCCTATAAAAAGTAAATTTTTAAAAAATTTCCTATAAAAAGTAAATTTTTAAAAAATTTTCTAAATAAAATTAAATTTTTGAAAAATTTCCTAAAAAAAGTAAATTTTTAAAAAATTTCCTATAAAAAGTAAATTTTTGAAAAATTTCCTATAAAAAGTAAATTTTTCGAAAATTTCCTATAAAAAGTAAAATTTTTGAGAAATTTCCAATAAAATGGAAATTTTTGAAAAATTTCCTATAAAAAGTAAATTTTTGAAAAATTTCCTATAAAAAGTAAATTTTTGAAAAATTTCCTATAAAAAGTAAATTTTTGAAAAATTTCCTATAAAAAGTAAATTTTTGAAAAATTTCCTATAAAAAGTAAATTTTTCAAAAAATTCCTATAAAAAGTAAATTTTTGAGAAATTTCCAATAAAATGGAAATTTTTGAAAAATTTCCTATAAAAAGTAAATTTTTGTAAAATTTCCTATAAAAAGTAAATTTTTTAAAAATTTCCTATAAAAAGTAAATTTTTAAAAAATTTCCTATAAAAAGTCAATTTTTGAAAAATTTCCTATAAAAATTAAATTTTTAAAAAACTTTCCTATAAAAAGTAAATTTTTGAAAAATTCCTGTAAAAAGTAAATTTTTGAAAAATTTCCCATAAAAAGTAAATTTTTGAAAAATTTCCGATAAAAATTAAATTTTTGAAAAATTTCCTATAAAAAGTAAATTTTTGAAAAATTTACTTTTTATGAGTAAATTTTTCAAAAATTTCCTATAAAAAGTAAATTTTTGAAAAATTTCCTAAAAAAAAGTAAATTTTTGAAAAATTTCCTATTAAGAGTAAATTTTTAATAAATTGAAATCATTCCGCAAAATTTTCATTATTTAAGCCCTTCACTACCATCCGTGGAAAGGGTGCTGATGTATGTAATGCATAGAAATATTTGTCTTAGACCCACCTTTTCGATTTAGCGATGTCAGTCCGTTCGTCTGGCTGTACGGCGGGCTAAACCCCTATGTAAACCTTGTAATCAAACTACAGGTCGCAATTCTAAAGATAATTTGATGAAATTTGGCACAGATCATTTTTGTGATAATGGAACCATGGCTATTGAAATTCGTCAAAATCGGTCCATTATTTATGGTATCTCCCACAGGTCGCACTTCCCTGAATTGATAAATTGTCCACAAATATCAATTTTTTTCATGAAATGTAAAGTATATGTATATACTATATGTGCTAATGTTAACCAAAATTACTGTACCAAATTTCGCTGAAATCAGTCCACATTTGACCATAGCTCCCATACAAACTCTTCTGTCAAAACTAAATGAGACAAAAATTAGTAAAACGCTCGTAAATCTGAAGATAATGAGAATTTTGAGTTTATTTTTTGCGTACATAATTTCTGTAAAAACTGTAATCAATTTGCTAAATTTCGAGATAATCCGTCCACGTTTGACCCTAGCTTTCATATAAGTCCAAATGACGAAAACAGCTTAAATATATAAGTTTTGAGAAAATGTTTGTTTGACAGCAAAATTTAGCAAATATTTGTCTTTATACAGGACCTTAGTGGTGAAGGGTGTCGTATAGTCGAGCTTGTCCGACTATAGCACTTTCTTACTTGTTCTATGTAAATTTATAGTAACATTATGAATTTATATAGAAAATAAAAACTTTAAATCAAATATTCTCAAAACTATATTTTTTGACATTGGCCCTTTTAGCACCAAGCCACAGATATATTTTCTTATACTTATCGCTTGTCTGTTGATGTGACTTTAATCTTTTACTCAGACAATCTTCTTATACCAAAGACTTTACAATATAATTATGTTGAACTTCCACACATTGATAGGCGATATGGTCGCTTTGATAAGTCCCACAAAAAAGAGACTCACTCTAATTCGGAATTATTGTCTTGTTAATCTATACTAGTCATATAGCCTATACCAGCCTTATACTCAGAATGTAGTCTTATGTTTACTCATCCCATATTTTAACCAACATTTTTTCTCGGGTGTAACCTCTGGTAGTCTTTCTATGTTTCTGCATACCAACTATTCACATATGCTTAATGCGTATTCAAAGAATTATTTATGTTTATTTACGCGTCTGTGTCTTACTTATTCTTGTGCCAAAATCATATAAAAATTGTTGGGTCCACAGACTCTTTATAACTTCTATTTATGTTTTTATACCCACCATCAAAAAGAATGGGGGGTATATTGAGATTGTCATTCCGTTTGTAATTGATTGAGCGATGTCCGTCTGTCTGTCTGTCTTTCTGTCTGTTGAAATCACGATAACGCCTAAACGAAAGGAGCTAGCTCACTGAAACTTAGTAAAAATATTCTTCATCTTTGAGAAATTGGGCAAAATCGGTTCACATTTGACCATAGCTCCCGTATAACCTCGTCTAGGCTAATCGCTTATTTGTTAATAAATGACAAATTATAGCAGCTATAATGACAAATATATAGAAGTTTTACATTAGCCCTAGACAGCGTGTAAAATTTCATCAAAATCGGTTTACATTTAGCCATAGCTCCCATACAAAAAACTTACGAAAACAGCCTAAATTTCACCTAAAATACACTTAAATGCCAATAAGACAAGAAAGTCTTATGCCAATGCCAGCCAGTGTGCAAAATTTTGTCGCAATCGGTCACCATTTGACCTAGCTCCCATATAAAAAACTTACGAAAACACAAAAATTCAAAAAGAAAAGGGGATTTATGTCCGTCTGTCCGTCAGATAAAATCGTGATAGCTCCTTAACTACAAGAGTTAGTAAAATTAAATTAAGCACAAGGAAGTCTTATGTCAATGTCAGCCAGTGTGCAAAATTTTGTCACAATCGGTCACCATTTTACCATAGCTCCCATATGAAAAACTTATGGAAACACAAAAATACATAAAGAAAGGTTGTTTATGTCCGTCTGTCCGCCAGATAAAAGCTCGATAGCGCCTTAACGAAAAGAGCTAGAGAGACAAAATTTTACAAAAGTATTTTGAATATCTTGAAAAAGATGTGTGTTGAAAATGGACAAAATCGGTTCAAATTTAGTTAGAGCTCCCATATAACCCCGCCCCGGGAAACACATTAATGCTGATAAATTGAATACAATTGTAATAGCTATGACGATTAAATTTAAAATAGGGAAGTTTTATGCAATTTTTGATCAGTTTATCAAATTTTATAGGAATCAGTCCATATTTGACTTTAGCTTTCATATACGGAAACCAAAAATTTTAGCAAAGGCCAGTTAAAAGCTTTTAAATTAGAAACTATGATAGCTATGGCCACTAGCAAGAATAAGCTCTATATATATACCAGCCAGTGTGTAAAATTTTGTTACAATCGGTCAACATTTGGCTATAATTCTTATATATATAGCATCCCCTTTTTATATCTACAATCAAAAAGATTTGGAGGTACATTCATTATATTAAGATTGCACCTATGAAATTAGATAGGCATCAATCAATGTTCAGCCCAGACTTTATATATGATGAATGCATTAGCAACTTCTAACGAAATATATGGACCTGCCGTATTACTATTAACGTGTTTAGCCTAACTACATATTTACGAAAAGTATTTAACAACTTATTAATGTAAAACTATACCCGGTTATGAGACCGAATTTTGATCAAAGTAAATACTGGGGAAACCACTAAAATATTTTTAAATGTAAAATATTTTTTAAATGTAAAGCTACGGCAGCCGAATTTAGTCCAAAGGTTTTACCAACAATACCAATTAGCTTAGCGATTTTTTCAGTATTGGTCCAGATTTTGAATTAGCTGCACCCTTGTAGATATATAAGATATATTTCTAAATTTAACACAACTTGATGGTGGGTATATAAGATTCGGCACAGCCGAATATAACACTCTTACTTGTTTTTTTCCATGTGATCTACATCATATAATAAAATACTTCTGGAACATATTCAAACATTCATCCATTTGCAATCTATAGACCAATAATGACTACCTGTGGTGTTTTACCACTTTTTATGAAGAACTAAAGCAACTCCAGATTTCTATGAAGAATTTCATTGTGGAAGATGAGAAAAAAAAACAAAGAATTGATGGTTTAGAATATTTGATCGTGTTATGATATTGCCAAGTTTCTGCTCTGGTTGGGTCTAGTCCATGCATTTCTTGTATTATTAAATTTTCTGCATTATGATTTTTTCTGGTTATTTTAAGCAAATATCTGAGCGATACTGACTTTATATAGAAAAATATTTAGTAACTTTTTTATACTCCTTTACTTCCTTAAAGAAACTAGAACTGTATTTAAAACGACAGTTCATAAATCATAATTTAGACATGGTTTGATTATGAAGTTTTTTTTTTTAGATGTGAATATCTTTTAGATACTCTTCTCCTTTTTTTGCACCTAGAAAAACAGTCATCATCAATTAATATGCAGGTGGTATGAGTTATAAAATATAATGAATTTATATACATATAAGAAATATTGAATAGTTTAGACAATATGGTTATATTCTCAAGAAAAGAAGTTTTATTCTTGAAAAAAAATATGACATTTTCTACATTGTAACTACATAGTTTAAATAACAACATAGTAGCACTTTATATGGCATAAATGATTCTTTTCGAAGAATAGACTTAATGTAAAGAAAATTAAGAAAGTTTTCAAAATCAAATTATATTAACAAAATCCTCCATAAACACAATTTTTAAAAATATCTTTTTTAAGTTTTCAAAATTATTATATTTATTTTTATAGGAAAATTTTCAAAAATCTCTTATCTTAATAGGAAATTTTTCAAAAATTTCTTATTTTTTAGGAAATTTTTCAAATTACCTAATTTTATAGGAAATTAACAAAAAATTCTTATTTTTATAGGAAATTTTTTAAAAAATTTCATATTTTTAAAGGAAGTTCTTCAAAAATTTCTTATTTTTATAGGAAATTTTTAAAAAATTTCTTATTTTTATAGGAAATTTTTAAAAAATTTCTTATTTTTATAGGAAATTGTTCAAAAATTTCTTATTTTTATAGGAAATTTTTCAAAAATTTCTTATTTTTATAGGAAATTTTTCAAAAATTTCTTATTTTTATAGGAAATTTTTCAAAAATTTCTTATTTTTATAGGAAATTTTTCAAAAATTTCTTATTTTTATAGGAAATTTTTCAAAAGTTTCTTATTTTTATAGGAAATTTTTCAAAAATTTCCTATTTTTATAGGAAATTTTTCAAAAATTTCTTATTTTTATAGGAAATTCTTCAAAAATTTCTTATTTTTATAGGAAATTTTTCAAAAACTTCTTATTTTTAAAGAAAATTTTTCAAAAATTTCTTATTTTGATAGGAAGTTTTTAAAAAATTTCTTATTTTTATAGGAAATTTTAAACAAATTTCTTATTTTTGTATGAAATTTTTAAAAATTTCTTGTTTTTATAGAAATTCTTCAAAACTTTTTTATTTTTATAGGAAATTGTTCAAAAATTTTTTATATATAGGAAATGTTTCAAACATTTTTTAATTTTATAAAACATTTTTCAAAAATTTCCTATTTTTCTGGAAATTTTTCAAAAATTTCTTAATGAAACTTTTCAAAACATCACTATTTTTATAAAAAAATTTTCAAAATTTCTTATTTTTATAGAAAATTTATAAACAAATTTTTCTTTTTTATAAATTTTTTTTTAATATTTCTTATTTTTAAAATTTTTTTAAGTTTATACAAAAATTTTCAAAAAGTTCTTATTTTTATAGGAAATTTTTAAAAAATTTCTTATTTTTATAGGAAATTTTTAAAAAATTTCTTATTTTTATAGGACATTTTTCAAAAATTTCTTATTTTTATAGGAAATTTTTCAAAAATTTCTTATTTTTATAGGAATTTTTTCAAAAATTTCTTATTTTTATAGGAAATTTTTCAAAAATTTCTTATTTTTATAGGAAATTTTTCAAAAATTTCTTATTTTTATAGGAAATTTTTCAAAAATTTCTTATTTTTATAGGAAATTTTTCAAAAATTTCTTATTTTTATAGGAAATTATTTAAAAATTTCTTATTTTAAAAGGAAATTACTCAAAAATTTATTATTTTTAAAGGAAATTTTTCAAAAATTCTTTCATTTTATAAAAAAAAAATTTCAAAAATTTCTTATTTTTATTTGAAATTTTTAAAAAATTTCTTATTTTTATAGAAAACTTTTCAAAATTTTCTTATTTCAAAAATTTCTTATTTTTAATGGAAATTTTTCAAAAACTTCTAAATTTATAGGAAATTTTTCAAAAATTTCTTATTTTTAAAGGAAATTTTTCAAAAATTTCTAAATTTATAGGAAATTTTTCAAAAATTTCTCATCTTTATAGGAAATTTTTCAAAAATTTCTCATCTTTATAGGAAATTTTTCAAAAATTTCTTATTTTTATAGGAAATTTTTCAAAATTTCTTATTTTGATAAAATTTCTTATTTTGATAAAATTTCTTATTTTGATAAAATTTCTTATTTTGATAAAATTTCTTTTTTTTTATAGGAAATTTTTCAAAAATTTATTATTTTTATAGGAAATTTTTCAAAAATTTCTTATTTTTATAGAAAATATTTCAAAAATTTCTTATTTTTAAAGGAAATTTTTCAAAAATTTCTTATTTTTATAGGAAATTCTTCAAAAATTTCTTATTTTTATAGGAAATTTTTCAAAAATTTCTTATTTTTATAACAAAATTTTTTTTTATTTCTTTTTTTTATAGGAATTTTTTCAAAAATTTTATATTTTTATAGGAAATTTTTCAAAAATTTCTTACTGTCATAGGAAAATTTTCAAAAATTTTATATAATTTTCATAGAAATTTTTTTTCAATTTCTTGTTTTTAGAAGACATTTTCAAAAATTTCTTATTTTTATAGGAAATTTTTCAAAAATATCTATTTTTACAGGAAATTTTTCCAAAATTTCTTATTTTTACAGGAAATTTTTCCAAAATTTCTTATTTTATTTTATTAAAAATTTCTTAATTTTTTAAGAAATTTTTAAAAAAATATTTATTTTTATAAGTAGATTTTCAAAAACTTCTTATTTATGTAGAAAATTTTTAAAAATTTTAACAGTCAATTTTTTAATAATTTCTTATTTTTATAGATATTTTTTTTTTTAATTTCTTAATTTTTAAAACCAATTTTTCAAAAAATTCCTACTTTTATAGCAATTAAAAAAAAAATTAATTTTTTTCTATAGATAAGCTTTTCTATTGTCAAGTCTTCCTATCGTCAACTTTTCTATAGAAAAGTCTTGCTAACGTCAACTATTCTATAGAAAAGTCTTCCTAAAGTCAACTTTTCTACAGAAAAGTCTTCCTATCGTCAACTTTTCTATAGAAAAGTCTTCCCATCGTCAATTTTTCTATAGAAAAGAAAATTGTCAAAATATTTCTATATTTAGAGTAAGTACTTAACTTCTTACTATAATATCACCTTTTTATGGAACTATATTTCTTAAGCTGCTCAAACCCCATTTCTTATTATTCGTTTCAGCACATTTCCAGGTTTTTCTTATTCATCACAATAAATCCGCTTAAAAATATATTAAAAACTGGGAAATTTAAAATTCACAAAATACTCCAACACATTTTTCTGAAATTACGCTTGAATGGATCTGATGGTTGTTTGGTTAGTTGAATGTTCTTTCCCGATTTTGTTTAACATTTTGTAAAAAAGAAATTAATGAAGTGCATAATGCCACTTTAAAAACTCACTTACAGACAAACGCCCATAAAAATGTATAGCAGCAAAAAAATATTCACAAAAAAACGAATAAAATTAAAACTGAAATAAAAATCAGCTACATCACTCTTCTTCAATACGGCACGTTACGGATCCAAAACTTTTAGAGAGGGGTTATGTATTAAGCTGCAAAAAAAAAAAACACATGTCACAGATTTGTTTCACTTACGGAAGCTGCGTTTCAGCAAATTTGACTTTGCTGGTTGCCTTTAAAGCGTCAGATTGTTCCCAAAAGCAGAAGAAGTAGAAAATAATAAATGACAAAGTTATTACCCCTTCCGTTTGAGTTTTTTTGATTTCGGAGTGTTGTTAACTGGGTGGTAACATTATGCAAATTTGTGTCGTGTTTTTTGGTATTAAAATTTACACAGAAGTGAATTAAACAAAATATTAGCAAAAAATTTTAACAAAATCCCATAAAATAATGATGTATTTTTTCGAAATCTTAAGATATTTCTTTGTCTTTTTCAGAGACTCTTAAATACAAGAAAAACATAGCATTTGACAGCTACGTTTTGTTTTATTAGTATTTAACATTTAAAGACACGAAATGAGTGAGTGGCAAAAAAATTAAAGCACGAGATTGTCTTTTCCAACTAAAGCAGCTGAGGAGGAGTAAGAGAAGACTATAATCGTATCAAAAGCTTAAAACGGTAGATTTGGGTGAGCTACATCAAGTAACACAAAAAAACATATGCTATAACAGAAAAAAATTTCTATAAAAAATTAACAATTCTGAATATCTTCATTTAAAATATAAAAATTTTGAAAATTTTCTTATAAAAAGAGAAAGATTTTGAAAATTTTCATACAAAAATAGAAAAATTTTTAAAATTTTCCTATAAAAATAGAAAAAATGTTAAAATTTTCCTACAATAACAGAAAAACTTTTAAAATTTTCATACAAAAATAGAAAAATTTTGAAAATTTTCCTATAAAAATAGAAAAATTTTGAAAATTTTCCTATAAAAATAGAAAAATTTTGAAAATTTTCCTATAAAAATAGAAAAATTTTGAAAATTTTCCTATAAAAATAGAAAAATTTTGAAAATTTTCCTATAAAAATAGAAAAATTTTGAAAATTTTCCTATAAAAATAGAAAAATTTTGAAAATTTTCCTATAAAAATAGAAAAATTTAAAAAATTTTCCTATAAAAATAGAAAAATGAAAGAAATTAATTTTAGTTGAACCAGAATTTATGTTGATGATCGTGGGTTCGAGTCGGGCTCAGGTTCATGTCATAAATTATTTTTTTAATTTATGATTTTTAAATTAGATGAATAAATTTTAGGAATACTGAAAAAACTATGTGACACTTAGCAGTGTGGAATGCTGCATTTTCTGTCCCGCTACGGACTTCATCAGCACACTGTGTCACCAACTGTTAGATGCCAGTAGTTAAGATCATCTATTTAACTGAATTCTTAAGCGAAATTGAAAACGAGAATTATATTAACACTCATTTCTATTTCACCTATGACCATATGATCGATTCAGTTAGACGAACTTATCCACCATAGTTTTTTCCTTTATGTTTTGTATTCCTATCCTTTATTAATCTACATTTACTTTGTACTTTAACCAACTATCAGCTGGTAATGAAGACAAAGATTTTTGTTTTGACAAGTTTCTGTTTATTCTTTTACGTTAATGCAAATTTGAATTTAGTATCAACTTGAAAGAGTTAATGAAAACATGTAAATCGCGGTGCCCATGCAATTTAATTGAAAGAAATTAATTTTAGTTGAACCAGAATTTATGTTGATGATCGTGGGTTCGAGTCGGGCTCAGGTTCATGTCATAAATTATTTTTTTAATTTATGATTTTTAAATTAGATGAATAAATTTTAGGAATACTGAAAAAACTATGTGACACTTAGCAGTGTGGAATGCTGCATTTTCTGTCCCGCTACGGACTTCATCAGCACACTGTGTCACCAACTGTTAGATGCCAGTAGTTAAGATCATCTATTTAACTGAATTCTTAAGCGAAATTGAAAACGAGAATTATATTAACACTCATTTCTATTTCACCTATGACCATATGATCGATTCAGTTAGACGAACTTATCCACCATAGTTTTTTCCTTTATGTTTTGTATTCCTATCCTTTATTAATCTACATTTACTTTGTACTTTAACCAACTATCAGCTGGTAATGAAGACAAAGATTTTTGTTTTGACAAGTTTCTGTTTATTCTTTTACGTTAATGCAAATTTGAATTTAGTATCAACTTGAAAGAGTTAATGAAAACATGTAAATCGCGGTGCCCATGCAATTTAATTGAAAGAAATTAATTTTAGTTGAACCAGAATTTATGTTGATGATCGTGGGTTCGAGTCGGGCTCAGGTTCATGTCATAAATTATTTTTTTAATTTATGATTTTTAAATTAGATGAATAAATTTTAGGAATACTGAAAAAACTATGTGACACTTAGCAGTGTGGAATGCTGCATTTTGCTAAGTGTCACATAGTTTTTTCAGTATTCCTAAAATTTATTCATCTAATTTAAAAATCATAAATTAAAAAAATAATTTATGACATGAACCTGAGCCCGACTCGAACCCACGATCATCAACATAAATTCTGGTTCAACTAAAATTAATTTCTTTCAATTAAATTGCATGGGCACCGCGATTTACATGTTTTCATTAACTCTTTCAAGTTGATACTAAATTCAAATTTGCATTAACGTAAAAGAATAAACAGAAACTTGTCAAAACAAAAATCTTTGTCTTCATTACCAGCTGATAGTTGGTTAAAGTACAAAGTAAATGTAGATTAATAAAGGATAGGAATACAAAACATAAAGGAAAAAACTATGGTGGATAAGTTCGTCTAACTGAATCGATCATATGGTCATAGGTGAAATAGAAATGAGTGTTAATATAATTCTCGTTTTCAATTTCGCTTAAGAATTCAGTTAAATAGATGATCTTAACTACTGGCATCTAACAGTTGGTGACACAGTGTGCTGATGAAGTCCGTAGCGGGACAGAAAATGCAGCATTCCACACTGCTAAGTGTCACATAGTTTTTTCAGTATTCCTAAAATTTATTCATCTAATTTAAAAATCATAAATTAAAAAAATAATTTATGACATGAACCTGAGCCCGACTCGAACCCACGATCATCAACATAAATTCTGGTTCAACTAAAATTAATTTCTTTCAATTAAATTGCATGGGCACCGCGATTTACATGTTTTCATTAACTCTTTCAAGTTGATACTAAATTCAAATTTGCATTAACGTAAAAGAATAAACAGAAACTTGTCAAAACAAAAATCTTTGTCTTCATTACCAGCTGATAGTTGGTTAAAGTACAAAGTAAATGTAGATTAATAAAGGATAGGAATACAAAACATAAAGGAAAAAACTATGGTGGATAAGTTCGTCTAACTGAATCGATCATATGGTCATAGGTGAAATAGAAATGAGTGTTAATATAATTCTCGTTTTCAATTTCGCTTAAGAATTCAGTTAAATAGATGATCTTAACTACTGGCATCTAACAGTTGGTGACACAGTGTGCTGATGAAGTCCGTAGCGGGACAGAAAATGCAGCATTCCACACTGCTAAGTGTCACATAGTTTTTTCAGTATTCCTAAAATTTATTCATCTAATTTAAAAATCATAAATTAAAAAAATAATTTATGACATGAACCTGAGCCCGACTCGAACCCACGATCATCAAAATAGAAAAATTTTGAAAATTTTCCTATAAAAATAGAAATATTTTGAAAATTTTCCTATAAAAATAGAAAAATTTTGAAAATTTTCCTACAAAAATAGAAAAATTTTGAAAATTTTCCTATAAAAATAGAAAAATTTTGAAAATTTTCCTATTTAAATAGAAAATTTTTGAAAATTTTTCTAAAAAAATAGAAAATTTTTGAAAATTTTTCTATAAAAATATAAAAATTTTGAAAATTTTCCTATTAAAATAGAAAAATTTTGAAAATTTTCCTATCAAAATATAAAAATAGAAAGATTTTGAACATTTTCCAATAAAAATAGAAAAATTTTGAAAATTTTCCTATAAAAATTAAAAATTTTTGAAAATTTTCCTTGACAAATAGACAAATTTTGAAAAATTTCCTATAAAAATTGAAAACTCTTTAAAATTTTTCCATAATATTTGAAATATATTGAAAATGTTCCTATAAAAATAGAAAATTTGAAAAATTTTCCTATAAAAATAGAAAAACTTTGAAAATTTTCCTATGAAAATACAAAAAGATTCCAATAAAAATACAAAAGATTTCGAAAATTTTTCTATAAAAGTAGAAAATTAAAAAAAAATCCTATTAAAATAGAAAATTTTTAAACAATTTCCATTAAAATTTAAAATCTCCTATCAAAATAAAAAAAAATTAAAAATTTCCTATAAAAATAAGAAATTTTTGAAAATAAAAACTTTCAAAAATATAAAAATAAGAAATTTTAAAAAAATTTTCTATAAAAAAAAATTATAATTTGATTTTAAAAAATTTCCTATAAAAAAAAGAAATTTTTGAAAAATTTCCTATAAATAAAAAGTAATTTACAAAAAAATCTTATTAAAATAAGAAAATTTTTAAAAATTTGCTATAAAAATATGAAATTTTTGAAAAATTTCCTATAAAAATTTGAAATTTTTGAAAAATTTTCTATAAAAATAAGAAATTTTTGAAAAATTTTCTATAAAAATAAAAAATTTTAGAAAAATTTCCTACAAAAATCAGAAATTTTTGAAAAATTTCCTATACAAATAAGAAATTTTTAAAAAAATTCTTATAAAAATAAAATAATTTTAAAAATTTTCCTGTAAAAATAAAAAATTTTTTTTTTAATTTTCCTATGAAAATAGAAAAGTTTAAAAAACTTTCCTAAAATAGTAGACAAATTTTGAAAATGTTTCTATAAAAATACAAAACATTTGAAAATTTTCCTATAAAAATAGAATTTTTTGAAAAATTTCCTATAAAAATAGAAAAATTTTTGAAAAATTACCTTTTTAAAAATGTTTTATAAAAATAAGTAATTTTTAAAAACTTTCTATTAAAATAGAAAATTTTTGAAAATTTTGCTATAAAAATAGGAAATTTTTGAAAAATTTCCTATAAAAGTAGGAAATTTTTGAAAAATTTCCTATAAAAGTAGGAAATTTTTGAAAAATTTCCTATAAAAGTAGGAAATTTTTGAAAAATTTCCTATAAAAGTAGGAAATTTTTGAAAAATTTCCTATAAAAGTAGGACATTTTTGAAAGATTTCCTATTAAAGTAGCAAATTTTTGTAAAATTTCCTATAAAAGTAGGAAATTTTTGAAAAATTTCCTATAAAAATAGAAAATTTATAAAAAAGTTTCCTATAAAACTAAGAAATTCTTAAAAAATTTACTATGAAAATAAGAAATTTTTGAAAAATTTCTTATAGAAATAAGAAATTTTTTAAAAATTTGTTATAGAAATAATACATTTTTTTAGAAATTTCCTATAAAAATAAGAAATCTTGTAATAATTTTCTATAAAAATAAGAAAATTTTTAAGTTTTTATAGGAAATTTTTCAAAATTTATTATTTTTAAAAGAATTTTTCAAAATTTCTTATTTTTAAAAGAATTTTTCAAAATTTCTTATTTTTATAGGAAATTTTTCAAACATTTTTTTATATAGGAAATTTTTTAAAAATTTTATATTTTTATAAGAAAATTTTCAGATATTTCTAATTTTTATAGGAATTTTTTTTTAATTTTGTTATGATGCCCCTTTCAAAAAATTCTTATTTTTATAGGAAGATTTTTCTATAAAATTTCCTAAAAAAATAAGAAAAAATTTAAAAATATCCTAAAAAATATAAATTTTTGAAAAATTTGCTTTAAAATAAGAATTTTTTCAAAATTCTTATAAAAATAAAAAATTATTGTAAATATTCTTAAAAAAAAGAAACTTTTGTTTAAAAATTTGCTATAAAATAACAAATTTGTTATGAAAAAAATAGAAAATTTTTAAAAATTTTGCTATAGAAAATTAGTAAAATTTTGAAAATATTTCTGTAGAATAACAAAGAACTTCAAGTACTGTAATAAAAAGTCGTTGTTTACTCATTTTAAAATTTTAAAAAACTCTAACATGCCACTTACTTGTTATTCAACAAACGTAAAATAAAACATTTGCAATGACATATTGATTAATTAATATTTTACGGTCATTTATTATAATTATTTTTGAAACATTTGTTAAACTTTAAATGTTGTTTTTTTTTCTTGCGGTCAACTGAACATTAAAGACAAATTATGATTTTGCTTTAGCAATTCTGACCCTAAGATTATTGTAATTAATAAATATTTATGTGATTTTTGGTGGAAAAGGAGTAAAAACAAATTAAAAATTTAGAAGGTTCCAAATATGAAAGGTATTGTTTTAAGAGCCTTTTGGAAGAAAAAAAAGAAAGAAGCTTAAATTAGTGAGGAAGACCTTAATTACATTTTTAAGCTAAAACTTATAAGTCATGTCTTTTTGAAGGCTCGTACTTATTGCGGCTTAGGTAGAAAGAAGAATTAATTAAGGTTTATACAAAAATTTTTTTCTGCAACAAATAAACATAAAATTGTTATTTCCATCTTCCTATAAAAATAAGAAACTCTTGAAAATTTCCATATGAAAATAAGACATTTTTGAAAAATTTATTCTAAAAATAAGAAATTTTTGAAAAATTACCCATAAAAATAAGAAATTTTTGAAAAATTTCGTACAAAAATAAAAAAAAATTCGAAAAATTTCCTATAAAAATAAGAAATTTTGATTTTTTTTTTATAAACTTAAGAAATTTTTTAAAAAAATTTTGTAGAAATAAGAAATCTTTGACTTTTTTTTTATAAAAATAAGAAATTTTTTAAAAATTTCCTATAAAAGTAAGAAATTTTTAAAAAATGTTCCTACTAAAATAGGAAATTTTTGAAAATTTCTTTAAAAACTAAGAAATTTTTAACAAATTTCCTATAATAATAAGACATTTTTTATAAATTTTCTATTAAAATTAGAAATCATCGAAAAATTTTCTATAATAATAAGAGATTTTTGAAAATTTTCTATAAAAATAAGAAATTTTTGAAAATTTTCCTATAAAAGTAATAAATTAAAAAAAAAATTCTCAAAATAAGAAATTTTTGAAAATTTCTTTATAAAATGAGAAATTTTTGAAAAAGATTTAAAAAAATAAGAAATTTTTGAAAAATTTCCTCTAAAAATAAGAAAATGTGGAAAATTTTTTCATAAAAATAAAAATTTTTTCAAAATTTTATATAAAAACAAGAAATTTTTTAATTTTTTTTCTTTTTTATAAAAATAAGAAATTATTGAAATTTTTTTCATAAAAATCAGAAATTTTTGAAAAATTTTCAATAAAAATAAGAATTTTTTTTTATAAAAATACAACATTTTTGAAAATTTTTTTCAACAAAAAAAGATTTTTAAATTTTTTTTATAAAAACAAGAAATTTTTAAATTTTTTTTTTATAAAAATAAGAAATTATTGAAATTTTTTTTATAAAAATCAGAAATTTTTGAATAATCTTCAATAAAAATAAGAATTTTTTTTTTATAAAAATACAAAATTTTTGAAAATTTTTTTCAACAAAAAAAAGATTTTTAAATTTTTTTTATAAAAATAAGAAATTTTTGAAAAATCGTTTATAAAAATAAAAAAAATTTGAAAAATTTCTTATAGAAATAAGAAATTTGTGAAAATTTTCCTATAAAAATAAGAAATTTGTGAAAATTTTCCTTTAAAAATAATACATTTTTGAAAAAATTTCTATAAAAATAAGAAATTTTTGAAAAAATTTATATAAAAATAAGAAATTTTGAAAAAATTTGGAATAAAAATATAAAATTTTTGAAAAGGTTCCTAGAAATTTTTGAAAAATTTCCCACAGGAATAAGAAAATTTTGAAAAATTTCCCACAGAAATAAGAAATTTTTGAAAAATATAAAAAAAAGTAAGAAATTTTTAAAAAATTTACTATAAAAGTTAGAAATTTTTGAAAATTTTCCATAAAAGTAAGAAATTTTTGAAAATTTTACTATAAAAATAAGAAATTTTTAATAAAAATAAGAATTTTTTTTTAAATTATTCTATCAAAATAAGAAGTTTTTGAATTTTTTTTTATAAAAATAACAAATTTTTGAAATTTTTTTTTTAAATAAGACATTTTTGAAAAATTTCCTAAAAAATAAGAAATTAAAAAAAAATATTAAAAATAAGAACATTTTGAAAATTTTTTTATAAAAATAAGAAATTATTGAAAATTTTTTTATAAAAATCAGAAATTTTTGAAAAATTTTCAATAAAAATAAGAAATTTTTTTTATAAAATACAATTTTTGAAAATTTTTTTTAACAAAAATAAGATTTTTAATTTTTTTTTATAAAAATAAGAAATTTTTGACAAATCGTTTATAAGATTAAAAAAATTTTGAAAAATTTCTTATAGAAATAAGAAATTTGTGAAAAATTTCCTATAAAAATAAGAAATTTTTGAAAAAATTTCTATAAAAATAAGAAATTTTTGAAAAAATTTACATAAAAATAAGAAATTTGTAAAAAATTTGCAATAGAAATATGAAATTTTTGAAAAGGTTCCTATAAAAATAAGAAATTATTGATTTTTTTTTATAAAAACAAGAAATTTTTAAATTTTTTTTATAAAAATCAGAACATTATGAAAAATTTTTTATAAAAAAAGGAAATTTTTAAAAATTTCCTGTTAAAAATAAGAAAATTTTGAAAAATTTCCTATAAAAATCAGAAATTTTTGAAAAATTTCCCACAGAAATAAAAAATTTTTGAAAAATTTAAAAAAAAAGTAAGAAATTTAAAAAAAAAATACTATAAAAGTTAGACATTTTTAAAAAATTTTCCATAAAAGTAAGAAATTTTTGAAAATTTTCCTATAAAAATAAGAAATTTTTAATAAAAATAAGAAATTATTAATAAAAATAAGAATTTTTTTAATTTTTTATCAAAATAAGAAGTTTTAGAATTTTTTTTTATAAAAGTAAGAAATTTTTAAAATTTTTTTTATAAAAATAAGAAATTTGTGAAAAATTTCCTTTAGAAATAAGAAATTTTTTGAAAAATTTCCTTTAGAAATAAGAAATTTGTGAAAAATTTTCTAAAAAATAAAAAATTTTTGAAAAATTTCCTATAAAAATAGGAAATTTTTAAAAAAATTTTTATAAAAATAAGAAAATTTTGAAAATTTTTTTTTATAAAACTAAGGAATTTTTGAAAAATTTCCTTTAAAAATAAAAACAATTTTTTAAAATTTTCTATAAAAGTATGAAATTTATAAAAAAAATCCTATAAAAATAAGAAATTTTTTGTTAAAAATAAAAAAATTTTGAAATACGTTCTATAAAAACAAGAAATTATTGAAAAATTTTCTATAAAAATAAGAAATTTTTGAATATTTCTTTTATAAAAATAAAGAAAATTTTTAATTTTTTTTTATAAAAATAAAAAGTTTTTGAAAAATTTTTGTAAGAATAAGAAATTTTTGAAAAATTTTTGTAAGAATAAGAAATTTTTGAAAAATTTTATATAAAAATAGGAAAGTTTGCTCAAATTTGCGCAAACTTTTTCTTATATTTTTGTAAGAATAAGAAATTTTTGAAAAATTTTTGTAAGAATAAGAAATTTTTGAAAATTTTTTTATAAAAATAGGAAAGTTTGCTCAAATTTGCGCAAACTTTTTCTTATATTTCATACAGAATAAATTGTTGTTTGCTTCAAAATATGTTTTGAAATTCGAGTTTGGCTCACGTTTTCAAATTTATCACTTAATTATATAATAAAAATTTGTATAATTATTAACAACAAAGCTTTTAAAATTGTTGTTAAAATTAAGTAATTTCATAAAATTTATTATTTTTACTGCCTTTATTTCTTAAGTAATATTTTGTTTTTATTAGTCTCAAAGTTTTATTTGAATAGTTTCCTATTTTGGAAAAATTTTTACTAATAATATCATAAAATATTCCTATAAAAATTATGTTTATTTTTAATAGTACTACATATTTTTATTACTCTGAATATTTTATGACTGGTCACCTTTACAAAATCTAATAATTATTTTATTACCTCCTTCTTCTATTCCTAAACTATAAAACAGAAGATTTCCTGTCTAAGTTTAACAATTACCTAAAAATATTGTAGTTTTAACTAAATCAATATTCCTTTATAAGCTTAGATTTATTAATTAAACTCCTATTAACGGTTGTTATATTATGACTGTTACAAATTTTATTACTTTTCCCTATTTACTACATTCTACCCATTTACCACAATACATTTATTAATAACCGTTTTTATGCTTCCTCAAACATTTCCTTTTCTTTTAGTTGTAGATTTTTAAGGAACCATAATAAAACCTCCTAATCTAATCTAGATTTCAATATCTAACGAACTACTGCAGAATTTTAAGTAATTTGGATTTACTTTTTCTCTAAGTCATAAAAACGTTTTAATGAAATTCATTCATTTAATAAAAATTTGAGTTTGAGTCTTTATTTCCTTCCTAGAAATAGTGAATTGTACCTGTTAAAGTTGATTGCTTCATTGTCTAAAGTACCTGATTTTTGTGAAAGAAGTTAGTGTGTGGTGTTGGCTGGTCTTTGATGGTGTTACATAATTCTTATCTTAGTTTTAAGATTTTAATCTCAATATTGCAACATTTACTTGAATCATGTACGTGAGGTTTTTGTTATGAAATTAGTTCATAAAATGATTTTTCTCTTAGTTTTGTTTTTTTAGATTTTCCGGGAGTTTTTGGAATACTTGTTTTAAAACTAGTGCAAGGAATGCCTTTGATAAGATTTCTTTTTTATCTCTATCTTTTTAAGAAAAAGTATTTTTTATTTTAATTGTAAGGAAGTTCAGGTGATAATTATTGAGTTATTTTTTATAGTTTTTAATAGACAGGAAGTAGTAGGTTACCAAAACGAGAAAGATAAAGATTTTTAGGTGATACGAGTATTGACCACACATGTTTTCGGAAAATGTTGTATCTTTTTTGAAATCATCTAAAACTGTTCCCCAGACCCAACATTTAGTATAACAATAAGCTTAGAATCACTTTCTGAGGCGATTTAGCGATGTCCGTCCGTCTGGCTGGCTGGACCCCCATGTAAACCTTGTAATCAAACTACAGGTCGCAATTCTAAATATAATTTGATAAAATTTCTCACAGATCATTTTTTTTGATAATGGGACCATGACTATTGAAATTGGTCAAAATCGGTCCATTATTTATGGTATCTCCCATAGGTTCCACTTCCCGGCATTGATATATTGGCCACAAATATCATTATTTTTTCATGAAATTTAAAACAAATACTGCTTATGCAAACTAAAATCACTGTACCGAATTTCGTTGAAATCGGTTCACATTTGACCATAGCTCCCATACAAACTCTCTCAAAACGCACTAAATGAGACAAAATTCAAAACGCTCGTAAATCCGAAGATAATGAGAATTTTAAGTTTCTTTTTTGCATAACATAATTTGTAACAACTGTAATTAATTTGCCAAATTTCAAGATAATCGGTCCAAATTTGACCCTAGCTCTCATATAAGTCCAAATGGCGGAAACAGCTTAAATGTATAAGTTTTGAGAATATGTTTGTATAAAGGCAAAATTTAGCAAATGTTTGTCTTAATACAGGAAAAAGAACACCTTTGTCCTTAGTGGTGAAGGGTATCGTATGGTCGGGCTTGACCGACTATAGCACTTTCTTACTTGTTTTTTTGTATTTTTGTGTTTCCGTAAGTTTTATATATGGGAGCTATGGTCAAATGATGACCGATTGTGACAAAATTTTGGACACACGTTGGCATTGACATAGGACCTGCTCGTGCTAAACTAAGTGGTTATATCTGTTATAGCTTTAGATTTATTGGCATTTTAGTGTATTTTAGGTGAAATTTTGGCTGTTTCCGTAAGTTTTTTGTATGGGAGCTATGACTAAATGTGAACCGATTTTGGTGAAATTTTATATGCTGCCTAGGGGTTATGCAGAACTTCTATATTCCAAATTCATAGCAAATTCATATCATCATAGCTATTATAGTTTTTTATTTATTAGCAAATAAGCGATTAGCGTAGGCGAGGTTATACGGTAGCTATGGTCAAATGTTTACCGATTTTGCCCAATTTCAATACCAAAATTTCCTCGGAAATGAAGAATGTTTTTACAAAGTTTCAGTGAGCTAGATCCTTTTGTTTAGGCGTTATCGTGATTTCAACAGATAGACAGACAGATGGACAAACAGACGGACATCGCTCAATCGTCTTAGAATTTCATAAGGATTCAGAATATATATCGTTTTTGATTTTTGAGCCAATATTAAGGAAATTACAAACGGAATGACAATCTCAATATACCCCCCATTCTTTTTGATGGTGGATATAACAAGAAAAGGGGATTTATGTCCGTTTGTCCGTCAGATAAAAGCGCAATAGCGCCTTAACGAAAAATGCTAGAGGAACAAAATTTTACAAAAGTCTTTTGGATATCTTGAAAAAAATTTGTGCCTTGAAAATGGACAAAATCGGTTCACATTTAGTTAGAGCTCCCATATAACATAACACAACTTGATGGTGGGTATATAGGATTCGGCATAAAAAATTTATTTCCAAAGCCAAAAAATAATTACTTTCTGGAAGATAATTTTGTTACTGAGTTTCGGTTACTTAGTTCAAGAAAATAAACAGTTTTCGAGTTACGCGAATATTTTTTGAGCAACGTCCTTCATTTTTTTTATAACGCTATATCTAGTTTTGGTTACTTAGTTCAAAAAAATAAACAGTTTTCGAGTTACGCGAATATTTATTGAGCAACCTCCTCCATTTTTTGATAACGCTATATCTCGAAAACTAGAGCTAACCTAAATAAACGGTTAGCACCATTGATTTCACCGTACTTGATTTATCTTTACCTACTATGTCTTCCTTTTGTCGGTAAAAAAATTGTCAAAACCGAGCACAGAGTTATTAATAACACAGTACGACAAAATCAATTTTTTTGAGTACACATGAGTAATGTTAACAGTATATGAAAATAGACTTAAAATAAAGAAATACATGTCTCGGCGTTTTGCTATAGCACGTCAGAATTTTAAGAAAATGGCTTTCAAAGATTCGAGGACCGTGGAGGTTCACTTGTAACGTAATACTATTATAAGAAGTTCTATAAAAATAGGATGGGTAAACCGATTTTAATGCTTGAGCCATTTTTGAAAGGAATTAAATTTGGATTTGTTTTTATTAAAAAAAAAACAAACAAATTAGTTTCTGGTAGAGGACGCTTTAATTTTCATGATTCTTTAATTTTCATGTAAAATTAAAAAATATCCAAAGAATGTACGAAATTCGACTACCAACATTTTTAACATTAAATAATAGTTAAGATATCATATTAATTTTTGTACTTTTATATTACATTTAAATTACATTACATTTTTTGGATTTTTTTTAATTTTGCATGAAAATTAAAGCGCCATCTAGCGGACTGGATTTGTTTAAAAAAAAACAAATCCAAATTTAATTCTATTTTCAAAACTGGCTCAAGCATTTAAATCGGTTCACCCATTCTATTTTTATATAACTTTTTATAATAGTATTACGTTACAAGTGAACCTCCACGGTCCTTCGAATCTTTAAAATCTATTTTCTTAAAATTCTGACGTGCTACAGCAAAGCGCCGAG
Organism: Stomorhina lunata; assembly: GCA_933228675.1. NCBI lineage: Eukaryota > Metazoa > Arthropoda > Insecta > Diptera > Rhiniidae > Stomorhina > Stomorhina lunata. The sequence goes on from OW121744.1 coordinate 94,881,158, forward strand.
ACACGTATTTCTTTATTTTAAGCCTATTTTCATATTCTGTTAACATTTCTCATGTGTACCGACCACTGTCGTACTGTGTAATATTTGTGGCATACATAGTTTTTGTAAAAACTGAAATTAATTTGCTGAATTTTGATATAATCGGTCCACTTTTGGCCTTATATAAGTCTTCAAAAAAAAATGTGTATGATGACAAAATGTTGCAAATATGCAAGAAAAGGAAAAGAAATTTGTTCCCAGTGATGTAAGGTATCAACGATCGGGCTCTGATTGACTATAGCACTTTCTTACTTGTTTCTTTTTCAATTCGATCAGATTCCAGAATCGGTTTATCTGATAATAAAACAGATTTTTTTTTAATTTTCCCATTAAAAGTTTGAACCTTAACTAACGTGTATGGCATAAAAATTATCGAACAAAATTTTACAATTTATTGTTTTTGGTATGACTGAAAAAATAAATTACAAAATTTATGTTCAAACTGAAATTACAAAATTTATGTTCAAACTGACTTAAAATAATGTATAATAATGACTTTATCCTTTTTTCCATAAAAAAATTAAAAGAATTTTATCTCTGCATTTGATTTTGTTAGCCGGTTTTAAATCCTGATTGACATTTATGAGTCTCTAAGACTAAGAAGAAGACGATTTGTGTTGAGGATTTCGTTCGTGTGAGTGTGGGTAATAAAAATGTCACAAAAGTTTTTAAATCATTAAAAAATATTAGAGTCTCATTACATTTGATTGTGATATTTAACGATTGGATTGTCAGGCTTTGGAGATGGTCGGAATATAGGTATGTCTGTCTGTCTGTTTGTTTGCCTGAGGTTCATGTAATCTGTTAAGGCCCCAGTAATCAGTTGTATTATTTTCAAAACTATCCCAGGATATTGTTATTTCGTTTAGAAGAAAATACATATAAATTTAGTTTTGTTGCATTTTTTGGTTGGGGAGAAGATCGTTAAAAAAACACTTAAACTTTCCTTTTCATAGATTTTTATGACTTCAAGGCGTTAGTTGTAAAGCAAATGAAGAACACAAAGGCCTACCAATAGGGAGTTTTATTTGATTTTATTGCTGCCACATAATGTTGCAAGTAAAGTAGCATTACACTGACTATGTAAAATTCCTAGCAAAGAGTCTACAAACAGAAATCCCTAAGCTAATAAATAATAGAACATGATTCCTTAGGATTTGGCTTGTATGTACATTTTTGTTAGAGATCCAAAGAACAAACCCTTTTTTTTTAAAAGAACTTGCTAGAACAGCAGTAAAATAGCATTAAAAATCAATAAGAATGAATAAATAGTTTTCTTATCTTAAATATACATTTTTTTTTCTTACACTTCGCCACTAAACATATTTAAAGATGTTACACCCAGACTGACAGCAGCAAACGATCGCGATCGTTGTATTCGTTACAACTGATCATGCAACTCCAAAGCAACCAATTAACATTATAACAAAAACCCTTTGGAGATTTACTGTTTTGTTGCCCACTACAAAGCAGCAAGTGCTTCATTAGCCTTAACAAAAAGTTTCGATCTTTAAGTGTCAGCTAAGAAGATCATTGTGTTCCGATCCCCCTCTTTGGCTTTGATTCCAACAAAATTCATTGTTAAAATACTTCTTTTTTCTTAATATTTTCAAACTCTTTGTGATTTGACATTATTAATACAATAAGGATTAGTTATGTTTAAATCAGTATTTAAGTAGTTCTTTCCCATTTTATTGTGGCATTACTTATACAAATGTTTGAATTTTTATTTATTTAAAAAAAATTTCAATTTCGATCTTCTCGTTTTACTGCCATTTATTTCTTTGAAATTTTTATTTATGAATCATTTTATTTGTTCATTGCATTTGTGTGTAAAGTATTTATTTTGAGTAGGAAATAAATTTTGATTGTTATTAATTTAAGCCCGATATTTATGGGAAATTTAAGAAAAACTTTATTTCAATTGTTCTTGTTGAAGAAAAAAAGCTCTTAGGCGAGATTTCATTATTTTATGACAGATTTATGAAAATAACCTCAATATTTTTTCAATCACAGATGGTCTTTTATTAGAATGAAAAGTGAAAAGATTTGAAAAAAATAGAACCAAAAGAAATAGTATTAAGAAAACCAAAAAAAAAATTGTTGAAAATTTCTAATTTTTCAAAAATTTTCTAAAAAATATAAGAAATTTTTTAAAAATTTTCTATAAAAATAGGAAATTTTTGAAAAATTTCCTATCAAAATAGGAAATTTTTGAAAAATTTCCTATAAAAATAGGAAATTTTTGAAAAATTTCCTATAAAAATAGGAAATTTTTGAAAAATTTCCTATAAAAATAGGAAATTTTTGAAAATTTTCCTATAAAAATAGGAAATTTTTGAAAAATTTCCTATAAAAATAGGAAATTTTTGAAAAATTTCCTATAAAAATAGGAAATTTTTGAAAAATTTCCTATAAAAATAGGAAATTTTTGAAAAATTTCCTATAAAAATAGGAAATTTTTGAAAAATTTCCTATAAAAATAGGAAATTTTTGAAAAATTTCCTATAAAAATAGGAAATTTTTGAAAAATTTCCTATAAAAATAGGAAATTTTTGAAAAATTTCCTATAAAAATAGGAAATTTTTGAAAAATTTCCTATAAAAATAGGAAATTTTTGAAAAATTTCCTATAAAAATAGGAAATTTTTGAAAAATTTCCTATAAAAATAGGAAATTTTTGAAAAATTTCCTATAAAAATAGGAAATTTTTGAAAAATTTCCTATAAAAATAGGAAATTTTTGAAAAATTTCCTATAAAAATAGGAAATTTTTGAAAAATTTCCTATAAAAATAGGAAATTTTTGAAAAATTTCCTATAAAAATAGGAAATTTTTGAAAAATTTCCTATAAAAATAGGAAATTTTTGAAAAATTTTCTATAAAAATAGGAAATTTTTGAAAAATTTCCTATAAAAATAGGAAATTTTTGAAAAATTTCCTATAAAAATAGGAAATTTTTGAAAAATTTCCTATAAAAATAGGAAATTTTTGAAAAATTTCCTATAAAAATAGGAAATTTTTGAAAAATTTCCTATAAAAATAGGAAATTTTTGAAAAATTTCCTATAAAAATAGGAAATTTTTGAAAAATTTCCTAAAAAAATAGAAAAATTTTTGAAAACTTTTTTTAAAATCTCATATAAAACCAAGAAATTATTGAAAATTTTTTCCTTAAAAATAAGAAATTTGTAAAAAATTATCTGTTAGAATAAGAAATTTTTGAAAAATTTCCTATAAAAATAAGAAATTATTAAAAATGTTTCTATAAAAATAAGAAATTTTTCAAAAATTTCTTATAAAAATTTTTGAAAAATTTCCTAAAAAAAATAGGAAATTTTTGAAAAATTTCCTAAAAAATAGGAAATTTTTGAAAAATTTCCTAAAAAAAATAGGAAATTTTTGAAAAATTTCCTAAAAAAAATAGGAAATTTTTGAAAAATTTCCTAAAAAAAATAGGAAATTTTTTAAAAAATTTCCTAAAAAATAGGAAATTCTTGAAAAATTTCCTTTAAAAAATAGGAAATTCTTGAAAAATTTCCTTAAAAAAATTAGGAAATTTTTGAAAAATTTCCTAAAAAAATAGAAAAATTTCTGAAAACTTTTTTTTAAATCTCATATAAAACCAAGAAATTTTTGAAAATTTTTTCCTTAAAAATAAGAAATTTGTAAAAAATTAACTGTTAGAATAAGAAATTTTTGAAAAATTTCCTATAAAAATAAGAAATTATTAAAAATGTTTCTATAAAAAAAAAAAAAAAAAAATTCAAAAATTTCGTATAAAAATAAGAAATTTTTCAAAAATTTTTTATAAAAATAGCAAATTTTTGAAAAATTTCCTTTAAAAAGAGATAATTTTTGAAAAATTTCTTATAAAAAGAGTAAATTTTTGAAAAGTTTCGAATAAAAATGGGAAATCTTTGAAAAAATTTCCTATAAAAATAGAAAATTTTTAAAAAATTTCGAACAAAAATAGGAAGTTTTAAATAAAAATGCAATAAACAAAATTGTTGAATTATATATATTCAAATTAGAATGCAGTAAATTCCTACATGTATTGGTAAAAAAACTTTCCACCTTACCCAAATAATTGACTCACCACTTAAAACACTTGTATTTCCTCTTAATAATTATTTCTTCGAAATTTAAAATTAATAAGAAACTTTGTCACTTTTTTCATGACAAATCATGAGAAATTTTCTAACTAAAACCTCCGCATTCAAATAATACCAAAATAATTAAACGTATTCAAAAATCTAGCCACATATTTGGCCAAGAAATCTAATTCTAAATAAAATAATTACCACGAATTGCACGTGATTTCAAAATAAAGGCAATAAAACAAAAAACCAACACAACATTTTGACTTTGCCATTATAACTTAGGCTGGAATACTCAGAGATTACACAGATAGTTTTGGTTAAAAAAGAAAACTACCAAGACATTTATTTATCACTGACAGACGCATCAGAGGCATGAAAATAACTCTTAAATTCCCAAGAAATTTAAATGGTATGAAAGACATACTCAAGAACAAAAAAAAAAAATCCAACTCAAAAGATAAAGTCATAAATAAGGCAACTAAAACAGGAACAATCCGATTGATAAAAAAGATTAAAATTTAAGTAAAATAATGTGTAATAAAAAGAAAGAAAGCATTAAACTCCTCAAGAAGCACATCCTCATCAATGAAAGATCATGACGATGAATTGATAGCATCTTCATTTTGAATGTACGACTACGTACCCGAATACCCATTTTAACTTATCAGGAATCCTCTTATTTGAAAGTTAATAAAATCAACTTGAAATAAGATGTGTTTAAGTAGCCAATGTGTAACCTGGTTTATAATGGCTTTTTTAAAGGCATCATCTTTTGCTTTTGTTGGTTTTATGTTTAAAGCCAAATATCAGTTTTGGTAACACCCGCTATAACAGGAAACTCGTAAACAAGAACATCAATTTGAACAGCAGAAGCAGCAGCATCGACACCAACTTTTTTATTACAACTACTGTACCATTGATGTTGACTGACCAAAAACTTTTAGGCCCAGAACGGAAAAACCACCAGCTACCAAAGTTTATGTTGTTTTATTAAAAAAACATACTAAAAGTAATAGATAAATGAAGAGACTTTTTCACCATGGGTAGAAAAACTCAAACCCTACAGTTGGTATAAAATAAAAAAATTTTGAAAATTTTCTTATAAAAATAAGAAATTTTTGGAAAATTTCTTACTAAAATAAGAAATTTTTGAAAAATTTCTTATAAAAATAAAAAAATTTTGAAAAAATTCTTATGAAAATTAGAAATTTTTGAAAAATTTCTTATGAAAATAAGAAATTTTTGAAAAATTTCTTATGAAAATAAGAAATTTTTGAAAAATTTCTTATAAAAATAAGAAATTTTTGAAAAATTTCTTATAAAAATAAGAAATTTCTGAAAAATTTCTTATAAAAATAAGCAATTTTTGAATAATTTCCTATAAAAATAAGATTTTTTTGGAAAATTTCTTACTAAAATAAAAAAATTTTGAAAAATTTCCTATAAAAATAAGAAATTTTTGAAAATTTTCTTATAAAATTAAGAAATTTTTGAAAAATTTCTTATAAAAATAAGTAATTTTTGAAAAATTTCTTATAAAAATAAGAAATTTTTGAAAAATTTCTTATAAAAATAAGAAATTTTTGAAAAATTTCTTATAAAAATAAGAAATTTTTGAAAAATTTCTTATAAAAGTAAGAAATTTTTGAAAAATTTCTTATAAAAGTAAGAAATTTTTGAAAAATTTCTTATAAAAATAAGAAATTTTTGAAAAATTTCTTATAAAAATAAGAAATTTTTGAAAAATTTCTTAGAAAAATAAGAAATTTTTGAAAAATTTCTTATAAAAATAAGAAATTTTTAAAAAATTTCTTATAAAAATAAAATATTTTTAAAAAATTTCTTATAAAAATAAGAAATTTTTGAAAAATTTCTTATGGAAATAAAAAATTTTTGAAAAATTTCTTATAAAAATAAGAAATTTTAGAAAAATTTCTTATAAAAATAAGAAATTTTTGAAAAATTTCTTATAAAAATAAGAAATTTTTGAAAAATTTCATATTAAAATAAGAAATTTTTGAAAAATTTCTTATAAAAATAAGAAATTTTTGAAAAATTTCTTATAAAAATAAGAAATTTTTAAAAAGTTTCTTATAAAAATAAGAAATTTTTGAAAAGTTTCTTATAAAAATGAAATTTTAAAAATTTCCTGTTAAAATAGGAAATTTTTTTATAAAAGCAAGAAATTTTTTTATAAAAATAAGAAATTTTTAAAAAATTTCTTATAAAGATAAAAAATTTTTGTAAAATTTCTTAGTAAAATAAGAAATCTTTGAAAAATTTCTTCTAAAAATAGGAATTTTTTGAAAAATTTCCTACAAAAATAGGAAATTAAAAAAAAAATCTAGAAAACCAGAAAATTTTTGAAAAAATTTTTATAAAAGTAAACAATTTTTGAAAGATTTCCTATAAAAATAAGAAATTGTTGAAAAATTTCCTATAAAAATAAGAAATTTTTTAAAAATTTCCTTTAAAAATATGGAATTTTTTAAAAATTTCCAATAAAAATAAGACATTTTTGAAAAATTTCCTATAAAAATAAGAAAATTTTAGAGAAATTTTCTATAAAAATAAGAAATTTAAAAAAATTTCTTACAAAAATAAGAAATTTTTAAAAAATTTCTTATTAAAATAAAAAGTTTTTGAAAAATTTCCCATAAAAATAACAAATTTTTGAAAAATTTCCTACCAAAATAAAAAAATTTTGAAAAATTTCCTATAAAATAAGAAATCTTTGAAAAAATTCCTATAAAAATATGTAAGTTTTAAAAATTTCTCTATGAAAATATGAATTTTTTAAAAATTTTCCTATAAAAATACGAAATTTTTTTAAAATTTCCTAAAAAAATAAATTTTAAAATTTCCTATAAAAATAAGAAATTTTTTTAAATGTCATATACAAATAAGAAACTTTTGAAAAATTTCTTATAAAAATAATAAATTTTTCAAAAGTTTCCAATAAAAATAAGAATTTTTCAAAAATTTTCTATAAAAATAAGAAATTATTGAAAAATTTTTTATAAAAATAAAAAATGTTTAAAAAATTTCCTAAAAATTTTTGGAAAATTTATTTATAAAAATAAGAAACTTTTGGAAATTTTCTTAAAAAAATATGAAATTTTTGAATATTTTCTTATAAAAATAAGAAATTTTTGAAAAATTGTCTATAAAAGTAAGAAATTTTTGAAAAATTTCCTATACAAATAAAAATTTTTTGAAAAAACAAAAAATTTTTGAAAAAATTAAATTTTTTAAAAATTTCCTATAAAAATAATAAATTTTTAAAAAATTTCCTATAAAAATAGGAAATTGTTGAAAAATTTCTTATAAAAATAGTGAAGGGTATCATATAGTCGAGCTTGACCAATTTTGAACCATTTACAACCACTCTATTTAAAATCTAGTTAGTACATATTTATATGTATTTGTACAACATGAATTATTTAGTTTCCTCTATGGTATTGACCAGAAGTCACGTACCTAATGGTGCTTCACTGGAAGAAGAATATTTCCTGAATGGAAAGTAAGTTGTTATCATTAACAAGCCTAAAAACATTAAAAGACCCCAAACAATATTTTCACCAACACCAAGAAAGAGAAAAGGTGGCAAAGTAAATGTTTTAATATTACGAGTAGTTATATTCAGTAAAAGGTTTTCAATGAATATGGGTCTTCCAAAAATTTCATAGTAAAAATGTGACTCTTTTCAAAACAATATCAAAATATAACATAAAAACTAAAATTTATGGTTTTGATATTGTAAAGACATGTTTGTTGTTATAGAGTTTAAGTAAAATATATCTCCAAAAAAATATGAAATGTATAAGATATGAATTGACCTGTCTGGTTTTAAGGAGGACAGACATTTATACTAAAAGCCAAAAAACACGGAATTCTCACCACAAACCCAAATTCAAAGTAAGAAGTGTTAGGAAAAATGCCATAAGTAGTCTCCACACGTTTAACAACATTTCAATTTTCTTAAGAATCAGACACACTTATGGCCTTTTATACTCAACATTCTACCTCTAAAATCTACAATATTGTACCAACAACTATAAATTTTCATCTTACACATGTATTTGTGTAAAACGCAAAAGTAACGTTCTACATCTTTTGAAAAGATCTAATAAACATTAACATGTATCTGTGTTCTGTTTGGGTTATTGTTAAGATAAGAACGTGTAAAAGATGTCCTAGTTATTTGTTTTGAGTTAAGAGATTGATACGTCCATATTTACTTATTTTGGCTGGCCTCTTCATTTAGTAGCTCAATTTTATTGGAATTCTTCTTTACTTTATGGTTATGGTGAGAGTCATAGTTTTCCTAAGGGTAATTTACACTATATGTTTTTGTTCTATAAAAATAAGAAATTTTTGAAAAATTTCCTAAAAAAATAAGAAATTTCTAAAAAATTTCCTATCAAAATTAGAAATTTTTGAAAAATTTCCTATAAAAATAAGAAATTTTTGAAAAATTTCCTATAAAAATAATAAATTTTTGAAAAATTTCCTATCAAAATAGGAAATTTTTGAAAAATCCTATTAAAATAAGAAATTTTTGAAAAATTTCCTATAAAAATAAGAATTTTTTGAAAAATTTCCTATAAAAATAAGAAATTTTTGAAAAATTTCCTATAAAAATAAGAAATTTTTGAAAAATTTCCTATAAAAATAAGAAATTTTTGAAAAATTTCCTATAAAAATAAGAAATTTTTGAAAAATATCCTATAAAAATAAGAAATTTTTGAAAAATTTCCTATAAAAATAAGAAATTTTTGAAAAATTTCCTATAAAAATAAGAAATTTTTGAAAAATTTCCTATAAAAATTAGAAATTTTTGAAAAATTTTCCTATAAAAATAAGAAATTTTTGAAAAATTTCCTATAAAAATAAGAAATTTTTGAAAAATTTCCTATAAAATAAGAAATTTTTGAAAAATTTCCTATAAAAATAAGAAATTTTTGAAAATTTTCCTATAAAAATAAGAAATTTTTGAAAAATTTCCGATAAAAATAAGAAATTTTTGAAAAATTTCCTATAAAAATAAGAAATTTTTAAAAAATTTCCTATAAAAATAAGAAATTTTTGAAAAATTTCCTATCAAAATAAGAAATTTTTGAAAAATTTCCTATCAAAATAAGAAATTTTGGAAAAATTTCCTATAAAAATAAGAAATTTTTGAAAAATTTCCTATAAAAATAAGAAATTTTTGAAAAATATTCTATAAAAAATAAGAGAATTTTGAAAAATTTCCTATAAAAATAAGAAATTTTTGGAAAGTTTCCTATAAAAATAAGAAATTTTTCAAAAATTTCCTATAAAAATAGGAAATTTTTAAAAAGCTTCCTACCAAAATAGGAAATTTTTGAAAAATTGCCTATAAAAATAATAAATTTTTGAAAAATATGCTATAAAAATTAGAAAATTTTGAAAAATTTCTATCAAAATAAGAAATTTTTGAAAATTTTCCTATAAAAATATAAAATTATTGAAAAATTTCCTATAAAAATAAGAAATTCCCAAAAAATTTTCTACAAAGATAAGAAATTTTTTAAAATGTTCCTATAAAAGAAAGAAATTTTTATACAATTTCATATAAAAATAGGAAATTTTTGAAAAATTTCCTATAAAAATAAGAAATTTTTGAAAATTTTCCAAAAAAAATAAGAAATTTTTGAAAAAATTTTTATAAAAATGAGAAATTTTTGAAATTTTTTTTATAAAAATAAGAAATTTTTGAAAAATTTCTTATAAAAATAAGAAATTTTATACACAAGTACCTACAGTCTAAAAGCGCTCTTCTCAATTTTTTCTGTTTATTCGAATCCATTTCGCAATTATTATGCGTAACACGTTGATATCTTGTTTTGGTTTTCAGTTATTTAAGCATATGTTTCTCTAACTCTATCTAACTGTCTATAAGTCTATCTTCAGACCGTCTGTCCTTTAGTCTTAAGACATTTCGACAGTCGCTGTGTGTGCCTGCCTCCTTTTTAGCTGTGTGTGATTTTTTTACAAGTCTTGGGAGAGCAAAAAACGTCGCACTATGGGTGGTAAATCATGTTGTTACAAAATAGACAAGGTTGGGTAATATCAAACTTATTGCAGTGATTATCATTTACTATTATTTCCAAAGCAAAAAGTTATCAGCCAGAACAAAAACCCATAAATATAATTCATGGAATTCATTAGCCATATTGTGGTATTTGGATATTTAGTGGCTTTGAAAGAACATAAAATTAATTATAGGAAAATTCATAGGGATTATCAAATTTAACACGTAGTCTCTTGTTTATGTTATTGAAAGATTTTTATTGAGAAAATCAAATCAAAAGTCATAATCATAAATTTCACAAATCCACTGGAATCCTTTTCAAAAAATAGTATTAAATGCAAAATGATACGAATGGATATGATAAAAGAAATGCCAATTATCTTGATGGAAACTCACAAAATCTTAACTGTTACAAATAAAAATATACATATCTTTAAAGAAAGCAGGACTTGAACTTATGATAAATTTCATTAAAATTTCCTATAAAAATAAGAAATTTTTCAAAAATATCGTATAAAAATAAGAAATTTTTGAAAATTTTTCAATGAAAATAATAAATTTATGAAAAATTTTCTATAAAAATAAGAAATTTATGAAAAATTTTCTATAAAAATAAGAAATTTTTGAAAAATTTCTTATAAAAATAAGAAATTTTTGAAAAATTTCTTTTAAAAATAAGAAATTTTTGAAAAATTTCTTATAAAAATAAGAAATTTTTGAAAAATTTCCTATAAAAGAAAATATTTGAAAAATTTCATATAAAAATAAGAAATTTTTTAAAAATTTCTTATAAAAGTAAGAAATTTTTTAAAAATTTCTTATAAAAATGAGAAATTTTTATAAAATTTAAGATAAAAACAAGAAACTTTTGAAAATTTTCTTATCAAAATAAGAAATTTTTGAAAAATAGCTCATAAAAATATGAAACTTTTGAAAAACTTCTTATAAAAAAAAGATTTTTTTTTTAATTTCTTATAAAAAAAATAAATTTTTGAAAAAATTTTTATAAGACTAAGAAACTCAAATTTTTTTATTTTTATAAGATATTTTTGAAATATTTCTCAAAAAATAAGAAATTTCTGGAAAATTTCTTATAAAAATAAGAAATTTTTGGAAAATTTCTTATAAAAATTAAAAATTTTTTAAAAATTTCTCATAAAAATAAGAAATTTTTAAAAAAAATTCTGATAAAATTAAGAAATCTTTGAAAAACTTTCTAAAAAAAAGACATTTGTAAAAAATTTTTATAAAAATAAGAAATTTTTAAAAAATTTCGTAAAAAATAAGAAGTTTTTGAAAAATTTTTTATAAAAAAATGAAATTTTTGAAAAATTTCCTATAAAAATAAGAAGCTTATGAAAATTTTCCTATAAAAAAAAAATTACCATAAAACTAAAGAATTTTTGAAAAATTTACTATAAAAAATTTTTGAAAAATTTTCTATAAAAATAAAAAAATTTTAAAAATTTCCGTTAAAAATAAAAAAATTTTGACAAAATTCGTATAAAAATAAGAATTATTTGAAAAATTTCTTAAAAAAAATAAGAAATTTTTGAAAAATTTCCTATAAAAATAAGAAATTTTTGAAAAATTTTCTATAAAAATGAGAAATTTTTGAAAAATTTCCTATAAAAATAAGAAATTTCCTATAAAAATAAAAAAAAAAATTCCTATAAAAATAAAAAGTTTTTGACAAGTTTCTTATAAAAACAAGAAATTTTTGAAAAATTTCTTTTAAAAATAAGAAATTTTTGAAAAATTTCTTATAAAAATAAGAAATTTTTTAAAAATTTCTTATAAAAGTAAGAAATTTTTGAAAAATTTCTTAGAAAAAAAAGAAATTTTTGAAAAATTTCTTATAAAAATAAGAAAGTTTTGAAAAATTTCTTATAAAAGTAAGAAATTTTTGAAAAGTTTCCTACAAAAATCAGAAATATTTGAAAAATTTCTTAAAAAAAATAAGAAATTTTTGAAAAATTTCTAACAAAAATAAGAAATTTTTGAAAAATTTCTAACAAAAATAAGAAATTTTTGAAAAATTTCTAACAAAAATAAGAAATTTTTGAAAAATTTCTAACAAAAATAAGAAATTTTTGAAAAATTTCCTATAAAAATAAGAAATTTGTGAAAAGTTTTTTACATAAATGAGAAATTTTTGAAAAATTTCCTATAAAAATAAAAAATGAGAAATTTTTAAAAAATTTCCTATAAAAATGTGAAATTTTTAAAAAAATTCCTATAAAAATAAGAAATATTTAAAAAATTTCTTATAAAATTAAGAAGTTTTTGAAAAGTTTTTTTATAAAAATAAGAATTTTTTGCAAAAATTCTTATAAAAATGAGAAAATTTTGAAAAATTTCCTATAAAATTAAGAAATTCTTGAAAATTTCTGTTAAAAATAAAAAATTTTTGAAAAATTTCGTATAAAAATAAGAAATTTTAGAAAAATTTCCTATAAAACAAAGAAATTTTTTAAAAATTTCCTATAAAAATAAGACATTTTTGAAAAATTTCCTATAAAAATAAGAAATATTTAAAAAATTTCTTATAAAATTAAGAAGTTTTTGAAAAGTTTTTTTATAAAAATAAGAATTTTTTGCAAAAATTCTTATAAAAATGAGAAATTTTTGAAAAATTTCCTATAAAATTAAGAAGTTTTTGAAAATTTCTGTTAAAAATAAAAAATTTTTGAAAAATTTCGTATAAAAATAAGAAATTTTTGAAAAATTTCCTATAAAACTAAGAAATTTTTTAAAAATATCCTATAAAAATAAGAAATTTTTGAAAAATTTCCTATAAAAATAAGAAATTTTTAAAAAATTTCCTATAAAAATAAAAAATGTTTGAAAACTTTTCTATAAAAGTAGGAAATTTTGAAAATTTTCCTATAAAAGTAAGAAATTTTTGAACATTTTTTTATAAAAATAATAAATTTTAGAATAATTTCTTATACAAATTAGGAATTTAAAAAAAAAATTCTTATAAAAATTTCTTATAACAATAAGAGTTTTTTGAAATATTTCTCATAAAATAAGAATAATTTTTAAAATTTCCTATAAAAATAAGAAATTTTTGAAAAATTTCTTATAAAAGTAAGAAATTTTTGAAAAATTTATTACAAAAGTAAGAAATTTTTGAAAAATTTCTTATAAAAGTAAGAATTTTTGAAAAATTTTTAATAAATATAAAAAATTTTTGAAAAATTTTTAACAAAAATAAGAAATTTTTGAAATATTTCTTCTAAAAATAAGAAATTTTTTAAAATTTTTTACAAAAATAAGAAATTTTTGAAAATTTCCTATAAAGATAAGAAATTTTTGAAAAATTTCCTTTAAAAATATGAAATTTTTGAAAAATTTCCTATAAGCCCATTAGGTTTTTCAAGTTTCAAACTCCATAATTTCTTCTGATGAAAATTGGGATTTATGAAGATAAAAAAAGGTTTTATAACCTTTTAAGTCATAATTCAGCATAATTCCATTATTTCATAAAAAAAACTCAAAATTTTCCCAACTCTTATGTTTTTTTATTAAAAGAACAAAGAAAGGCTTAACGCACATTTTCCATTTCCCCAACAATTGTCTAATGAAATAAATTTTTCAAAAAAAAATGTTGAATGATCATATTTAAGCGATAACAACTTGTCACAAATTTTGACAAGTTGTTATAATCGTTCTTTTGATAAATTACTCACAACTGAATAATAGGAAGAAAAAGTAACATAAATATCTTTTCAAATGATGGATAATGGGCATGAGCCCGAAGATAAGTGGAAAAAACATGAGTATTTTTGACAAAAAAAAAGTAAATTACATATAAAATTCGGGGAAATGGTTATTAGAAAAAAATATTTAAGTAATTATTAGAGGGTATACAAAATAAAAACTCTAAGAGATAAATATCAATTTGTTTGGAATAAAAAAGGGGAGGGCCTTAAGAGTTTTAAGAGACCATAAACACAAAATATTTCAGACACAGGATCAAGAGAGCATAACCACGAGAGAGTTATCATTAAAGAGTTTTAATTAGTGTTAGTGGGACAATAGCTACAATTTTGATAAAGGATTTTAATGAAAAATTTTGTCACATGTCTGTCAAAATTTAGTCATACATTTCACACGGAAAATTCTGACAGGTGACTTAAGAGATCGAGGTGATAATGTGTCATATTGTAAAGAGCGAAAGAAAAGGAAAGAGAGTGTAAATTCATTTTTAAGTAATTTATATTATAATTTAAATGTTAATATAATATTTAAGCAGGTGATTTAAATTTTCACACGTCTTGTATTTTTTCAACTTATTTTCACATTTAAATACAATAATATTTGGTTATTTTATTTGGTCACACTTGATGGAAATTCCAGGAATATTTAAAATTTGTTTTTAAACCATTTTCTAGGAACTTGTTATAAAATTTTCACTTGGCTTTAAAATAAACATAAGGGCTTTCTATTATAATCTAAGAACGTGAAAATATTTTCCTCATACTCTGTTCTATCCTTTAAGTACATTTATTTTTTTCTTCTTATTTCTCTTAACATGTAAATATTTATCAAGGTTAATGTTAACAATAACTGACATTAACATGTTTAAGTTGGAGCTGGAGTAAATGTACAAATGTTGACAAAACCATAAGTTAATGGTTTTTAATACCCTGATGTACTTTCAACAGAATTGAAATGAAAGATTTATTAATATTCATGGCAAGTACAGGGAAAGGAATGCAATGGAAATCTAAATGGAGCCAGAGTTAGTGACAAGTAATTTGTAGCAATAAACAAGAACTTTTCTCAAACAGTTTTGAAATTTTCCAGGAATCGAAGGTCGTTTCATAGGAGGTGCTATCAAAAGGAGTGTTTCTTTGTTTTTCATATTCTTGACATGTCTCTGTTTCAAATGAGATGAAAATGAAATTGCATATGCCGCCAATCAAATAAATTTCAATAGATTCAGGGAAGGCATTAAATGATTGAGAATTATAAAGTTGTCAATAGTGAATCTACTCATATATGTATACACATACAAATATATAAAAATTTTTGAAAAATTTCCTATAAAAATAATTTTTTTTTGAAAAATTTTGTAAAAAAAGAAATTTTTGGAAAAATTCTTATAAAAGAGGAAATTTTTAAAAAAATTCCTATTAAAATAATAAATTTTTGAAAAATAAGAAATATTTGAAAAATATCTTAAAAATAAGAACTTTTTTTTAAAAATTTGCTATCAAAATAAGAAATTTTTGAAAAATTTTTAATAAAAATAAGAATTTTTTAAAAATTTCTTATTTATATGGGAAATTTTTCTATAATTTCTTAATTTTATAGGAAATTTTTCAAAATTCAATTTTTATTCTTATGATAAATTTTCAATTTTTATAATTTTTTTTTTTTTATAGGAAATTTTTAAAAATTTCTTACTTTTTTAAGAAATTTTATCAAAAATGTCTTATTTTTATAGGAAATATTTAAAAAATTTCTTATTTTGATTGGACATTAAAAAAAACTATTTTCTCCAATTTTTAAAAAAAAATCTTACTTTGATAGCAGATTTTTCAAAAATTTCTTATTTTTATTAAAAATTTTTCAAAAAATTCTTATTTTTGTAGGAGATTTTTCAAAAATTTCTTAATTTTTTAGAAAATATTCAAAAATTTTTTTATTTTACTTTCTTATTTACTTATTTTTTTTATTTACTTATTTTTATAGCAAATTTTTCAAAAGTCTTTTATTTTTATATTAAGTTTTTCAAAAATTTTTCATATTTTTATAAAAAAATTTTCAAAAATTTCTTATTTTTATAGGAAATTTTCAAAAATTTTTTTTTCATTCACTTTTCAAAATCTTTTTATTTTTATGGCAAATTTTCCAAAAAAATCTTACTTTAATAGCAAATTTTCCAAAAAATTCTTATTTTTATTAAAAATGTTTAAAATTTTTCTTATTTTTATAGGAAGTTTTTCACAAACTTCTTATTTTTAAAGAAAATTTTCAAAAAAATTCATATTTGTATACCACATTGAAAAAAAAAATATTTTCACATTCACTTTTCAAAATCCTTTTATTTTTATAGCAAAATTTTCAAAAAATGTTAAGTTTTATAGCAAATTTTTAAAAAATTTCTTATTTTTATTATTTAAATTTTTCTTATTTTTATAGGAAATTTTTCAAAAATTTCTTATTTTCATAGGAAATTTTTCAAAAATTTCTTATTTTTATAAAAATTTTTCTTTCAAAAACTTCTTATTTTTATAAAATAATTTTTATAAGAAACTTTCCAAAAAATTCTTATTTTTATTTGAAATTTTTCAAAAATTTCTTATTTTTATAAGAAATTTTTTTAACAATTTCTTATTTTTATAGGAAAATTTAAAAAAAATTTAATTTTCATAGGAAATTTTTAAAAATTTATTATTTTTATAGAAAATTTTTAAAAAAATTATTATTTTTATAAATATCTTGTCAAAAATTTCACATAAAAATAGGAAATTTTTGAAAAATTTCCTATAAAAATAGAAAATTTTTGAAAATTTTCCTATAAAATAGGATATTAAAAAAAATTCCTATAAAAATAAGAAATTTTTGAAAAATTTCCTTTAAAAATAAGAAATTTTAGAAAAATTTCCTGTAAAAATAAGAAATTTTAGAAAAATTTCCTATAAAAATAAGAAATTTTTGAAAAATTTCCTATAAAGATAAGAAATTTTTGAAAAATTTCCTACAAAAATAGGAAATTTTTGAAAAATTTCCTATAAAAATAGGAAATTTTTGAAAAATTTCCTATAAAAATAGGAAATTTTTGAAAAATTTTCTATAAAAATAGGAAATTTTTGAAAAATTTTTATAAAAATAGGAAATTTTTGAAAAATTTCCTATAAAAATATAAAATTTTTGAAAAATTTCGTATAAAAATAAGAAAATTTTGAAAAATTTCCTATAAAAATTGGAAATTTTTGAAAAATTTCCTATAAAAATAGAAAATTTTTGAAAAATTTCCTTTTAAATAGGAAATTAAAAAAAAATTCCTATAGAAATAAGAAATTTTTGAAAAATTTCCTATAAAAATAAAATATTTTTGAAAAATTTCTTATAAAAATAAGAAATTTTTGAAAAATTTTCTATAAAAATAAGAAATTTTTGAAAAATTTCCTGTAAAAATAAGAAATTTTTGAAAAATTTCATATAAAAATAAAAAATTTTTGAAAGGCTTCCTATAAAAATAAGAAATTTTTGAAAAATTTCCTATAAAAATAGGAAATTTTTGAAAAATTTCCTATAAAAATAGGAAATTTTTGAAAAATTTCCTATAAAAATAGGAAATTTTTGAAAAATTTCCTATAAAAATAGGAAATTTTTGAAAAATTTCCTATAAAAATAGGAAATTTTTGAAAAATTTCCTATAAAAATAAGAAAATTTTTGAAAAATTTCCTATAAAAATAGGAAATTTTTGAAAATTTTTCATAAAAATGGGAAATTTTTGAAAAAATTCCTATAGAAATAAGAAATTTTTGGAACTTTTTCTAAAAAAATAAGAAATTTTTGCAAAATTTTTCTATAAAAAAGTAGGAAATTTTTGAAAAATTTACGTTAAAAACGATTTTGAAAAATTTCCTGTAGAAATAAGAAATTTTTGGAACTTTTTCTAAAAAAATAAGAAATTTTTGCAAATTTTTCTATAAAAAAGTGGGAAATATTTGAAAAATTTACGTTAAAAAACTATTTTGAAAAATTGAATCAAAAATTACTTCGAAATTTATATAACAAAAGTTATATTATCCATTTGTATTCATCCATTTGAAAAATATTTAAATTTCATAACAAATTATCTCAATAACTTCCAGTTGTTTTACTACTACTGCTCTACATTTTTCCCCCTCTAATAAATATTGCAAATAGAAAAAAATATTAAAAAATTTACGGCCTGTGTTTGTAATTTTTTTATTGGTAACTCCTAGAAAACCTTTTTATTGCTAAAGATTAAAAAACGTTAGAGTTTATAGATCATGAAAGACCTACATTTATTCTATTTTTTCTTCGTAGTTTTAAACTAATTTTCTCACTTAAATGGACAGACAGACTGACTATGTTAAGAATTTTTGCATTTTTTTCTTTAATGCTAAATTGTACAACAAGAAAAGAACGAGGAGGGAAGATAAAAAAGAATACATCTTTAATGGAAAATCACTGGAAAAGAACTTATGTAAGGCGGGAATGGCAATAGTGCATGGAAAGACAAGGAAATACGCTACACTTAAGAGGTTATTGTTATATAAAAATTTCATGCTTTAGTACAATTTTGTGGACAATTTTAATTAGATGAGTTTACCAATAAAGTCATATATGGACTAACAATTTAACAAGTTTTCCTATAGTCTTACAGACATATCTGAACAAATCTGAATCTCATTCAAGCTGTTACACCTTTGTGACCAAACTTATGTTAGGTATCGAATTATCTTGTTACAAAACTACACCATTTCTTGTGATTTATTCAAGTCGGTTCATATTTTAATATAAACAAGTAAGAGTGTTATATTCGGCTGTGCCGAATCTTATATACCCACCATCAAGTTGTGTTAAATTTAGAAATATATCTCATATATCTACGAGGGTGTAGCAAATTTAAAACGTGGACCAAATTCGAAAAAACTTGTAACGCTAGTTGGTATTGTTGGTAAAATATTTTGACTAAATTCGGTTGCACTAGCTTTATAGTTCAACATTTAAAAGTATGTAAGTGGTTTCCCTAGTTTTTACTTTAAACAAAATTCGTTATCGTAACTGGGCATGGTTTTACATTAATAAGTTGTTAAATACTTTTCGTTTATTTTAATATTTAGTTGAGATAAAGATATTGATAGTAAAACGACAGGTCCATATATTTTGTTAGGGGTTCCTCATGCATCCACCGTATATAAAGTCTGTCAGCTAATTCAAAATCTGGACCAAAACTGAAAATAATCGCTAAGCTAATTGGTATTGTTGGTAAAACCTTTGGACTAAATTCGGTTGCCGTAGCTTTATAGTTCAACATTTAAAAATATTTTAGTGGTTTCCCCAGTATTTACTTTGATCAAAATTCGGTCTCATAATCGGGTATAGTTTTACATTAATAAGTTGTTAAATACTTATCGTTGTGATAAATATGTAAATAGGCTAAACACGTTAATAGTAATACGTCAGGTCCATATATTTCGTTATGAGTTCCTAATGCATTCATCATATATATAGTCTGGGCTGAACATTGATTGATGCCTATATAATTTCATAGGTGCAATCTTAATATAATGAATGTATGTACCTCCAAATCTTTTTGATTGTAGATATTAAAAGGGGATGTTATATATATAAGAACTATAGCCAAATGTTGACCGATACACACTGGCTGGTATATATATAGAGCTTATTCTTGCAAAATTTAGTGGCCATAGCTATCATAGTTTCTAATCTAATAGCTTTTAACTGGCCTTTGCTAAAATTTTTGGTTTCCGTGAGTGTTTTTCATATGAAAGCTAATGTCAAATATTGACTGATTCCTATAAAATTTGATAAACTGATCAAAAATTGCATAAAACTTCCCTATTTTAAATTTAATCGTCATAGCTATTACAATTGTATTCAATTTATCAGCACTAATGTGTTTCCCGGGGCGGGGTTCTAACTAAATGTGAACCGATTTCCCCCATTTTAAATACACAACTTTTTCAATATATCGAAAATACTTTTGTAAAATTTTGTCCGTCGTGCTCTTTTCGTTAAGGCGCTATTGCGCTTTTATCTTACGGACAGACGGACATAAACCCCCTTTTCCTTTTGTATTTTTGTGTTTCCGTAAGTTTTTTATATAGGAACTATGGTCAAATGGTGGCGGATTGTGACAAAATTTTTCACACTGGTTGGCATTGACATAAGACTTCCTTGTGCTAAATGTACTGGCAAAAGCTATTACAGTTTATCATTTATTGGCATTAAAGTGTATTTTAGGTGAAATTTAGGCTGTTTCCGTAAGTTTTTGGTACGGGAGCTATGGCTAAATGTGAACCGATTTTAATTATTTTTTTTTATATTATATTATATAAATTTTATATCATCATAGCTATTATAGTCTGTTATTTATTAGCAAATAAGCGATTAGGATAGGCGAGGTTATACGGAAGCTATGGTCAAATGTAAACCGATTTTGCCCAGTTTCAGTACCATAATTTTATAAGCAATGAAGAATGAATTTACTAAGTTTAGGCGTTATCGTGATTTCAACAGATGGACAGACAGACAAACAGACAGACAGACAGACAGACAGACAGACAGACAGACAGAAAGAAAGACAGACAGACAGACAGACAGACAGACAGACTGGCAGACAGACAGACAGACAGACAGACAGACAGACAGACAGACAGACAGACAGACAGACAGACTGACAGACAGACAGACAGACAGACAGACAGACAGACAGACAGACAGACAGACTGGCAGACAGACAGACAGACAGACAGACAGACAGACAGACAGACAGACAGACAGACAGACAGACAGACAGACAGACAGACAGGCAGACAGGCAGACAGGCAGACAGACAGACAGACAGACAGACAGACAGACAGACAGACAGACAGACAGACAGACAGACAGACAGGCAGACAGATAGACAGACAGACAGACAGACAGACAGACAGACAGACAGACAGACAGACGGACAGACAGACAGACAGACAGACAGACAGACAGACAGACAGACAGACAGACAGACAGACAGACAGACAGACAGACAGATAGACAGACAGACAGACAGCTTTTGGTTTTTGGGCCAATATTAAGGAAATTGCAAACGGAATGACATTCTAGATATACCCCCATTCTTTTTGATAGTGGGTATAAAAAGAGATAAGAAGATCGCTTAATATTTATTTTTTGCTGTAGCGTGCAAATATCTAAGATTATTATGCAACATTAGTTTATGGTTTTAAAAGTAACTTTTGTTTTATTTCTGTACTTCTCTTAAAATTTTTTTTCTTACTATTTTTTAGCCAATTCAAATATGTATAAAACAGTAAAAGAATTCGTGGCAATAAAAATTTTAATAGTTTTTTGCACAAAATGAAACTAACTAATTTTCCTATGAACATCAGCCACAAAATTCGAACATTTTAAAATAAAGGTTAGACAGTTAGACACGATCATCTTCTGCTGAATGCTCCAGCCATGTTAAGCTGAATCTTTGGCTGACTGGAGTGTCTCTATGACGGTTGGCTAAGATTTGTTCCTAACCAGACTTATAAAGAAATAGCGTATTTATAATTTTCTTAACTTTTTTAAGCTGTTTTTTTTTTTTGTTTTGTTTTATGGAAATAGAAGGTGGTAATATTAATGCTGTTGTTAAAGGGGTTTACACCCACCGATTATGTAGTTGAGATGGTAACTTCCTTGTAAAGACAAAATTTGCCAGTTTAAAAGTAGTTTTCCTAATAAAGTTGGAAATTTTAAAGGTTCCTCAATTTCGGGCTGGCGAAATTTTTAAAGTAATGAGTTTGGTGTTTTTTTTTCTTCTCATTTGAAATTTGGCACGATTTGTTTTTGTTCTAAGTTCAAATTCTTTTTTTGTCTTCTTCCAATTTTAGTGTAGTTTAATATGATTATGTAGTTTCTTTACGAAAATTAGGGAATGTTAAAAAATATGGTATATTTCACACTTCTGGTAACAAAGATATTTTCTTCAGATATTCACACTTATGACCTTTATTTTCTTTTTTTCATGGTTAAAGCCATTAGAGGTTCTTCATTCCTCCGTAACAGCCTTTAAGATGGCCACCAAAATGTGTCTAATAAAGGTCTAAAGAAAAGAATTTCTTAAAATTACATAGTTTTACCCAACATTTTTTTTTACCATAAAACAACTTTTTTCACAATTTTGAAATTGTTATTATTTCAAATATTTCTCCTTTTTTCATCCCAAAGTAATTTATGACCTTTTTCCCAACAAAATTGTTAAAAAAGAAGCTACAGCTAAAATTATATTATTGAACACTTACTAGAAGAGTTACTCATTATAAACTAATAAATTAATCAATTTTTTCATTACTTTTTTTAGAAAAAAAAAATATTACAGATATAATTTTCCTTCTTAAGAATTCTTCAAAACTTATTTATGACCTTTTGGTGTCTTAAAACTGAAGTTGTTAGATTTCGAAAAAAAGGTGAGATTATTTAAAGTCTCATATTTTGCCTTATAATTTTTGTGTCTTATCGATTGGCCAATAAAATTAAAGTTAATTTTTGAAAAGAACTTAATTTTGGAAATTGTAGAGTTATAAATTTTGAAAAGTGATTTGTATTTTACAAAATTTTGAAATAAATGTGGGAATAAATAAAAACAATAGGGTTAATTGGAGGGAGATTGTAGTAAACTTTAAAAATCTCAAGTAAAAGATTGGATCAATGATGGTCGGTCAATAAAATATTTATATTTAAAAGGTTTTTAAGGTAACAAATATCCATAACTGAGATTTTAAAGTACACCTCCCAACTACTTATTTACTCATGGTGAGAATGGGATGTTGGATATCAAGTCACGGTAAGCCCAGACTTATCTTGGTTCTTCCTTCATCTCAACTGGGGACAATGACTTCCTCGTGGTATCACCTGGGTAACTACGTTAACATCCGTTAAAGTAGCTAGCTTACATGTGCCTCCACATAAGAACGACAACAAGTAAGAAAAGCTATAGTCGGTCAAGCCCGACTATATCATACCCTTTACTGCTAAGGTCAAATATGGATCAACAATTTAACAAGTTTTCCTTATGTCTTAGAGACATACATACATATACTATGTGTTATTTTTTTCAAAATTTCGAGATTTATGTCATTTCCGGCTAAGGGCCTGATATGGGAGCTAGGGTCGATTGCGGACCGATTGTTACCAAATTTTCGTTATTGGTTTATATACACAAAATATTTATCTGTGCAAAGTTTTAGTAATCAAATGCATTTATATTTAGAGTTATAAACGTTTTTGTGCTTTTATGTGTACATAAACGTCTTTTGAGAATTTGTCTTGTATGGGAGGAATGGTCAAATAAAATTGGATACACTGGTTAAGCTTATCATATGCAATATTTGTGCTTATATAATTCCCCGATAACATTCTAATTGGAACAAGGGGTACTTCTCTCAGACAATGAGCTGCATCCGATTCTATTTTTAGACCTACGTTTTAACGCCGGCTCCGAACGGCAAATGCATTAGTTAGAGAAGTTTTACATAGCCTAATACTCAATAACCAATGGCTAGCTGAGTTATGAGGTGAACCGCGGCTTTTTTTTTTGAAAATTTATTTTTTCAAGTGAATATGGCCATGGATCGAACTTGGGCTCAGCCAAATTTCATCAAATTATCTTTAAAGTTATGACCTGTACAATGATAACAAGCTTACATGGATAACCGGCCAGCTAGACAGCCAGCCGGCCGGACGGACATCGTTAAAACATCTCAGGGAGTGATTCTAAGTCGATTTGTATACTAAAAGGTGGGTCTCAGACCAATATTTCTATGAGTTACAAACATCAGCAAAAACTTTTCCACCTTTTTCACCTATGGTGGTGAAGGGTATACAAATATGGGTTTGAACGTCGGTTTAGGAACCCCCTCTGGTATAAAAGAGTAAGAACTAAACAGTTCCCTTAATGTTGACGACTATGGAAAACGAAAAGAGGAATACAAGTATCAGCACCTAGAGCATCCGAATCTTTAAAAAAAGGAAGGGCTTTCATCCAGTTGATTAATGTTTTTGATGCGTATTTAAGTGTGATATGACTGCTGTCCAGTTGGCCACGGCATTGCCAAGAAACCAAAAGATGACCTGTATTACAGCTTCTATAAGATTAGGCATGAGTTTGGTTGCGGATTCATGATCAGCAAAATAATACCGCGTTCAAAAATAATTTTTTCAGTTTTTCTCCACAATTACTTTTCAAATTTTCAAAATTAATAATTTGAAAGTTAAATGAACTTAAGCCTGATTAAACCTAATTTTTCGAAATTTAGTCTCAATAAACGAAAGGATAGTGACAGTACGAGTCAGAGCATAGTGCTTCAATCTTAGCTTGATTTGTGCCCAAGCTCTCACAGAGTAGTAATATTATGGTAAAAAAGAAGCTTTTAATGATTAACTTGAGGAAGGGTACGATAACTGCCCCAATCATAACGTCAAAATAATACTGCGTGTTGGTGAATTAAGTCTCCACAACATAATATCCGACAACGCTTTAAGGTTGATCTCCTTTGCTGCGGATTACAATATTGTTCCGACACTATAAATCATATTTGCCAAACCATGCTACTTCGGCCTAAGCAGGCAGAAAAGGAATAAAGCTCTCTCTGTAAGAACTATAAGCTTTAACTACCCATATTAAGCTTTGCTGAATCATGGGCACTAGTATAAGCCATTTAAGCAAGTAAGCAAGTTATATCACGGATTTCTAAGAGATCATTTTATATCTTAGCTATAGTTTTTTGTAGACCGATTCCTGAAAAATATGAATGCTTAAAGATATATTAAATTTCTGTATATTTCATTTTTACCATAGCCATTATAATTTGTTTTTACACCCATCATCAAAAAGAATGATGGGTAGAATTGAAGTATATTCTGAATTCTTATGAAATTCTAAGATGATTGAGCGATGTCCGTCTGTCTGTCCGTATGTCTGTCTGTATGATGTCGGCACGATAAAACTTTAACAAAAGGATATAGGTCACTGAAATTGGGCATAAATATTTATTTCTTAGAAAATGTTGGTATTGAAATCGGGAAAACTCGGTTCACATTTGACCTAGCGCCTGTATAACCTCTTCTTGATTAATTGCTTATTTGCTAATAAATGACAAATTATAATAGCTATGATGATAGAATGGTACAAAGATGTTTAATATAAGTACTAGGCAGCATATTTTAAACTTCATCGAAATCGGTTCACATTTAACCATAGCTCCCATACAAAAAACTTACGGAAACAGCCTAATATCACCTAAAATACACTTAAATGCCAATAAATATTGGCCACTAAATTTAGCACAAGGAAGTCTTTTGCCAATACCAGCAAATGTGCAAAATTTTGTCACAGTCGGTTACCATTTGATCATAGCTCCCATATAGAAAACTTACGGAAACACAAAAATACAAAATGAAAAGGGGGTTTATGTCTGTCTGTCTGTCCGTCAGATAAAAGCGCGATAGCGCCTTAATGAAAATGGAAATCGCAACAAAATTTAACAAAAGAAAGTCTTATGTGAATGCCTGCCAGTGTGCAAAATTTTGTCACAAGCGGTCACCATTTGACCATAGCTCCCATATAAAAAACTTATGGAAACACAAAAATAAAAGTTGGTTTATGTTCGTCTGTCCGTCAGATAAAAGTGTGATAGCTCCTTAACTACAAGAGCTAAAGAGACAAAATTGTACAAAAGTTTTTTTTTGATATGTAACAGAAGTTGTGTGCTGAAAATGGGCGAAATCGGTTCACATTTAGTTAGAGCTCCCATATAACCCCGCCCCGGGAAACACATTAATGCTGATAAATTGAACACAATCGTAATAGCTATGACGACTAAATTTAGAATAGAGAAGTTTTATGGAACTTTTGGTCAGTATATCAAATTTTATAGGAATCGGTCCATATTTGACTATAGCTTTCATATAAAAAGCACTCCCGGAAACCAATAAAATTGTAGCAAAGGCCAGTTAAAAGCTATTAAATTAGAAACTATAATAGCTATGGCCACTAAATTCTACAAGAATAAGATCTATATATATACCAGCCAGTGTGTAAAATTTTGTTACAATCGGTCAACATTTGGCTATAATTCTTATATATATATCATCCCCTTTTCATATCTACAATCAAAAAGATTTGGAGGTACATTCATTATATTAAGATTGCACCTATGAAATTAGTTAGGCATCAATCAATGTTCAGCCCAGACTTTATATATGATGAATGCATTAGGAACTCCTGACGAAATATATGGACCTGCCGTATTACTATTAACGTGTTTAGCCTAACTACATATTAAGCACAACGAAAAGTATTTAACAACTTATTAATGTAAAACTATACCCGGTTATGAGACCGAATTTTGATCAAAGTAAATACTGGGGAAACCACTAAAATATTTTTAAACGTTGAACTATAAAGCTACGGCAACCGAATTTAGTCCAAAGGTTTTAGCAACAATACCAATTAGCTTAGCGATTTTTTCAGTATTGGTCCAGATTTCGAATTAGCTGCACCCTATTTCTGAATTTAACACAACTTGATGGTGGGTATATAAGATTCGGCACAGCCGAATATAATACTCTTACTTGTTTATATATGAAATCATTTTTTAAAAGCTTTCAATATTGAATGTTTTTAGTTGAAAGCTTTTTATAGCAAATGTTACTTAGAGGAAAGCTTTTGATATGGATAGTTTTCCATAGGAAAGTTTTATATAATAAATCTTTTGATATCGAATGGTTATTATAGGAATCCTTTCGACATCGAAAGTTTTATATAGGAAGTTTTTATATAAACAGTTTTTTAGAAAGCTTTACACATTAAAGTTATCTATAGGAAAGCTTTTAATATTAAAATTGTTCTATAGTTAAAAAGTTTTCTATTTGAAATATTTTGACGACAAATATTTTATATAAGAAATCTTTCGATATCGAAAGTTTATAATAAAAAATCTTTCGACATCAAAAGTTTTATGGAAGAAAGCTTTCGATGTGAAATGTTTTTCATTGAAAGCTTTAGCTATTAATATTTACCTATAGGAAAACTTTTGATATTGAAGGTTTTCTATCCGAAAAATGTTGTCGATTAAAGTTTAATATAAGAAATCATTATACATCCAATAGAAATCTTGAGGATTCGAAAGTTGTGATGGTGTATGTAAAGCATAGAAATATTTGTCCTAGACTCCAATAGGCTTAGAAACACTTTCTGAGTCGATTTAGCGTGTCAGTCCGTCTGGCTGGATGGACCCCAATGTAATCAAAGTACAGGTCGCAATTCTAAAGATAATTTGATGAAATTTGGCACAGATCAGTGGGATCATGGCTATTGAAATTCTAAATCTGTAAATTATTTATGGTACCTCCCATAGGTCCCATTTCCCGGAATTGACATTTTGGCTACAAATATCTATATTTATTCATAAAATTTAAAACAAATACTGCTTATATAATCCAAAATCACTGTACCAAATTTCGTTGAAATCAGTCCAAATTTGACTATAGCTCCCATACAAAATTTTCTGTAAAAAAGCATTAAATAAGACAAAAATCACTAAAACGCTCGTAAATATGAAGATAATGAAAATTTGGGTTTATTTTTTTGCATACATCCCTTTGCCAAATTTCGAGATAATCGGTCCATATTTGACCCTAGCTCTCATATAAGTCTAAATGATGAACAGCTTAAATATATAAGTTTTGCGAAAATATTTGTATGATAGCAAAATTTAACAAATATTTGTCTTTATACAGGAAAAGGAACACCTTTGACCTCAGTGGTGAAGAGTATCGTATGGTCGGGCTTGACCGCCTATAGTAATTTTTTTACTTGTTTCTATATAGAACTGGCTTTAAAAGACTGTATAGAACAAGAATGGTTTTTATTGAAAAACAAGGTTTTTATTAAAAAGGTTTATTTATCGAAATTTTGGAACATCAAACATTTAATTAAAAAGTTTTATTGTAGTGTATTGCACTAAAATCCCAATTCATTACAATTATTTATTATTGTAATAAATAGTTTTTGTTTTATTTTTATTGGAAAACAAGATGGGTTTTTATTGAAAAACAAGATAGGTTTTTATTGAAATAATTGCTTTTGAACTTTAAAGTTTACGAAAAAAATAAAAAAGCGAAACTTTCGATAAAAAACTTACCTTATTTCTTAAAATATAAGCCCCGTGTATACAGCTTGTAAAAGCCTGATCCCTTGACTTTCGAAAAATATTTAAAACTTTAAAATCGCTCTGCAAATGTGAAAGTTGGAGGTGCTAAAGAACTAGGACCTACCCGAAAACAGTTTTTTTGAGAATATCTCAAAATTTTGCACGTATTTCAAAATCTTAGAAAATGTTTTTTTTATGTCCTCACCTAGGCCTTTAAGCCCCACTAGATCGCTTTCTAAGTTTTAACAAAAGTTGTTTATTTGTGGCTCCGTGTAATTTACAATTGTGACATTTTTGATGATATGCTTTTATTAATATTTGGTATTAATGAAGCTTCTAACTGTAGCTTTTATGTGATAATTGATATTACTTTACAAATTTAAAATTTTTAACTTGTTTCCCATATCTAATGGAATTGATATTTGATTCACGTTTAAATTCTTGATATAGCTTTAATTGATAATTCTTAACAAATTTGAAGAATTTTGATTTTTTCCCATAACTGAAAGAAAATGTGTGGCTTTTCCCGACTCCCTGTGAGGTTTAGATATTATTTTGTTTCTACCAAAAATGTGACCAATATAAACAATCCCCAAATGATGAAACCACACAGCATCTGTGGGAAAATTTTTCCGGATTCACCTGATGCCTTTTGAGACCTACTGTTGCTTCAGAAATGTCTTATGGCAGCTAAGGAATTTTTTGAAAATTTTTTTCTCTAATACTTTAATCTATTTTTATACACCTTAAACTATTATTTAATTTAGAGGCAAAAAAAGCGTAACCAAAACCACAACAATTGTTGTTACACATTTGTTAAACAAATTTCGCTTAATTTAACAGCAAAAATGAATGAAAGAAATAAAATAATAGCTCTGAAGAGCTATTGTCTAAAAGTAGAGACATGCTTCTATATATTAGTTATATAAAGAAAAGTATTGTATGCCTGTAAATTGTTTAAATAAACCACAAAATTATTATAAATATTGTTGCCACAACTAAAGAAATCCATACAATACATGCCGCCAAACTAATTAAGGTCTGAAGTTTTTTTTTCTTTTAAATTTTGAATGAGTTTATTAAGAGGTTTCTGAAGGTGGTGGTAAAGGAAAACAAATTTTTATGACATGAAATCTTAATTTTAAAGCGTTTAAAATTTAATTTGTAGCATGTAAAATTTTAAATTTTTAGAGACTTACAAACGCTAATTACATCTAACAAAAAATTCAAGAATTATGGAAAAATTCTAGGTATTAAAAGTGTATACTTCTATAATTGAAATAAAGAATCTTTCCATGCTCTTGTATGGCTTGATTTAATATTGACAGTTATAAGACTTGGGTCTGAATTTTCTTTAATTCCCTTTATTGTTGTTGTTGTTGTTTTATATTAAGCCTGTCATACAACGTCAGGTGAATTGTACCGACACTTGTCAAAATATAAATATTACTTTTTTTTTGTTCTTCTTACAAATTCCTAAGAAAACCTTTATTAAAAATCTATAATACGACAGACAGCTTAAAGAAAAGACGGACGCACAGTGGTTTGAAATAAACAAAAAATGGTAATAAATCTGTATATTCTAAAATGTATTTATCAAAAATTTTTCTACACAAAATTTTTTTAGTTGAAAGAAATTAAATTAAAAAAATAATTTATGACATGAACCTGAGCCCGACTCGAACCCACGACCATCAACAAAATTTTTTTATCAAAAATTTTTCTATAGAAAATTTTTTTATCAAAAATTTTTTTATAGAAAATTTTTTTATCAAAAATTTTTCTATAGAAAATTTCTTTATCAATAATTTTTCTATAGAACATTTTTTTATGAAAAATTTTTCTATAGAAAATTTTTTTATAAAAATTTTTCTATAGAAAATTTTCTTAAAAAAAAAAATTTTCTATAGAAAATATTTTTATCAAAAAATTTTCTATAGAAAATTTTTTTATCAAAAAATTTTTTATAAAAAAATTTTCTATAGAAAATTTTTTTATCAAAAAATTTTTTATAAAAAAATTCTTTTATCAAAAATTTTTCTATAGAAAATTTTTTTATCAAAAATTTTTTTATCAAAAAATTTTTCTATAGAAAATTTTTTTATCAAAAATTTTTCTATAGAAAAAGTTTTTGATAAAAAAATTTTCTATAGAAAGATTTTTAAAACAAAATATTTAAAAAAATTTTTGATAAAAAAATTTTCTATAAAAAAATTTTTGATAAAAAAATTTTCTATAGAAAAATTTTTAATAAAAAAATTTTCTATAGAAAATTTTTTGATAATTTTTTATTTTTTTATTAAAAATTTTTCTATAGAAAATTCTTTTATCAAAAACTTTTGTAAAGAAAACTTTTTTATCAAAAATTTTTCTATGGAAAATTTTTTATCTAAAATTTTTCTATAAAAAATTTTTTTTATCAAAAATTTTTCAATGGAAATTTTTTTTTTTTAAAAAATTTTTGATAAAAAAATTTTTTATCAAAAATTTTTCTATTAACATGTTTTATCAAAAATTTTTCTATAAAAATTTTTTGTCAAAAATTTTTCTATAAAAATTTTTTGTCAAAAATTTTTCTATAAAAATTTTTTATCAAAAATTTTTCTATAGAAAAATTTTATTTAAAATTTTTCTACAGAAAATTTTTTTATCAAAAATTTTTCTATAGAAAATTTTTTTATCAAAAACTTTTGTATAGAAAATTTTTTTATCAAAAATTTTTCTATAGAAAATTTTTTTATCAAAAACTTTTGTATAGAAAATTTTTTTATCAAAAATTTTTCTATAGAAAATTTTTTTATCAAAAATTTTTGTAAAGAAAATTTTTTTATAAAAAATGTTTCTATAGAAAATTTTTTTATCAAAAATTTTTCTATAGAAAATTTTTTTATCAAAAATTTTTCTATAGAAAATTATCTTATCAAAAGTTTTTCTATAGAAAATTTTTTTTATCAAAAAGTTTTTTATAGAAAATTTTAAAACAAAAATTTTTGTATAGAAAATTTTTTTATAAAATTTTTCTATAGAAAATTTTCTTATCAAAAATTTTTGAAAAAAAAATTTTCTATAGAAAATTTTTTGATAAAAATTTTATTTTTGTTTTATCAAAATTTTTCCATAGAAAATTTTTAAACAAAAATTTTTGTATAGAAAATTTTTCTATAGAAAATTTTTTTGTAAAAATTTTTCTATAGAAAATTTTCTTATCAAAAATTTTTCTATAGAAAATTTTTTTATCAAAAATTTTTGATAAAAAAATTTTCTATAGAAAAATTTTTTATCAAAAATTTTTCTATAAAAATTTTTTATCAAAAATTTTTCTATAGAAAATTTTTTTATAAAAATTTTTCCATAGAAAAGTTTTTTATAGAAAATTTTTTTATCAAAAATTTTTGATAAAAAAATTTTTTATCAAAAATTTTTCTATAAAAATTTTTTATCAAAAATTTTTCTATAAAAATTTTTTATCAAAAATTTTTCTATAAAATTTTTTCTTTTCAAAATTTTTTTCTGTGAAAATTTTTTTATTAAAAATTTTTCTATAGAAAATTTTCTGGATCGAAAATACCATAAAAAAAATATAATAATCTAAATTTGTTTAATATTAGAATTTATTTCTGTTTTGAAAAATATTCCGAATATTTACAAAAATATTCCCAGTGTTTACAAAAATAATAGTATCGTGGCAACAATGTTCGAGATTATATTTCTTTGTTCTCTCGAACCATGTATTTTGTTGCTATAAATTGGATTGTTGCTATAAATTGGATTTTATTTTTGTCTTTTCTTTAACAAAGCGTCATATTTTCACGAGTTCTATTAATGATCGTGGTATTTACGAAAATTTAAACAAAATCATCGGCTGCTGGTGGTATGGGCACCTACTCATGGTCGTAATAGACTACTTCAGAAGTAAAAAAGGTTTTTTAGCGTGTAGCTCTTTGAATTATTGTTCAATATAGTTGATTTTTTATATTTTGGAAAGAGTTTGAAGAAGCGAAGAAAAAATATGCTAACTATATCGTAATAACAGTTAAGGGTTTTAAGTTATTTCATTTCAAAAATTAAAAAAAATAATTTTTTTCTTCGACTCTTTTTTTAGTTTTTGACCCATTGTGCATTCGATACTAAACCCATAATTTGTTAAAAAAATATTGACATACAGCCAAGATTTCAGGAAATAAAAAACCCGTTCTTAAATATCTTGAACTTTTTAATGTTAAGAAATTTTCAAAGTCAAATATTTTTCGCTGATCGAAAAAAGTGCATTTTTTTCTCAAAAAGATGTTATCAATTTTTTACTTTTTACGAAGAAATTTTTTATCGAAAGTTAATATTTTATTAAATATTTGTAGAATCTAGGGTTCTAGGATGATTTGAAACCAAAATTCAAGTCAGTCTATCATTCCCTTTACGTACAGCATTGAACGAAATTTGTCTAATTTTTAAGAAAATTTTTGTGTTTTCGAGCATATAACAAAAAATTTAAGCCGATTTTGTAACTTTCTGAAATGCAGTTATTTAGTTCCACATATTCTCTTTGAAGTTCAAGAAAAGGTAGCGCGAATTCATAAATGAATCCACAAAATTGAGTTTTATAAAAAATGGAAAATTTTCTAAATACCAAAATTACAAAACAAGTAAGAAAATCTATGGTCGGTCAAGCCCGTCTATATCGTACGCTTCACAACTAAGGTCAAATATGGACCAACAATTAAACAAGTTTTCCTTAAGTCTTAGAGACGTACATACATAGTATATGGGCTTTTTTTTTCAAAATATCGAGATTTATATCATTTCCGGCTTAGGGCCTGATATGGAAGATAGGGTCAATTGTGGACCGATTGTTACCAAATTTTAGTTATTGGTTCATATTTATAAAATATTTATGTGTGCAAAGTTTAAGTGATCAAATGTGTTTATCTTTAGAGTTATTAACGTTTTTGTGCTTTAATGTGTATATGAACGTCTTTTGAGAATGTGTCTTGTATGGGAGGCATGGTCAAATATGGGCCGATTTCTACAAAATTAGGAACACTGATTAAGGTTATGATAAGCAATAGTTGTGCTGAATATTACAACTAAATTTGTGACTGTAAAGGACCAAAAACTCTATTCCAGGAAGGTATTCCTATGAGAGGTACCCGAAATAGTACTCCGATTTCACCCAAAAAGAACAGTAAATTTTGGAAAAATTTAAAAACTGATACAATCGGACTTATAATTTAGAAGATACAGATTTATTACCACTTTTTTTATAATTTAGAAGATACAGATTTATTACCACTTTTTTTTTTTGGTTTCAAACCACTGTGAGACGCAAGAAAGGACAGACGGATGGATGAATAAAGGGACTTACAGAAAGACAGACATTTTTAACAAAAACAGGATCTCTTAAATAAATAGTTTTGAAAGATATAAATTAAAAATAAATTAAGATTATAACAGAAAAATTTCTGTGTGTGTGTTTATTTTAGAGCAAATGAAACAATTTTAAACATTTATTTAACAGGTAAATATTTTAATCAAATATTTGCATTACACAGCAAAAAAATTGTTAAAATCCTTTATACCTGTTTCCTTCAGAACATAAATCCTCTAAAACTGTTTTGCGGCTTTAATCGATAATCACCTTTTGTCTAAAATTTCTTTTAAATCCTCAATGACTGACTATAACTAGCACAAAAGTGTTAATTCTTAAGAATTGTCGACACACTTCTGAAATAATATTATTATAAAAGTCTTAAGAATTCAATGAATTCTTGTTTGTAATCCTTTATTGAAGTCCTTTTTGGTGTTACCTTCAAGAAATCCTTTTTTTATATTCAAAATACAAATCTTGTTAGTTTTGGCGTTTCTTGTTACTTTTGCTCTTTTTAATCTCGTCAAGTGTAAACATTTCTTGAAAAAAGTGTAAAGATTTTTGATTTGAGATATTTTCATAATTTTGATCCCGGGATTTTCAAAATCCAATTTTGAAGCTTATTTGTTAAACCCTTTAAGCGTTAGTTTTAGAACTTAGTTAAAGTGATTATCCAAATTTCAAGGAAATTTTCTTATTAAAGTTAGTTCAAGATTTAGGATGGATATTTTTCAAAACTATAGGCTTAAGTTATTGTACTAAAGTCTCAACTTAATGACTCCCTTAATAAATCTGTTATATAAAAGCATTTTGAATTGAAAATGCAAATTGAAAGCGTGTTCAAAATACTTTCAATACCCTTTTCACTTTTGTATTAAAAAAATCACTTTATTTGTGGCTTTTAACAAATAAAACAATATTTTATTTGCGTGTAAACATTAATACAAAATTGCAAAATACACAACAAAATTGTTTATTAGATGTTGGTGGATATAAGCGAATTAAAGCAAATATTTAATATAAGAGTGCAGCTCAGAAATATTATCGCCCTAACGCGAAATAATTTATAGTCATGCATTAAACACATAGACAACAGCAAGCTACGGGCTAGAATACATGCATTCAAATAGAAATAAATTTTTTAGAGTCGACACAGCTACACGACAACCGACCGCCGTTGTAGCTGTAGCCAAAATTAAACTATTTTCTATTTTTGTTGGCGACAATAATAGATTTAGTGCTGTCAACACCATAAAATATTGAAATAAATGAGAGATTTAAACCACTTGACTTTATTTACCATAAATACAATGGGGAGAATTTATGTAAACAATTTACATACTTATCAAATATTTTTATATATAATGTATATAATAATATCTAATAAAATATTATGTAAAAATTTATATTTATATAACTCTAACTCAATATAAGTAAAATTTTAAAAAGTTATTTTTTAAACTGTCTAACTCACACGCTACGTGTGCTAGAGCTACGTAGTTTATGTTATATAAAAGCCCAATATGTCCTTTATAAAATTCATTATATAAAAGAGCATACTTATATCTATATTGTTTTAATATATGCGAATTTTAATAAAAAAAAGTCGGTTGCAGAAATAAGTTTATAGTATATGAGCTCTTAATCCATTATAATGAATATTATATAGAATATAAAAGATATTTTTAGTAGCTTTTGTTTGATACCAAAAAAGTTAATACCGGATATAAACTTCTAAAGTTATACCGTATTATTCTTGAAATTTAAAAAGCGCATAACTCTTAAACTATAAGAAATCACACCAAAATCTTTCTATAATTTTGTTTATAGACATTTCTATAATTATTTATAATTATTTTTTATAGACATACTATCAGGTACAAATTAATTTATATCGTTTTTATCAAAATTTAAATTGTTATTTTGTCCATCTTATAAACGCGATATTGGTACCACTCATAGACAGGTGTTTCGAAATGTAGCTGCCGTCACCAAAATAATTAAGTAGCTGACTACGAGGCTACGATTGCAGCCAACGACTTTTGTAGTCGGTGTTCATGTGGCCTGCTGTTGTCTATGTGTTTAATGCATCATGTATATTTATAAACATTTGCACTAATTTTAGAAAATAAAAAAAAAACTATCCAATATTTGCCATTTTATACATATTATGAAATAAAAGCTTTATGGGTAGGATAAGGGATAAAGTGACATACATATGGGCAAATCCTGACCTTTGTACCGACTTTGTTTTACTTAAATGAATCGCATTATCGTTTTACACTAGATATTTTTGCACAGATTTCGGAGAATTATAGCCCATCGATTGTGCTCTCGAATGGCATTTGTTAGTTTACATACTTATTTTGGGGGAAAAATTATTCGATTTTAAGGTACTGTGACGGACGCTACAAAAAATGGAAGCGGCTTTTTTTCAACACGTGTTTCTGTAATTTTTATCAAATCGGTCATAGCAATCAAAAAATCGTAAATACATTAAATTAAAAAAAAAACAGAGGATTACAAAACAGCTTTTATCAAATATTTTAAAGTTTCCAGTTTCAACAAATTCCGTAAATGTACTGTTGCGGACGCTACGTGACGGATGATAAAGTTTTTAATGTTTTTTACTAGGAACAAAATCATATTTCATATTTTTTTTAAAGATTCGTAAATCAGTGAAAATAATGATATCATTTTTTTCCGAATTTCATCTCCGTCCTTTTCATGTTCGCGGTTGAAATGCGATTTTTTGGCACAATTTAATATTTCACAAAACAGCTACATACATATATATATTTAAAGTTTTACACTTTTTACATCTTATTTTTCGTCGAAAGAATGCTGCGGCTAGCTGTTAGAGTGTCCCAAAAATAAAAAAAAAATCAAGTTTTAAAAGCATCAAATTTGCCCCACTGTATATTTTTTAACACTTAATATCTTAAATTTAATCTGTGGATATAAACAGTGTTATTGCTTTATGAATAAGACATACATGTCTTCGTAATTTTTGTATTTAATAAATATCATTTTGTAAAAAATATATATCGTGATGGACGCTACACACTACTCTATACATATTATTCTGTAAAATGCTATATAAACATCTATATAAAGGGTGGTTAAATTGTAAGGGCCGATGTTGAATGTGAACCACACCTAAACGCCAAGTTTTTTTCCAAATTTTATTTGACATTTCTCTATTTCAGACTTACTCAATTTGAACCATGGAGAGATACACAATCCAACAACGTGTTAAAGTTATCCAGACTTATTATGAGAATGGGCGTTCAAATCAAAATGCGTGATTTTTTTGGTCAATTTGATCGTCCAAATGTGCGTACAATCGCAAAAATCGTGGAAAAATTCGAGCAAACCGGGTCTGTAGAAGATGTGAGAACACCAGTGCATGCTCGTACAGCTCGTACTGCAGAAAATATTGCTGCTAATCGCGATAGTGTAGCTGAGGCCGGTCAGGCAGTTACTGTGAATGGTGTTCGCTATCGTGAGATGATAACGAACTTTTTATGGCCCAAATTGGAAGATATGGTTGTGGACGATATGTGGTTTCAGCAGGACGGTGCCACTTGCCACACAGCTAACGAAACAATGGCTCTTTTGCGCAACAAATTCAATGGCCGTGTTATCTTACGTAATGGCGATGTCAATTCGCCGCCAAGATCACGTGATTTGACACCGTTGGACTTTTTTCTTTGGGGTTATTTGAAAGAAAAGGTGTACGTCAATATTCCAGCAACAATTCAAGAGCTAAAGGATGAGATAATTCATCACATTAACGGCATAGAACCTCCATTATGCCTCAGGGTCATCGTAAATTTGGACCATCGAATGGAGGTGTGTTGCTGTGGTCGCGGCGCCCATTTGGCCGATATTTTGTTTCATACATAATTGAGTAATACCAATACATCATAATAAAATAAAATTACAATAATTTCCTAAATAGTTTGTGTTTTATTCAGAATCAACATCGGCCCTTGAAATTTAACCACCCGTTATTTTTAGCCTAATTAAAAGCATACTATAAGTTCTCTTTACGAACCAAGTTCAATTGGAGAAAAAAGAAAAATTGCACTAGTCAAATAAAAAAAAAAAAACTTTATTTCTGTGACGGACGCTACACTGTGAGCCCATATTTACCTGACATTTTCTATATCACTCCAATTACTTTTGATAGGGTTTTTTTCATCCAATTGTAAAAAATTAAGACTTTGAGTCATTACTAAAACTTGATACATAAATGGATGTTTTTGAGATTTTCATGTACTTTTAAAAACCAATTATTTTAAAAAATTTATAAAAAGAAGAGAGCAATCATAAATCCTATAAAAATAGGAAATTTTTGAAAAATTTCCTATAAAAATAGGAAATTTTTGAAAAATTTCCTATAAAAATAGGAAATTTTTGAAAAATTTCCTATAAAAATAGGAAATTTTTGAAAAATTTCCTATAAAAATAGGAAATTTTTGAAAAATTTCCTATAAAAATAGGAAATTTTTGAAAAATTTCCTATAAAAATAGGAAATTTTTGAAAAATTTCCTATAAAAATAGGAAATTTTTGAAAAATTTCCTATAAAAATAGGAAATTTTTGAAAAATTTCCTATAAAAATAGGAAATTTTTGAAAAATTTCCTATAAAAATAGGAAATTTTTGAAAAATTTCCTATAAAAATAGGAAATTTTTGAAAAATTTCCTATAAAAATAGGAAATTTTTGAAAAATTTCCTATAAAAATAGGAAATTTTTGAAAAATTTCCTATAAAAATAGGAAATTTTTGAAAAATTTCCTATAAAAATAGGAAATTTTTGAAAAATTTCCTATAAAAATAGGAAATTTTTGAAAAATTTCCTATAAAAATAGGAAATTTTTGAAAAATTTCCTATAAAAATAGGAAATTTTTGAAAAATTTCCTATAAAAATAGGAAATTTTTGAAAAATTTCCTATAAAAATAGGAAATTTTTGAAAAATTTCCTATAAAAATAGGAAATTTTTGAAAAATTTCCTATAAAAATAGGAAATTTTTGAAAAATTTCCTATAAAAATAGGAAATTTTTGAAAAATTTCCTATAAAAATAGGAAATTTTTGAAAAATTTCCTATAAAAATAGGAAATTTTTGAAAAATTTCCTATAAAAATAGGAAATTTTTGAAAAATTTCCTATAAAAATAGGAAATTTTTGAAAAATTTCCTATAAAAATAGGAAATTTTTGAAAAATTTCCTATAAAAATAGGAAATTTTTGAAAAATTTCCTATAAAAATAGGAAATTTTTGAAAAATTTCCTATAAAAATAGGAAATTTTTGAAAAATTTCCTATAAAAATAGGAAATTTTTGAAAAATTTCCTATAAAAATAGGAAATTTTTGAAAAATTTCCTATAAAAATAGGAAATTTTTGAAAAATTTCCTATAAAAATAGGAAATTTTTGAAAAATTTCCTATAAAAATAGGAAATTTTTGAAAAATTTCCTATAAAAATAGGAAATTTTTGAAAAATTTCCTATAAAAATAGGAAATTTTTGAAAAATTTCCTATAAAAATAGGAAATTTTTGAAAAATTTCCTATAAAAATAGGAAATTTTTGAAAAATTTCCTATAAAAATAGGAAATTTTTGAAAAATTTCCTATAAAAATAGGAAATTTTTGAAAAATTTCCTATAAAAATAGGAAATTTTTGAAAAATTTCCTATAAAAATAGGAAATTTTTGAAAAATTTCCTATAAAAATAGGAAATTTTTGAAAAATTTCCTATAAAAATAGGAAATTTTTGAAAAATTTCCTATAAAAATAGGAAATTTTTGAAAAATTTCCTATAAAAATAGGAAATTTTTGAAAAATTTCCTATAAAAATAGGAAATTTTTGAAAAATTTCCTATAAAAATAGGAAATTTTTGAAAAATTTCCTACAAAAATAGGAAATTTTTGAAAAATTTCCTATAAAAATAGGAAATTTTTGAAAAATTTCCTATAAAAATAGGAAATTTTTGAAAAATTTCCTATAAAAATAGGAAATTTTTGAAAAATTTCCTATAAAAATAGGAAATTTTTGAAAAATTTCCTATAAAAATAGGAAATTTTTGAAAAATTTCCTATAAAAATAGGAAATTTTTGAAAAATTTCCTATAAAAATAGGAAATTTTTGAAAAATTTCCTATAAAAATAGGAAATTTTTGAAAAATTTCCTATAAAAATAGGAAATTTTTGAAAAATTTCCTATAAAAATAGGAAACTTTTGAAAAATTTCCTATAAAAATAGGAAATTTTTGAAAAATTTCCTATAAAAATAGGAAATTTTTGAAAAATTTCCTATAAAAATAGGAAATTTTTGAAAAATTTCCTATAAAAACAGGAAATTTTTGAAAAATTTCCTATAAAAATAGGAAATTTTTGAAAAATTTCCTATAAAAATAGGAAATTTTTGAAAAATTTCCTATAAAAATAGGAAATTTTTGAAAAATTTCCTATAAAAATAGGAAATTTTTGAAAAATTTCCTATAAAAATAGGAAATTTTTGAAAAATTTCCTATAAAAATAGGAAATTTTTGAAAAATTTCCTATAAAAATAGGAAATTTTTGAAAAATTTCCTATAAAAATAGGAAATTTTTGAAAAATTTCCTATAAAAATAGGAAATTTTTGAAAAATTTTCTATAAAAATAGGAAATTTTTGAAAAATTTCCTATAAAAATAAAAAATAGCAAATTTTTAAAAGATTTCCTATAAAAATAGGACATTTTTATAAAATTTCCTATTTTTATAAGAAATTTCCTATAAAAATAGGAAATTTTTTAAAAAATTTCCTATGAAAATAAGAAATTTTTTAAAAGTTTTTAAAATTATTTTTTTTTTCAGATATAAAGACTTTTCATATTACTCATAATTATATGTATGCGTTTTTTCCGGATATGTTGAATGTATAAAACAAGTCATTTCTTTATGTGTATATATTATGAGGACTTGTGTGCTGATGTATGTGAATGCAAAAGTGCGGTTTTATCGGTTTCTGTGGTAGTGAAATTGTTGAATAAGGAGCAAAAATCTAAAAGTCAAAATAACAATGTACATATATATACATATATATCATAGAAAATAAAGAATTGAAAGGATTATATAAAATTAAGTAAAATGCTGGTAGAATGTACAATCCTACCCTTCAGTATAAAAAATGGAAATTTTGGTAAAATCACTAATTCAATACAAAATTTTTTGATAGATTTATTTAACGTTCAAAAAAATTGAGATAAAGGGAAGAGCAAAACTACCCACTAGGACCTAAAATGGTATTTTTCACAATTCCCTGAAAGGCAAGGTATTGCATTACATTGCTCGAACACGATGCAAATATTCTGAAAGAAATTTGTTATTAATAATTTTGATAGAAAGTTATAATTTGACTTCGTTGAATGATGTAAGCTTTGGATCTAGAAGCGTAGTTGCAACAGTCATGTTGTATTCTCTTGGTTGTACGACATAAAATGAACTAGAGCAAAGTTAACAATAAAAGTTCTGGCCTTTTTTTGCAAACATATACATTAAATATTGTATAAATGAAGTGAATTATAAGAAAAAAGTTTTTAATAGATAGTACTTGTGAGTTTTTCATTCCGAATGATTTATTTTATTCTAAGAAGATTTTGATATTAGTAAGAACGCAGATTTTTTGATTGACCCTTAATAGAAATAAAATATCAAATGTGATACTATGGATAAATTTTCCCTGAAATACTAAATTCATATTTTTTGGAACACTTTTATGTTGGAGAAAAATATTTTAATATGAGTAAAGTAAAATACTTAGGTTTAAGTGGGGATATAACCATTTTATGGACTAATATATTTTTAATAAAAAAATTACGTTGGCAATAATTCTTGAATAAAGAAATTGTTTATACACATTTTCTATTATATATTGCTATAAACATTAATGCAAAGACTAAGTAAGTAACATTACAATTAAACTCGAAAACATATACGATGTGCATACATTTGACCTATATCGGATTTACTTTATGTTTGACTTGATGACAATTTCCATTTGGAGAATTAAGCAAAAGCCCTCAATAAAAGGAACTTTTAATAATGCACAACAATTAAAAGCATTTACCCATACTAATGCAATAAACTAAGCTATGTTTGAATGTAAGTGAAAACAATATGAAAACAATTGCATACAAATAGGGGCTTTTCAAATGTTACGTTTCAAATGCAAAGTAAACTGTTAATTCTAATATATTTGCTGCTAGATATCCATCCTTCCTCTAAAGCCACATTTAAATGTTGAAACATGGGTTAAGCTTATAATAATATTAACAAGTAAGAGTGTTATATTCGGCTATGACGACTCTTATACACCCACCATCAAATTGTGTTTAATTTAGAAATATATCTCACATTTCTACGAGGGTACAGCTAATTCAAAATGTGGACCAAATTTGGGAAAATTTGTTATGTTAGTTGGTATTGTTGGTAAAATCTTTGAACTAAATTTGGTTGCAGTAGCTTTATAGTTCAATATCTTGGGTACCTTTTTTGATGTGTAGGTCGAAGAAGGAGGGACTTTTGGAACCTTTGCCTCTAAGAGGATAAAAACGGGTAAAAAGGGAAAAAAAATCGAAAACGTTATATCTCCTAAAGTAATAGGTATAGAAACAAAATTAAAATTACGTTTTAAACAGTTATGAAAATAAGCGGACAGGTATTTGGTACTTTTTTGAAACTATTTCCGATAGGAGGTAAAAAAGGGTGAAAATATTTATTTTGGTACCATTTTTAATCCACTCTTATTTTTTAAACCAAAGAATATAGAAAGGAACTTTATACTGCAGTTAATAGATGTGAAAGAAATACTGAACAAGTATGTGGTACTTTTTTAATTTTGGGCCCAAAATGGGTATAACAGGGATAAAATGATAACTTAACATCTCAAAAAGTAATATGAATAGAAACATTATGTTAACTGCGTTTTAATAAAATGTACTGAATTCGATTGGTACCCAAGAAGTACCAAATATGCATATGGAACTTTTTGAAATAAGGGGATAAAAAGGGGAAAAAATTAGTCATGTTATAACTTTTAAACAAATGAATGTTTGTCTGTATGTATGTTCTTTAGCGAAGATGTTGCGGATGAGCCGACGAAGGTTTTTAAGTTGGCATGACTAATTTTCGACAGGTGGCGCCACTGAAAATTACTAAAAATTAATTAAATCGTAAATTGTACATTTAATCATGCTATAATCTTAAGAAAAGTTGTTGCACATCAGCTGACGAAGGTTTCTTTGTTGGTATGAAGAAATTTCGACAGGTGGCGCCACTGAAATTTACTCAAAGTGAATTTAATCGTAAGCTGTACATTTAATCATGCTATAATCTTTAGCAAAGTTATTGCGGATAAGCCGACGAAGGTTTATTAATTGGAATGGCCAAAGTCCGACAGGTGGCGCCACTAAAAACTACTCCAAATGAATTAAATCGTAATCTGTGCATTTGATCATAAGCAAAGTTGTTACGCATAAGCAGACGAAGGTTTCTTAGTTGGTATGAACAACTTCAGGTGGCGCCACTAAAAACTACTCAATATGAATTAAATCATAAACTGTGCATTTGATCAGGCTATAATCTTTAGCAAAGTTGCTGCGCATGATTCGACGGAGGTTTCTGTTGGTATGACAAATTTCCAAAATTATTCAAAATGTTTAGGTCCTGTCGTGCCTTCAGCAGACAGATAGACAGACAAACTAACAGAACACTAGGCAGACAGACAGACATACCAACAGGCAGACAAAACAGACAGACAGACACACACAGATAGACAGACAGATAGACAGACAGACAGACAGACAGACAGACAGACAGACAGACAGACAGACAGACAGACAGACAGACAGACAGACAGACAGACAGACAGACAGACAGACAGACAGACAGACGGTCATCGATTAATCATCTTTGGATTCCATAAGGATTCAGAATATATCGGGTTATCCATTTTGCGGTTTCAAAAGTGAACGTAAATTAAACACTTATACAAATTTTTTTTTTATTATAAAGTTTAAACGTTGACATGTCTATGCGGACTGTATGGATCTTGATGCGCTAAACTCAGATCCGTTGTCGGTTTTTTTCCATCAGATCTGGATTTTTTTATTTATTTTAGTCCGATATAATTTTTCTGTATCTCTTATCGTTTTGGAGTTATTTAGAAATTAATGGAGAAAACATTTTTTTCGCTCGAAATTCGTAATTTTTTCAGGTTAAAAATGTAATTAAAATAAAGGTAAAGTAAAATTTTAACATTTTAAACATTTTTCTAAGAGCTACGTATCTTAAGTTATGCATCTTCAAGTGTTTTAATTTTGAAAATCGGATGAGTCGTTCTCGAGTTAGGACAAAATATGTCTCCGTACCTGACTAATTTAAGGGGTAAAATTTTCCACGCCCATAAAAAAAATCCAGATCTTATGGAAAAAAAACCGACAATGGATCTAAGTTAAGCGCATCAAAATCCATGTAGTCTACATAGTTTTATTAAAAGGAGGATTTGGCTGCAGAGCAGTGTAATTTTTGTGAGTTGTGTGATACTTAAGTGCTCCATTTACGTTAATGTCAGACTTTCAACTGAAAAGAAAAAAATTGGTTTAACAACTTAGTTTGACAAGCGTCGAAATTCCAGTCCTATACATTTGAAACCACGAAATGGATAACCTGATATATCTCTTTCAGTTTTTGAGCCGATACTAAATAAGTTACAAACGCAATGACAATCTTAATATGCCCCACATTCTTTTTGATGGTGGGTGTAAAAACAGCGGATGCTGGTAATTAATTAAT
Organism: Stomorhina lunata; assembly: GCA_933228675.1. NCBI lineage: Eukaryota > Metazoa > Arthropoda > Insecta > Diptera > Rhiniidae > Stomorhina > Stomorhina lunata. The sequence continues at coordinate 94,925,502 of OW121744.1, forward strand.
AAGATTTTAAAAGCATTTTGGGCAAAAGCAAATGCAAGGCAAATTCTAAACTTGGAAATTATTGAGGAAATTAGCAAACAGCAACCAGTAAATTAAAGTAAATATTTGCTATAATGATGGCAAGTAATAAAGGGAAATTGTATTAAAGAAAAGGGTATAATAAATTTTGAAAATTAAATGTAAAAGTAAAACTTATCAATTAGTTACTAATATCAAAGCTATTGGGCCGTATAAGCTACCTGTTTATTTCTCACTTTGCCATGGTTTGCTTTTGTTAAGATCTAAGTTGAAAGTAATAAAAGATCTTTCTGAAGTCTTAACAATTGTTTCTTTACTATATCAATGCTATAATTTCAAAATACCAGACCATAAGTAAATGTTGTAGCTCATTAACGTATAGCCAACAATAAAACCATATAACAATTCTCAAGAACTAAATACTAACAAATTGTTCTGGCGGCAATTCATCAATAAAACATCAAGTCTCACATTTTCAAGAAAACCACCAAATACTTGTACTTGATTATTTAAGATTCCTCAAGCTTAAGATCCACTCACTTTCATAAATACAAAATATTCTTTCATTATTAACCCTTTCCTTATTCTTAAGCGCTTTTAGCAGACCTGGCTTTATTAATGTCTGTATTTAGACCAAGAATAACACTTTTTCTCCTCAAAACTATTTTTATCATTTTCTTAAGATATTTCTAATATTTACTTAACTATTTAGTCGGCAATAATCAATGACCAGACAATTGTTTTCATTATTTGTTTCTTTTGTTGTTTTTAATATTTGATCTTTTGTCTGATCTTGGTTTTGAGCTGTAACAAAGTGTAGGGAGGAAAAGAAAGATACCTGTTTAAAGCGTTTTCGTAATTAGCGAATTGCTGCTAATTACAGGTTAATTGTTATTGTTATTTGTGATTCAAATTAATGGCTAGAACAGAATAAAACAAAATTAGCTGCGAGTAAGAAAAGAAAGGAACCTTTTTAATTTTGGTGGTTATTAGGGTTTAAGAAAGCGCTCATCACTGATATACTAATTAAGAAATAAGAACGATTCAAGTAATCCCTTTAGATAGTCTTTTGAGTAACTAAATTTACTATCTTTGGCATACAAAAGTATATAGATTTCAAATATTATGAAAAGTTAAAGATGATGCTTTTTCGTCTTGTCCTACTTTGAATTACACTGGTCAACAAGAGAAATTACTTTGAAGTCTAACTATTTAATTTCGATGCATTATGGCCAACTATGAACAAAAACACCCAAAATTTTAAATTCTATGGATACGATTTTTTCTAAAATTACGTATTTTCACAGAGGTCGTTCCATTAATTTTATCATATCTTGGGAATGACTTATCTAAATTCGTGAATGAAAGAAACACCGGCTGATTCACCACAAAATTTTCTAAGCCTTGATAAAGCAATTTTTCATATGGCCAACGGTTGTGGAGTTTTTCACATAAAAATGTACATTTTTTTTTTTGCAAAATCGATTTTTTTTTTCAAAAATTCATAAAAAATCTAAGATTTCAAAAACTTACCATATTTATTTCATGAAATTATTTCGTGAAAATACATTAAAAATTAGCAAACATTTTTCATATTAAAAACAAGTAAGAAAGTGCTATAGTCGGTCAAGCCCGACCATACGATACCCTTCACCACTAAGGTCAAAGGTGTTCCTTTTCCTGTATAAAAACAAATATTAGCTAAATTTTGCCATCATACAAACATATTCTCAAAACTTATACATTTAAGCTGTTTCCGCCATTTGGACTTATATGAGAGCTATGGTCCAATGTGGACCGATTATTTCGAAATTTGGCAAATTGATTACAGTTGTTACAAAGATTATGTATGCAAAAAATAAACACAAAATTTTTATTATCTTTAGATTTATGAGCGTTTGAGTGATTTTTTGTCTCATTTAGTGCGTTTTTAAAGAAGAGTTTGTATGGGAGCTATGGTCAAATGTGAACCAATTTCAACGAAATTTGGTGCAGTGATTTAAGTTTACATAAGCAGTATTTGTTTTGAACTTCATGAAAAAATATTGATATTTGTGGCCAATATATCAATTCCGGGAAGTGGGACCTATGGGAGGTACCATAAATAATGGACCGATTTTGACCAATTTCAATAGCCATGGTCCTATGATCAAAAAATTATCTGTGCCAAATTTCATCAAATTATCTTTAGAATTGCGACCTGTAGTTGGATTACAAGGTTTACATGGGGGTCCAGCCAGGCAGCCAGACGGACGGACGGACATCGCTAAATCGACTCAGAAAGTGATTCTAAGCCTATTGGTACTCTAAAAGGTGGATCTAAGACAAATATTTCTATGCGTTACAAACATCAGCACAAACTTATAATACCCTTTCCACCTATGGTGGTGAAGGGTATAATTATAAAATTAAGTAACGGGTACAGTTTTCAAAATACTTAATGGGACTTGGCATTGCTACTGACTTCATTTACTTTTTTTGTCAACAAAATCACAAATTATGAATGGATTTCCAGGAAATGAGGTTTATTTTATTTGAAACATTCACAATTTTGTGACCATGTAATGAAAATGGTATATTTTTATCATCCTCGATTTTTTATGAATTTTTAAAAAATAAAAAAACTTACATTTTAAGAAAATACTCTTAAATGCCAATATATGATAAACTGTAATAGATTTGGCCACTAAATTTATCACAAGGAAGTGTTATGTCAATGCCAACCAGTGTGCAAAATTTTGTCACAATCGGTCGCCATTTGACCATAGCTCCCATATAAAAACTTTTGGAAATATAAAAATACAAAAAGAAAAGGGGGTTTATGTCCGTCTGTCCGTCAGATAAAAGCGTGATAGCGCCTTAACGGAAACAGATGGAGGAACAAAATTTTACAAAAATATTTTCGATATCTTAAAAAAGTTGTGTATTGAAAATGTACGAAATCGGTTGAAATTTAGTTAGAGCTCCCATATAACCCCGCCCCGGGAATCACATTAATGCTAATAAATTGAATAGAACTGTACTAGCTATGGCGACTAAATTTAGAATAGATAAGTTTTATGCAACAATTGGTCAGTATATCAAATTTAATAGGAATCGGTACATATTTGACCATAGCTTTCACATAAAAAACACTTTTTATATAATTATATACTGTGACATCTATAGCTACTAAATTTTGCATTAATAAGCTTTATATAGATTCGGTCACCATTTAAGTATAGTTATTTATATGTAACCTCCCTTTTCATACCCTCCCTTTTCATACCATAGGTGGAAAGGGCATAATAAGTTTGTGCTGATCTATGTTACGCATATAAATATTTGTCTTAGACCCATCTTTTAGTATACCAATATATATTTAGAATCACTTTCTGAGTCGATTTAGCGATGTCAGTCCGTCCGTCCGTCCGTATGGACGGCTGGCTGGCAGACTGGACCCCCATATAAACCATGGAATCAAAGTACAGGTCGCAATTTTAAAGATATTTGAATGAAGTTTGGCACATATCATTTTTTTGATAGTGGAACCATTTCTATTGAAATTCGTTAAAATCGGTTCATTATATATGGTACCTCCCATTGGTCCCACTTGCCGGAATTGATATTTTGGCCACAGATATCAATATTTTTTCTTAAAACTTAAAACAAATACGGCTTTTGTAAACCGAAATCACTGTACCAAATTTCGTTGAAAGCTGTCCACATTTGACCATAGCTCCCATACAAACTCTTCTTTAAAAACGCACTAAATGAGACAAAAATCACTAAAACGCTCGTAAATTTAAAGATAATAAGAATTTTAAGTTTATTTTTTACACAAATAATTTGGTGTAATTAGTTTGCCAAATTTCGAAGTAATCGGTCCACATTTGACCCTAACTCTCATATAAGTCCAAATGACGGAAAGAGCTTAAATATATAAGTTTTGAGAAAATGTTTGTATGATGGCAAAATTTAGCAAATATTTTTCTTTATACAGAAAAAATAATACCTTTGACCCCTTAGTGGTGAAGGGTATCATATGGTCGGGCTTGACCCGTTGGTCCAACTTGCCGGAATTGATATTTTGGGCACAGATATCAATATTTTTTCACGAAACTTAAAACAAATACGGCTTATGTAAACCGAAATCACTGTACCAAATTTCGTTGAAAGCGGTCCACATTTGACCATAGCTTCCATACAAACTCTTCTTTAAAAACGCACTAAATGAGACAAAAATCACTAAAACGCTCGTAAATCTAAAGATAATGACATATTTTACCCTATGTCTGGAAAATCGGTTGAGTGATGCCAATTTTATAACCTGAAAACACGTAAATATAGCATTATCGTATAGACCGATATCTCTCCTGTCACTAGTCCTGAAAACACTTAAGACTACTCATCCCCAGCTAACCAGCCGACTATCAGAAGCTCTCCATAGTTATTTAGACGACTGTTTCGATACTTTAGCTTTTATAAGAGGTTTCGACATGGTAAATTAGTAGTGATTATGTCATTTGAAATTTCAGGTATGGAGACAATTATATTTAACGATTTTTTATACCATTCACCGCCATAGGTGGAAAGGGTATTATAAGTTTGTGCTGGTGTATGTAACGCAATATTTGTCTTAGACCCACCTTTTAGTATACCAATAGGCTTAGAATCACTTTCTGAGTCGATTTAGCGATGTCCGTCCGTCCGTCCGTCCGTCTGGCTGGCTGGACCCCCATGTAAACCTTGTAATCAAACTACAGGTCGTAGTTCTAAAGATAATTTGATGAAATTTGGTACAGGTTATTTTTAATGGGACCATGGCTATTGAAAGTGGTCGAAATCGGTTCATTATTTATGGTACCTCCCATAGGTCCCACTTCCCGGAATTGTCATATTGGCCACAAATATCAATATTTTTTCATGAAATTTAAAACATATAATTCTTATGTACACCTTAATCAGTGTACCAAATTTCGTTGAAATCGGTCCACATTTGACCATAGCTCCCATACAAACTTTTCTTTAAAAATGCACTAAATGAGACAAAAAAATCACTAAAACGCTCGTAAATCCATAGATATGGAAAATTTTGAGTTTACTTTTTGCGTACATAATTTTTTAAACAACTGCAATCAATTTGCTAAATTTCGAGATAATCGGTCCACATTTGACCCTAGCTCTCATATAAGCCCAAATGATGGAAACAGCTTAAATATATAAGTTTTGAGAAAATGTTTGTATGATGGCAAAATTTATCAAATATTTGTCTTTATACAGGAAAAATAACACCTTTGACCTTCGACTTCCCACCTTTGGCCGACTTCCATTATTAAGAACGCAATCGAAAACCTTTATATTGACCACTTTCCAATCCTTGATACCCATTTCCCCACAAAACCTCAACAATAAACATTAATTTAATCATCTTCCCTCCCAACAATTTATGTCACTTAAAGCTATGTTTAATTAAATTGTTTGCTTGTAAATAAATAATTTCTAAAGTTACAATTTGTTGCATTTTCTAGATAAACTTTTTTTTCCCAAATTCTCTTCAATTATTTTCACTTCATTCATAATTTACGATTAGTTGTATTCCGAATTCGAAGTTAGAAATTGTGTGCGTTTTATCTGTCGCTATCTCTGCAAGCGGTAATTGCAAGTTATATCAAAATTTATTCATATAAACTTATTGCAGTGCCAGTGTTGTCGTCGTACAGGAACATTGTCATTAAGTTGTAGAACGACAGCCAGGAAGCAATTACAAATTGTATTTGAAAATTGCTATTGTTTAATTTAAATCAGCAACACAATATTTCTGCGTGCAATGAAGTTGAAGATATGATAAAAATAAAGGGTGGGTAGGAAATGGAGATGAGATTGGGAGAAAAAAAGTATACAACTGTTAACTTTTTTAACTGATGAGGTTGTATTAGTTAATTTCATATTGCATTACATTATTAGCTTCGTAGGGATGCCAATGGGATGTAGTTGTTGCCTGGGTTTCCTGCTAACAGGCAATAACTGTATTCAATTCCTACTCGCACCTCCTCGTGGTACATCCTGGCAACCTGAGCAACCTAGTTGAAGATGCGGTAAACAACCCGAGTGGGATTCTAGGTCAGGGCTAACGTGAGAGAGGGAGTTATCTTGGAGCTGTCTCGGATCGAGAGACTCGCTTTACAAACGTGGCTTTCTTCTTTGGACTCATCATCCATCGACTGAGCACTTACGATGTTTTAAGCATGGAAAGAAATAACATTACAGAATATACTACTCCAAGGGGTAATCATGTGAGAAATCCCCCTGCTACGGCAGCTGGCACAAAGATTTTGGAGGTGCCTAATTTATGCAAGAACATCCTAATGAATGAAACCAATTGAGGCCCTATGCCTCACTGGGAGTCAGGGATAACAAAAAAGGGATGCCAAACTCAGTTATTGCTTAAGACAACTTCGTTCGTATTGGGCTTTCAAAAGCAACTTTGTAGTAAACGAACATATGATATATGTCTAGGATATGTCTCGGTTAGGCAGGCATTCGTTATTAAGTCAGCGTCACTTGGGTCCTAAAAGCGGTCCCTTTGTGGTACCTGCATGAGTGAGTGGCTTATCAAGCCAGCCTGTAGCTGTGATGTATTAGTCTATTTTACGAATGTTAATACTCGCTAGATCTAATAAATCATGCAGAAATGGAGCCCTAAATAAAGAGCAATTAAAATTGAAAGGGCGGGGCAGTGTCGGAGTAGATGAGTTACAGTTCCCTCCTCTTCTAGGTTATGACAACTGCGACAGTAGTCATAGAATTGCAAGTTAAGTCTTCTGGCATGCAGCTCAAAAACGCAATGACCTTTTAGGGTTGAGATTAGGTTGTGGAGTCTGTGGCGTGGTAGAGCTACCAAACATTAAAATTGAAAGGGCGGGCCAGTGTCGGAATAGATGAGTTACAGTCTCCTCCTCTTTTAGGTTATGACAACTGCGACAGTAGTCTAGAATTTCAAGTTAAGTCTTCTGACATGCAGCTCAAAAACGCAATGACCTTTTAGGGTTGAGAATCTGTGGCGTGGTAGAGCTACCAAACGTTTTGAACGTTTAATGTTGTAAGTGGGTCATATTGGCTTGGATATTGAAAAAGTGGTTTCCAATGACCAATTTCTCTCGGCTGACGCGTAAAGAAATTGCCTAATTATTGAATTGCAGGCGGATAGCGGTAAGTCTATAAATAGGTCGATGCTATACTGACTCAGAAGAGCAGCGTATTTAGCAAGTTTGTCTGCAGTGTAGAATAGTTCGATATTGCAATGTCTCGAAATCTCGTTAAGAGATGCCCGGCATTCGCTGGTAATAACAGATGTCTTGTGGATATTAGATAGGGATTTATGGAAGCCTGACTGTCGATACAGAAACGAATATCCCTATCGTATATTCTATGGTATCTCATTCATTTGACTGCTTTATGTTTGGTCGATATCTCAGATTGGAGAATACTACATTGATCAGGGAGCCTAAAGCAAATTTCCTTCCCTTAAAGTGGGATGAAGAAGCCTCCCCCTACACCTATCTTTAACTTCGATCCCTCCGTGTATACCTCCAGACAGCCGTTGTCTAGAGATGAGGGGTCTCCGGAGATAGCCACAGTAAAGGATTTATCAAAGAGAGTGGTGGATATGCGGTAGTATATGTAGTCAGGGATGTTAGTAACTTTATCTAAATAGTGGAATTTCCGGTTTGTTAGTGGGACCAGGTTCCAATAGTGCTGAGTCGGACAGCCGAGTTAAGGGAGTTCAATTTGCTGTGCCATTAGTTCGGCTGGGAGCCAGTTTAGCATGGCAAAGAGCGCCCTAGATGTAGTAGTTCTTAAGGCACCGATAATCATTAGAGCGGAAGATCTTAAAATGTTGTTAAAAGAATCACTCTGGTTTGCCTTGGTGGGTGCAGGCCATACATTAGTATAGGCCTGACCACCATGTCGAAGAATCAGAAAGCTTTTGCCAATGGCCAGGTTTTGCCAATGGCCCCTCTAAATGAGTAGAGTGCAGTGGATGCTTTGGATGCCCAGGACAGCCTTGAGTCCAAAATGACCCCAAGATAATTGGCATGGTCAGTGAGCACAAGTTCTACCTTATTCAATTTTGGTGGATTAATGGCCAGGTTTTGCCAATGGCCCCTCTAAATGAGTAGAGTGCAGTGGATGCTTTGGATGACCTGAATTGGGTGTTTAGGCTCCAGGACAGTCTTGAGTCCAAAATGACCCCAAGATAATTGGCGTGGTCAGTGAGTACAAGTTCTACCTTATATAATTTTGGTAGATTCTAGGATGCTGTGATCAGTAATAATTTTAATAGAATTTCATATTAACAGAAATTTGTGTTGCTCTGACTGGGACTCGAACCCAGCCTGAATATAATATGATAGGCTTGGTAGTCGGCATAATGACGAACTAAGCCACAGCAACATGTAGTTCTTTAATTAATTGAAGATTAAACATTTTTGCTAATAAAAACCTGCGATTTGGTATTCGACTTTTCAAATATCTGTGGGAAATGTACGGCCCTTTCCCCCGGAGTGTATCTTAGATCCATCAAGAATATTGTCCTTTAAATTCTAAATTGTCTCTGGTTTGTAGGCATAACACTTGTCTTAAACTGAATCCACAGCAAATAGTTCAGCGTTATCAAATCACAGCTTCTTTGTAGCCAATTTTGGGACTTAAGTATTGCCAGATTCAAAACAACTGGTAAATTACAGCGGGGGATTAAAGTCATTATTTGGAGCTGTTTTGTATAATGTACCGAATACCAACATGCACTATCAAATATTGATCTAAATGAAGAGTTTAAAGTGATAAGTATAATTATTGCTCTCCCCTAAATTTCCTTCTGGGTCACCAATTATTTTCCCAAAGAAAACTCTTTAACACATTGTTATGCTTGAGCGCTTTCACTTCATTTTATTTCACATCGCCATACATATTTTTTTTTTTTGTTCGTCTGCAATTGACAACATGGTCGGTCTGTCGTATTATACATATAACTTCATCTGCCTGCGGACCTAGCAACAAAAACAGCCCAATAGCAAAATCGCATATACATATAAAGTAACAATAAAAACAACAACTCTAAAGTAACAATTATTGTTATAAATCCGCATACATTGTTTTAAAGGCTCAATCACTAATTTGCCGCGCAACTTAATAAAATTGAAGTGAATGAATATTTGTACCGCGGGAGACAAAAAAATGATGATTTATATCGGTTAAATTATAGACTTGGCACAATATAGCGGAATTATACATATACAAGTACATACATATATATGCATTACGGTATATGATATCATATGATCACATATTTTGTTTTTTTTTTTTTTTGTAAATAACTAAGTACTGGAATCTATCTGCTGATGGTGCTAAAGGTTTGGCTTCTATAGTTTTAAAGGGGAGGAGTTGTTTGTGTTTTGCGACACCAAACATACACATATGCTCCGGCCACTTAAATCGATCAAAAACGCATAAATTTCAATTGTAACAATTGAATGGTTTGAGAAATGATTAAAGTTTAAGTAACGGTTTGAAAAGGAAATAATGGAAAACCTGTGTTTAATAGAAATATTAAGTCATATCAGCTAAAATAATTGAAATAGTAAAAGTGTTCAGGCACATGCACAGGAAGATAAAGCTATTCTTGAAGTTTTTAAGAGGAAAAATGTTTGGACCAGTCAAAAATGAATACCGACATCGAATGAACCATGAGCTCTATAAGTTATATGCTGACATATACATTAGGGTGGAGCAAAAAACAACTTTTATTAAAATTTGATGCAACGGGGTCAAAGGTCAAAATTTTGATTTTTAGTGTCAAAAATACGAAATGTTTTCAGTTTAGTGGCGAATTTCGATCAAAATTAATAAAAAATAGTTATTTTAAAGAATGGTTTTGTATTTGTCTTAAAAATATTTTTTTTTAACCCTTAGCAGACATGACGACTAAAATGACGCATTTTTTTTCGAAAATTTAAATGTTTGGTGTATTTCAGTGATTAATTCAATTAAATCTGTTGTCATTATTTACGCTTTAAAACAATTTTAGGGATTTCCTTTCATTAATTTTCGAAAAAATTGAAATTCGCCACTAAATTCATAACACTTCGCATTTTTGACACTAAAAATTTTGACCTTTGACCTCGAAGAAAAAAGGCTTGAGCTCATCCAATATCAAAAACAATTCTAGTGGACATTCCTCAATGACCGGAAAATAAAATTCATTATTAGCTTTAACAAAAGAAAACTTAAATAAAATTAACTAGGCATCTACTTAAACAATGTCTAAAATTTACTTTTTCGCGAAATTTTACGATTTCAAGTCGCAGGTACAGCAAAACTGTATAATATATCAAACTAAACTTTTTGGAATTTTATTACCACATCTGTCTATTTCAACATGCCGGTCAAACATTTTGAAATTTTGAATATTTTTTTAACAAAATTTTCTAAAACTTAAAAAGTTAGTTTTTCAATGATCCTTAAAAATATACCATTTTCCGGTATAGAAACAACTATGTAAATTTAATTATATTTTAATAAATTTCAACTATTTAGTACTCATAAGTCTTAAGGTGATAAAGAATGTCTTACTTTGTAATTTCTGTACTCTTAAGTTAATTTTTTTGCTACATATCCTTAGGCGTGTTAAAAAGGAAACGAATTTTCTAGGGCAAATTACAATAACTTAAAAAGTACTGCATGGGTTTTTAGTTTCTATGACTCCAATAAAAGCTGATTTAGTTGTCTTCTAAATCCAATTATTGCCAAAAACATATCTTCATTTATTAAAATTGACCAAAAACCGAAAAAACTCACATTTTTTCGAAATATAAATGAGTCCTAGAAATAAATGTCCTGTGCACCACCTCAGGACATTGTTTTACATGTTTTATGTAGATTTTAGCTAGCTTAATCTGCTAGCTAAGATCTACAATAGATAAAAATCTTTTATATCGGATCTTAAATGTGACTTCTGGATCGTTTTATATTTTCGAAAAATCCGAGGTGTTCGACTTTGAGGGCATACAGCTCCCCTCCTGATATGTTAATGGACTCCGAGTTCTAAGCTTAACCTCAAAAGTTCTTGAAGTATTTCACTATTTTTTTTTTTTTTTTTTTGTTCAACCCACTGTGCATCATTAGAATTGTGAAAATTGTATTACGATAGAGGGTATAATATAGAAGTGACCGCCATTAACTTAGCAAAAATTTTTTTAGAGCAATTACTCCAAAATTAGATATTAATTTTTCATGTACCCAAAAATAGCCACTCGATTAATGCTATAAACACATTCACGACTACAGGCTACGTGCTGCAACCTGTCAAAATTAGAATACACGCATTCAAATGGGAATACATTTTTTAGTGTCGACATCGCCACACGACTACAAACCAGTATTGTAGCTGTAGCCTAAATTAAACTAATTTCTGTTTTTGGTGGCGACAATATCAGGTTTAGTGCTGTCAACACGATAGAATATTGAAATATATGAGCGATTTAAACCACTTAACTTTATAATAAATACTATGAAGAAAATTTATATAAGCAATTTATATACTATCAAATATTTATAAATATAATGTATATAATAATATGTAATAAATAAACAATATAAAAATTTATATTTATATAACTCTACCTCAATAGAAGTAAATTTTTAAACTGTCATATCTCATACACTTAATGCGCTAGAGGTATGTAGTTCAGGTTATATAAAGCCCAGTATGTCTTGTACAAAATACATTATTTTAACCTTCATCTGCTCCTAAAAAAAATCACATTGTCTATCTTAGCGTAGTTTTCTACGCATGCAATTTTATTCATAGTTTTTGGTACAAAATTTTAAAAACTCTGAGATGAAAAAGTTAGAAAAAGTAATTTATATTTATTTGGAAGACGAAAGAACTTTTTTGCATTTCGAAGTCGTAAATTAGCTTTCTTACGAGAAAGACTATATGAGGAAAAACAATTACCCATTGCCATGAACTTAGTTCAAAACAATACGTTGGTACTGATTTTGTTAGCATAAGCTTATACTCAATAGTACGCTGGCCGAAAGATGGGAAATAGTAGTGGTCAGCGATGGACAGCATTCTAAAATAAAGCCTCGAATTTCGGGATAAAACGGCAGAAGTAAAGTTCTACACCTAATATTTTGAAGGTTTGAAGGGTATAGAGGTAGCAAGCGCCTTTTATATAACTAACAGGAGTGTAACTTTACTAGATTGTGAAGCTTTTGTCACCAATTCTTCTTCATCATCTTTTCAGCTTTTCTTGTAAATTGTGTAAAAAAATGAATCAAAAAGAACTTCTCCATCTATTAAAAGTACAATGACTGACAAAAAAAAAGAGCCATGACATCAAAAATCCCCACCAAAATCATATGTTTTTCCCATATGCGTAGAAAACTACGCAAAGGTAGGCAACGTAACTTTTTTGATCTAATCCATAAAAAAGAATATTTCGGAGTAAAAAATGGCTTAAACTATACAAAATCATGTTTCTTACAAAGTCAATAAATTTTGTTAACTTAAAGCTAGCACTTCCAAAAAAACAGAGAAATTGTGTAGCATTTGCGTAGTTTTCTACGCAAAGAGCAGATGAAGGTTAAAGATCATACATACTTACATCTATGTTGTTTTAAGATATGCGCATTTTTGTAAAAAATCGGTTGTAAAAATAAGTTTTAAGTATATGAGCTCTAAATCCATTATAAATCGGAAGAATATATTATTTGAGAGGTATTTTCAGCAGCTTTTGCTATAATGAATTTATGTTATTTCTTTCAAAATATAAATTGTTAAAAAGTTTTACTGTAGTGTATTGCACTAAGAATCCCAATTTATTACAATTATTTATTATTGTAATAAATAGTTTTTTGATAAAACAAAAAAAATTTTGGTAGGGAAACCTTTCATCGATGCATTTCGATGGTTGTTTGGCCATCTCATCAGGAGGATTATCCCTAATTCTAGACAGAGCGAAAACCACACATTATGTATAATTTGAGGGACTGAATAAATACGAATTATTATTATTGTGTCCAACAAATATCAACATAAAGCGAAGATTATCATCCGAACTGAAACACACAAACACGATTCTAATTGGTCTTAACTTGGTAAGCCCAACTTATCTGGGTCATCCTTCATCTCAACTGTGGGCACACACCTCCTCATGGTATCACCCGGGGAGCTAGTTTAACACCCATTAATATTGTGAGTTAACATGTTCCGAGAGTTGTCCCATAAGATCGATAAAAATGGGTTAGGATTACGGGCTAGTAACCCTATCTTGAAAAAAAATACAATGTATAGGATAAAATTAGAATTGAAATGTCCCACTACCTAATATTAGAGGAGGATGTCCGAAACTTCGATAGAAAGACCAAGTAGAGGAACATTTTTCAAAGCTTGGCCTATAAAATTGGAGAATATTCGCACAAGATCGAAATCCATGGAATTCTAAAATATGCTCGAACTTTGACCTTAACAGGTTGTAACATTTAAGTAAGTAAGAGTCAATCTTATGAAAAAACTTATACAAAGAAGAAGATTTAAATTGTTTAAGTTTTAAAATAATTTTAAAAAAGTTTTAAAATAATTACAAAAAATCGTATAAAAATATTTTTCCAAAAATTACAACAAAGCAAAAAAAAGCAGGGAAAACCAAAGTTATTTTCATATGATTTTGGATCTAAAAATAAAAATTGTTTATATTAATTATAAGCTGCTAAGTTTTCAACATATGAAGTAGCTCAGTGGAAGAGTCTCTGCCTAGCAGTCCGGAGGGTCTGGGTTCGAGCCCCCATGGGATCATAAAAAAATTTTTTATTTCGTTTAAAAATATATGTTTTTAATAAAACAACAACGAAAAAGTTGTTGTTGTTGTTGTTGTTGCTTTTAAATTGCTTACCCAAGTCATTACTTTTCTGCAATTGGTAAGTACTTGCCTCCAATAACATCCCCATGTTAATGTAATGACTTAAACAGCGAATGAGTAAGTAGTTCGTGTTCAATAGTTTAACTGTTTAACTCATTATTTGGTAATGGAAAGTTTTACTGGGTATATTGACCAAAAGGCAGATAAAATACGATTTTCTTATCGAGAAACATAAGTTCTAAGATACACAATTATTTATTGTAATACATGCGAAAAAAGATCTCTGATATGGGAATTGAATAAGACATTACTTCGAATATTTACTTAAGAATTTCATTAAAAGTCTTATGATTTAATGACAACATCTGCCTCTTAAACACTCTTTACCATATCAAAATTCTTAAATATTCATATCTTCATCTAAATACTCATATCCTTTACTTTGTATGAGAAAACAAATAAAACGAAATAATAAAATTCTTAAACATATCCTTAGCATTATTGTCCCCTTATCAATTTATTCAAAACATTTATGATCTTAATTCATTTCAAAACAAATTCTCATACAAAAACGAAAACAATCTTCAAACATTGAATTACTTGAATAAAGCAACTCAAACTATAACTCATAGAACAACTCATACAACAACTCATACTACATTTTATACTACATGTGTTAAGCGATTATTTCTTCAATCAAGATATGAAAAATTTCAGTTTGTAAGAAATATTTTGCCTACTTTTTCTTTATATAAAGACCGGGTCAAAGACAATAGATAGCAACATGTGGTTTGAACGCATATTTACTTTTAGTTTGTTTTTCTTGACAATTTTTATGTATTTTTTTCTTCAATTTCAATTGAAGCTGGTGTAAACCACATATTTGTGGCCTTTAAATTGTAAAAATTTCCTTGTAAACACACGGCCATTAATCTGAAGTTGAGCATTTAAATACAATACCATCTTCTTTTTCTTCATCTACTACTTGTATTTTACTTTATAATACAATATTAAACTCATATGTAGACATTATTTCCCTATCAAGATCATTGATAGTTTTGCTATGATAATATTCATAAAAGTGTTTCTTTACAGTTCATTCTATAAATCTTCTTCATATCCTTTCAAATCCATCGAAACTTATGAGTATGTATGTATGTGTTTTCTTTTGTTCTATTTAGATTCCTTGGCATTTAAATGTTACTACACAATATTTTCTTAAAGGAAGGATGTTAGTTTAGGTGTGTAAGTGTGTAACATAAATACTTGTGCGTGTGTCTAGTGGAAAACCTTTTCCCTACCACAACTTTTCAGCCACATGTACACATAAATCCCCTCTAGTTTTCCCATTTATTTGTATTTGCATTGCAAAAGGTGTCACCTATTCTATTCTCTGCTGCATCAGTTCCTCATAAAGCTAAAGATGACGATGAAGATGATGTTATCTTTTGCATAATTCTCTGGAAAATACACATGATAAGGTGTAAGTATTAACATGTGTTGTCCTATAGTGGTGAGCTTAGCAGGTTTTACCATACATATATGACTGCCTAAGATGTGGGCTATTAGGAAGATTGGAAAACATACACTAGATGTTGTGGAGATAAAGATATGTAACATGTAGGGATATATAGATGGTGTAGTGTTTTTGGTAAGGTGTTAGATTTTGCGGGTAAAGAAAAGTAAGAGTAAGCCTTTAAAGAAAATAAATATAGTTTTTCCTGGACTACATATGGACAGATGGAAAACAACTATAATATTCTAGATATTATACTGATGTATTGACTTTAGATATTTAACTTGAAAATGCTCTATATATATAATATCCTACATGATTTATTTAAGTGTTGCTAAGACCATAATCGAAGGAGTTTAAAATTAATTCAAATTAATAAAATTATCTTCCTATATTTCTTACTGTCCTTCTGTGTCAAACTTGCAATCCTCTACATTATTTCGCAGAATATAACATGAACTACTTGCATATCCATTTAACCGAGATTAAGCCTATTAGAGCAACATATGAAAAAAACCTCGAATCTGAACCCTTTTGCATTTCTTACATCAATTTGACCCAATTTTTATACCCACCATCAAAATGAATGGGGGGCGTATATTGATATTGTCGTTCCGTTTGTAATTTCCTTCATATTGGCTCAA
This sequence comes from Stomorhina lunata, assembly GCA_933228675.1. Taxonomy (NCBI): domain Eukaryota; kingdom Metazoa; phylum Arthropoda; class Insecta; order Diptera; family Rhiniidae; genus Stomorhina; species Stomorhina lunata. The sequence continues at coordinate 94,941,587 of OW121744.1, forward strand.
AAACCAAAATTGAAGCATATTCTGAATCTTTATGAATTTCTAAGACGATTGAGCGATGTCCGTCCGTCTGTCTGTCTGTCTGTCTGTCTGTCTGTCTGTCTGTCTGTCTGTCTGTCTGTCTGTCTGTCTGCCTGTGTGTCTGTCTGCCTGCCTGTCTGTCTGTCTGTCTGTCTGTCTGTCTGTCTGTCTGCCTGTGTGTCTGTCTGCCTGCCTGTCTGTCTGTCTGTCTGTCTGTCTGTCTGTCTGTCTGTCTGTCTGTCTGTCTGTCTGTCTGTCTGTCTGTCTGTCTGTCTGTCTGTCTGTCTGTCTGTCTGTCTGTCTGTCAGTCTGTCAGTCTGTCAGTCTGTCAGTCTGTCAGTCTGTCTGTCTGTCTGTCTGTCTGTCTGTCTGTCTGTCTGTCTGTCTGTCTATCTGTCTGTCTGTCTGTCTGTCTGTCTGTCTGTCTGTCTGTCTGTCTGTCTGTCTGTCTGTCTGCCTGTCTGCCTGTCTGTTGTCGGCACGATAAAACCTTAACGAAAGGATATAGGTCACTGAAATTTGGCACAAAAATTCTTCATTTCTTGGAAAATTTTGGTATTGAAATCAGGTAAGATCGGTTCATATTTGACCATAGCTCCCGTATAACCTCGTCTAGGCTAATCGCTTATTTGCTTATAAATGACAAATTATAACAGCTATGATGACAAAATTTGGTATCTAGAAGTTTTACATAAGCATGAGGCAGCATGTAAAATTTAATCGAAATCGGTTCACATTTAATCATAGCTCCCATACAAAAAACTTACGGAAACAGCCTTAATTCCACCTGAAATACACTTAAATGCCAATAAATGATAACCTGTAATAGCTTTGGCCACTAAATTTAGCACAATTAAGTCTTATGTGAATACCAGCGAGTGTGCAAAATTTTGTCACAATCGGTTACCATTTGACCATAGCTTCCATATAAAAAACTTACGGAAACACAAAAATACAAAAAGAAAAGGGAGTTTATGTCCGTCTTTCCGTCAGATAAAAGAGCGATGGCGCCTTAACGAAAAGGGTTACAGTAACAAAATTTTACAAACTTATGTAAATGCCAGCCAGTGTGCAAAATTTTGTTAGAATTGGTCACCATTTGACCATAGCTCCCATATAAAAAACATACGGAAACACAAAAATGCAAAAAGAAAAGGGGGTTTATGTCCGTCTGTCTGTTAGATAAAAGCGCGACAGCTCCTTAACTACAAATGCTAGAGAGACAAAATTTAGTAAAAGTACTTTCGATATGTTATAGAAATTGTGTGCTGAAAATGGGTAAAATCGGTTAAAATTTAGTTAGAGCTCCCATATAACCCTGCCCCGTGAATAACATTTATGCTAATAAATTGAATAAAATTGTAAAATCGATGACTGTTTAATTTAGAACAGAGAAGTTTTATGCAACTTTTAGACAGTATTTATGTCAAATTTTATAGGGATCTGTCCATTTTTGACCATAGCTTTCATATAAAAACCGCTCCGGGTAACCACTAAAATGCCACAAACGCCAGTTAAAAGCTGGCGTTCTTATATATATAACATCCCCTTTTTATATCTACTTTTAAAAAGATTTGGAGGTACATTCAGTATATTAAGAATGCATTAGATAGCTATCAATCAATGTTAGGTCCAGACTTTTTTCACGGTAGATGCATTAGGAACTCCTAACAAAATATATGAACCTGTCGTGTTGCTATCAATATGTTTATGGCACAACGAAACAGCTTATTAACCCTTCTACTTTCCTTGGATTTGTGCCCTTCATATTACCCTTTGGGTCAATATGACCCAACAATGAAATATCAACAAAATTTCATATTTAACATAGGATCTTTTCTTGATTTAGGACCAGCATTTAGGGGATGACCCCTACTTATGAAATGCATTGTGTTGAATGTAGGAAAATAGGTTATGGGAGGGGGGATAGATGGAGTAGTGTTTATGGCTTTGAATTTACCTATATTGCAACTAGCAGGGAAAACTTCTGCGGGGAGTAAATTTCACATGCGAACTATGCGGCTGAAGAACAAATTTAATGTAACGTGTTGTTCGGTCTACCGACCAATCGACCACAAAGGAATGAGCTTTAACAGAATGACGTTTATTGCGTAAAATGTCCGAGTTTCGGGAACGAGTTCTCTGATTTCGTTAGAGCACATTCCAAAGTATTAACAATAGGACAGTGTGACATAACTCAAATTGGGACGGTGTTTCTGCAAATCAATAGAGCACTTTCGCCATTTCCTGCTCTCGGTCGCGAAGCTGCAAAATAGACTTTGAAGCTCCGGCCCATATATGAAGTGGGGTAAATAGTAAGGAGATCAGATGGAGTGAAGTATCTCTTGCACCGTTTTAGAGGCACTTAAATGCTTTTTTCGGCACTTGAAAGATGTATTTTGTCGAACGGACATTAAATTCTCATGCCCAGAACATCAAGAGCATATGATTCCTCAATATGTAGACCACCCATTAATACAGATGAAGAGACATGGTTTCCCGCGCGTTTATGCGTAAGCAAACATCATCTATTCGCACGACCCAATTCTGAAATTGTTTCTAAATCTCGGTATAATGATTAATTCATGTTTTGTGTCATAGCGCCAAACTCAAGAAGGCTTGGCCTACGATTGAATGAATATGAATGGCAAATATTACTATCATCTGCAAAAGAGTAGATAGGATTGGAAGCTTGACGTAGAAGGTCATTTATAAAGATAAGAAAGAGTTGGATAAAGAACAGAGTTTGCGGTACCCCTGAATTAATCATAAACTCGTATTCTTCTTCTGTTATCCTTGACTCCCAGTGGAGCATAGGGCCTCAACTCGTATGAAGAGAACCAATCTATAACAACTCATATAGAGCGATCTCTGTGAAAACTCGATATAAACCGAGAGACGTTTTTATCGACACCAAAGGCAATAAGTTTTGATAGAAGTGCTCCGTGCCCGTACACTATATCAAACGCCTTGCAAATATTCCTTTATCATTATAGCTATATCATTTGGAAATATTCCTTTATTATTGTAGCTATATCATTTGAGAACAACAGAAATGCGAAAATAGCGTTACATAATATGTGAACAGCCCATGAAAGGAAAAATATTCAATGAAAGCGATTATATTGATAATTTGACTGAACAAATTATTGATAGATGTTTTTAAATGAAGGTGGAATTGAAGCTTGAAATATCGCTTGCTGGGTCATATTGACCCAAAGGGTATTAAGTGTGTGTAAATCGTGTTTTGAAATGTGTAGGGGGGAGGAAAATTTTTAATTTTATTATTTTCTTTTAAATATACCATTTTCGTCCCTGCAATGGATAAATTAAAGTTTCACGTTATATCTAATTATTTAAGGGAAAAATTTTGCGTTTGAAAAACCAAATTGGGTCAAATTGACCCAAGGAGTGTATAAGGGTTAATGTAAAACTATTTTCGGTTATGGAACACCATTTTGTCCAAGGTAAATACTTGGGAAACCACTTAGATACTTTTAAATGTTGAACTATAGAAACTATACCACTGCAACTGAATTTAGTCCAACAATACCACATTTGGTCAACATTTTGAAATAGCTGAACTCTCGTACAACTTGATGGTGGGTATACAAGATACGACACAGCCAAATACAACACTCTTACTTGTTTTAGTTTACTTTTTCAAGTGGCCAGGGATCGAACTTGGGACCTCTGGTATGCTAGGCGGATGACTACCCTGCTATACCACGGCAGTTCGTTGACATGTTACGATTTTCAAAAATTCTGCATAGACAGCTTCTTTCGACACTGTCGAAGGCCTTCATAAAGTCGTTAACGCTAGGTAAATGGGAGTGCGGAATTCATTACATTGATCTAGTACCATTCTTTCCATATTGATAGATCAACAAAACAACCGTTTTCTCTGAACCCAAACTAATTTTTGCGAAGTGTAGAGGAAACTGCGTCGGATATTCTGTTTAAAGTTACTCGACTTAGTATTTTGCTCGATATGGGTAGAAAATAGCCCTGTAGTTATTGCAGTCTTTGGGGTCACCCTTTTTTGGTATTTTGACTAGTATGCCTTCATTAGAAGGTTGGCAAGGCTTCTTCTTCTCATATTTTTCGCACAAATGGGTACCACAATCTCCTTTAACATCTCTTAAAAGCATCTCCGCTGAGATATTGTCATTGCCCGAGGCCTTGTTGCGTTTAAGGCTTTTAATGTTTGTTCACTTCTTGTATTGTTAGCGGACCGTCAGAAATTCTATTGAATATACTGTCATGGTTGGTTTCATTATGCACTTCCGTCAGGGCTTCTAATCCAATAGGATTGTTTAATGTTGACTGAAAGTGTTCCATCCATCTTAAAAATTGTTCATCCGGGGTTGAGAGAAGTGTACCGCTACTACTCAGGATGGGACTATTGGTGTTTGCTATACAACGCCCTTGATATATTGTATAAGGTCCTCATGTCACCTTTACTTGCAATTGACTCAGCTTGGCTTGCTAGTTCATCTATCCACATTATCTTGTCCCTCCTTACAGACCTTTTCATTCTGTTGGATCGGTCACGGTATATTGTACTGAGCACTCCAACATCCACTTTTTCATTTAAAATTGTATTTTTTAAGGTTTGACGTTGTTCAACCAGGTCCCATGTTGCTTAGGTGAACCAAAATTTCCTTTAAAGGTAGAAGGCCAATGCCAGCGGCAAGCGGCTGCGGGCGGCAATCAGCTGTTTTTTGATTTGTCAAATTTGAAGCGGCAATGGAAAAAAGTAGAACTTTGTTCTACTTTTCCGCGCGGCAGATTTTTTCAGTGCTGCCAGATTTAATAATATCCTTCTCAAATATTTTTTGTATGAATATTTTTCTAAACAAACGCACATTTTACATACTGGTAATACTACAACCGCCCGCAGCCGCATGCCGCGTGTATTGGCCTTGTACCTTAATGGTCTTAGAATGCTAACGTTTGATGTCCAACCTCGTTGTATGTTTGAGTGACACACCTTGGAATTTCGTTAATATTAGCGTCGTTGGTATTAACAACATCTGGAGGACGATTTCTTATGGATGTGAAAAAGGCATTTCGATGTCGTTCTGATTCCAATTTCCCAACATCAATTTTCCTATCGGCTTTTCCCGTTTCATATCTCAAAGCTGGTACTTTCAATTGAACTTTAGATATAAATAAATCATATTCGCTGTTTATATCTGCTCGGCGCATCGAGCGTACATCAAGTAAAGATGATCGTTACTTAGAGTTGATCAAAATATAATCAATTTGGTTTTAAGTAACGTCGTTCGTCGATGTCCAAGTGGAGCTTATAAGGAAAAATAGTGCCACCTACAGCAAGTTTCCTTTCACAGCATAGTTCGATTAATCTTTCTCCGTTGTCGTTTCTTACTCCGACACCGTGCTTACCAATGTAATGTTCCAACCTGATGTTGTTTGAAGCTACCTTGGCGTTAAAGTCGCCAGGTGAAATCTAAGGTGCTACTACTCACACCTTCTTCATTTTCGAAATACTTAAGCAGCAAAAATTTTCCTGGAAATGATTGTGGAAACAAGTGCAAATATTTACACCTGATTTTTTTTTTCTTCCTCTACTAGCAGAATCTAATAACAATAAGAAAAATCAATTAAAATACCGATTTTTAGGATGTAAGTACCTTTTTAATTGCACTTGCTAAGGGAAGTTATAATTTAGAAACAAAACAAAAATCTTTTTAGGAAAAAAACTTAAAATTTTGTAGTTGTTAATAAAAATTGTAATTGTTACAGGTGAATTATTGCTTTATGGATACAAGTAATAACAGGGTATTGAAACATTTAACTCGGCATGAGTTTTTGAAGATGAATTAACAAAAAAGAAAAAAACTACTAAAAAACTGAATTGAAAAGGCTAGGAAGGTGTTGTTGAGGGCGTTAACTAAAACATATTACTCATACTTTCTTTTTTGGGCCCTTCCTTTAGGGTACCAGAAGTGAGCAAACATAGTGTTATACTAGCCTCTACAGGGAGAAACTCAGCAGGATATTGCACTTGCTGCTTGCAACATAACAAGTTGCATGTTACCTTTCTCTATGGCTAAGAGTGCTGGTAATACAAATATTGTTAAACTAAATGCTTATACTTGCAGTTCAAAATTTAGTAAAGTCGGCTTTAGTTTTTGAAAGTTTTTTTTTTTAGTTTTTCTTTTTTTTTGGTAATTTCATTAACACCTTTGGTGTTACCTTTAATGGGTGCTAGTGTTGGTATAAGAGGATGTTTTTGTTTGGTCATTGCACCATATAATTATGATTGGCGCCTCAAAAATTTAATTTCATAATGCCTTTTGGCTTTCAATTCTGTCAATTCCTTACCACTCTTGGTCAATTTTTGATTATAATGATGATGAAATGGAGAAGTCTAATTATTTTCAGTTTTATTAACAATAATTTCAAAATAAAAAGCCAATCAAATTTTGCTGGACAAGGTGTTGGTTTTGAAAGTGTCAGTTTTGACACTTGCAATTCTATGGTTAAAATTTATTTAAGGATTTTTTTTTGTTTTGGAAATATTCGCTGCTGCTTAACAATAATTTCAGCTCTTTAATGATTGCCAAATGACATGGCATTTGTGTTTTAACTTCATCTTAAAACAAGTAAGAAAAGCTATAGTCGGTCAAGCCCGACTATATAATACCCTTCACTACTAAGTCTTAGAGACATACACACATAAACTATGTGCTATTTTTTTTTCAAAATTTTGAGATTTATATCATTTCCGGCTAAGGACCTGATATGGGAGCTAGGGTCAATTGTGGACCGATTGTTACCAAATTTAGATTATTGGTTTATATTTATAAAATATTTATCTGTACAAAGTTTAAGTAATCAAATTCATTTATCTTTAGAGTTATTAACGTTTTTGTGCTTAAAAGTCTTTTGAGAATGTGTCTTGTATGGGAGGTATGGTCAAATATAGGCCGATTTCTACAAAATTAGGAACACCGATTAAGGTTATGATAGGCAATATTTGTGCTGAATATTATAAAAATACAACTAAATTTGTGGCTGTAAAGGACCAAAAACTCTATTCCGGGAATGCATCCCTATGGGAGGTACCCGAAATAGTAATCCAAATTCGCACAAAAATATGAACTTGTGTCAAATTTCTTCAAATTATCTTTAAAGTTACGACTTGTTGAGTGTTAACAAGCTTACATGGATAACCGGCCAGCCAGCTGCCAGCCAGCCGGACGGACATCGTTAAAACAACTCAAGGAGTGATTCTATGTCGATTGGTATACTTAAAGGTAGGTCTCAGACCAATATTCCTATGTGTTACAAACATCAGCACAAGCTCAATACATCCTTTCCACCTATGAAGGTGAAGGGTATAAGAAACTCCTTTTATATTTATTAAAAAAAAATTCTTTAAGAAATGTTTTGCTGGCCCTCATATTATTTTGACACCTGCCAAAATTTCTGTATAATTGTTAATTTAAAAGATTCACACCTTGTTGTACAAATGTGAACAGCTAAATATTTAAGTTTATTTTTATTTCCGAACAAATTCACAATTGATGGTTTTTGCAGCTTGTAGCCTCTTTGGTATTGGGGTTATGTTTAATCATCCTCATCATCTTCATGTTTAGGAATTATTTTCGTCTTTATTCGTCTTTCATGTCAAAATTTTAAAGTGTTATGTTATGAAGTTGAATATTTAACATTTGTCAGAGATTTGACAGAGCAGGAGAATGTAAGAAATTTTTAAAATGCTTTCATGTTGGAGAAGACAAATATCTATAATAAGAATCCAATAAATGTCATCATAGCAGTCATCAAAAGTGTTAAAAAAACACATAGCCGATAAAAATTTATATTAAATAACAAATAAGAAAGTTTTATGGTTTGTCAAGTTCGAACATATGATTCTCTATACCACAGACGTTAAATGTAGAGCAAAATTTTTCTAACGAAAATTTTTCTATAGAAAAATATTTCTAACGAAAATTTTTCTATAGAAAAATATTTCTAACGAAAATTTTTCTATAGAAAAATATTTCTAACGAAAATTTTTCTATAGAAAAATATTTCTAACGAAAATTTTTCTATAGAAAAATATTTCTAACGAAAATTTTTCTATAGAAAAATATTTCTAACGAAAATTTTTCTATAGAAAAATATTTCTAACGAAAATTTTTCTATAGAAAAATATTTCTAACGAAAATTTTTCTATAGAAAAATATTTCTAACGAAAATTTTTCTATAGAAAAATATTTCTAACGAAAATTTTTCTATAGAAAAATATTTCTAACGAAAATTTTTCTATAGAAAAATATTTCTAACGAAAATTTTTCTATAGAAAAATATTTCTAACGAAAATTTTTCTATAGAAAAATATTTCTAACGAAAATTTTTCTATAGAAAAATATTTCTAACGAAAATTTTTCTATAGAAAAATATTTCTAACGAAAATTTTTCTATAGAAAAATATTTCTAACGAAAATTTTTCTATAGAAAAATATTTCTAACGAAAATTTTTCTATAGAAAAATATTTCTAACGAAAATTTTTCTATAGAAAAATATTTCTAACGAAAATTTTTCTATAGAAAAATATTTCTAACGAAAATTTTTCTATAGAAAAATATTTCTAACGAAAATTTTTCTATAGAAAAATATTTCTAACGAAAATTTTTCTATAGAAAAATATTTCTAACGAAAATTTTTCTATAGAAAAATATTTCTAACGAAAATTTTTCTATAGAAAAATATTTCTAACGAAAATTTTTCTATAGAAAAATATTTCTAACGAAAATTTTTCTATAGAAAAATATTTCTAACGAAAATTTTTCTATAGAAAAATATTTCTAACGAAAATTTTTCTATAGAAAAATATTTCTAACGAAAATTTTTCTATAGAAAAATATTTCTAACGAAAATTTTTCTATAGAAAAATATTTCTAACGAAAATTTTTCTATAGAAAAATATTTCTAACGAAAATTTTTCTATAGAAAAATATTTCTAACGAAAATTTTTCTATAGAAAAATATTTCTAACGAAAATTTTTCTATAGAAAAATATTTCTAACGAAAATTTTTCTATAGAAAAATATTTCTAACGAAAATTTTTCTATAGAAAAATATTTCTAACGAAAATTTTTCTATAGAAAAATATTTCTAACGAAAATTTTTCTATAGAAAAATATTTCTAACGAAAATTTTTCTATAGAAAAATATTTCTAACGAAAATTTTTCTATAGAAAAATATTTCTAACGAAAATTTTTCTATAGAAAAATATTTCTAACGAAAATTTTTCTATAGAAAAATATTTCTAACGAAAATTTTTCTATAGAAAAATATTTCTAACGAAAATTTTTCTATAGAAAAATATTTCTAACGAAAATTTTTCTATAGAAAAATATTTCTAACGAAAATTTTTCTATAGAAAAATATTTCTAACGAAAATTTTTCTATAGAAAAATATTTCTAACGAAAATTTTTCTATAGAAAAATATTTCTAACGAAAATTTTTCTATAGAAAAATATTTCTAACGAAAATTTTTCTATAGAAAAATATTTCTAACGAAAATTTTTCTATAGAAAAATATTTCTAACGAAAATTTTTCTATAGAAAAATATTTCTAACGAAAATTTTTCTATAGAAAAATATTTCTAACGAAAATTTTTCTATAGAAAAATATTTCTAACGAAAATTTTTCTATAGAAAAATATTTCTAACGAAAATTTTTCTATAGAAAAATATTTCTAACGAAAATTTTTCTATAGAAAAATATTTCTAACGAAAATTTTTCTATAGAAAAATATTTCTAACGAAAATTTTTCTATAGAAAAATATTTCTAACGAAAATTTTTCTATAGAAAAATATTTCTAACGAAAATTTTTCTATAGAAAAATATTTCTATCGAAAATTTTTCTATAGAAAAATATTTATATCGAAAATTTTTCTATAGAAAAATATTTCTATCGAAAATTTTTCTATAGAAAAATATTTCTATCGAAAATTTTTCTATAGAAAAATATTTCTATCGAAAATTTTTCTATAGAAAAATATTTCTATCGAAAATTTTTCTATAGAAAAATATTTCTATCGAAAATTTTTCTATAGAAAAATATTTCTATCGAAAATTTTTCTATAGAAAAATATTTCTATCGAAAATTTTTCTATAGAAAAATATTTCTATCGAAAATTTTTCTATAGAAAAATATTTCTATCGAAAATTTTTCTATAGAAAAATATTTCTATCGAAAATTTTTCTATAGAAAAATATTTCTATCGAAAATATTTCTATCGAAAATTTTTCTATCGAAAATTTTTCTATCGAAAATTTTTCTATCGAAAATTTTTCTATCGAAAATTTTTCTATCGAAAATTTTTCTACAGAAAAATATTTCTATCGAAAATTTTTCTATAGAAAAATATTTCTATCGAAAATTTTTCTATAGAAAAATATTTCTATCGAAAATTTTTCTATAGAAAAATATTTCTATCGAAAATTTTTCTATAGAAAAATATTTCTATCGAAAATTTTTCTATAGAAAACTATTTCTATCGAAAATTTGTCTATAGAAAAATATTTCTATCGAAAATTTTTCTATAGAAAAATATTTCTATCGAAAATTTTTCTACAGAAAAATATTTCTATCGAAAATTTTTCTATAGAAAAATATTTCTATCGAAAATTTTTCTATAGAAAAATATTTCTATCGAAAATTTTTTTATTGAAAATTTTTGAAAAATTTTCTATAGAAAAATAATTCTTTTAAAAATTTTTCTATAGAAAAATATTTTTTTTCGAAAATTTTTCTATAGAAAAATATTTTTTTTCGAAAATTTTTCTATAGAAAAATATTTCTAACGAAAATTTTTCTATAGAAAAATATTTCTAACGAAAATTTTTCTATAGAAAAATATTTCTAACGAAAATTTTTCTATAGAAAAATATTTCTAACCAAAATTTTTCTATAGAAAAATATTTCTTACGAAAATTTTTCAATAGAAAAATATTTCTTACGAAAATTTTTCTATAGAAAAATATTTCTAACGAAAATTTTTCTATAGAAAAATATTTCTAACGAAAATTTTTCTATAGAAAAATATTTCTAACGAAAATTTTTCTATAGAAAAATATTTCTATCGAAAATTTTTCTATAGAAAAATATTTCTATAGAAAATTTTTCTACAGAAAAATATTTCTATCGAAAATTTTTCCATTGAAAAATATTTCTATCGAAAATATTTCTATTAAAAAATATTTCTATCGAAAATTTTTCTATTGAAAAATATTTCTATCGAAAATTTTTCTATAGAAAAATATTTCGATCGAAAATTTTTCTATAGAAAAATATTTCTAACGAAAATTTTTCTATAGAAAAATATTTCTAACGAAAATTTTTCTATAGAAAAATATTTCTAACGAAAATTTTTCTATAGAAAAATATTTCTAACGAAAATTTTTCTATAGAAAAATATTTCTAACGAAAATTTTTCTATAGAAAAATATTTCTAACGAAAATTTTTCTATAGAAAAATATTTCTAACGAAAATTTTTCTATAGAAAAATATTTCTAACGAAAATTTTTCTATAGAAAAATATTTCTAACGAAAATTTTTCTATAGAAAAATATTTCTAACGAAAATTTTTCTATAGAAAAATATTTCTAACGAAAATTTTTCTATAGAAAAATATTTCTAACGAAAATTTTTCTATAGAAAAATATTTCTAACGAAAATTTTTCTATAGAAAAATATTTCTAACGAAAATTTTTCTATAGAAAAATATTTCTAACGAAAATTTTTCGATAGAAAAATATTTCTAACGAAAATTTTTCTATAGAAAAATATTTCTAACGAAAATTTTTCTATAGAAAAATATTTCTAACGAAAATTTTTCTATAGAAAAATATTTCTAACGAAAATTTTTCTATAGAAAAATATTTCTAACGAAAATTTTTCTATAGAAAAATATTTCTAACGAAAATTTTTCTATAGAAAAATATTTCTAACGAAAATTTTTCTATAGAAAAATATTTCTAACGAAAATTTTTCTATAGAAAAATATTTCTAACGAAAATTTTTCTATAGAAAAATATTTCTAACGAAAATTTTTCTATAGAAAAATATTTCTAACGAAAATTTTTCTATAGAAAAATATTTCTAACGAAAATTTTTCTATAGAAAAATATTTCTAACGAAAATTTTTCTATAGAAAAATATTTCTAACGAAAATTTTTCTATAGAAAAATATTTCTAACGAAAATTTTTCTATAGAAAAATATTTCTAACGAAAATTTTTCTATAGAAAAATATTTCTAACGAAAATTTTTCTATAGAAAAATATTTCTAACGAAAATTTTTCTATAGAAAAATATTTCTAACGAAAATTTTTCTATAGAAAAATATTTCTAACGAAAATTTTTCTATAGAAAAATATTTCTAACGAAAATTTTTCTATAGAAAAATATTTCTAACAAAAATTTTTCTATAGAAAAATATTTCTAACGAAAATTTTTCTATAGAAAAATATTTCTAACGAAAATTTTTCTATAGAAAAATATTTCTAACGAAAATTTTTCTATAGAAAAATATTTCTAACGAAAATTTTTCTATAGAAAAATATTTCTAACGAAAATTTTTCTATAGAAAAATATTTCTAACGAAAATTTTTCTATAGAAAAATATTTCTAACGAAAATTTTTCTATAGAAAAATATTTCTAACGAAAATTTTTCTATAGAAAAATATTTCTAACGAAAATTTTTCTATAGAAAAATATTTCTAACGAAAATTTTTCTATTGAAAAATATTTCTAACGAAAATTTTTCTATTGAAAAATATTTCTAACGAAAATTTTTCTATAGAAAAATATTTCTAACGAAAATTTTTCTATAGAAAAATATTTCTAACGAAAATTTTTCTATAGAAAAATATTTCTAACGAAAATTTTTCTATAGAAAAATATTTCTAACGAAAATTTTTCTATAGAAAAATATTTCTAACGAAAATTTTTCTATAGAAAAATATTTCTAACGAAAATTTTTCTATAGAAAAATATTTCTAACGAAAATTTTTCTATAGAAAAATATTTCTAACGAAAATTTTTCTATAGAAAAATATTTCTAACGAAAATTTTTCTATAGAAAAATATTTCTAACAAAAATTTTTCTATAGAAAAATATTTCTAACGAAAATTTTTCTATAGAAAAATATTTCTAACGAAAATTTTTCTATAGAAAAATATTTCTAACGAAAATATTTCTATAGAAAAATATTTCTAACGAAAATTTTTCTATAGAAAAATATTTCTAACGAAAATTTTTCTATAGAAAAATATTTCTAACGAAAATTTTTCTATAGAAAAATATTTCTAACGAAAATTTTTCTATAGAAAAATATTTCTAACGAAAATTTTTCTATAGAAAAATATTTCTAACGAAAATTTTTCTATAGAAAAATATTTCTAACGAAAATTTTTCTATAGAAAAATATTTCTAACGAAAATTTTTCTATAGAAAAATATTTCTAACGAAAATTTTTCAATAGAAAAATATTTCTAACGAAAATTTTTCTATAGAAAAATATTTCTAACGAAAATTTTTCTATAGAAAAATATTTCTAACGAAAATTTTTCTATAGAAAAATATTTCTAACGAAAATTTTTCTATAGAAAAATATTTCTAACGAAAATTTTTCTATAGAAAAATATTTCTAACGAAAATTTTTCTATAGAAAAATATTTCTAACGAAAATTTTTCTATAGAAAAATATTTCTAACGAAAATTTTTCTATAGAAAAATATTTCTAACGAAAATTTTTCTATAGAAAAATATTTCTAACGAAAATTTTTCTATAGAAAAATATTTCTAACGAAAATTTTTCTATAGAAAAATATTTCTAACGAAAATTTTTCTATAGAAAAATATTTCTAACGAAAATTTTTCTATAGAAAAATATTTCTAACGAAAATTTTTCTATAGAAAAATATTTCTAACGAAAATTTTTCTATAGAAAAATATTTCTAACGAAAATTTTTCTATAGAAAAATATTTCTAACGAAAATTTTTCTATAGAAAAATATTTCTAACGAAAATTTTTCTATAGAAAAATATTTCTAACGAAAATTTTTCTATAGAAAAATATTTCTAACGAAAATTTTTCTATAGAAAAATATTTCTAACGAAAATTTTTCTATAGAAAAATATTTCTAACGAAAATTTTTCTATAGAAAAATATTTCTAACGAAAATTTTTCTATAGAAAAATATTTCTATCGAAAAATATTTCTTTTGAAAATTTTTCTATCGAAAAATATTTCTTTTGAAAATTTTTCTATAGAAAAATATTTCTTTCAAAAATTTTTCTGTAGAAAAATATTTCTTTCGAAAATTTTTATAAAGAAAAATATTTCCATTGAAAATTTTTCTAAATTGTCGCCTTTACAATTTTTCTATATAAAAATTGTCGCCTTTACAATTTTTCTATAGAAAAATTCTCGCCTTTACAATTTTTCTATAGAAAAATTGTCGCCTTTTCAATTTTTGTATAGAAAAATTGTCAACTTTACAAATGTTCTTTAGAAAAATTTCCGAATTTATTGAAGAATTTTTAAGTTTTAAAAATTTACATGTAGATATTTGTGTCGCCAAAAAAACTGTCCCATTTTCAAAATAATTTTTGAAATAATTTATTTTGTTTGAACAAAAACTTTCAGTTTCTCTTGACTAACAATTTCAATGCATTAAAACAAAAAGTTTCATTTTTAAGTTAATTTATTTCTATTTTTTCCCCAAATGATTATGATGTCAAAATAGCGATGCATGTTAAAATGAATAACAGGTGTCATTAAAATTTTGACTTTTCTCAGTTGATGTAAAACAGATAAAAACGAAACAGGAATTTAAAATAGAAAAAAAAATTAAAGGCATTGAAAAATTAAAAGATAATGGCAAGAATTTATAATATAAAAATAAAACATTGTTCCAATAAGATTTAATTTAAATAAATTAAAATATTTGAAAATTTTTGAAAAAAAATATATATGATTTATTTGAAAAACACTCAACAAGTGTCAGATAATTTAACATAATTTTCGTTTAAATCATTAATTTTAAAAAACATGTTATTTTTTTGTAAAACAAAAATATTTATTTTGAATAGAAAAAAATGCCACCATGCTAAGCGCCACTTTGGATTAGAGGTTATTTGTCTTAACCTTCCAAAACAGCAACTGTCACTTAAATCAAATTTCTTGTTTTGGTTTCTGTACAAATTTTCTCAAACCCTGCTAAGCAAACCCAGAGTAATTAATAATGTCTTGATTGTCCTATAACATAAATAAAATTTTTATTTTTCCATGATGACATGTTTTGTGTTTTTATAAGAAAAACACACACAAATTGAATTTAAATTTCGAGGAATTTTTATTTAAAAAAAATTTCAAAACTCATCATATGTATTCCTGTCCTGAGGAGTGTGTGCGCTTAAAGAATTTTGTTATTCTAGGATCCAAATTAAAAAAATTTCGAATCTTACATAATAATTAATGGTTACATCAACAACAACATGAAACAAAATTTTCAAAATAACAAAAACATTACACAGACATTGAACTATTATATATTCCTTAAAACAACAATAGATTGTATTGATCGATATCTTTTGTTTTTTGGTTAGCAAAAGACAATGGAAGAACAAAATCCAAAAGATATCAAACCTTTCAAAAAAAAACCAACAAAAAAACAAATCCAGCCAACATGACATTACTTAAGTTGACAATAGACGCATGCTGATGAGAATTTTATTTAAGGCTGACGAGGTTTAGGGAAAAATCCTAAGAAAATAAGGTTCAATCACTTATTAACAATTAAATACACTGGAAAAAATTGTCAAGCAAAAATTTTCAATAAAATATTTTTTCTATGAAAAATTTGGAAGCTTGCCTTAACAATTTTTCTATAGAAATTTTTCAATAGAAAAATTTTCTAAAGAAATATTTTTCTATAGAAAAATTTTCAAAACAAATATTTTTCTATAGAAAAATTTTCAAACGAAATATTTTTCTATAGAAAAATTTTCAAAAGAAATATTTTTCTATAGAAAAATTTTCAAAAGAAATATTTTTCTATAGAAAAATTTTCAATAAAAAAATTTTCAAATAAAATAATTTTCTATAGAAAAATTTAAAAAAAAAATATTTTTCTATAGAAAAGTTTTCAAAAAAAATATTTTTCTATAGAAAAATTTTCAAAAAAAATATTTTTCTATCGAAAAATTTTGAAAAGAAATTGTTTTGTGTAGAAAATTTTTCAAAAGAAATATTTTTCTATAGAAAATTTTTCAAAAGAAATATTTTTCTATAGAAAAATTTTCTTTAGAAATATTTTTCTATAGAAAAATTTTCTTTAGATATATTTTTCTATAGAAAAATTTTCGTTAGAAATATTTTTCTATAGAAAAATTTCGTTAGAAATATTTTTCTATAGAAAAATTTTCGTTAGAAATATTTTTCTATAGAAAAATTTTCGTTAGAAATATTTTTCTATAGAAAAATTTTCGTTAGAAATATTTTTCTATAGAAAAATTTTCGTTAGAAATATTTTTCTATAGAAAAATTTTCGTTAGAAATATTTTTCTATAGAAAAATTTTCGTTAGAAATATTTTTCTATAGAAAAATTTTCGTTAGAAATATTTTTCTATAGAAAAATTTTCGTTAGAAATATTTTTCTGTAGAAAAATTTTTGTTAGAAATATTTTTCTGTAGAAAAATTTTCGTTAGAAATATTTTTCTATAGAAAAATTTTCGATAGAAATATTTTTCTATAGAAAAATTTTCGTTAGAAATATTTTTCTATAGAAAAATTTTCGTTAGAAATATTTTTCTATAGAAAAATTTTCGTTAGAAATATTCTTCTATAGAAAAATTTTCGTTAGAAATATTCTTCTATAGAAAAATTTTCGTTAGAAATATTTTTCTATAGAAAAATTTTCGTTAGAAATATTTTTCTATAGAAAAATTTTCGTTAGAAATATTTTTCTATAGAAAAATTTTCGTTAGAAATATTTTTCTATAGAAAAATTTTCGTTAGAAATATTTTTCTATAGAAAAATTTTCGTTAGAAATATTTTTCTATAGAAAAATTTTCGTTAGAAATATTTTTCTATAGAAAAATTTTCGTTAGAAATATTTTTCTATAGAAAAATTTTCGTTAGAAATATTTTTCTATAGAAAAATTTTCGTTAGAAATATTTTTCTATAGAAAAATTTTCGTTAGAAATATTTTTCTATAGAAAAATTTTCGTTAGAAATATTTTTCAATAGAAAAATTTTCGTTAGAAATATTTTTCTATAGAAAAATTTTCGTTAGAAATATTTTTCTATAGAAAAATTTTCGTTAGAAATATTTTTCTATAGAAAAATTTTCGTTAGAAATATTTTTCTATAGAAAAATTTTCGTTAGAAATATTTTTCTATAGAAAAATTTTCGTTAGAAATATTTTTCTATAGAAAAATTTTCGTTAGAAATATTTTTCTATAGAAAAATTTTCGTTAGAAATATTTTTCTATAGAAAAATTTTCGTTAGAAATATTTTTCTATAGAAAAATTTTCGTTAGAAATATTTTTCTATAGAAAAATTTTCGTTAGAAATATTTTTCTATAGAAAACTTTTCGTTAGAAATATTTTTCTATAGAAAAATTTTCGTTAGAAATATTTTTCTATAGAAAAATTTTCGTTAGAAATATTTTTCTATAGAAAAATTTTCGTTAGAAATATTTTTCTATAGAAAAATTTTCGTTAGAAATATTTTTCTATAGAAAAATTTTCGTTAGAAATATTTTTCTATAGAAAAATTTTCGTTAGAAATATTTTTCTATAGAAAAATTTTCGTTAGAAATATTTTTCTATAGAAAAATTTTCGTTAGAAATATTTTTCTATAGAAAAATTTTCGTTAGAAATATTTTTCTATAGAAAAATTTTCGTTAGAAATATTTTTCTATAGAAAAATTTTCGTTAGAAATATTTTTCTATAGAAAAATTTTCGTTAGAAATATTTTTCTATAGAAAAATTTTCTGTAGAAATATTTTTTTCTGTCTTTTTTACAATTTTTCAATAAAAAAAATTGTCTTTTTTACAATTTTACAATTTTTCTATAGAAAAATTGTCTTTATTACAATTTTCCTATAGAAAAATTGTCTTTTTTACAATTTTTCTATAGAAAAATTGTCTTTTTTACAATTTTTCTATAGAAAAATTGTCTTTTTTACAATTTTTCTATAGAAAAATTGTCTTTTTTTACAATTCTTCTATAGAAAAATTGTCTTTTTTACAATTTTTCTATAGAAAAATTGTCATTTTTACAATTTTTCTATAGAAAAATTGTCTTTTTTACAATTTTTCTATAGAAAAATGTCTTTTTTACAATTTTTCTATAGAAAAATTGTCTTTTTTACAATTTTTCTATAGAAAAATTGTCTTTTTACAATTTTTCTATAGAAAAATTGTAGTTTTTTACAATTTTTCTATAGAAAAATTGTCTTTTTTATAATTTTTCTATAGAAAAGTTGTCTTTTTTACAATTTTTCTATAGAAAAATTGTCTTTTTTACAATTTTTCTATAGAATAATTGTCTTTTTTACAATTTTTCTATAGAAAAATTGTCTTTTTTACAATTTTTCTATTGAAAAATTGTCTTTTTTACAACTTTTCTATAGAAAAATTATCTTTTTTACAATTTTTCTATAGTAAATTTGTCTTTTTTACAATTTTTCTATAGAAAAATTGTCTTTTTTACAATTTTTCTATAGAAAAATTGTCTTTTTTACAATTTTTCTATAGAAAAATTGTCTTTTTTACAATTTTTCTATTGAAAAATTGTCTTTTTTACAACTTTTCTATAGAAAAATTATCTTTTTTACAATTTTTCTATAGTAAATTTGCCTTTTTTACAATTTTTCTATAGAAAAATTGTCTTTTTTACAATTTTTCTATAGAAAAATTGTCTTTTTTACAATTTTTCTATAAAAAAATTGTCTTTTTTACAATATTTCTATAAAAAAATTGTCTTTTTTACAATTTTTCTATAGAAAAATTGTTTTTTTTTACAATTTTTCTATAGAAAAATTGTCTGTTTTACAATTTTTCTATAGAAAAATTATCTTTTTTACAATTTTTCTATAGAAAAATTGTCTTTTTTACAATTTTTCTATAGAAAAATTGTCTTTTTTATAATTTTTCTATAGAAAAATTGTCTTTTTTACAATTTTTCTATAGAAAAATTGTCTTTTTTACAATTTTGCTATACAAAAATTGTCTTTTTTACAATTTTTCTATAGAAAAATTGCCTTTTTTACAATTTTTCTATAGAAAAATTGTCTTTTTTACAATTTTTCTTTAGAAAAATGTAGTTTTTTAAAATTTTCCTTTAGAATTTTTCTTTCAGTGTTTAAAAAAATTTACTCCTCTTTAAGTTGAAATAATATCAAATGATTTGTTGTTGTTTTTCCAAATATTTTCAATCCATAAGTTTTGAAAAATCACAACCACAAAGGAGTGATCCTCAAGAAAATATAAAGAAAAAAATTGATTAAAATCATTTTCTTTATTCTCTAAGTCATGACATTTTTACAAAAGAAAAACCAAAAATTGTTTATGAACTACAAAGACAGACAAGCATTAAAGAAAAACTGTCCTAGGGACAGACAGGCAGGCACTTAAACTAAACTAATATCTGCCGAGTTGTAACCAATATTTTGAATATTTTTTGTTTTTTTTTTTTGGCTGGTGGGTTTGTCAACGACGTTTTTATTCTAGGAGGATTATTTAACATGTTGTTAAACCAGAAACCTATCATTAGCAAAATGAAGGTAAAAAAAAGTTTAAGAAAGGAAAAAAATTTCAAATGTGCAAAAAATATCAATTTTCCTTACAAAGATACTAATACTTTGATCCTATATCTCTAACAAATGATCTACATTTCAAAACGTTTATACTCGATTTCAAAGAGGACAAAAATCTTGAATACTTTTAGCAACAAAAATAAAGGTTTGTCATCAAACCAAGAACCAACCGTCTCAGACTCACTCTAAATAGAGTTTTGAAGTTGAAATGAATTTTGAAGGCGGGCTTTGAAAACAAAAATCTTATCAGTTGATTTAAATACATTTGAAATCTAGAAGTGTATTAAAGGTTTTAGTTTCAGTTTTCAATGGAATAAGTGCGCCAGTTATTATGGCATTAGAGTATTAGAGCATTAGTATTAGAAAAACGGCGTCATTCTTATGTTGCTGACAACTCAACATCTGTTGACAATGCAAAAATTCGTTGGTCTTCGCTTTGAAAGAAAGAACGAAAGAAAGGCTTTGGGTTTCTGAAAGATTTTTAAATGTGATAAATCAAGAAAATAATAGTATTCACTTTACTTCCAATCATTGATCTAAGGTAAGCTGATCTGATGAACAACAATCCTACAAAAAAAAAAGAAGCAAAACTTAAGTTCAAAAGAATCTCACATCTCTAGAATTGTCATCTTTTTTAAAAAATATCAAAATTCTCAGGCTTCAAAGAAAGTTAAGCAAATTTGTCTAAGAAAAAACATTCAAATCGGTACAGCTGTTATGAGAACCAGAAAATCTCAAAATTTCTTTAGAATATACTTCTAAAACAAAATCAAACTCTTATGTGAACCCTTTTACACCAGATCACAATTTCCCAATACCAGCTGTTTCTTTTCAAAAAAATTCCTCTGTTAAACTCCCGATAATTGCAGGTTATTGCCGTTTTTAATTATGTGGTAAAATTTAACAAATCTCGGTTGTTTAAAAAAAAAATCCTGAGCTAATGACAAAAAACAAAAATCCATTAACCTGTGGGTAATTTTTGGTTGCTTGGCATTAATTTCTTTTAATAAAATGTAATTTTATACTTCCTTTTTTGGGGTAATTACTTTACACTTCATTAAAGTTCGTTACAATGGGGAATGTGAAAGTTGTGAAGAAAAAACGAAATTAAATCTGTTAATTGATTGTGGTAAGAAGATATCAAATTGGGGAAGATATGAAAAAATTATAATTAAAAAATCTAAATGATTTTATCAAAAAATAACGGAAATTTTAGGTTTCTTAAGAATTTTGAAAGAAAAACTTTAAGAACATAACGAACCAAACGATATTTTATATAAAACTGGAATCTATGAAAATGTGATTGATTTTGCAGATAAAACTCATGATATATGCAATCCTATGAAGTCTCTCCATATAAAATCACTTCTTTAAAAAAGCACGGCATATCTTATAACTGGTTTTAACAAGATTTTAACAACGATTCCATATCACACAGCTCGTGAAACAATGAGAAGAGAGTTCGGTGAATAGATTTTTTTTTTCATTCTTGGTGCCGATCCAATTATTAACTAGATCCAAGATAGGCAGCCTATGCTGCCAGGAGCCGAAGACTTTTTGTAATTCTCACAAATATCACGATCATTAAATAAACTCGTGAAAATGAGCAAGAAAAATGTTAAAAAGAAAAATTTTGGATAGAAATATTTTTCTATAGAAAAATTTTCAAAAGAAATATTTTTCGATAGAAAAATTTCAAAAGAAATATTTATCTGTAGAAAAATTTTCAAAAGAAATATTTTTCTATCGAAAATTTTTCAATAGAAATATTTTTCTATAGAAAATTTTTCAAAAGAAATATTTTTCTATAGAAAAATTTTCAAAAGAAATATCTTTCTGTAGAAAAATTTTCAAAAGAAATATTTTTCTATAAAAAAATTTCCAAAAAAAAAATATTTTTCTATAGAAAGATTTACAAAAGAAATATTTTTCTATAGAAAATTTTCCTATAGACAAATTAAAAAAAAAAAATATTTTTCTATAGAAAAATTTTTAAAAGAAATATTTTTTTATAGAAAAACTTTCAAAGGATATATCTTTCTGTAGAAAAATTTTCAAAAGAAATATTTTTCTATTGAAACATTTTCAAAAGAAATATTTTTCTATAAAAAAATTTTTAAAAGAAATATTCTCGATAGAAATATTTTTCTGTAGAAAAACTTTCAAAAGAAATATTTTTCTATAGAAAATTTTCAAAAGAAATATTTTTCTATAGAAAAATTTTCAAAAGCAATATTTTTCTATAGAAAAATTTTCAAAAGAAATTTTTTTCTATAGAAAAATTTACAAAAGAAATATTTTTATATAGAAAAAATTTCAAAAGGAATATTTTTCTATAGAAAAAATTTCAAAAGAAATATTATACTATAAACTATTTTTCTATAGACAAATTTTCAAAAGAAATATTTATCTGTAGAAAAATTTTCAAAAGAAATATTTTTCTATAGAAAAATTTTCAAAAGAAATATTTTTCTATAGAAAAATTTTCAAAAGAAATATTTTTCTATACAAAATTTTTCAAAAGAAATATTTTTCTATAGAAAAATTTTTAAAAGAAATATTTTTGTATAGAAAAAATTTCAAAAGGAATATCTTTCTATAGAAAAAATTTCAAAAGAAATATTATACTATAAACTATTTTGCTATAGACAAATTTTCAAAAGAAATATTTTTCTTTAGAAAAATTTTCAAAAGAAATATTTTTCTAAACAAAATTTTTCAAAAGAAATATTTACTATCAAAAAATTTTCGTTAGAAACGTTTTTCTAGAAAAAAAATTTCGATAGAAATATTTTTCTATAGAAAAATTTTCAATAGAAATATTTTGCTACAGAAAAATTTTCAATAGAATTATTTTTCTACAGAAAAATTTTCAATAGAAATATTCTTTTTTAGAAAAATTTTCAAAATAAATATTTTTGTATAGAAATTTTTTCAAAAGAAATATTTTTCTATAGAAAAATTTTCGTTAGAAATATTTTTCTATAGAAAAATTTTCAAAAGAAATATATTTCTATAGAAACGTTTTTAAAAGAAATATTTTTCTATACAAAAATTTTCAAAAGAAATACTTCTTTATAGAAAATTTTTCTATAGACAAATTTTTAAAAGAAATATTTTTCTATAGAAAAACTTTCAAAAAAATACTTTTCTATACAAAATTTTTCAAAAGAAATATTTTTCTAGAGAAAAATTTTCGTTAGAAATATTTTTCTATAGAAAAATTTTCAAAAGAAATATATTTCTATAGAAACGTTTTTAAAAGAAATATTTTTCTATACAAAAATTTTCAAAAGAAATACTTCTTTATAGAAAATTTTTCTATAGACAAATTTTTAAAAGAAATATTTTTCTATAGAAAAACTTTCAAAAAAAATACTTTTCTATACAAAATTTTTCAAAAGAAATATTTTTCTAGAGAAAAATTTTCGATAGAAATATTTTTTATGGAAAAATTTTCAATAGAAATATTTGCCGACAGAAACATTTTCAATAGAAATATTTTTCTTTAGAAAAATTTTCAAAAGAAATATTTTTGTGTACAAAAATTTTCAAAAGAAATATTGTTCTATAGAAACATTTTTGTAAGAAATATTTTTCTATAGAAAATCTTTCAAAAAAAATATTTGAAAAATTGTCTATCGAAATATTTTTTATAGCAATATTTTTCCATAGAAAAATGTTCGATAAAAATATTTTTCAATATTTTTCTATAGACAAATTTTCGATAGAAATACTTTTCAATAGAAAAATTTTTGTTAGAAATATTTTTTTATAGAAAAATTTCCAAAAGAAATATTTTTCTGTACAAAATTTTTCAAAAGAAATATTTTTCTATAGAAAAATTTTCAAAAGAAATATTTTTCTATAAAAAATTTTCGTTGAAAATGTTTTTCTATAGAAAAATTGTCAAAAAAAAATATTTTTATCTAGAAAAATTTTCAAAAGAAATATATTTCTATATAAAAATTTTTAAAAGAAATATTTTTCTATAGAAAAATTTTCAAAAGAAATATTTTTCTATTAAAACATTTTCATAAGAAATATTTTTCTATAGAAAATCTTTCAAAAGAAATATTTTTCTGTAGAAAAATTTTCAAAAGAAAAATTTTTCTATAGAAAAATTTTCTATGGAAATATTTGTTATAGCAATATTTTTCTATAGAAAAATTTTCGATACAAATATTTTTCTATAGAAAAATTTTCGATACAAATATTTTTCTATAGAAAAATTTTCGATAGATAGAAAAATTTGCTATGGAAATATTTTTTATAGCAATATTTTTCTATAGAAAATTTTTCGATACAAATATTTTTCTATAGAAAAATTTTCGATAGAAATATTTTTCTATAAAAAAATTTACAAAAGAAATATTTTTCCATAGAAACATTTTCGATAGAAATATTTTTCTATAGAAAAATTTTCGATAGAAATATTTTTCTTTAGAAAAATTTTCGATAGAAATATTTTTCTATAGAAAAATTTCGATAAAAATATTCTTCTATAGAAACATATTCGATAGAAATATTTTTCTATAGAAAAATTTTCAAAAGAAAAATTTTTTATAGAAAAAATTTACAGGAGAAATATTTTTCTATAGAAAAATTTTCGATAGAAATATTTTTCGATAGAAATATTTTTCTATAGAAAACTTTTCGATAGAAATGTTTTTCTATAGAAAAATTTTCTATTGAAATATTTTTCTATAGAAAAATTTTCTATTGAAATGTTTTTCTATAGAAAAATTTTCTATTGAAAAATTTTCGATTGAAATGTTTTTCTATAGAAAAATTTTCGATTGAAATGTTTTTCTATAGAAAAATTTTCGATTGAAATGTTTTTCTATAGAAAAATTTTCGATTGAAATGTTTTTCTATAGAAAAATTTTCGATTGAAATGTTTTTCTATAGAAAAATTTTCGATTGAAATGTTTTTTTATAGACAAATTTTCGATTGAAATATTTTTCTATAGCAAAATTTTCGATTGAAATGTTTTTCTATAGAAAAAATTTCGCTAGAAATATTTTTCTATAGAAAAATTTTCGATTGAAATACTTTTCAATGAAATTGTAATCCTTTTAAACACCTTTTTATTACCAACTTCTAACATTACTTTAAGTTTTATTATACCAAAACTAAAAATACGGGTCCCCTCTTTGTGATCCACATTGATTTCTAATCACCTGGTTATTAAACATTAATCCTTCTCCAAATACCATCACAATCCTTTTACTACACACAATTAATATTGCCTAATCATGCCGAAATGTGTTAAGGTATTTTCTATTCAAATCGTTAAACCCAATTACCGTAAACACTTTCTTAACCCTATTACGACACATAAAATTAAATATAATAAAAATATTTTCTTTCTTTCTTGAATAGCTATAAAGTTATTAGACACAAATTGTAATACTCAAATTATAGATGTCATGTCATTCGTATTGAAACCCAAACTTTTTGGTTCAAATGCACAGTGGGGTGAATGGTACAGAAAGTGGCGATTAATTCATAAAAGTCGTAATTTTAAAATATTGTTATTTTTTAATGATAAATATTAATAAATACATAAAAGCCCAATATTAAAAAGAACAAATTTTGAAAAAACGTAAATTGTTAACCTTTAATGGGCTTTTTTCTATTTTGGATAAAATGGTCTTATTTGACCATTATTGTTGTTATTTTTTAATGATAAATATTAATAAATACATAAAAGCCCAATATTAAAAAGAACAAATTTTGAAAAAACGTAAATTGTTAACCTTTAATGGGCTTTTTTCTATTTTGGATAAAATGGTCTTATTTGACTATTTTTGCTGTAACTTAGGAATTAAAAACGATAAATAAATAAATTAAATTGTAAATTAGAGCATATTTTATTTGTCTTTAGAAAAAATATTTTTTTTGTTTAAATAAATAAAATAAATATTAAATATTTGTTTATGTTTAGTTTTAACAAAAAATACGTTTTTTTCAAAATTCATAACTCCAAAGATTTTACTCAAAAAAGTCACATTAGAAAATATTATTATTTTTTATTTATAAATATTTGTAAACACAAAACAAACATTTCAGAAAATAAACATTAAAAAAATATAAAGCTTCTTTATTTTCTTCATTTAGTTATTTATAAAAGCAATATTTACTATATAATCATCATCAAATTCATCAAATTTCGCGGAAATGTAATTTTTTGGTCATAATTTGAGGAGGTGCTTGGTAAATTTCATTTATGTTCAAATTTAACAATATCATAATGCATATTATTGTCCAGTATATAGAGAATGTATGCTGGATGTTTTTTTTCGAAATTGTATGACATTAACCCTTTCTTTCCCGGGCTCAAAAGTAAAAATTTGGATTTTCTAGTTTTTTTATGACAAAATTAGGGAAATTTAAGAATTTATTAGTGAATTTCGGAAATTCATATAAAATAATTATTTGTATCATTAATTTCATAAAAATGATTATTTGATTATTGTTATATTACCATGAAAAATAAAAAATTAAAAATTTGAGCTTTGCCCCTGGAAAGAAAGGGTTAAAATTATCCAATTTGAAAAAAAGACTCACTATAAATTTGTTATATACTGAGCAATAATATTGATTAACAGTTTTATCAAAATTGAACAGAAAAAAATTTAATAAGCACTTGTAAAATAAAGACCAAAAAATTAAATTTTTCGCCGAAAATCGGCGAATTAAAATCGTTGGTATGGCGAAACTGTTAAAGAATTGACCTCCGTTTTTCATTAATTTTATTTTTCTAGTTGTATATTTTTAATTACCGGTGAAATAATTTTTATATTCTTATATTTTCTAAGTAAAATTTTCGAAAATATAAAAAATGAATTTTGAAACCGACCTGTCGGCAACTAGAATTCATTCACAAAAAACTTCCATAACTCAAAAATCGCACTAACGCGCAACAAAATATTTTGGAATTTATTAGCTAAAATATTATATTTTAAGACCATATAATCATTTTTTCCTGCACTCATCTGCAAAGTTGTTAAAACTCAATGTATATATTAAAATTATCAAATTTTTAGAGCAATTTATTTTTTTATTTTTTAAATATTTTTAAAACATTTATTTAAATAAAAAATATCTTTTTAAAGGCTCATATACCTGAAGTTAACGGTTCCATTAAAAAACTTTTACTTATAAAAGTTTTAATAAAAACTATAATCACTTGAAATATCAAAATTTTTTCTTTTAATCAATTCGCGCAAAAATAACAAAAATTATTGAACTTTGAACACACACTGTAAATAAAATAAACTACCAAGAACTTTTATTTTTGCAGTTGGTGATGTAGAATTTTATCTACTTTCATATGGTATCAAATATGGTTGTGAAAGTTAAAGTTCATCTTTTGAATTAATCGCCATTATTGAAGGCTTTCGCCCCAGAGTGAAATGGGGAGAATATAAGGAAATAAAATACGAGTATAAAAGAAATTGTTATCCTTTTAAGTAACAACAGCAATAGCTGTAGCAGGTAGATAGTTAAATGTGTAACAAAATCAACCATAATAAAATATTCCTAGAAAGAACTGTGGTTTTTGAGTGAGACATACATACATATATGTAAGGAGATAGGAAAAAATGATGTCTTCATTTTTATTAGATTGTTATACGAAATCAAATCAGTTGAAGTGGAAATATGGGCATGTAAGGATGACTTGCTGGAGCTGTACCAGAAATAATTTCTACTATTGAGATGGATGAAAGTACATATCTTAATAGACTTTTAGTCTAATATTTTTTTAGTAAATTTGAATGATCTAGTTCTTAGTTGCAGATCTGCATGTATAATTAATTTTCATAAATTTGCGTTTTAAAAAGAGTTTAATATTTAAGTAATATGTATATTTTTTAGTTCAATCATTGACTCAATGACTTGAATGATCAACCGTTGTTTTCATAAATTCAATTTTTAACCCTGGAACGTCATCCTTATTTTACATACACTAACGTCATCCTTCGTCATTTTGACTACGTATACTTCAAGAGACTATAAAACTCTTCGTGAGCAAAAATGGATACCAAAATAGTTTTCTTATGTATTAATAGACTCTTTTTAATAAATTTTTAAAGAAATTCATTTGTTTATTTCTTAATTATTAATAAAAACTTAACATATTATAGCCCTCTTTTTTTGTTTTAATTTGAAAATAAAAATTTCCGTAGTCATTTTGACGAAGGATGACGTTCTAGGGTTAAACATGGGCCATTTATGAATCAAAAATCTTGACCGCAGAGAATAAAATAATTTTAGTTTAATTTATGATCAATTAATGTTCAATTAATAATCATCAATAGACTCTTTTTAATAAATTATTAAAGAAATTCATTTGTTTATTTCTTAATTATTAATAAAAACTTAACATATTATAGCCCTCTTTTTTTGTTTTAATTTGAAAATAAAAATTTCCGTAGTCATTTTGACGAAGGATGACGTTCTAGGGTTAAACATGGGCCATTTATGAATCAAAAATCTTGACCGCAGAGAATAAAATAATTTTAGTTTAATTTATGATCAATTAATAATCATTACGGCTGATGAAGGGAATGTTGGATACTAAGCATTGGTTTAACTTGGTAAATTCAGACTTATCTTGGTCTATGCCTTATCTAAACTGTGGACACTTATCTCCTCGATGTTTCACCCTTTTAGTTACGTTAATAGCCGTTAAAGTAATGAGCAAACAAGTGCCGCGAGTTCTCCAATAAGAACAATTAAAACATGGGTTAGGACTTCAGGTTATTAACCTAATCCTGGAAAAAATCAGCTACTATGAAAAAAATTAAAACAAAAATCAGAAATCTTGTTTCCATGTTTACCCCAGTAAACGAAAGGTTAGCGACAACATTAGTCAAAGCTAAGTATTTTCATCTGAGCTAGATAATATAAAGGAAGCCTTTAATAAACAACTTGAGAATGTTAACGATAACTGACCCAACGTTTAAATAACACGGGTGATTTTAATGAACAGTTAGGGCGGGAAAGTTGCTTTAAGCGTACTGTTGGCAAATTTAGTCTGTATAGCGTAACAACTGAGGTTATAGGTATAAGGTTAATCTCCTTTGCGGTGGCCCGCTATATGGTCGTAAGCAGCACAAGGTTTGCACACTTTTAAGTCCACAAAGCTACATGGGTGTCTCCTGATCAAAAAAACAGAAAATCAAATAAACTATATTGTAGTTGATGGAAGACACTCAAGTGTGTTGGATGTGCGTTCCACGCGATAAGCTAATATATACTCCGATTATTACCTTGTTGTAGCCAAGGTGAGAACACGTCTAAAGGCATAGTCACACTGATTAAACATTTAATCGAAATTATAAAATATTTGATCCTCGTAGTCTGACCACAAAATATTTTTGAGGTTCAAACAAGAAACATGTTGATTTGAACAAAACAAAATCATTTGCCAGCAAAAAAAAATTCTCCTAATGTGACCACGCAAATTTTGATAAAATAATTATTTAACCTTACAAAATTTTTGTAACATTAAACAGGGGTAAATAACAGCTGAGCATGTGTATTGTTTACTATTTAAACCTGCGATCGGCAAAAGCTAGCCCGAGGGCATTTATCTTTTTTATGTTCACACATATTGCTCACACATACAGGAAAAAGATAACAAATGTTTTTCTTGAGATAATCATTCTCTCATGAGCATGTAAACAAATGAGTTGTGTTGTTAGTATCTTACTAACAAAACAACTTGTTTGTTTGAGTAAAGGGCATAGATAAAGAGAGAACTACAAAAATAACCCATACAAACACAAGATGCAATAGTATTATTTTGCGGGACACTGATTCAAACAGAAACAACAGCATCAAATATGAGAAACAACAACATCAAGTTTGAGAAACAACAACATAAAATTTGAGAAACAACAACATTAAATTTGAGAAACAATAACATCAAATATGAGAAACAAATTGTTAGATGCTCAATTTTGTTTTGCCAAAATTTGATCAAATATTTTTTGGGAAAATATTTAATCTTCAGTGTGACCATAAATAAAACTTGTTGTTTTGTTTATACTTTGAACGTATTTTTTCTGTATTTTATCAAAAAAAAAAAAAAATCGTCAAATAAATGTGCAAGTGTGACCACAAATTTTTTTATTATACTGTTTTGACAATATTTTACTCAAAATATTTGATTTAAATGTTTAATGAGTCTGACCGTACCTTAAGTGTGTCGAGGAGCGTTCAGGCAGAAGCGCAAAGGAAGTATAAAGTAAAAATACTTTAATCTCAGAAAAATGCCACTGATTACTCTAAATGAGAAACTCAATTACTAGGAGATAATAACTGCGGCGATGCATTAGACTCAAAATGAAGTATGTATACAAATTTTACCAAAAAGAATGTTGAAAGCATATTGAATCTTTGGAAGGAGCGCAAGTTGTTGGTTGCAAACGAAAGCGACCAAGACTACATTCCTGAACAAAATAACGATGATGGCGTTATATGTCCAACACCCAACTAGAATGATATTAGAGCTGTAATAGCACGATTAAAAAATAACATAGCTGCTGGTGCCGATGGTTTGCCATCAGAGTATTGTAAGGCTGAGGTAATGAGCTGATAAGGCGTATGTCTCAGCTTTAAAAAAACCATATCGATAGAAGACCGTATGACAGACTTTTGAAGTCTCAGTGTTCTTTGTGTAGTGCAAAAAAAAGGAGATAAAACTGTATGTGTCAATTAGAGCGGTATAAGCCTCATTTCAATTGCATATAAGATCCTATCGATCATACTATGTGAAAGGCTGAAGCCCAAAGGCCATTTTGTCAGCTGTCAAGTGATTTATTTAGTTTGGTTTGCCATTTCATCATGAACAGGTTGACAAAAGAACAACGCTTGCAAATCGTGCAAGTTTATTTCGAAAATAATGGTTCAGTTCGCGAAGTTTACCGCAAGCTCCGTCCATTTTATGGTCGACATAATCGTCCATCAGAGCAATTAATTCGGCTAACCATGGATCGTTTTCGCACTACGTTTACTCTATGTGATAATACGCATCCGCAGCGACGTCGAACAGTGCGCACCGAAGAAACAATTGCCGCTGTAGAGCAAAGTGTTGAAGAGGACCCGAATGAATCGATTCGCCACCGTGCACAGCAATTGGAGCTTTGTCCATCAACTTTATGGAAGATTTTGCGCAAAGATCTTGGCTTGCGACCTTACAAGATCCAGCTTGTGCAAGAATTAAAGCCGCGAGACCATGCAATGCGTCGTGATTTTGGTGTATGGGCCGAAAATGAGATTGATCTCGATGCTGATCTTCATCGCAAAATTTTGTTCAGTGATGAGGCTCATTTTTGGTTGAATGGCTACGTCAACAAGCAAAATTGCCGCATTTGGAGTGAAGAGAATCCACATGAGACCCTTGAGACGCCATTACATCCACAAAAACTGACTGTTTGGTGTGCTCTATGGGCTGGTGGAGTCATTGGGCCATACTTCTTCCGAAATAATGCTGGAGAGTCAGTTACCATAAATGGAGACCGGTATAGAGCCATGATAACCGACTATTTTGTTCCCCAATTGGATGGCATGAATGTGGATGAGTTGTGGTTCCAACAAGACGGCGCTACATGCCACACAGCGCACGTCACAATTGATTTATTGAAGGAAACATTCGATAAGCGCATAATTCCGCGGAATGGACCTGTCAATTGGCCACCAAGATCGTGCGATTTGACACCACTGGATTATTTTCTTTGGGGATATGTGAAGTCGCTCGTCTACGCCAACAAACCAGAAACGTTAGAAATCTATTGAAATCCATCGTAACTAAACGGTAATGCAGACAAATCGATAGTTTATCATGCGATCTCTTCAATATTGTATTAGAGAAAATCCTGCGACATGATTCAGTTAATGCATCTGGAACAATTTTTAATAGAAAACACATGCTACTCGCGTTTGCCGATGACTATGATGTCATAGGAAGCACATTGCGCTAGGCCACTGCCGTATTTTCAAGTATTGAGAAGCTGTCAATAAAAATGGATCTACATAGTTATCAATGAAAAACACTTATCAAAATCGAGCACACTTTAATCTTCATAAGCAGGCGTAGGCAGCCCATACTACCATAAGCCAATGACTTTTTGTAATTTTCGTAAATATTACGATCATTAATGAAATTCGTGAAAATGAGTATTAAAAGCATTCAGTTGGAATTTTGTTAAACAAAATACACAAGAAACAAAATCAAAATCGAATTTATAGCAACAAAATACATGATTCGGGTGAACAAAAAATCTCGAACATTGTTGCCACGGCACTTTTCTTTTTATAACCATTATTTGAAATAAATGTAACCGAATTGGGAATATTTTTCGAAACAGAAATAAATTCTAGTATTAAATAATTTAAAATTTTTATATTTTTTAGATACAAAAAAAAAACAATTTTTTAGATATTTTCGATACAAACATTTTTTTATAGAATATGATATAAAATATTTTTCTTTGGAAAATTTTTCGACTTTTTTTTGGGTGAAAATTTTCAAAAAAATATTTCTCTATTAAAATATTCTCAAAAAAAATTTTCCGATAAAATTAGTTCTGAAAAAATATGTTTCGATAAAAATAGTTTCGATAGAAATATTTCTCTGTAGAAAACTTCTTGGTAAAAAAAACTTTGTATAGACAAATTATTGATAACAAATTTTCTATAAAAAATTTTCTAAAGAAAAGTTTTTGATTCACATTTTTTGTATAGAAAAATTTTTAATTAAAAAATTTTTCATAGAAAAATTTTTAATAAAAAATTTTTTCAGTTTGTTCTGATGTATGTAACGCATAGAAATATTTGTCTTAGACCCACCTTTTAGTACACAAATAGGCTTAGGATCACTTTCTAAGTCGATTTAACGATGTTCGTCCGTCTGGCTGGCTGGACCCCCATGTACACAATGTAATCATTGTAGAGGTCGCAACTCTAAAGATAATTTGATTAAATTTGGCACAGATAATTTTTTTGATAGTAGGACCATGGCTATTGATATTCATCAAAATCGGTCCATTATTTATGGTACCTCCCATATGTCCCACTTCCCGGAATTGGTATTCGTCGAAATCGGTCTACATTTGACCATAGCTCCCATACAAACTCTTCTGTCAAAACGCTCTAAATTGGACAAAAATCACTAAAACGCTCGAAAATCTGAAGATAATGACAATTTGCCAAATTTCAAGAGAAGCGGTCCACATTTGACCCTAGCTTTCATATAAGTCCAAATGGCGGAAACAGCTTAAATATAAAGTTTTGAGAAAATGTTTTTATAATGGCAAAATTTTGCAAATATTTGTCTTTATGCATTAAAAAGAGCGCCTTTGACCTTAATGGTGAAGGGTATCGTATGGTCTGTTCTCTTTGTGTCGAACTCTGTTCATCAGAGCCAACATGTCCATTTTTATCAAAGTTCTTCATTGGAATGTTCGATCATAGATCGAAACTATTAATACATATATATATAAAATGTAGTGTACTTTTCATGTTTCGTAGACTGTTTTAAATGAAATTTCTTTGAACTCTATTAGATTATTGCAATAATGATGTCCTCATTATGGTTAAAGGACTGTGAATAATAAAAAAATAATAAACATAGTCATAAAAATATGACTTTAGAAATTTATATAGTTTTTTTTCCAAATACTTATATTGTATTTTGTATATTGAAATAAGATTGAGTGAAGGATTCTTATAAAAGTAGAGGAAAATACTAATGATGACACAAAATAAATTGCCTTACTCAAATATATGACATGGAGATTTAACCATACTATCACAAAGATAAGAAAAACTATAAAATTTCAACTAAAATTTTTATGAGTTTTAAAGATAAGGATAAAGGAGATATGTACAAATACAAGTATTCAGATCCTTCATAGACATAATTTTATGTCATGTATTTGTGTACTCCTGTTATCTTAACAACCTAACGGAGTTGTCAAAATATTATCACTGTAACCTGTATATTTTTGTAAAAAATATTTTTTTTTTGAATCACAAAAAAACTATAAACAGGATAAGACAAGTCCTTTGCTGTAATAAAAATTGTCCTAGTGTTAAGTTGATGAAAGATTTTATTTACATTTTTGCTCAGGGACCGTAACTGTTATAACTTTTATCGCAAAAGTCAGAAAATAAAAGTTATTTTTTGACATTTATTTTTTCGAGCAGAAATAAAAGTTATTTTTTGACTTTAATTTCTTCAATTAAAAAGTAACAGTTATTTTTGACCTTTATTTTTTCAAGCAAAAATAAAAGTTATTATTTAACTTTTATTTTT
The DNA here is from genome assembly GCA_933228675.1 of Stomorhina lunata. Taxonomy (NCBI): domain Eukaryota; kingdom Metazoa; phylum Arthropoda; class Insecta; order Diptera; family Rhiniidae; genus Stomorhina; species Stomorhina lunata. The sequence goes on from OW121744.1 coordinate 94,975,832, forward strand.
TCGAGCAAAAATAACAGTTATTTTTGACTTTTATCATTTCGATCATAAATAAAAGTTATTTTTTGAGTTTTATTTTGTCGAGCAGAAATAAAAGTTATTTTTGTTTAAATTCATATTAAATTCATTAAAAAATTTTTAAAACAACGATAATTTTTTAGTGAAAATAATTTGCATATCCTCAAAAATTAATGAAGTTGAGTTTTGCAATCATAATTACGGTTGAAAACACAAAAATAACTTCTATTTATGCTCGAGAAAATAAAAGTCAAAAAATAACTTAAATTAATGCTCGAAATAATAAAAAGTTAAAAATAACTTTAATTTTTGCTCGAAAAAATAAAAGTTAAAAATTAGTGTTATTTTCGCTCAATAAAATAAAAATCAAAAATAACTGTTATTTTTTTTTTCTAAAAAAATAACTTCTATTTATGCTCGAAAAAATAAAAGTCAAAAAATAACTAAAATTAATGCTCGAAATAATAAAAAGTTAAAAATAACTGTTATTTTTGCTCGAAAAAATAAAAGCTAAAAAATAACTTTTATTTTTGCTCGAAAAAATAAAAGTTAAAAATAACTGTTATTTTTGGTCAATAAAATAAAAATCAAAAATAACTATTAATTTTGTCTAAAAAATAAAAATCAGATTTTTAAAAAGCATCGCAATTTTTGAAAATTTGTTCCAAGACTATCTAAATGGTATATTTAGTTTTATTCTCCGACATTTCAAAAATATCAGTTATTTTCGGTCCCTGTTTTTGGTGCTATGTGTTTGCGGGCTTGCTGTAGCTTCTCTAGCATGTCCTGGATTTTTTTACGAGAATGACCGTTATTTGTTTTAACAAAACCTTTTGTACACAAACATTAAGAGAGATCATATCACCATAAAGTCCTTTAACTACTCCCTCTACTTTAAAGGCTTTTTTGTAAAACATATTCGTTTTTATTATTTTTGCCCTCTTCAAGATAAATGCTCTGGTCATATAAAAATATTTTATTAAGGGTCACTTTATTCATTTAGTTTTTTTTTTTCATTTTTGTTAATATCAAGATTTATCTTTCAGTTTTTTGCTTAAAAAAAACCAAACCAACAAAAAAAAAAGAAAACTAAAAATTGAAATAAAATCTTAAAAATTCTTCAAATAAAGCAAAAATATTGTAAATGGTAATTTAAACTCTTTCTTTAAAGTTGAGTATTGGGTACAAGTACCTACTACTTCTGGTACTAACTAAATGCCTGGCTTGCAATTTTATATCCTTCTACTGGATTTGATTTCGTGTTACATGCTATGTTGCTTTGTTGCTTGACTGTCGTTTGAGTTGTATCGTTGTTGGTTTTAGCTCAAATTGAAAACCCCCCTTAGTGTGGTCTGAATATTTTTCGAGGTTTTTTTTTTGTCGTAAACTAAAACTTTGAAGAAATTAAAATATTTTGTGATTTTTTTTTCTGTTGCTGTTGTCTGTAACAGAAAATGATTATCTTTTTCTATAATATTTAGTAAAATGTTTAATGTAAAAACGGGTTGCCAAGTTTGATTAATTGATCCCAATTACCAGGGTTATAGAAGAAATGAAAAAAAATTTTCCATTTCTTTCCGAAAGATCCAAAAGATCAGGGGCCAAATTACCGCATTCGAGATCGATCGAAAACTTAGACTTTTAAGCGAATATTGTGAAGTATACTTTAGGGATGTTCAAAGTTACTTTGATGCAAAAAGTTTATTGAAATTTTGTATCCATTTTGATTCGTTTTTAAAAATCTATAGTGTTCAATTAAAACTCTTTTACTATTGTTCATCTTTTAACAAATAACTTCAAAAAAATATAGTAAACTGTGCATATTTTAAATAATTTTGATTATCCTTAAAGTATGCTATACAAATGTTTTGAAAATATCTAAGATTTCGATCGATATCGAATGCCGTAATTTGGCCTCAGTTCTTATGCTTAACAGAACATGGTTGACCGAGCTTTGCTCGGAGCTTTAGTATAAGCATTTCAAGGTAAATTTGTTTAAAGTATTGGCCAAATAAATTATTTCGTAGGAAATACATCGCACACAAATATGCAATTAATTTTAAATCATTTTATTAAATTTGTCCGATCAACACATGATCAAATGCATAATTTACAGTTTAATTCATTTTGAATAATTTTTGGAAATTGGTCATACTAATTTAGAAACTCTCGTCGGCTCATGCGCAACAACTTTGGCAAAAATCATAGTATGACCAAATACACAGTTTACGATTTAATTAACTTAAGTGGCGACACCTGTCGGAAATCTGTCATATTAACTAAGAAACTTTCGTCGGCTCGTCCGCAACAACTTTGTCAAAGATCACAGCATAATAAAAAGGGCAGATTACAATTTAACTCACTTTGAGTAATTTTCAGTGGCGCCATCTGCTGGAAATTGGTCACACAAACTAAGAAGCATTCGTCGGCTCATGCGTAACAACTTTGCTTAAGATCGTAGCACGATCAAATACACAGTTTACGATTTAGTTTACTTTGAGTAATTCATACCAACTGTGAACCGCCGTGGTATAGCAGGTTAGTCATCCGCCTAGCATACAAGAGGCCCAAGTTCGATCCCTGGCCAGACTCACTTGAAAAAATAAATTTTCAAAAAAGCGGCGGTTCACCTCATAACTCAGCTAGCCACTGGTTATTGAGTATTAGGCTATGTAAAACTTCTGTAACTTATGCATTTGCCGTTCGGAGCCGGCGTTTAAACGTAGTTCCCTTTCAATTAGTCTAAAAATAGAACCGGATGCAGCTCATTGTCTGAGAGAAGTATATATATATACTTCTATATAATTCATACCAACTAAGAAACCTTCGTCGGCTCATGCGCTACAACTTTTCTAAAGATCATAGGATGATCAAATACACAGTTTACGATTTAAATCATTTTGAGTAATTTTCAATGGCGCCATCTGTCGGAAATTAGTCATGCCAACTTAAAAACTTCGATGACTCATGCGCAAGAACTTTGCTGAAGAGCATAACATGATCAAATGCATAGCTTACTATTCTCTAAAGCACATACAGACAGACAAACATTCATTTGTTTAAAAGTTATAACATTACCAATTTCTTTTCCTTTTTATCCCCTAATCTTAAAAAAGTTCATTCTACATATTTGGTACTTCTTTGGTACCAATTGAATTGAGTACATTTTATAAAAACGCAGTTAATATATTGTTTCTATTCATATTACTATATCATTTTATCCCTTTTGGCCCCCGAAATCAAAAAAGTACCAAATGCGTGTTAAATATTTGTTTCACATTTATTGATTCTAGTATAAAGTTAAGTTCAATATTCTTTGGTTCAAAAGATAAGTGTGGGTAAAAAATAGTACCAAAAAAACTACTGTCACCAATTTTTACCCCCTATCGGTCATAGTTTCAAAAAAGTACCAAACAAAAAAGTACAAAACCAAAAAAGTACAAAACGTAAATTATATAATTTTGTTCGATAAACAATTATTAACAAATTTAGGAGATTTTGTAATGCTTAGAAAAATATCTTGCAGTATGAAAGCTAGGGTCAAGTATGGACTGCTTTTCACTTGATATTTATGTAATTTTTAAATGAAGATCTTAAATGGAAAGTATGATCAAATACGAAGCATTTCAAACAAAATATGATACAGTTACTCACATTTGTGGCGGTCATGAGACCACATTTTAATTACAAGGTTCCGGTACTGTATAAATACCTGAAATATTTAGCCTATTTAACAAAATTTCAATAGAAATGAGTGTAAAATCAGCTCTGTATCATTTGGAATACTCTTCTATATGTTACAAACATCAGACCAATAGAAAGTTAATCGTGCTTTTAAGCTACTTATGAAAATTGGTTTTAAGTTTTAGTCTATCAAAAGCTTTATAATTAAACAATAAAAAATTAAGAATTGAAAATGGTATGAAGTAGGTCGCGGTATAAAAAAAAGTACAATTGTACCATGTTTGTCATCCCTGCTCAGTCTTCATTTATTCATTCATATATTACTCAGAAGCAAGGTTGACCACTATTTGCCTGGCAGGGGAATAACAACAATTAACATTAGTCAAGAAAAACTTGTCTTTATATTCGTGTTATAAATATTTGGCTGTTCCGAATTTTATATACCCGCCTTCAAATTGTGTTAAATTTATAAACATATCTTATGGGAGTGGCTTTTATATGAAAGCTATAGTCAAGTATGAACTTATTTCTATAAAATTTGATATACTAACCAATATATGCACATATCTTATCCGTTCTAAATGAAGTTATCGTATCTTTTACAATTGGATTTAGAAAGGATTTAATTTATTTATTTTATTTATTTATGTGATTCCCGGGACGGATTTATATGGGAGCTTTGACTAAATGTGGACCGATTTGCCCATTTTAAGTCCTTTGTATGGGAGCTATAGTTAAATGTGAACTGATTTCGATGAAATCAGTGAATAACGATTATGTAAAACTCCTCTACGCTAAATTTTATCATCATATCTGTTATATTTTGTCATTTGTTACCGAATAAGCGATTGGCCCATGCGAGCTTATATGGAAGCTATAGTCAAATATAAACAGATTTTATCATCATATCTTTATAATTTGTCCGTTATTAGCAAATAGCGATTGGTCTATGCGAGTTTATACGGAAGCTATGGCGAAATGTAAACCGATTTCGACAAATTTCAATGCCAAAATTTTCCAGGAAATTAAGAATATCGTTTTTGTCAAATATCAGTGACGTATCTCCTTATGTTCAGGCCCTATCGTGCCGACCACAGAAAGACATACGGAGAGACAGCCCTTCTTAGTCTTAGAATTTCGTCTTAGAATTTCATAAGGATTCAGAATATGCATCAATTTTGGCCTTTTGGCCAATATTAAGGAAATTACAAATTGAATTACAATCTCAATATACCCCCCATTCCTTTTGATTTTGGGTATAAAACGATGCTTAAAGAGTGTTCTAAAAAAAATATGCATTTACTATGTTAGACAAAATTTATCCATAGTGCAAGAAATAATTTATTTTTTGATCAAGTTAGTTTCTATAGATATGTTAGATACTATTATTTTAGAAATTATTAATTTTCAATAGTTATTTCAAACAAAATGGACTGCGAAAAAAAAGTTCGTGAAAATATAATTAAAACTTTTCAAAAAAATCCGTCATGGACTTTTTAAAAAATAGCTAAAAATTTGAAAGTTGACCCTCGAACGGTTTCTAATGCCATCAGACGGTATAAGGAAAACCTGAGCATTAAAAGAAAACCTGGATCAGGGAGGAAAAAAGGTCCTACAGATATTGGTAAGCAAAAGAAGTCGAGCGACTCTTTCGAAGAGCACCTAACACTTCTTTAAGAAAAGCAGCTCGTACGGTGAAATGTTCTACGAATTTTGCACATAGAGTCAAAGCTTATGCTGGACTGAAGACATACAAAGTCCAAAAGGTTCCAGATCGCAATGCTATAAAGTACTTAGAAGCAAAAAAACGAGCGAAAAAATTGAAGTCTGATTTTATAAAAAAATACACCTGTTGTGTGATGGATGATGAAACATACGTACTGGTAGACTTTTCTCAACTTCCTGGTCAATATTTTTATGTTGCTGATAAACGGGGCAATGTTCGGCAAGAGTTTCGCACAAAAAACAAACAAAATTCCCTAAGAAGTTTCTCGTGTGGCAAGCTATTTGCAGTTGTGGCAAAAGAAGTAAAGTATTTGTGGCATCTGGCACAATAAACACAGAAATTTATATAAAGGAGTGCCTACAAAAACGGTTGTTACCCTTTTTAAGAGAGAATAATGTCATTTTTGTACCACGAGAGGCAAATAAACCTAACTGTCCGGAACTTCAGCCTGTGGAAAGGTATTGGGCTCTGGTAAAAAAGGAATTGAAGAACACAGGAAAGATTTCCAAGAACATGTCCGATTTTAAGCGCAGGTGGAACACATGCTCCAAAAAGGTATCAGAAGCAACTGTAAAATCTTTAATGGGAGGGTTTCCGAAAAAAGTCGATAATTTTGCAAAACCCGAGTACTAAGTAAACATTTTAATGCTAAATGATTTTGTATAATATGTCATTATATTTGCGTATTTTGTAGAGTTTTTATATTAAAAGGCTTGATTTTTATTTAAGAAAATCCAACTACAAATTTTATTTAGAGCACTCTTTATATCTACTTTCGAACATTGATTTGATTTTCGCAAGGCTGTCAATGACTTCTCTTCTCTTCATATTGAAGTTAGGTCTAACAGATGCTTTTTTGCAGATGCCCTTTGATGGCGAGTTTAAAAGTCTGAAAGCTTTCTTAGTTCCCGGTCGGACTCTCTATCAGCTTGTGGTTATATCATTCGGGCTATTTGACGGACTTAAGTCACTTAGTTTTTGGACATTTTGATGTTCTTAATATAGTCTCTGGAGATATAAGCTCATGTCTTATAGTTCTTGCACGTGTGTATATCTTCATAATTTCAGAAAACCAATTTGACGCTGAATATTCAAAAGCCTAAATTTTATGTAACATCGCTAATAGAAAATTTTTAAGTAGAGGCAAAAAAACTGTTTAATATTTAACATATTACATAACAATATATAAGACATGGTTACTGTGTCATAGATTCCTTCCATCTGGTTTTTATTAAAAGAGACTCAGCAAAACTTTTCATTACCAAATAATGAGTTAAACAGCTAAACTATTAAACACGAACTACTTACTCATTCACTGTTTAAGTCACTACATTAACATGGGGATGTCTTCGGAGGCAAGTACTTACCAATTGCAGAAAAGTAATGACTTGGGTAAACAATTGAAAAACAACAACAAAAACTTTCTTAGTTGTTGTTTTATTTAAACAAATATATTTTTTAAACGAAATATAAATTTTTTTTCTGACCTCATTGGGGGCTTGAACCCAGACCCCTACGACTGCTAGGCGGAGACTCTTCCACTGAGCTACTTCACATGTTGAAAATTTAGCAGCTTATAATTAATGTATACAATTTTTATTTTTAGATTCAAAATCATGTGACAATAACTTTGTTTTTCACTGCTTTTTTTGCTTTGTTGTAATTTTTGGAAATATATTTCTATACGATTTTTTTTAAATGTTCAATGCATTTGATAAACAATAAAGAAGTTTTTTAAATTATTTTAAAATTTAAACAATTTAAATCTTCCTTTTTGTATAAGTTTTTATATAACATTGACCCTTACTTACTTAAATGGCCTAAAGTTACAACCTGTTAAGGTCAAAGTCCGAGCATATTTTAGAATTCCATGGACTTCGATCTTGTGCGAATATTCTGCAATTTTATAGGCCAAGCTTTGAAAAATGTTCCTCTACTTGGTCTTTCTATCGAAGTTTCGGACATCCTACTCTAACATTAGGTGGTGGGACATTTTAACTCTAATTTTATTCTCTTCATAGCATTTTTTTCAAGAGAGGGTTACTAGCCCATTTTTATCGATCTTATTTGACAACTCTTGGTACATGTTAGCTCACTATATTAATGGGTGTTAAACTAGCTCCCCGGGTGATACCACGAGGAGGTCTGTGTCCACAGTTGAGATGAAGGATGACCCAGATAAGTTGGGCTTACCAAGTAAAGACCAATTAGAATCGTGTTTGGTATCCAACATCCCCTACATAATCAAAATTGACTCATGATGGTATTCTTTCATCACGTGAGTTAGTTTTTCATTTTTTTTTTTACAGAAGGTAATATTTAAGTTTTTATAATTGAAAAATCATTTAAAAAGACTCTTTTTATAAAAAAAAAAATTATTGGTCTTGGTGGGATTTGAACCGGGGCCATTCAGTTTAAATTGCCATCTTAATTACAAATAAGTACTTCTGTAATAACTTATTAGTTATTCGGAGGGTATGTTTTAGTCATTACAAGGTAACCATTTACCAGAGTACTTGCCATTACCAAAGTTTTGCTGGGGATATAACTTCTATAAAAAACAGTTTCCCAATAAAATTAATTTTGAAAAAAAATTGGTTCATAGACGGTATTGTATATAGACTCTCGATATAAAAAAAAGTATGTTCCAAATGAATTGAAACAAATTTGCTTATTTCTTGAATTGTCCGGGAAGTCTTTCCGATCACTGAGGTATTATCTACTAAGATATAATCAAGTGGACCGAAGAAGTACAGAAAGCAATCGGGAAAGTAACGATCTTCCTTGTGATGCTTGTAAATTCGGAATATTATTAGTTACATCGATATAACAAGGAAAGATTCAATTAATCTTAAACGATTCAATCAATTTTTAACTATAAATCCCTGTATACTTCATAAAATTTTCCAACTCGGCAACTCTGGCCCTTGTCATCAATATTCGTTTGAAAACAAATCTTAATTGTATAAGTTGTTGGTGGTTCAGTTTGGTCGATGTTGATACCAAAATCTTAAATGTATTAGCCATACTCTGATATTTTTAAGGCATTAATAACAAAATTGAAAAACAAAACTGTTCCTATAAATTGTTTTTTCCTTTTTTTTGTATTTTTTGAAATTTTATTACAATCTCAATTCTACTGGTATTCACATCAATTGACAAGTTTGTTCTATAGCATATGAACAATATTTTTTGAACGATTTTAAAAGGAAGTTTACGATTTTTTTTATTTTTTTCGTTTAATAAAAACAAAATTCAGTAAATACTGTATTACAAAAATTTGCACAATGTATGTAGGTATGTAGATGATTCTCACTATATACTCGTACATATTGTTTTTGTATTTTTTGCAAAGTGGCCTCCTGAGTTGGTGTGGTATCAAATTTCTTCTTTGAGTTGATGTAGTTCGACTTGTAAAATAAACACAAAGTTTGCATGATTTAATTTTTGAACGTTCCTTCCTACTCATAGTTATTGGGGGTATATACGAGTTATATGAACAACAATATAGTAACACACATGCAGATTGTGAGCTATACAAACATATACCAGGAACGGCTCAGTGATACCAGCAGTTCAAAAAGAAAGGAACGCCTCAAGCGCCTGATCGTTTGAGACTCATTGATCCTATTTTTATAGGAAAATTTTAAAAAAATTTTTATAGGAAATTTAAAAAAAATTTCTTACTTTTATAGGAAATTTTTCAAAAATTTCCTATTTTTATAGGTAATTTTTCAAAAATTTTCTATTTTTTTAGGAAATTTTTCAAAAATTTTCTATTTTTATAGAAAATTTTTCAAAAATTTTCCATTTTTATCGGAACTTTTTCAAAAATTTTCTATTTTTATAGGAAATTTTTCAAAAATTTTCTATTTTTATAGGAAATTTTTCAAAAATTTTCTATTTTTATAGGAAATTTTTCAATTTTTATAGGAAATATTTCAAAAATTTTCTATTTTTTTAGGAAATTTTTCAAAAATTTCCTTATTTTATAGGAAATTTTTCAAAAATTTTCTATTTTTATAGGAAATTTTTCAAAAATTTTCTATTTTTATAGGAAATTTTTCAAAAATTTTCTATTTTTATAGGAAATTTTTCAAAAATTTTCAATTTTTTTAGGAAATTTTTCAAAAATTTCCTTATTTTATAGGAAATTTTTCAAAAATTTTCTATTTTTATAGGAAATTTTTCAAAAATTTTCTATTTTTATAGGAAATTTTTCAATTTTTATAGGAAATATTTCAAAAATTTTCTATTTTTTTAGGAAATTTTTCAAAAATTTCCTTATTTTATAGGAAATTTTTCAAAAATTTTCTATTTTTATAGGAAATTTTTCAAAAATTTTCTATTTTTATAGGAAATTTTTCAATTTTTATAGGAAATATTTCAAAAATTTTCTATTTTTTTAGGAAATTTTTCAAAAATTTCCTTATTTTATAGGAAATTTTTCAAAAATTTTCTATTTTTATAGGAAATTTTTCAAAAATTTTTTATTTTTATAGGAAATTTTTCAAAAATTTTCTATTTTTATAGGAAATTTTTCAAAAATTTTCTATTTTTATAGGAAAATTTTCAAAAATTTCCTATTTTTATAGGAAATTTTTCAAAAATTTCCTATTTTTATAGGAAATTTTTCAAAAATTTCCTATTTTTATAGGAAATTTTTCAAAATTTTCCTATTTTTATAGGAAATTTTTCAAAAATTTCCTATTTTTATAGGAAATTTTTCAAAAATTTCCTATTTTTATAGGAAATTTTTCAAAAATTTTCTATTTTGATAGGAAATTTTTCAAAAATTTCCTTTTTTTATAGGAAATTTTTACAAAATTTTCTATTTTTATAGGAAATTTTTCAAAAATTTCCTATTTTTATAGGAAATTTTTCAAAAATTTCCTATTTTTATAGGAAATTTTTCAAAAATTTCCTATTTTTATAGGAAATTTTTCAAAAATTTCTTATTTTATACGATATTTTTAAAAATTTCTAATTTTTATTGGATATTTTGCAAAAATTTCTTTTTTTCAAAATTTTCTTATTTTTATAGAATTTTTTTTTAAATTTCTCATTTTTATGGTACATTTTGCAAAACTTTCTTTTAATAGGAAACTTTTCAAAAATTTCTTATTTTTCTTTTTTTATATGAAATTTTTGACTTTTGGAAACCTCTTGAAACTCCTGGGTTGTTACATTTATATACAGCTTTTTTAGTCCAAAAAAGAACTGTTGTTTTTACTTGGTTTTTCGTTTCAGTCTTCATCTGACCAGAATGTTGACTGACCAATTTCTATCAAATTTCATCACGAATGTTTTTATGGTAAATTAATTTATTCCTCTGACCAATTAAGAGTAAAGATTTATACCAAAAAAATTTTATTTTTTGCTGGACTTTCTTGTGTAAATTTAACTGAAAAAAAACTTCAATTTCACAGAAAGATTAAAACTAAAGTAAACGAAAAAACGTTAAAACATGAAAATATTTTAAATCAAAATATTTTAATCTAAAGCCAAAAACTTTGTAAATAGAAAAAATAATTTGAAAAATTTTTCAAAGAATTAAGGAAATCATTTTCAAACACGTAAATATCTAGAAATGATAGTAATTTTAACAAAAGCGACCTCTAAATGTCAATTATCTAAATAACTTTCATCCTTACCATCTTTCACTTTCTTTCCAATTAGATTTCGAAGTTTAAGAAATTGAAAAAATCTTATAAGATTTGAACAAACTGACCACTTCAAACTCTAAAAAATTTTCAATTAATTAGAACCTTATACTAAATCTTATTAGCATGACTCTACTAATAGGAAATTCTCAATAATTAGGTCATTTCATCATATAATAACCAAATATCAACATAAGGGGTCACTTTCATTAGAGAAACATGAATTTTTCTAATACAAAGCACAGAAACAAAACTCCCATTAACTAAAAGCAAACAATTTGATAAAATATGTTTTCATCTAATAGAAAGAAAGAAACATGTGTTGTAACAAATTAAAATTAATTAAAAAATTTTGGTTATCAAAACATGACGATTAAAACCAAAAACATGAAGACTACAAGAAGACAAATATCATGGTTTCGAAAACTGTAGAAATTTCATTATGAAAAGTTTAAATAAAATCAATTTAAACATTTCTCAATTTGACAGATCGTCATTATTTTTTTTAACATGTTGATGTCATGATGCAGATGAACTAATAGAAAAAATTTGAAACTTAGATGTACTTCAAAATGATGATATGATTGGTCTGAATAATGAAACTGATATGTTAGCATGTTGAAAGCAATAAAAGTTGTAAATGATTTAATTTTCAGAATTTACACAGTTCTAACTAAAAGTTATCAAAGACATGAAATGCAAGTAAAATTACACTAATTGGACAAAAATTAAAAACTATGAAATTTATATTTTGATAAGAAATTTTAAACATTTTCTATGACAACAAAAAATTTTGAAAAATTTCTCATTTTTATAGGAAATTTTTCAAAAATTTCCTATTTTTTTAGGAAATTTTTCAAAAATTTTCTATTTTATAGGAAACTTTTCAAAAATTTCCTATTTTTATAGGAAATTTTTCAAAAGTTTCCTATTTTTATAAATTTCCTATTTTTATAGGAAATTTTTCAAAAATTTCCTATTTTTATAGGAAATTTTTCAAAAATTTCCTATTTTTATAGGAAATTTTTCAAAAATTTCCTATTTTTATAGGAAATTTTTCAAAAATTTCCTATTTTTATAGGAAATTTTTCAAAAATTTCCTATCTTTATAGGAAATTTTTCAAAAATTTCCTATTTTTATAGGAAAATTTTCAAAAATTTCCTATTTTTATAGGAAATTTTTCAAAAATTTCCTATTTTTATAGGAAATTTTTCAAAAATTTCCTATTTGTATAGGAAATTTTTCAAAAATTTCCTATTTGTATAGGAAATTTTTCAAAAATTTCCTATTTTTATAGGAAATTTTTCAAAAATTTCCTATTTTTATAGGAAATTTTTCAAAAATTTCCTATTTTTATAGGAAATTTTTCAAAAATTTCCCATTTTTATAGGAAATTTTTCAAAAATTTCCTATTTTTATAGGAAATTTTTCAAAAATTTCCTTTTTTTATAGGAAATTTTTCAAAAATTTCCTATTTTTATAGGAAATTTTTCAAAAATTTCCTATTTTTATAGGAAATTTTTCAAAAATTTCCTATTTTTATAGGAAATTTTTCAAAAATTTCCTATTTTTATTGAAAATTTTTCAAAAATTTCCTATTTTTATTGAAAATTTTTCAAAAATTTCCTATTTTTATAGGAAATTTTTCAAAAATTTCCTATTTTTATAGGAAATTTTTCAAAAATTTCCTATTTCCTATTTTTATAGGAAATTTTTCAAAAATTTCCTATTTTTATAGGAAATTTTTCAAAAATTTCCTATTTTTATAGGAAATTTTTCAAAAATTTCCTATTTTTATAGGAAATTTTTCAAAAATTTCCTATTTTTATAGGAAATTATTCAAAAATTTCCTATTTTTATAGGAAATTTTTCAAAAATTTCCTATTTTTATAGGAAATTTTTTAAAAATTTCCTGTTTTTATAGGATATTTTTCAAAAATTTCCTATTTTTATAGGAAATTTTTCAAAAATTTCCTATTTTTATAGGAAATTTTTCAAAAATTTCCTATTTTTATAGGAAATTTTTCAAAAATTTTCCTATTTTGATAGGAAATTTATCAAAAATTTCCTATTTTTATAGGAAATTTTTCAAAAATTTCCTATTTTTTTATAGGAAATTTTTCAAAAATTTCCTATTCTTATAGGAAATTTTTCAAAAATTTCCTATTCTTATAGGAAATTTTTCAAAAATTTCCTATTTTTATAGGAAATTTTTCAAAATTTTCCTATTTTTATAGGACATTTTTCAAAAATTTCCTATTTTTATAGGAAATTTTTCAAAAGTTTTCTATTTTTATAGGACATTTTTCAAAAATTTCCTATTTTTATAGGACATTTTTCAAAAATTTCCTATTTTTATAGGACATTTTTCAAAAATTTCCTATTTTTATAGGAAATTTTTCAAAAATTACCTATTTTTATTATAAACTTTATAAAGATTTGTTGTTTTATAGAAAAATTTTCAAAATTTTCTTATTTTTATAGCAAGTTTTTAAAAAAATTTATTATTTTACAGGAAATTTAAAAAATTCATTTTTTTACAAAGAAATTTTCAAAAATTTGTAATTTTTATAGGAGTTTTTTATTTTTTTTTATAGAAAATTTTGCAAACATTTTTTCTTTTTATAGGAAAGTTTTTAAAAAATTTCTTATCTTTATAGGAAGTTTTTTTAAAATTTTTTTATTTTAATAAGTAATTTCAAAAAATTCTTGTTTTTATATGAAATTTTTCAAAAATTTCTTATTCTAATAGAAAATTTTTCAAAAGTTTCTTATTTTTATAGAAAATTTTAATTTTTTATTTTTTTATAGGAAATTTTTCAAAAATTTCTTATTTTTATAGGAAATTTTTGAAAATTTCTTATCTTATGGAAAATTTTTCAAAAATTTATTATTTTAATAACTAATTTTATAAAGATTTCTTGTTTTTATAGGAAATTTAAAAAAATTTCTTATTTTTATCGACAATTTTTCAAATATTTCTTATTTTTTTTTTTTGGAAATTTTTCAAACATTTTTTATTTTTATTGGAAATTTTTAAAAAATTCCTATTATTATAGGAAATTTATCAAAAATTTTCTATTTTATAGGAAATTTTTCAAAAATTTCCTATTTTTATAGGAAATTTTTCAAAAATTTTCTATTTTATAGGAAACTTTTCAAAAATTTCCTATTTTTATAGGAAATTTTTCAAAAGTTTCCTATTTTTATAAATTTCCTATTTTTATAGGAAATTTTTCAAAAATTTCCTATTTTTATAGGAAATTTTTCAAAAATTTCCTATTTTTATAGGAAATTTTTCAAAAATTTCCTATCTTTATAGGAAATTTTTCAAAAATTTCCTATTTTTATAGGAAAATTTTCAAAAATTTCCTATTTTTATAGGAAATTTTTCAAAAATTTCCTATTTTTATAGGAAATTTTTCAAAAATTTCCTATTTGTATAGGAAATTTTTCAAAAATTTCCTATTTGTATAGGAAATTTTTCAAAAATTTCCTATTTGTATAGGAAATTTTTCAAAAATTTCCTATTTGTATAGGAAATTTTTCAAAAATTTCCTATTTTTATAGGAAATTTTTCAAAAATTTCCTATTTTTATAGGAAATTTTTCAAAAATTTCCTATTTTTATAGGAAATTTTTCAAAAATTTCCTATTTTTATAGGAAATTTTTCAAAAATTTCCCATTTTTATAGGAAATTTTTCAAAAATTTCCTATTTTTATAGGAAATTTTTCAAAAATTTCCTTTTTTTATAGGAAATTTTTCAAAAATTTCCTATTTTTATAGGAAATTTTTCAAAAATTTCCTATTTTTATAGGAAATTTTTCAAAAATTTCCTATTTTTATAGGAAATTTTTCAAAAATTTCCTATTTTTATTGAAAATTTTTCAAAAATTTCCTATTTTTATTGAAAATTTTTCAAAAATTTCCTATTTTTATAGGAAATTTTTCAAAAATTTCCTATTTTTATAGGAAATTTTTCAAAAATTTCCTATTTTCATAGGAAATTTTTCAAAAATTTCCTATTTTTATAGGAAATTTTTCAAAAATTTCCTATTTTTCCTATTTCCTATTTTTATAGGAAATTTTTCAAAAATTTCCTATTTTTATAGGAAATTTTTCAAAAATTTCCTATTTTTATAGGAAATTTTTCAAAAATTTCCTATTTTTATAGGAAATTTTTCAAAAATTTCCTATTTTTATAGGAAATTATTCAAAAATTTCCTATTTTTATAGGAAATTTTTCAAAAATTTCCTATTTTTATAGGAAATTTTTTAAAAATTTCCTATTTTTATAGGATATTTTTCAAAAATTTCCTATTTTTATAGGAAATTTTTCAAAAATTTCCTATTTTTATAGGAAATTTTTCAAAAATTTCCTATTTTTATAGGAAATTTTTCAAAAATTTCCTATTTTTATAGGAAATTTTTCAAAAATTTTCCTATTTTGATAGGAAATTTATCAAAAATTTCCTATTTTTATAGGAAATTTTTCAAAAATTTCCTATTTTTTTATAGGAAATTTTTCAAAAATTTCCTATTCTTATAGGAAATTTTTCAAAAATTTCCTATTCTTATAGGAAATTTTTCAAAAATTTCCTATTTTTATAGGAAATTTTTCAAAATTTTCCTATTTTTATAGGACATTTTTCAAAAATTTCCTATTTTTATAGGAAATTTTTCAAAAGTTTTCTATTTTTATAGGACATTTTTCAAAAATTTCCTATTTTTATAGGACATTTTTCAAAAATTTCCTATTTTTATAGGACATTTTTCAAAAATTTCCTATTTTTATAGGAAATTTTTCAAAAATTACCTATTTTTATTATAAACTTTATAAAGATTTGTTGTTTTATAGAAAAATTTTCAAAATTTTCTTATTTTTATAGCAAGTTTTTAAAAAAATTTATTATTTTTACAGGAAATTTAAAAAATTCATTTTTTTACAAAGAAATTTTCAAAAATTTGTAATTTTTATAGGAGTTTTTTATTTTTTTTTATAGAAAATTTTGCAAACATTTTTTCTTTTTATAGGAAAGTTTTTAAAAAATTTCTTATCTTTATAGGAAGTTTTTTTAAAATTTTTTTATTTTAATAAGTAATTTCAAAAATTTCTTGTTTTTATATGAAATTTTTCAAAAATTTCTTATTCTAATAGAAAATTTTTCAAAAGTTTCTTATTTTTATAGAAAATTTTAATTTTTTATTTTTTTATAGGAAATTTTTCAAAAATTTCTTATTTTTATAGGAAATTTTTGAAAATTTCTTATCTTATGGAAAATTTTTCAAAAATTTATTATTTTAATAACTAATTTTATAAAGATTTCTTGTTTTTATAGGAAATTTAAAAAAATTTCTTATTTTTATCGACAATTTTTCAAATATTTCTTATTTTTTTTTTTGGAAATTTTTCAAACATTTTTTATTTTTATTGGAAATTTTTAAAAAATTCCTATTATTATAGGAAATTTATCAAAAATTTTCTATTTTATAGGAAAATTTTCAAAAATTTCCTATTTTTATAGGAAATTTTTCAAAAATTTCCTATTTTTATAGGAAATTTTTCAAAAATTTCCTATTCTTATAGGAAATTTTTCAAAAATTTCCTATTCTTATAGGAAATTTTTCAAAAATTTCCTATTCTTATAGGAAATTTTTCAAAAATTTCCTATTTTAATAGGACGTTTTTCAAAAATTTCCTATTTTTATAGGAAATTTTTCAAAAATTTCCTATTTTTATAGGACATTTTTCAAAAATGTCCTATTTTTATAGGCAATTTTTCAAAAATTACCTATTTTTATTTTAAACTTTATAAAGATTTGTTGTTTTATAGAAAAATTTCCAAAATTTTCTTATTTTTATAGCAAGTTTTTAAAAAATTTATTATTTTTACAGGAAATTTAAAAAATTCATTTTTTTACAAAGAAATTTTCAAAAATTTGTAATTTTTATAGGAGTTTATTATTTTTTTGTATTTTATAGAAAATTTTTCAAACATTTCTTCTTTTCATAGGAAAATTTTTAAAAAATTTCTTATCTTTATAGGAAGTTTTTTTTAAATTTTCTTATTTTAATAAGTAATTTCAAAAATTTCTTGTTTTTATATGAAATTTTTCAAAAATTTCTTATTCTAATCGAAAATTTTTCAAAAGTTTCTTATATTTATAGAAAATTTAAATTTTTTATTTTTTTATAGGAAATTTTTCAAAAATTTCTTATTTTTATAGGAAATTTTTAAAAATTTCTTATCTTATGGAAAATTTTTCAAAAATTTATTATTTTAATAACCAATTAATTATTATTTTAATAATTAATTAACTAATTTTATAAAGATTTCTTGTTTTTATAGGAAATTTTAAAAAAATTTCTTATTTTCATCGACAATTTTTCAAATATTTCTTATTTTTTTTTTGTTGGAAATTTTTCAAACATTTTTTATTTTTATAGGAAATTTTTAAAAAATTCCTATTATTATAGGAAATTTATCAAAAATTTTCTATTTTATAGTAAACTGCCTATTTTGATAGGAAATTTTTCAAAACCTTTCTATTTTTATAGAAAATTTTTCAAAAATTTTCCATTTTTATAAAAAAATTTTCAAAAATTTTATATTTTTTATAGAAAAAATTTTTGAAAATAAATTTTTTATATGAAATTTTTCAGAAATTTCCTATTTTTATATGAAATTTTTTAAAAATTTTCAATTTTTATGGGAATTTTTTTTCAAATATTTTTTTTTTTTATAGACAATTTTTTAAAATTTTTCTATTTTTATAGGAAATTTTTCAAAACTTTTCTATTTCATTTGAAGTTTTTCAAAAATTATCTAATTTTTCAAATTTTCGGAAAAATTTATTTTTTTTATAGTAAATTTTTGAAAAATTTTTTATTTTAATTGAATATTTTTCAAAAGTTTTTTCTTGTTATAGAAAATTGTTCATAAATTTCTTAATTTTATAAGAAATTTTTCAAAAATTTCTTATTTGCATAGGATTTTTTCAAAAATATTTTACTTTGATAGGAAATTTTTCAAAAATTTCTTATTTCTATAGGAATTTTTTTAAAAATTTTCGGTCTTAATAGGAAAAATTTAAAGTTTTTTTCAAAGATTTTTAAAACTGTGATTAGAGACTTTGACTAGAGTTGTGTCAGAAATATCAAGATTTTTAACAATTCAAAATCCATTAGTTATATTTTGATATATGACCCTTATTTGTTTTAAATTTACTTCCATTTTAAAATTTATTGTTTTTGAATATGGAAACACCTAATTGAGATCTATGATTTATTATGAGTTTTTCTTTGAATTTAGGAGCAAAAACTAAATCTTTTAAATGTCAAAAGATAATATTTATTGTTAACAATAAAAAATTATGTTTCATCAGCTTATCGCCGTTGTAAGACAGACAGACAGACACCCCCACATTTGCTAGAATGGCACAAACTCTGGCTGTATTGAATGTTAAAATTGTGTCATTTTTACATACTCGAGAGCTTAAATTGGGAAAAATGAATGAATGACAAACTGAACGAATGTGTGAGTGACTGAGTGAATGAATGAATTACAGAATAAATGAACTATTGTTATAAAAGGGTTAAATACATATTTGCTGGAAAGATATCATGGATTTTATAAATATTATTTATATTTGAATGAATGAGTGTTCTCTAAAATATTTATATAACAAATTCTATGGCCTTTTTGTTTATAACAAAATATTAAACATTTAATAGTCATTCATCATATTTTGTCGTTTTTTTTTTCTATTAGTTATTTCTGGTGAATGATACCGATATGTCTTTCGAGTTGTATATGTTTTATGCATATTTAACATTTTATGTTGAGTTCTTTCTTCTTTTTGTTTATTTTCGTTTTGTCTGCTATTTTTATAACAAATAGACAAATTAATGTCATCAATCAAAATTAAGTCTAGTTTAGATGAAAATTTATAGTGTTTACAGAAAGCTGATAGAAAAAAAAAACTCATAACATTTGAAATGTTTTGAAATAAAATTTTAAACTTGTTAAAAGTTTAGAGTAAAAGGAAAAGTGAAACGTTAATGATTACACTGTCATACAAAGATTTCCTATTTTTATAGGAAATTTTTCAAAAAATTCCTTTTTTATTGGCAATTTTTCAAAAATTTTCTATTTTTATAGGAAATTTTTCACAAATTTCCTATTTTTATAGCAAATTTTTCAAAAATTTCCTATTTTTATAGGAAATTTTTCAAAAATTTCCTATTTTTATAGGAAATTTTTCAATAATTTCCTATTTTTATAGGAAATTTTTCAAAAATTTCCTATTTTTATAAGAAATTTTTCAAAAATTTCCTATTTTTATAGGAAATTTTTCAAAAATTTCCTATTTTTATAGGAAATTTTTCAAAAATTTCCTATTTTTATAGGAAATTTTTCAAAAATTTCCTATTTTTTAGGAAATTTTTTTTTTCCTATTTTCATAGAAAATTTTTCAAAAATTTCCTATTTTTATAGGAAATTTTTCAAAAATTTTCTATTTTTATAGGAAATTTTTCAAAAATTTCCTATTTTTATAGGAAATTTTTCAAAAATTTCTTATTTTTATAGGAAATTTTTCAAAAATTTCCTATTTTTATAGGAAATTTTTCAAAAATTTCCTATTTTTATAGGAAATTTTTCAAAAATTTCCTATTTTTATAGGAAATTTTTCAAAAATTTCCTATTTTTATAGAAAATTTTTCAAAAATTTCCTATTTTTATAGGAAATTTTTCAAAAATTTCCTATTTTTATAAGAAATTTTTCAAAAATTTCCTATTTTTATAGGACATTTTTCAAAAATTTCCTATTTTTATAGGAAATTTTTCAAAAATTTCCTATTTTTATAGGACATTTTTCAAAAATTTCCTCTTTTTATAGGAAATTTTTCAAAAATTTCCTATTTTTATAGGAAATTTTTCAAAAATTTCCTATTTTTATAGGAAATTTTTCAAAAATTTCCTATTTTTATAGGAAATTTTTCAAAAATTTCCTATTTTTATAGGAAATTTTTCAAAAATTTCCTATTTTTATAGGAAATTTTTCAAAAATTTCCTATTTTTATAGGAAATTTTTCAAAAATTTCCTATTTTTATAGAAAATTTTTCAAAAATTTCCTATTTTTATAGGAAATTTTTCAAAAATTTCCTACTTTTATAGGAAATTTTTCAAAAATTTCATATTTTTATAGGAAATTTTTCAAAAATTTTCTGTTTTTATAGGAAATTTTTCAAAAAATTCCTATTTTTATAGGAAATTTTTCAAAAATTATCTGTTTTTATAGGAAATTTTTTAAAAATTTCCTATTTTTATAGGAAATTTTTCAAAAATTTCCTATTTTTATAGGAAATTTTTCCAAAAAAAATTTATAGGAAATTTTTCAAAAATTTCCTATTTTTATAGGAAATTTTTCAAAAATTTCCTAGTTTTATAGGAAATTTTTCAAAAATTTCCTAGTTTTATAGGAAATTTTTCAAAAATTTCCTAGTTTTATAGGAAATTTTTCAAAAATTTCCTAGTTTTATAGGAAATTTTTCAAAAATTTCCTATTTTTATAGGAAATTTTTCAAAAATTTCCTATTTTTATAGGAAATTTTTCAAAAATTTCCTATTTTTATAGGAAATTTTTCAAAAATTTCCTATTTTTATTGGAAATTTTTCAAAAATTTCCTATTTTTATTGGAAATTTTTCAAAAATTTCCTATTTTTATTGGAAATTTTTCAAAAATTTCCTATTTTTATTGGAAATTTTTCAAAAATTTCCTATTTTTATTGGAAATTTTTCAAAAATTTCCTATTTTTATTGGAAATTTTTCAAAAATTTCCTATTTTTACTGGAAATTTTTCAAAAATTTCCTATTTTTATAAGAAATTTTTCAAAATAGTTTTTGCAGCACAGTGTACTATTTTTTTGGGGAAGATTTTCTACAATTTTTAAAAAAATACTTAATTGTGATATGAAAAATGATTTTAGAAATACACCCATATTTTTCAATATGAAACATTAATATTTATATGAAAATGAGAGCAGCAAAAGGGTATAGATTTGAATTAAACCAATTTTACAATTATAGAGATTATTTTAAAGAAATAAGAAATTTTTGATTAAGTTGGATCGAACTCAAAATATTGAGTTTGATTATTATATTAAAACAAATTGCTATGAAATTTGATAAAATTAAAGACTTATTAATATAATTTTTTTAACAAAATTTTCTGAACAATTTACAATTTATTATAACTAACTGGTAACTATATTATTTTCCACCTCAATAATCTTATGTTTCCGGAAACTGATTAACAAAAACAATATTTCGCACCCAAGTCGAGAACAATTAAGTGAATTTGTAAACAAAAACGGTGAGAAATGTAACACCCTTTTTTTTGTTGTGAACTAAAACCTATAACTAAGACAACACATGTTTGTAATATATTTGAAAATTTTGAATGAAATATTATACAAGTAAACAATTTTCTGCACGCATTCGGACCCTATTCCTCAAGTTATAGGCCATTAAAGAAATATACACATTTTAGTTTCAATATAAGATAATTACCCTAATTATAAGCCAAACTTTAGTTACGCCAACAAATAAACTTATTATCTTAGTTTAGAAAAATCAACTTAAAATAGAGCAAAATTTCAAAATGTTAAATGCGGTTATTTGTGTTTGATGTTTTTCTGTTTTAAACGCCAAAGACAACAAAAAATCTACAAAATTTTAGCTAAAAAGACACACCTTTAGTTAACCTTAAGTTATATGGAGTAACAAATTAGAAATAAATGGTTCAAAAAGTTTGAATATGATTTATGGCATTGAAAATAGGAAACGAAAAGTATTATTAACCAAGTGTCCGCTAGAATAAATTTGAATTTTAAGCTTTGAAATTTTTCTATTGAAAAATTCATTTGAAAATTTATTTGGTTAAAATTTTTCTAAAGAAAAATTCATTTGGGGCAAATTTTTCTATAGAAAAATTCATTTGGGGCAAATTTTTCTATAGAAAAATTCATTTGGGGCAAATTTTTCTGTAGAAAATTCATTTGGGGCAAATTTTTCTATAGAAAAATTCATTTGGGGCAAATTTTTCTATAGAAAAATTCATTTGGGGCAAATTTTTCTATAGAAAAATTTATTTGGGGCAAATTTTTCTATAGAAAAATTCATTTGGGGCAAATTTTTCTATAGAAAAATTAATTTGGGGCAAATTTTTTTATAGAAAAATTAATTTGGGGTAAATTTTTCTATAGAAAAATTAATTTGGGGTAAAATTTTCTATAGAAAAATTAATTTGGGGCAAATTTTTCTATAGAAAAATTAATTTGGGGCAAATTTTTCTATAGAAAAATTCATTTGGGGCAAATTTTTCTATAGAAAAATTCATTTGATGCAAATTTTTCCATAGAAAAATTTATTGGTGCAAATTTTTCTATAGAAAAATTCATTTGTCTCAAATTTTTCTATTGAAAAATAATTTGTCGCTATTTTCTATAGAAAAATTCATTTTATTATAATGAAATTCTTATACAAACTTATTTTTGAATACAACGAAGTCCTAATTTTATTTTCAAAACCATCTCCCCTTTTTGCCTATATATGATCCAACAGCCACTGCCACTTCTCTAGACTAAAGTAATTTTTCATTTATTTTCTTAGATGCGCAACATTTTATCACTTTAGTCAGACCATATAATTTGACGTTTAATTTGCACATACATTTGTTTTTGCACCAGCAACAACAAATTACTGTTCAAACAAATAATTGTTGCACATTGTGAATTAAGCTTCTTCAACATTTTCCATAAGAAAATAGTGTAAAATCCCCATATTTAGTTGGGGGATAAACTCAACATCGACTATGACAATAATGATGAACAATTATAGAAAATTTGCTTTACTTTCAGTTGAGTCTTGCAACTGCCACAGTTGCACTAATTAATACTTAAAACAATTGCAAAAACAATTTACAACATGTTGTGTGTTAAAATGTTGTATGTAACGAAAATAGCAAGAAACTTAGCGTCGTCACTTGCTTGTAGAACATGAAAATTTACTAATTAATCTAAAAATATAAATAGAAAAAAATGATTTTGTATAAAGAAAATAAATGGATTTTGAAAAAATACAAATAATCATTAAAGTCGAGAGCTAGTCTTTTAAAGATGATACCTCCGGGAAAAATTTCTTAAAAGAAAATGATTTGAATCCAAATTTTCTGAAGAAATTTGCATCAAACTTTATTTTTCTATAGAAAAAATTTGAGACAAATGAAGTTTTCTATAGAAGAATTTGCCTCAATTGAATTTTTCTATAGAAATATTTGTTCCAATTGAATTTTTCTATTGAAAAATTTGTTCCCAACGAATTTCCCATTTGAATTTTTCTATAGAAAACTTGTCCCAATTGAATTTTTCTATAAACAAATTTGTCCTAATTGAATCTTTCTATAGAAAAATTTGTCCCAATTGAATTTTTCTATGGAAAAATTTTGTCCCAATTGAATTTTTCTATAGAAAAGGTTTTCCCAATTGAATTTTTCGATTGAAAAATTTGTTCCCAACGAATTTGACTCAATTAATTTTTTCTGTAAAAAACTTGTCCCAATTGAATTTTTCTATAGAAAAATTTGTCCCAATTGAATCTTTCTATAGAAAAATTTGTGCCAAATTAATTTTTCTAGAGAAAAATTTGCGCCAAATTAATTTTTCTATAGAAAATTTGATTGGGGCAAGTTTTCTATAGAAAAATTCATTCGGGGCAAATTCTTTTATATAAAATTTAATTTGGGACAAATTTTTCTGTAGAAAAATTGGGACAAATTTTTCTACAGAAAAATTGGAGCCAAATAAATTTTTCTATAGAAAAATTTGTTAAAGTAAATTTTTCTATAGAAAAATTTGTCCCAAGTCAATTTTTCTGTAGAAAACTTTGTCCCAAGTCAATTTTTCTATAGAAAATTTATTTCAAGTCAATTTTTCTATAGAAAAACTTGTCCCAATTCAATTTTTCTTTAGAAAAATTTGTAACAAATCAATTTTTCTATAGAAAAATTTATCATGAATTAATTTTTTTATAGAAGAATCTGCCTTAATAACATTTTTCTATTGAAAACTTGTCCCAATTGAATTTTTATATAGAAAAATTTGTCCCGATTGAATTTTTCTATAGAAGAATTTGATAAAATTAAATTTTTCTATAGAAAAATTTGTCCCAATTGAATTTCTATGAAAAAATTTAACTTAATTGAATTTTTCAATAGAAAAATTTATCCCAATTGATTTTTTCTATAGAAAATTTGTACCTATTAAATTTTTCTATAGAAAAATTTGTCCCAATTAAACTTTTTTATCGAAAATTCTTTTTGATAGAAAAAAAAATTTTTTTTGTAGAAAAAATTCGAGAGAAATGAATTTCTCCATAAAGAATTTGAAACAAATTAATTTTTCTATAGAAAAAATTTGAAACAAATGAATTTTTCTTAAAAAAAATTGTCCCAATTGAATTTTTCTATAGAAAAATTTGTCCCAAACGAATTTTTCTATAGAAAAATTTGTCCCAAACGAATTTTTCTATAGAAAAATTTGTCCCAAACGAATTTTTCTACAGAGAAATTTGTCACAAACGAATTTTTCTACAGAGAAATTTGTCACTAACGAATTTTTCTATAGAAAAATTTGTCACAAACGAATTTTTCTATAGAAAAATTTGTCACAAACGAATTTTTATATAGAAAAATTTGTCACAAACGAATTTTTCTATAGAAAAATTTGTCACAAACGAATTTTTCTAT
Organism: Stomorhina lunata; assembly: GCA_933228675.1. Taxonomy (NCBI): domain Eukaryota; kingdom Metazoa; phylum Arthropoda; class Insecta; order Diptera; family Rhiniidae; genus Stomorhina; species Stomorhina lunata. Next base: position 95,000,734 of record OW121744.1, read on the forward strand.
AGAAAAATTTGTAACAAACGAATTTTTCTATAGAAAAATTTGTCACAAACGAATTTTTCTATAGAAAAATTTGTCACAAACGAATTTTTCTATAGAAAAATTTGTCACAAACGAATTTTTCTATAGAAAAGTTTGTCACAAACGAATTTTTCTATAAAAAAATTTGTCCCAAACGAATTTTTCTATAGAAAAATTTGTCCCGAACGAATTTTTCTATAGAAAAATTTGTCCCAAACGAATTTTTCTATAGAAAAATTTGTCCCAAACGAATTTTTCTATAAAAAAATTTGTCCCAAACGAATTTTTCTATAGAAAAATTTGTCGCAAACGAATTTTTCTATTGAAAAATTTATCCTAAACGAATTTTTCTATAGAAAAATTTGCCCAAACGAATTTTTCTATAGAAAAATTTGTCCCAAACGAATTTTTCTATAGAAAAATTTGTTCCAGACGAATTTTTCTATAGAAAAATTTGTTCCAGACGAATTTTTCTATAGAAAAATTTGTCCCAAATGAACTTTTGTATAGAAAAATTTGTCCAGAATTAATTTTTCTACAGAAACATTTGTCCTAAATGAATTTTTCTATAGAAAAATTTGTCCCAAACGAATTTTTCTATAGAAAAATTTGTTCCAGACGAATTTTCTATAGAAAAATTTGTTCCAGACGAATTTTTTTATAGAAAAATTTGTTCCAGACGAATTTTTCTATAGAAAAATTTGTTCCAGACGAATTTTTCTATAGAAAAATTTGTCCCAAATGAACTTTTGTATAGAAAAATTTGTCCCGAATTAATTTTTCTATAGAAACATTTGTCCTAAATGAATTCTTCCATAAAAAAAAAATCCCAGTTGAATTTTTCTATAGAAAAATTTGTTCCAAATAATTTTTTTATAGAAAAATTTTTCCTATATAATATTTTGTACAGAAAACTTTGTGCCAGATGAACTTTTCTTTATAAAAATTTGAGCCAAATGAATTTTTATGTAGAAAAATTTGAGACAAATGAATTTTTCTGTAAAAAAATTTGCGACAAATGAATATTTCTACAGAAAAATTTGCGGCAAATGAATTTTTTTGTAGAAACATATGTTCCAAATCAATTCATTTATGGAAAAATGAGTCGCAAATCAATTTTTTAATAGAAAAATTTCTAATTATGTAAAATTTTTTTAGTAGCTCTCAGAAATTATCACAAAGCTGATAAAATTAGTAAATATTTTATCACATACTAAAACCCCTTAAGACATTATGACATTCTTTTTTAAATATTTTATCACTTCTCCCTGAAAAAAAAAATAATTTGTGTGCATTTGTAATTTGATCATGCAACATGCTCGAATACAACAGAACACCAAACATCACAATGCAACCTCCTGTGAGTTAATCAATAATAATTAATTTACATTTTCAATTCATATGGGGTTAATAACTCTTTCCTAGGAATGACAAAAATTAATTATATTTCTTACATTACATTTTTGGCTCACATTGCGTTTTATTTCAACAAATTCCATTTGTATTAAATCATAAAAGACATGACTTTATGTTAACAAATATAATTTCTGTTTTATTGACTCATACTTTAAATTTGTATTGTCTGAGTTATGGACCGACCGCAATGTGTGCACAAAGGGACAACAACAACAACAAAAATACTCCTACTATGAGACATTAAGCACTTGGTGTCATACTCATACACTTTGACAGTTTAAATGAACATGATGATGGAAAAGGATATAATGCCTAGCAACAGCTAGATGTGATGTGTCAGCCTGTATTACTGAGACTTTGCTATGGTTCCAAGCCAGCAGGTTTTAATTTTGGGGATATATTTTTATGTGGCTCAGTCTTGCTTTTTTTTTTTTTTTCACTGTAGCTGTCTTTTATCATACTATAAAATCCTAGTGTGAAAAGTCTCATTGTATATCAAATTTCCCATAAAAAGTAAAATATGTTGCTCAAATATGGTTTGAACTTTATGATGGCCCAACAATCTACTAGTTCATCTTTACGCTTTTGTTCAAAACTGGAGTTGAAGCAAAAAACAAAAAAAAACCTCTTGTTGATGAACTTTTCATATTAAAACGAAAAATAGACTATAAGAAGTAAACGACCTCGTTTTTGTTTCAAACACAATATCCCTTATCGTTCATGTATCTTGTTCATATATGGGGTCTAAATTTCAATCCCTTAACTAAATTGTAATCATATCTTTTTTAGGTTTTACTGCTGTTTTTCGCTATCCTATGTTTCTTTTTCAAAACCTAATGGTCATATTATTTTTCATACAAGCAAACCGTCATCTTCCAGAGCATATAGAGTCTAGGCAGACCATTTATTTTCGACATTATGTCAGAGAGTTTTTGACACTTTTGACACAATATGTAATTGACACTAGCACTTGTATACTAAAGGGATTGTTATGCTTAACAAACATTTTACACTAGCATCAATTTGTCAACAAAAATATTTTTGTATAAAAAAAATTTTTCTAAAGAAAAATTTTACTTGACAAAAATTAATTTTTCTATTAAAAAATTTAAATTTTGTATAGAAAAAATTATCACAAATTAATTTTTCTATAGAAAAATTTGTCACAGAATAATCCTTCTATTGAAAAATTTGTCACAAATTTTATTTTCTATAGAAACATTTTTCCTAAATTAATTTTTCCATAGAAACACTTCTCCCAAATTAATTTTTCCTATAGAAAAATTAACTTGCAACAATCTTTTTTAAAGAAAAATTTACTTGTAACAAATTTTCTTAAAGAAAAATAAATTTGTAAAAAATTTTCTTAAAGAAAAATTATTTTTTGACAAATTTTTGTATAGAAAAATTATTTTGTGACAAATTTTTCTATAGAAAATTTAATTTATTACAAATTTTTCTATAGAAAAATTAATTTTTGAAAAATTTTCTTAAAGAAAAATTAATTAGTGACAAATTTTTCTATAGAAAAATTAATCTTTAAAAAATTTTCTTAAAGAAAAATCAATTTGTGACAAATTTTTCTATAGAAAATTAATTTGTGACAAATTTTTCTATAAAAAAAACTAATTTGTGACAAATTTTTCTTTAGAAAAATTAATTTGTGACAAATTTTTCTTTAGAAAAATTAATTTGTGACAAATTTTTCTTTAGAAAAATTAATTTGTGACAAATTTTTCTATAGAAAAGTTAATTTGTGACAAATTTTTCTATAGAAATATTAATTTGTGACAAATTTTTCTATAAAAAAAGTAATTAGTGATAAATTTTTCTATAGAAAAATTAATTTATGACAAATTTTTCTACAGAAAAATTAATTTGTGACAAATTTTTCTATAGAAAAACTAATTTTTCTGTAGAAAAATTAGTTTGTGACAAATTTTTCTATAGAAAAATTAATATGTGACAAATTTTTCCATAGAAAATCTGATTTGTGACAAATTTTTCTACAGAAAAATTAATTTTTGACAAATCTTTCTATACAAAAATTAATCTGTGACAAATTTTTCTATAGAAAAATGAATTTGTGACAAATTTTTCTATAGAAAACTTAATTTGTGACAAATTTTTCAATAGAAAAATTAATTTGTGACAAATTTTTCTATAGAAAAATTAATTTTTGACAAACTTTTCTTTAGAAAAATTAATTTGTGAAAAAAGTTTCTATAGAAAAATTAATTTGTGATAAATTTTTCAATAGAAAACTTAATTTGTGACAATTTTTTCAATAGAAAAATTATTTGTGACAAATTTTTCTATAGAAAAATTAATATGTGACAAATTTTTCTATAGAAATATTAATTTGCGAAAAATTTTTCTATAGAAAAATTAATTTGTGACAAATTTTTCTACAGAAAAATTCATTTGTGATAAATTTTTCTGTACAAAAATAAATTTGTGACAAATTTTTCTATAGAAAACTTAATTTGTGACAAATTTTTCAATAGAAAAATTAATTTGTGACAAATTTTTCTATAGAAAAATTAATTTTTGACAAACTTTTCTTTAGAAAAATTAATTTGTGAAAAAAGTATCTATAGAAAAATTAATTTGTGATAAATTTTTCAATAGAAAACTTAATTTGTGACAAATTTTTCAATAGAAAAATTAATTTGTTCCAAATTTTTCTATAGAAAAATTAATTTGTGACATAGAAAAATTATTTTGTGAAAAATTTTTCTATAGAAAAATTAATTTGTGACAAATTTTTCTGTAGGAAAATTAATTTGTGACAAATTTTTATATAGAAATTTTCTGTAGAAAATTTTTCCAAAAATAATTTCTCTATAGAAAATTTTGTAAAAAACTGATTTTTCATTGAAAAATTTGTCAACAACTAATTTTTCTATAAAAAAAGTTTGTTAAAAATGAATTTTTCTATAGAAAAATTTGTAAAAATTAATTTTTCTATAGAAAAATTTGTCAAAAATAAATTTTTCTTTAGAAAAATTTTTCAAAAAGTAATTCTTCTATAGAAAAAATTGAGAAAAATTAATTTTTCTATAGAAAAATTTGTCAAAAATTAATTTTTCTATAAAAAAATTTGGCAAAAACTAATTGTTCTACAAAAAAATTTGTTGTTTTTGGTGTAAACGCTTCATATTTGATACTAAACACATTCACACAAAATCACATCATACAGTCGGTTATTACACATTTTGTGCGTTATGACTCCAATAATTTTGTGTCCATATATCCCATTCATATGTAAATGAACTTGTTTAAAAACCCTCTTCCCCTCCTGCTTCGTCCCCCTCTAATAACGGTATCAACATGCACTTCGAATAGAACCATAAAAACTTGAGAACTGTGACGTTGTTGCTGTTGATGAAAATGATTTATTTCATCACTTGTTATAACTAATGATAACAACATCAAAAATCATCATCATCATCATCTTTGACGTAGTCAACATCATCAGCTTCAACTAAAAGATGTTTTACACTGCATCGTAAATGTATCCATATGATTATAGATTGTTTGTTCCATATGAAGTTGTTTGTTAAAAATTTGATTTTATGTTTTCAAATGTTCTTGATGCTGATGCTTCTGGCTGACGGTCTGATGTTGTTGTTTGATTTGTAGTAGTTGTTGTTTAGTGGCAAGTGTGAACTATAATCGATTTGTTGTTGTCGTCATGTTATTATTGTCGTTGATGATGATGACATGTTACGTTTTAGGGTTGATTTGAATTTTAAATTTCTATGTCCAATTCTAGTGTCAAGTCGTTGTAAAAGCACTAAAAGTGGGGCGTGCACTGTTGTGGCAGTAGGTGGATGGATGGAGCATGAAGAGATTTTAAATAATTAAGTGGGGTTAATATTTACATGAGTACATACATATGTGTTCATATCTTAACCATATACAACATCCATACATATATATTTATATGGAGGTCATAATTATGTGAAAACTAATTTGTTAAAATTTTCGTATAGAAAAACATGATTTAGACAGTAATTTTATAGATAAATGTAATTGATAGAAATATTACTTTACAAATATGTATCCTAATGTGTTTGAGATAAAATTTTCTGTAGAAAAATATCTCTATGTCAAATTTTTCAGTAAAAAAATATGTTTGGGACAAATTTTTCTATACAAAAATATGTCTGCGACAAATTTTTCTATAGAAAAATTGGTTTGGAACAAAATCTTCTATAGAAACATCAGTTTGGGACAAAATTTTCTATAGAAACATCAGTTTGGGACAAATTTTTCTACAGAAACATCAGTTTGGGACAAATTTTTCTATAGAAAAATTGGTTTGAGACAAATTTTTCTATAGAAAAATTGGTTTGGGACAAATTTTTCTATTGAAAAATTAGTTTGGGACAAATTTTTCTATAGAAAAATTGCTATGGGACAAATTTTTCTATAGAAAAATTGGTTTGGGACAAATTTTTCTATAGAAAAATTGGTTTGGGACAAATTTTTCTATAGAAAAATTTGTTTGGGACAAATTTTTCTATAGAAAAATTGGTTTGGGACAAATTTTTCTATAGAAAAATTGGTTTGGGACAAATTTTTCTATAGAAAAATTGGTTTGGGACAAATTTTTCTATAGAAAAATTGGTTTGGGACAAATTTTTCTATAGAAAAATTGGTTTGGGACAAATTTTTCTATAGAAAAATATGTTTGGGACAAATTTTTCTATAGAAAAATATGTTTGGGTCAAATTTTTCTATAGAAAATTATGTTTGGGACAAATTTTTCTATAGAAAAATATGTTTGGGACAAATTTTTCTATAGAAAAATATGTTTGGGTCAAATTTTTCTATAGAAAAATTGGTTTGGGACAAATTTTTCTATAGAAAAATTGGTTTGGGACAAATTTTTCTATAGAAAAATTGGTTTGGGACAAATTTTTCTATAGAAAAATTGGTTTGGGACAAATTTTTCTATAGAAAAATTGGTTTGGGACAAATTGTTCTATAGAAAAATTCGTTTGGGACAAATTTTTGTATAGAAAAATTGGTTTGGGACCAATTTTTACATAGAAAAATAAGAAAAGGGAACATTTTTCAGTAGAAAAATAAGTTTGGGGCAAATTTTTCTATAGAAAAATAAGTTTGGGACAAATTTTTTTAAAGAAAAGTAAGGGACAAATTTTTCTATAGAAAAATATGTTTAGGACAAATTTTTTTAAAGAAAAATATGTTCGGGACAAACTTTTCTAAAGAAAAATATTTTTGGGACATTTTTTTTAATCAAAAATATGTTCGTACAAATTTTGTTTAAGAAAAATATGTTTAGCACAAATTTTTCTATAGAAAGAATGTTTTGGAACAAATTTTTCTATAGAAAAATTGGTTTGGGACAAATTTTTCTATAGAAGAATTTGTTTGCGACAAATTTTTCCATAGAGAAAATGGTTTGGGATAAATTTTCTATAGAAAAATATGTCTAACGAACGAATTTTTCTATATAAAAATATGTTTGGGACAAATTTTTGTATAAAAAAAAATAAATTTGGGACAATTTTTCTATAGAAAAAATTATTTTGGACAAATTTTTTATACAAAAATTGATTTTTGAAAAATTTTTCTATAGATAAATTGAATTTGAACAAAGTTTTCTTTAGAAAAGTTGAATTTGGACAAAGTTTTCTATAGAGAAATTGAATTTGGACAAATTTTTCTAAAGATAAATTTAATTAATACAAATTTACTTTTGACGAGTTTTTTTTTATAGAAAAATTTCATTTGGACAAATTTTTCTATAGAAAAATTTCATTTGGACAAATTTTTCTATAGAAAAATTTCATTTGGACAAATTTTTCTATAGAAAAATTTTATTTGGACAAATTTTTCTATAGAAAAATTTCATTTGGACAAATTTTTCTATAGAAAAATTTCAGTTGGACAAATTTTTCTATAAAAAAATTTCATTTGGACAAATTTTTCTATAGAAAAATTTCATTTGGACAAATTTTTCTATCGAAAAATTTCATTTGGACAAATTTTTCTATAGAAAAATTTCATTTGGACAAATTTTTCTATAGAAAAATTTCATTTGGACAAATTTTTCTATAGAAAAATTTCATTTGGACAAATTTTTCTATAGAAAAATTTCATTTGGACAAATTTTTCTATAGAAAAATTTCATTTGGACAAATTTTTCTATAAAAAAATTTCATTTGGACAAATTTTTCTATAGAAAAATTTTATTTGGACAAATTTTTCTATAGAAAAATTTCATTTGGACAAATTTTTCTATAGAAAAATTTCATTTGGACAAATTTTTCTATAGAAAAATTTCATTTGGACAAAGTTTTCTATTGAAAAATTTCATTTGGACAATTTTTTCTATAGAAAAATTGAATTTAAACAAGTTTTTTTCATAGAAAAATGGAATTTGGAAAAAATATTCGGTAAAAAAAATTGAATTTTCTTTAGAAAAATTTAATTTTGAACATTTTAATAAAAACTTAAAAACTAAGCATTGTTATCTTAAACATAAGTAAGCAATTTTCTTTTTTGATATTGTTCCAGTTTCTAAAAATAGTTCAAACACGAACAAAATTTCCCCAAAATAAATTTCCCATCATTAACATTTAATTGTCGCTTTGACATATTTTCACTATTTGATTTGTGTTGTTTTATTTAGTCGTTTTTAGTTGTAAACTTTTTTTTTTGTCCAGGTTTAGTTTCTTTTAAAAGGTGTCTTTCACAGATGTACGAATTGTGGCAACAGCCCAGACCACAAGGAAACCAATCAACCGTCAACTGGATGCCGAGATGGTGCTGACAAAATGTGCAGACGAGAAAACATTTAAAATAGAATTTCACTTGTAAACATGGTTTAAACGTTTTATCACATGTCTTAAGTAGGCGTTACAACGACAATTTTTTTGTTGTTGCTATTGAGGACTTTTTTTTGTCTCAAATTTTATGTTTTTGTTGTTAGCACTTTTTCGCCAACAATTTAAAGCAACATGTTGATGTTGTTTGATTATAGAGTTGGTATTTTTTTGTTGCAAAGACAAGGAAACGAGACGAAGTTACTCGATTGAAGAGGAATATGCGACTTTAAAAGGAGCTAAGGAGAAGTCATGGGAAATATTTATCAGACTTTATGTAGGGTACCTTAAAAAACCTTAATCCAAATAACATATTTGTGTGAAATTTATCAATTTAACAGTGGGAGGTTTGCTTAATTTTCACTTTATTGCAAAAACTTTTGTTTTAGGAAAATTCATACCAAAAAATAGCTTGAGTAAAAAAAACTCTAAATGACTGACTGTATCCCTGTCTAAGATTTCGTCTTCTGACTAGCAAAAGCCTCAATTCATTCCAAATAATATCGAGATATTTACTTCTTCTAAAAGAGACACTAACAATTTTTATTGTTTTATTGTCCCCTTAACTGTGGCCTCAGATCTGTTAACTTGCAACCTACTTTTCCTATCAGTTCGATACAGCTGGATTTGTTGTTTCAACAGTTCTTTTTTTTTGTTGCTATAAAATGTTGTTGAAAGTATTTTGGTATTTTAATTGATTTGTAGTTACCAGGCGTTATAAAGTGTTAGTTAAAATGTTGTGAATTTTTTTGCTGATCATTCTCTAACAACACAGCAACACTTAAAAACTAAAAGCTATATTTTTAAAGTTTTCATTTAACAACTTGCTTAAATCTAATAGTTAAGAAGTAGGCATTATATAAAAACTATTAGTAAAAAATTTGTCCCACACCAATTTTACTATAGAAAAATTTGCCCCAAAAAATTTTTCTATAGAAATATCTGTCTCAATTTTTCTTTAGAAAACTTTGAGCCAAACCAAATTTTTTATAGAAAAATTTCTATAGAAAAATTTATCCCAAACTAATTTTTCTATAGAAAAATTTATCCCAAACATATTTTTCTATAGAAAAATTTTTCCCAAACCAATTTTTCTATAGAAAAATTTGTGCCAAACCAATTTTTCTATAGAAAAATTTGTGCCAAACCAATTTTTCTATAGAAAAATTTGTGTCAAACCAATTTTCCTATAGAAAAATTTGTTCCAAACCAATTTCTCTATAGAAAAATTTGTCCCAAACCAATTTTTCTATAGAAAAATTTGTCCCAAACCAATTTTTCTATAGAAAAATTAGTTCCAAACCAATTTTTCTATAGAAAAATTAGTTCCAAACCAATTTTTCTATAAAAAAATTGTCCCAAACAAATTTTTCTATAGAAAAATTTGTCCCAAACTAATTTTTCTATAGAAAAATTTGTCTTAAACATATTTTTCTATAGAAAAATGTGTCCCAAAGATATTTTTTCTATAGAAATTTGTCCCAAGGGTATTTTTCAATAGAAAAATTTGTCTCAAAGATATTTTTTATAATAAAATTTGTCCCAAAGATATTTTTCAATAGAAAAATTTGTCCCAAACATATATTTCTATAAAAAATTTGTCAAAACATAATTTTCTATTAAAGATTTGTCCCAAACATATTTTTCTATACAAAAATGACCCAAACATATTTTTTTATGGAAAAATTTGTCCGAAACACATTTTTCTATAGAAAAATTTGTCCCAAACATATTTTTCTATAAAAAAATTAGTCCCAACTTAACTTTTCTATTAAAAAAAGTTATTACCAAATTAATTTCTCTATAAATAAATTTGTCACAACTTTATTTTGCTATAGAAATATTTGTCCCAAATTAATTTTTTTATAGAAAAATTTGTGTCAAATTAATTTTTCTTTAGAAAGATTTGTCCTAAATTAATTTTTCTATAGAAAAATTTGTAACAAAAATATGTTCCTATAGAATAAATTTGTCCCAAACTCAATTTTCTATAAAAATATTTGTCCCAAACCAATTTTTCTATAAAAGAAATTTGTCCCAACTTAAGTTTTCTATAAAAAAATTATTACCAAATTAATTTTTCTATAAATAAATTTGTCACAACTTAATTTTTCTATAGAAAAATTTGGCCCAAATTGATTTTTTTGTAGAAACTTTGCCCCAAATTAATTCATTTACAGAAAAATTTTTCCCAAATAAATTTTTCTATAGAAAAATTTGTCTTAAATTAATTTTTCTATAGAAAACTTTGTTCCAAATTAATTTTTCTATATAAAAATTTGTCCTTAATTAATTTTTCTAAAAAATTTGTCCCAAATTAATTTTTCTATAGAAAAATTTGTCTCAAATTAATTTTCCTATAGAAAAATTTGTCCCAAATTAATTTTTCTATAGAAAACTTTGTCCCAAATTAATTTTTCTCTAGAAAAATTTGTCCCAAATTAATTTTTCTTTAGAAAAATTTGTCCCAAATTAATTTTTCTATAGAAAAATTTGTCCCAAATTAATTTTTTTATAGAAAATTTGTCCCAAATTAATTTTTCTATAGAAAAATTTGTCCCAAATTAATTTTTCTATAGAAAAATTTGTCCCAAATAATTTTTCTATAGAAAAATTTGTCCCAAATTAATTTTTCTTTAGAAAAATTTGTCCCAAATTAATTTTTCTATAGAAAAGTTTGTCCCAAATTAATTTTTCTATAGAAAAATTTCTGCCAAATTAATTTTTCTATAGAAAAATTTGTCCCAAATTAATTTTTCTGTAGAAAAATTTGTCCCATATAAATGTTTTTATAGAAAAATTTGTCCTAAATTAATTTTTCTTTAGAAAAATTTGTCCCAAATTAATTTTTCTGTAGAAAAATTTGTCCCAAATTTATTTTTCTATAGAAAAATTTGTTCCAAATTAATTTTTCTATAGAAAATTTGTCCAAAATTAAGTTTTCTATAGAAAAATTTGTCTCAGATTAAGTTTTCTATAGAAAAATTTCTCCCAAATAAATTTTTCTATAGAAAAATTTGTCCCAAATTAATTTTTCTATAGAAAAATTTGTCCCAAATTAATTTTTCTATAGAAAAATTTGTCCCAAATTAATTTTTCTACAGAAAAATTTGTCCCAAATTAATTTTTCTATAGAAAAATTTGTCCCAAATTAATTTTTCTGTAGAAAAATTTGTCCCAAATTAATTTTTCTATAGAAAAATTTGTCCCAAATTAATTTTTCTATAGAAAAATTTGTCCCAAATTAATTTTTCTATAGAAAAATTTGTCCCAAATTAATTTTTCTATAGAAAAATTTGTCCCAAATTAATTTTGCTACAGAAAAATTTGTCCCAAATAAATTTTTTTTTATAGAAAAATTTGTCCCAAATAAATTTTTCTATAGAAAAATTTGTCCCAAATAAATTTTTCTATAGAAAAATTTGTCCCAAATAAATTTTTCTATAGAAAAATTTGTCCCAAATAAATTTTTCTATAGAAAAATTTGTCCCAAATAAATTTTTCTATAGAAAAATTTGTCCCAAATAAATTTTTCTATAGAAAAATTTGTCCCAAGTTGTTCCAGATTGTTATTCGTATATTCTTTAAATTGGCTTTTATTTAAATTAATTAAATTTTAGAATACTTTAGACTTTAGTAGTTCTGCTTTCACTTAAAGTCCTTAATAACTTTTAATAATTTTCTGCATAAATTTGCTATGCAAAAGCAACATCTTAAAATCATAAGTAAATCGTACACGTCCGACTTGTTTAAAATAGTAGAGAAAATTTCAACAAAATTTGCATACAAAAATTTACTGTTCAATGACTTTGAATAAATTACAAATTTTGAATGAAAGGAGTAAAAACTTACAAAAGCAACAAAAATGCTTCGAGTACCAGACACTAGAAACTGAATAAAAAACTAGGATTATTTTAGTTATATTTTAATAATAAACAGCCTAAAGGAGAAAAATGCCCTCAGGATGGACAAGTGTGAGTTAAGCTCGAAGAAAAATGTTGGTGAATTTTAGGAAAAATTTTGTAAAGTTAGAAAAGGAGAAATATACTGGATTTTGATTCTTTTAGAATTTCAAAAAAATTTTCTTTGGCTGTTTTATGAATCTCATTAAATTTACTAGAATAATATTTATGATTTTAATTTTTATGAAAAAAATTGTTTTTGTTTAATGAATAAATATTTTTTCTTTTCCTGTTTTTCTTATTTTTTTCAGAAAAATACCTTTCATTCAATTTAAGTCATATAACTATAACTAGTCATTAAATTTTCTCTAAAGTTAAGGCGAGAATTAAATCACGTAGACTGACTACAAAATTGCGCATAAAATTATTAATTTTTCACTAGAGCAAACAAATGCAACAACAGGAGCCACTGGATAAAGGCAGTACAGTTTTTGCCTTAAGGTAGTCAGTCTTTGCTGTTGGCTATACAATCCATGGAACCAATGAAGACATAGGCAAACAAGTTGTGGAGGCAGGAAAGGAAAGGCACATATTTTTGTACAAATTAAAAAAATATAAAATTTTAGCGAAAATTATTGCTTTTGCTGCAGCCATAGAATTTTCAATCATAAAATTGAAAATATTTCTTTTTACTCTTTTGCCTGAAAAGTATTTGGGCAAAGAATCTTAAAGTAAGAGTGGTTCAATAAATGGAAGGTAAAATGAAGAAAAGTTTTCATGGTTAAATGAGTCTTGATATTTTTATTAATTAACCAAATTTGTTGACATATAGAAATTTTCTTAAGGGCACACAAACGCATTTAAAGAGAAAAAGAATATGGAAAAATTAAATAAAAAATTTAAGAAAAATTTTCTATTTTTATAGGAAATTTTTTAAAAAGTTATTGTTTTTATAGGGTTTTTTATAATTTTTACTTTTATAGCAAATTTTTAAAAATCTTCTTCAAAAATTTTCCATTTTTATGGCGTTTGTGTTCATTTGTAATATATTTATATATTTTTCAAAAATTTCTTATTTTTATAGGAAATTTTAAAAAAATTTCCTATTTTTATAAAAATTTTTTTAAAAATTTCCTATTTTTATAGGAAATTTTTCAAAAATTTTTTATTTTTATAGGAAATTTTTCAAAAATTTTCTATTTTTATAGGAAATTTTTCAAAAATTTTCTATTTTTATAGGAAATTTTTCAAAAATTTTCTATTTTTATAGGAAATTTTTCAAAAATTTTCTATTTTTATAGGAAATTTTTCAAAAATTTTCTATTTTTATAGGAAATTTTTCAAAAATTTTCTATTTTTATAGGAAATTTTTCAAAAGTTTTCTATTTTTATAGGAAATTTTTCAAAAATTTTCTATTTTTATAGGAAACTTTTCAAAAATTTTCTATTTTTATAGGAAATTTTTCAAAAATTTTCTATTTTTATAGGAAATTTTTCAAAAATTATCTATTTTTATAGGAAATTTTTCAAAAATTTTCTATTTTTATAGGAAATTTTTCAAAAATTTTCTATTTTTATAGGAAATTTTTCAAAAATTTTCTATTTTTATAGGAAATTTTTCAAAAATTTTCTATTTTTATAGGAAATTTTTCAAAAATTTTCTATTTTTATAGGAAATTTTTCAAAAATTTTCTATTTTTATAGGAAATTTTTCAAAAATTTTCTATTTTTATAGGAAATCTTTCAAAATTTTTTTATTTTTATAAGTAATTTTTCAAAAGCTTTCTTTTTTAATGAAATTTTTCAAAAATTTTCTATTTTTATCGGAAATTCTTAATTTTATAGGAAATTTTTGAAAATTTTCTTAATTTTATAGGATTTTTTTTAATTTCTTTTTTTTTATAGGAAATTTTTGGAAAATTTCTGAAATTTATTGGAAATTTTTTAAAATTATTTTATTTTTGTAGGAAATTTTTCAAAAATTTCTTATTTTTATAGGAATTTTTTAAAAATTTCTTATTTTTATTTGAAATTTGTCAAAGATGTTCTATTTTTATAGGAATTTTTTTTTAAAATTTTCTATTTTTATAGGAAATTTTTCAAAAATTTCTTATTTTAATAGGAAATTTTTCAAAAATTTCTTATTTTCATAGAAAATTTTTCAAAAATTTCTTATTTTTATAGGATATTTATCAAAAATTTATTGTTTTTATAGGAAAATTTTCAAAAAATTCTTCATTTGATAGGAAAATTTTTCAAAAATTTTTCAAAAATTTCTAATTTTTATAGGAAATTTTTCAAAAAATTTTTAATTTTATACGAAATTTTTCAAAAATTTCCTATTTTTATAGGAAATTTGTCAAAGATGTTCTATTTTTATAGGAAATTTTGTAAAATTTTTTTATTTTTATAGGAAATTTTCAAAAATTTCTTATTTTAATAGGAAATTTTTCAAAAATTTCTTATTTTAATAGGAAATTTTTCAAAAATTTCTTATCTTCATAGAAAATTTTTCAAAAATTTCTTATTTTTATAGGATATTTATCAAAAATTTATTGTTTTTATAGGAAAATTTTCAAAAAATTCTTCATTTGATAGGAAAATTTTCAAAATTTTCCTATTTTCATAGGAAATTTTTCAAAAGTTTCTTATTTTTATATGAAAGTTTTCAAAAATTTAATGTTTTTATAGGAGTTTTTTAAAAAAAATTCTATTTTATAGGAAATTTTAAAAAATTTCTTATTTTTATAGGAAATTTATAAAAAAAATTCTTTTTTTCTTGTGAAAAATTTTCAAAAAATTTTAAAGTTTGTGTCTTAAATCTTTTGTTTTGTTTTGGTAAGCGTTTAAAATATTTAGAAATTTCATTTGAATTTTGTGACTAAACGATGTTATTAATTGCAAAAATTTATTATATGTCATATAATTTGATTTTACTGTTAATTATTAAAATTTCGTGACCTATTTTTTTTTTTGATTTCTTATAGCTATTGAATTCACACGAGCCCAATTTATCAGTTTCTTATAATCTGTAATGTTGTAGTAATGATAAAGATGAGATGGCACTCCTTCTTAATGAAATTGAATTATTGTTTCATATTCGTGTTTCATAAAAAAGTTATTTTAAATTTACGAAAACATTTTTTCTGAAAAAATATTAAAAAAGCAATTTCTTCCCATTGGTCTTTGTTGAAAAAATTTAAGGTTTTGATGAGATTTAAAAGACTTTCCATTATGTAACTAAGGCTTAACTAAGAAACGTTACGTTATTTCTTATATAAGATACGACTTTTTGCACTAATTTTTATACCCTTCACCAATAGGTGAAAGGGTATTATAAGTTTGTGATTCCGTTTGTAATTTTTTTATTAGTGGTCGTATACCCCATAAAAATTATACCGATCGACTCAGAATCGGGAGGAGAATCGATTAAGCGATGTCCGTCTGTCTGTCTGTCTGTCTGTCTGTCCGTCCGTCTGTCTGTCTGTCTGTTGAAATCAAGTTTCTGAAGCCCCTGGAGGATGTTCTTACATAAATTATATATCAGATTTTAGGAAATTCTCCCGCAATGAACGCTATTAAATTTCATTAAAATCGGTTTATAAACACCGAAAATATCGAAAAAATACCAAAAATTAGACGAAAATTGTAAAATTTTTGATTGAAACACACTTTTAAATAACAAGAGAAAAAAGATACTCCTGGTGTACATGTGATAATATGTTATATATCAGATTGTAGGAAATAGTTTCCCAAAGCACTCTGTAAAATTTTATCAAAATCGGTTCATAAACAACTGAGATATCGCCAAAACACTGAATTTGATGTATCGAAAATTGCTCAAAGTTCGCATTAGAGAATGTTTGTTGAAAAAATGAAATGCAGAAATAGGAAAAATAATCCTCCTTTAGCACGGACCTACATAAATTTTATATCAGATTTTAGGAAATTCCCCCGCCAAGCACGTTATTAAATTTTATTAAAAGCGGTCCAAAAACAATTGAGATATCGCCATAACACTACATTTGATGTACAGCAAATTGTCCAAAGTACGTGTCTAAGAAATTTTGTTTACATTTCGTAAGTATTGTTTCAGCGATATCTCAGGTGTTTATGGACCGATTGTGATGAAATTTGGCATCGTTCTTTGTGTGAGGATTTTCTAAAATCTATACTCCACAAATCTGATTACGAATACCATTCAAACTGTACCGATCAACTTAGAATCGGCAGGAGAATCGATTTCGCGACCTCCGTCCGTCCGTCCGTCTGTCTGTCTGTCTGTCCATCCGTCCGTCCGTCCGTCCGTCTGTTTGTCTGTCTGTCCGTCTGTTTGTTTGTCCGTCCGTCCGTCTGTTTTTTTGTCCGTCCGTCTACCTGTCTGTAATTTTTTCTGTTGTAGTCAAGTTTTTGGAGTTCCTGTTTTGTCGATATCTCAGGTGTTTATTTTGATGAATTTTAATAGCGTCCTTCGCAGGAGATTACCTAAATCCTGATGCATTCGGTAATTTGTGGTAGATATAATTTAGCGTTTAAGCGATGGTGTTTTGATCGACAATGATAAAATTCAGGGTGGCCCAATATCCTAAAATTTTGTGTAAAATCCAGGAGCTCCACAAATCTGATTTTAGCAGACAGACACTCTGCATTAATCTTAATTTTGTGTCTGACTTTTGAACATTATGATAACATTTGAGAATGTATTATATATCAAATTATAGGTAATCTTCCTAGGAAGTACAAAAATGCAGCTAACTACATGATATCCGTTCAAAACCTACATATGTATGTAAGTATCTCACATATCAACGAAAATTTAAATTTTTTAATTGCAATTGGGAGAAATCCGTTCACGTTTGACAATTGATCCCTTATAACTTCGCCTAAGATACGATGATGACATTTAGTATAAAGACGTTGTACAATATTGATATTCAGGGCGATAGCGCCTAAAATAAACTTTCTAGAGGGACAATATTTGACAAAAGTATTTCTGATCTCTTGAAAAGTTCGATATTGAAAATGGGCGAGCTCTATTCACATTTAGTGAAATCTCCCATATAACCCCGACCGGGAATCGATTTAATGCTGATAAATTAAATCACATTAAAATTGCACAAGGAACTAGAGCAAAACTTCCATCGGACAGATCGAAAGAACAATACATCCCAAATATTATTGATGAAGTGTTCATTTTAATTAATTAACTAACTTCAGATTAATAAGTAAATCTTTAATAACTTTTCCGACAAAGCTGTTATCCATCCATTCAAAAGCTACATATTTCACGTATGTATCTAAAACTAAGAGTGTATACCCTATAATTTTAAGGCTTATCATTGTTAAAGCTTTGACCTAAATCAGTCCGCTAACTTCAGAGTTTTACATAACTAATCAAGAACTTTTACTAGTTGGATAATTCGTACGAATTAAAGTGCACAACCCTCACTGGGCACTGTGTTTTTGGGTTGCATGCCAGAATACTTAAACTTCATCAAATCGATGTGCTATTGCAAATGTAAGGGCATCTACATTTTGAAGCATTTTGAAGCTTCCATAGACATCAGCCACCTGCCCAACCTAACCTTTGGGTGCATAACTATTCTAGATGATGACGCCACCGAAAAGGTTTTCTTTTTCCGACTCTTAATTTTAAAGACTCTTTGCATATAATACTAGTATAATCAAATTTTGCTAGGAATTACATTAAGTACTTTTGCAACACCATTGGTGAAGGGTATCCAAGATTCGGTAAAGCCGAATATACCACTCTTACTTGTTCTTATTAGATATTTGCTTAGCATCTCGACTCACACCAACGCGAAGTTTTTTTTTTAATATTTTACAAGAATAGAGAATGGATAAGAAAGTTTATTAAAAACTTAAAAAAGTTTTTATCAAATAAGTAACTAATTTTATTTTTATTCACACGTAATTTAATGGTGGAAGATAAAAAAGCTTACTAAAAAGAGGTGGGTTGTCTTTATAACGGCTTTGCACATTACAAGTACAAGTTTAGAATCAAAATTGGAAAAACTTGAGTTGTCGCATACTTTTATGTTACTCATCATGTTAATACATACAATACGAGTATGTATGGGAGGATTTAAAAAGCATGTTAAGCTAACGGTACTAATTATATGTTGTCTGATGTCAATGTTTTACAAGATGGCTAAATCAAGCAAAAACAGTTGAAGAATTTTTCTTATGTAGTGGTTTTCTTAGAAATAAATAGTTATAGTTATAGAGGTTATATAGAAGCTCTAATTATATGTGAACCGATTTCGCCTTTTTTCAATACACAACTTTTTCAAGATATCAAAAATGCTTTTGGTAAATTTCATCCCTCTAGCTCTTGTACTTAAGGAGCTATCGCGCTTTTATCTGACGGACGGAAACTCCTATATTTTTGGTATTTTTGTATTTCCGTAAGTTTTTTATATGGGAGCTTTGGTCAAATGGTGACCGATTGTAACAAAATTTGGCATATAGGCTGGCATTTACGTCTTCATTCTAAATTTAAATGCATTTTATTTGAAATTTAGAATGTTCGTTTCGTAAGTGTTTTGTATGACAGCAGAGTTATATGTTAACCGATTTCGATGAAATTTTATACGCTATATAATGATCATCTAGATCTTCTCTGTGATAAATTGTGTCATCATATCTATTATAATTTGTCATTTATTAGCAAATAAGCGATTGGGCTATGTGAGGTTATACGGGATATAATGTCAAATGTAAACCTATTTTGTTATACCCTTCACCACCATAGGTGGAAAGGGTATATTTGTGCTGATGTTTGTAAAGCATAGAAATATTGGTCTGAGACCTACCTTTTAGTATACCAATCGACTTAGAATCACTCCCTGAGTTGTTTTAACGATGTCCGTCCGGCTGGCTGGCTGGCTGGCTGGCCGGTTATGACTCTACAGGTCGAAACTTTAAAGATAATTCGATGAAATTTGACACAGATTCATATTTTGCCCCAAGGACGATCCCTATACTTTTTAGGTGCAATCGGATTAATATTTTGGGTACCTCCCATAGGGATGCCTTCCCGGAATTGAGTTTTTGGTTCTTTACAGCCACAAATTTGGTTGTATTAAAAATATTCAGCACAAATATTGCCTATCAAAACCTAAATCAGTGTTCCTAAGTTTGTAGAAATCGGCCCATATTTGACCATACCTCCCATACAAGTCACATTCTCAAAAGAAGTTTATATAACATAAAAGCACAAAAACGTTAATAATTCTAAAGATAAATGCATTTGATTACTTAAACTTTGCACAGATAAATATTTTGTAAATCTAAACCAATAATCCAAATGCGGTAACAATCGGTTCACAATTGACCCTAGCTCCCATATCAGGTCCTTAGCCGGAAATGATAGAAATCTCGAAATTTTGAAAAAAATAGCACATAGTATATGTATGTATGTCTCTAGGACTTAAGGAAAACTTGTTTAATTGTTGGTCCATATTTGACCTTAGTAGTGAAGGGTATTATATAGTCGGGCTTGACCGACTATAGCTTTTCTTACATGTTGGATTTTAATTTCAAAATTTTCTAAGAAATGACGGATATTTCTTTGAAGAATATTTGAAGAAACTTTTAAAAAATTGCTTATAAAAATATGAAAGTTCTTAAAAAATTTCCGATAAAAATAAAAAAAATTTGAAAAGTTTCCTATAAAAATAAAAAATGTTTGAAAAATTTATTAAAAAATAAGAAAGTTTTGAAAAATTTCCTATAAAAATAAATAATTTTTAAAAATTTCCTATAAAACTAAGAAATTTTTGAAAAAATTTCTGTAAAAATATGAAATATTTGTAAAAATTCCTATAAAAATAAGAAATTTTTGAAAAGTTTCCTATAAAAATAATAAATTTTTGACAAATTTTCTATAACAATAAGAAATTTTTAAAAAATTTCCTATAAAAATAAGAAATTCTTGAAAAATTTCCTATAAAAATAAAAAAATTTTGAAAAATTTCCTATAAAAATAAGAAATTCTTGAAAAATTTCCTATAAAAATAAGAAATTTTTGAAAAATTTTCTATAAAAATAAGAAATTTTTGAAAAATTTCCTATAAAAATAAGAAATTTTTGAAAAATTTCCTATAAAAATAAGAAATTTTTAAAAATTTTCCTATAAAAATAAGAAATTTTCTATAAAATTAAGAAATTTTTTAAAAATTTCCTATAAAAATAAGAACTTTTTTAAAAATTTCCAATAAAAATAAGAACTTTTTGAAAAATTTCCTATAAAAATAAGAAATTTTTGAAAAATTTTCTATAAAAATAAGAAATTTTTGAAAAATTTTTAATAAAAAAGAAATTTTTGAAAAATTTCCTATAAAAATAAGAAATTTTTGAATATTTTCTTATTAAAATAAGAAATTTTTGAAAAATTTCCTATAAAATTAAGAAATTTTTGAAAAATTTCCTATATAATAGTAAATTTTTGAAAAATTTTAAAGAATAAGAAAGTTTTGAAAAATGTCCTATAAAAATAAATAACTTTTTAAAAATTTCCTATAAAAATAAGAAATTTTTGAAAAAAATTCCTGTAAAAATATGAAATATTTGTAAAAATTCCTATAAAAATAAGAAATTTTTGAAAAGTTTCCTATAAAAATAATATATTTTTGACAAATTTTCTATAACAATAAGAAATTTTTGAAAAATTTCCTATAAAAATAAAAAAATTTTGAAAAATTTCCTATAAAAATAAGAAATTCTTGAAAAATTTCCTATAAAAATAAGAAATTTTTGAAAAATTTCCTATAAAAATAAGAAATTTTTGAAAAATTTCCTATAAAAATAAGAAATTTTTGAAAAATTTCCTATAAAAATAAGAAATTTTTAAGAAATTTTTTATAAAATTAAGAAATTTTTTAAAAATTTCCTATAAAAATAAGAACTTTTTGAAAAATTTCCTATAAAAATAAGAAATTTTTGAGAAATTTCCTATAAAAATAAGAAATTTTTGAAAAATTTTTAATAAAAAAGAAATTTTTGAAAAATTTCCTATAAAAATAAGAAATTTTTGAAAATTTTCTTATAAAAATAAGAAATTTTTGAAAATTTTCTTATAAAAATAAGAAATTTTTGAAAAATTTTCTATAAAATTAAGAAATTTTTGAAAAATTTCCTATAAAATTAAGAAATTTTTGAAAAATTTCCTATAAAAATAGTAAATTTTTGAAAAATTTCCTATAAAATTAGGAAATTTTTGAAAAATTTCCTATAAAAATAAGAAATTTTTGAAAAATTTCCTATAAAAATAAGAAATTTTGGAAAAATTTCCTATAAAAATAAGAAATTTTTGAAAAATTTCCTATAAAAATAGGAAATTTTTGAAAAATTTCCTATAAAAATAAGAAATTTTTGAAAAATTTCCTATAAAAATAAGAAATTTTTGAAAAATTTCCTATAAAAATTGGAAATTTTTGAAAAATTTCCTATAAAAATAAGAAATTTTTGAAAAATTTCCTATAAAAATAAGAAATTTTTGAAAAATTTCCTATAAAAATAAGAAATTTTTGAAAAATTTTCTATAAAAATAAAAAAATTTTTAAATTTTAATTTGTTATAATCTGTCATTTAAGTGATTGCCCTATGTGAGGTTGTAGTCAAATGTAGACTGATTTTGCCCGATTTCAATTTAAAAATTTTCTAAGAAATGAAGAATATTTGCGCCGAAAACTGAAAGACGGACAGACAGACTGACAAATCAGACAGACGGACATCTCTCAATCGTCTTAGAATTTCATAAGGATTCACAATATTTATAAATTTTTGTTTTGTATCCAATATTAAGGAAATTACAAACGGAATGACAATCTCAATATACTCCCCATTCTTTTTGATGTTGGGTATAAAAAGGGCTATCTAGAAGAAGTGCAAACATACATATATAAGGAATAAATCAAAAACTTAGTTAAGCCTCATTTTATATCGTATTTTAAAACAAAGTTTAGTTACTACTTTTAACGATAAAGAAAGCATTTTCGCCTCCTGTAAAAAAGTGAATTCGCAGATAGCACTTTTTGAATATAAACCCTCGATATAAGAAACGAAAGTGAAGAAAGTGAGGTCCCAAGTTCAAGCTGATCCACTTGAAAGAAATAAATTTTCAAAAAAGCGGCGGTTCACCTCATAACTCAGCTAGCCACTTCATAAATTAAACTTTTTTCAAAGAATTTTTACTGCCTTAAAAAAATCGTTTATTTCAGCTCAATTCCTAATTAAAATCATTTAAGGCTTTAATGTCTTCAACTTTCTGTTTCCTCACTTATCTACCGCCTTTTTCCTTTAACATATATAATTATTTCCACCTTAATCGTTGACCATTTTAGCCTCTTTTTATTCACTTTTTCAAAATTTAATATCAGTGTTAAACATTTACGTTAAACACTTTTGTATTGTAAAAGCGGTCGTTTGTGGTCATTCATACAATGTTTAAGATTTTTCAGCTTCCTCTGTTTATCAAGAAATTTGGATACAGAAAAAAGATAAAAAAAAAAAAGAAATAACATTGCCACAATGTTGCATATTTATTTATACTGTGGAGTAAGTAAATGTATCTTGGCCATACAAATGTTCATTCATTTGATTCAAAAAATTGTATTAAAGGAAAAAATTTGCAGTTGTTTATTTTTTCTCTTAATATTTGCCGCTATTTATTGTTGCAGTTGCTGCAACTTGATGTTGCTGTTTGTTATTATTATTGCTGCTGCTATTATTATTTGCGATTGCAATTTTTTCCGTTCTTCATGCCTTTAATATATAAAAAGATCTATGGTGAATGTGTCTGTCCATCCGCTGTTTTATATAAATTCAAATGTCTGTCCTGTAGCTGCTTGTAATTTGTTTATAATTTTTTATTGTTGTAAATGTGAGTTGATTTTTAAAAGTTTTTTTTGAGTTTGTATTTTTTTGGCAGACCGCGTGTCAGTTTGTAAATGCTAAATGGAGATCGATGGTTAAACGTGGCCTCATTAATCAAAGGGACATATATATACAAATATATAATTTAAACGAAATATAAATAAAATTCAATGCATGGAGAATTTACAGTAGAAACCTTTTGAAAAGCTTCTTATAAAAATCAGAAATTTTTGAAAAATTTCCTATAAAAATAAGATATTTTTCAAAAATTTCCTATAAAAATAAGAAAATTTTGGAAAATTTCCTATAAAAATAAGAAATTTTTGAAAAATTTCTTATAAAAATAAGAAATTTTTGAAAAATTTCCTATAAAAAGAAGAAATTTTTTTAAAATTTCCTGTAAAAATAAGAAATTTTAAAAAAAATTTCTTATAAAAATAAAAAATTTTTGAAAAATTTCCTATAAAAATAAGAAATTTTTGAAAAATTTCCTATAAAAAGAAGAAATTTTTGAAAAATTTCCTGTAAAAATAAGAACTTTTTAAAAAATTTCCTATAAAAATAAGAAATTTTTGAAAAATTCCTATAAAATTAAGAAATTTTTGAAAAATTTTCTATAAAAATAAGAAATTTAAAAAAAATTTCCTATAAAAATAAGAAATTTTTAAAAAATTTCCTATAAAAATAAGAAATTTTTGAAAAATTTCCTATAAAAAGAAGAAATTTTTGAAAAATTTCCTATAAAAATAAGAAATTTTTGAAAAATTTCCTATAAATATAAGAAATTTTTAAAAATTTCCTATAAAAATAAGAAAATTTTGAAAAATTTTCTATAAAAATTTTTTTTTTTTTTTTTTTTCTTATATAATTTATTTACAATCTGTTACTTACAACAATTAGCAAATTTCTTAATATTTAGAATATAACAGTTGTTATTGATATTTTAAACAATAACATAAAAATGAAGCATATATAAATATTTATATTAAAACTAAATAACTAAATATACATGTTATATAAATGGTAAATCTAATATATGTAACCTTTTTAGTCTACATACTTCTTCCGTTTCATCTAACAAACTAATTGCTAAAGGATTGGTATGATTGCTCAGTCTTTGAAGGTATCTAGTACTAAAAGTTTTAATAGTTTCTTTAACTAAAGGTAATTTAAGATCATTATGTAAAGCCTTATTAGTCATATACCAAGGTGCTTGAGTAATAAATCGAAGAGTTTTCGACTGAAAACGCTGTAGGATTTCAACATTAGAGTTTTTTGCTGTTCCCCATAGTTGTATCCCGTAAGTCCATACGGGTCTAAGGATTGCTTTATATAAAATAAGCTTGTTATTTAGACTAAGCTCTGATCTCGGGCCTAAAAGCCAATACATTTTCTTTGTTTTAATATTTAAATATTTCCGTTTTGTCTGAATGTGTTCTTTCCAAGTAAGACGCTTATCTAAATGCAATCCTAAATATTTTACGTTGTTAACAATTGGTATAAGCATTCCATTAAGTGCGACCGGTGGGCACATTTCTTTTCTTAGGGTAAATGTTATGTGAGATGATTTAGATGTGTTTATCTTTATTTTCCATTTTTGTAACCACAATTGCAATATATTTAATTCTCTCTGCAACAAAGCGGAAGCACCAATAGGACAATCAGAGGATGCCATTAGTGCAGTATCATCTGCATAAGTCGCGACAGTAATATTTTGTGAATAAGGCATATCAC
Organism: Stomorhina lunata; assembly: GCA_933228675.1. Lineage (NCBI taxonomy): Eukaryota > Metazoa > Arthropoda > Insecta > Diptera > Rhiniidae > Stomorhina > Stomorhina lunata. The sequence goes on from OW121744.1 coordinate 95,025,566, forward strand.
AAGTATATATTGTGTAAAGCGTAGGTCCTAAAACACTTCCCTGCGGAACTCCAGCTTTGATTGGTCTTATGTTAGAAAATTCTTCTTTAACGTTGACATAAAAGCATCTCTCGCTTAAATAAGATTTTAAAATCAAATAAAGTGGAGTTGGTAGTAGTAATTTTAATTTAAATAAAAGGCCTGGGTGCCAAACTTTATCAAAGGCTTGTTGAACATCTAGAAACACAGCGGAGCAATACTTTTTTGTTTCAAAAGCATGAGTTATTTCATTGACGATTCGATGACACTGCTCTGGAGTTCCATGTTTGCTGCGAAAACCAAATTGATAGTCTGGAATGATGTTATTTTTATCTAAAACAGGTTTTAATCTTTGTAGAAGCAGTCTTTCAAATATTTTTGAAAATGTTGTCAGTAAGCTTATCGGTCTATATGATAACAACTCGCTCTCGTTTTTGTTTGGCTTTAGGATCATAATGATTTCGGCACATTTCCATTGGTTTGGAAAGTGTTGTATTCGCAATATACTATTAAATATTAAAGTTAAAAATAATACGCTTTTCTTAGTAAGCAATTTAATTAACTTTGAGTCAATTTTATCATATCCTGGGGATTTATTATTTCCTAGCTTTGATATTTCCATTTTAACTTCATTCGGAGTAATATGCTTAACAGGTAAGTACATTTGGCAAGGAGAGTCCAGAAATTCAAAAATATCACTATCATTGGACGAACCACTCTGGGGATTAGGCTGAAAAATATGTTCTAGGTGTTGAGAAAAAGCCTCAGCTTTACTTTGGTCTGATCTACACCATTCATTATTTAAATCCCTAACTGGATTATTACGTTTTGTAGGTCTTTTAAGATATTTTGTAGCATTCCAAAGGCGGTTTTCGTGACTATTAATGTCTAAGGATTTCAAATATTGCCCAGTTTTTTTATTTTTAAATTCCTTAATCTTTAGCTTGAGCTGTGTACATAAGTAATTAAAATTACGTTTATCAAGAGGATTCCTACTTAATTGCCAAACTGCTCTAGCTCTCCTTTTATTGCGAATTAGATCTCTTATTTCAACCGACATATAATTGCTTGTTACCGGATTATGTCTTTCAGGTTCACTTGGTGTTGATAGCACAGCGGCTTCGTGAATAAGAGTCGTAAACTTCTCAACCACTTCATCTATATCCTCACCATTATTTATTTCTAGATTTAAATTTATGTTTTTTTCAATCCAATAGTTAAAAGAGTTAACATCCATTTTTTTAGTAATCAGCTTAACTTTTTTTTTGACCATTTCAAAGGTGGAATTATAGGTTGCTATGATAGGAGTGTGATCAGAGCTAAGATCATCACTATCTGTAACGTCCAGGCAATAACTTGGTATTCCAGAATACACAAAAAAGTCTAATAAATCAGGTATTTTGTTTGGATCAGAAGGCCAGTACGTTGGTCTACCAGAAGAAAGTACATTATAATGTTTTTTTAAAACACATTTATAAAGCTCTCGACCTTTCGGGTTTGCCAATCTAGATCCCCACCAAGGATGTTTAGCGTTGAAATCCCCTCCTACCATAAATCGGTTCCCTAAGCTGTTGAAGAAGTTTTCATAGTCCCGACATAGAACAGAATGTCTTGGGGGAAAATATATTGAAAATATCGAAACACTTCCACAATTTGTATTTAGTTTCACTCCAGCAGCTTGAAGGAAATTTTGGCATATGGTTGGTAGAATTTCATACTTAATTCCGGATTTTATTAAAATTGCTGAGCCAGCGTGAGCTCTGTTGTCCGGATGATTTGCAGCAATTGTATCATAGCCTTGGATGTTAAAATGAGATCTTGATGTAAAATGAGTTTCAGATATCAGAAGAATATCAATAAAATTTGTTTTTAAAAATAATTCAGTTTCCTGAGTATGATTGGAAAGCCCATTTGCATTCCATACTGCTATTCTTACATCTAATTGCATAGTTTGGTAACCAGAACTGACATCATATTAAGTAAGGTGTTAGTTAATTCGATTTGTTTCATCATTAGTTTTTCAAGACGTTCATATGTACTTTCGTTAGTATCTTGACCTTTTAAAACGTTTGCATAAGAAGTGCTGGGGTTGAGGTTGTCATTTTTATCGATTTGTGGCCGGGAAAAAGAGGGAACATTAGGAGTTTGACTAATTGGGTTGTTGATAGGTCTTTTTTGCACAAGTTTTTGATAAACTTGACATCCTTTGTAATTAGCAGTGTGATTCTGCAAACAATGAACACAACGAGGACTATTAGTATTGTTCATAGTGCATTCAGCTGTGGGATGGTCAAGTGCACATTTAACACAACGGAATGGTTTTCTACAATAAGCCTGCGTATGTCCAAATTGTTGGCAACGATGACATTGAACAATATCACTCACTTTCTTTGGAGGTTCAACTGTAATTATTGCGTTGTTAATGTGACGAATTTTGTAAATTTCTTTGTTATTAGAACTTGGGTCGAGGTCAACGAAAAACATTGGTAAGGGTTCTTTTGTAACTCTACTTCTAATATTACAAACATTTCTAACATCGTGACCTAGAGCTATAAGTTCAGCTTTTATGTCTTCTGGGGGCGTTGAGTGATGGAGACCTTTGAAAACAACTCTATAAGCCCTTTCTTGGCGTACTTGATACGTATGAAACCCTATTTTTCTGTTGTCAAGATACTTAGCTAGTTTTCTATAAGACTCTATGCTATTTATCATAATTTTAATTTCATTGTTTCTCATTGATTTATAACTAAAATCTTTTCTAGGGATTATCGTACTTATGTTACTAATCATATTTACAATATTGTTTACATAGGGAATAAAAATTGGTGGAGGTTTGATATAATCAGTAACATTTTGACTTGCATCATTGTTGTTGTCTACATCAAGAGGTAAAAATCGATTTCCATTAGAGGTGCTTGGGTTGTCATCATTTTTGTTTCGTTTTTTTGCTTCATTAGCTATTGGGGACTTACTCTTGCTACGCTTGTTTGATGTTGGTATCGTTTGCCAGTTATAAATATTGAGTTCACTGCTGCTAGCATCATCATCATCATCGCTATCAGTAGGCATGATGTTTGGTTTAGCTTGTGTGTAATATCACAAGGCTTACTTCAAAATATTTTCAATATATTATTCTTATAGAATTTTGTTTTGAATTCAGAATTGTTTGTGCTGTTAAGAATTTTGTTATGTGAAAAATATTTTTTTTTTTAAATTTGTTATTGTTTGTAATTTTAAGTTTTGATTTTAAAACTGTTAAAGGCTAAACAATTTTGTTATTTTTAATGTTTTTTGTATTTTGTTTTCACTGAATACAACTATTATTGAAAAAGTTTTTTTTATTATTTTTTTTTTTAATGAAAAATATGCACTGCCACTGCACTTATTAATAACACGTCTTATAGGAAATTTTTCAAAAATTTCCTACTTTTATAGGAAATTTTTCAAAAATTTCCTACTTTTATAGGATATTTTAAAAAAAAATTCCTATTTTAATAGGAAATTTTTCAAAATTTTCCTATTTTTAAAGGAAATTTTTCAAAAATGTTCTATTTTTATAGGAAATTTTTCAAAAATTTCCTATTTTTATAGGAAATTTTTCAAAAATTTCCTATTTTTATAGGAAATTTTTCAAAAATTTTCTATTTTTATAGGAAATTTTTCAAAAATTTCCTATTTTTATAGGAAATTTTTCAAAAATTTCCTATTTTTATAGGAAATTTTTCAAAAATTTCCTATTTTTATAGGAAATTTTTCAAAAATTTCCTATTTTTATAGGAAATTTTTCAAAAATTTCCTATTTTTATAGGAAATTTTTCAAAAATTTCCTATTTTTATAGGAAATTTTTCAAAAATTTCCTATTTTTATAGGAAATTTTTCAAAAATTTCCTATTTTTATAGGAAATTTTTCAAAAATTTCCTATTTTTATAGGAAATTTTTCAAAAATTTCCTATTTTTATAGGAAATTTTTCAAAAATTTCCTATTTTTATAGGAAATTTTTCAAAAATTTCCTATTTTTATAGGAAATTTTTCAAAAATTTCCTATTTTTATAGGAAATTTTTCAAAAATTTCCTATTTTTATAGGAAATTTTTCAAAAATTTCCTATTTTTATAGGAAATTTTTCAAAAATTTCCTATTTTTATAGGAAATTTTTCAAAAATTTCCTATTTTTATAGGAAATTTTTCAAAAATTTCCTATTTTTATAGGAAATTTTTCAAAAATTTCCTATTTTTATAGGAAAATTTTCAAAAATTTCCTATTTTTATAGGAAATTTTTCAAAAATTTCCTATTTTTATAGGAAATTTTTCAAAAATTTCCTATTTTTATAGGAAATTTTTCAAAAATTTCCTATTTTTATAGGAAATTTTTCAAAAATTTCCTATTTTTATAGGAAATTTTTCAAAAATTTCCTATTTTTATAGGAAATTTTTCAAAAATTTCCTATTTTTATAGGAAATTTTTCAAAAATTTCCTATTTTTATAGGAAATTTTTCAAAAATTTCCTATTTTTATAGGAAATTTTTCAAAAATTTCCTATTTTTATAGGAAATTTTTCAAAAATTTCCTATTTTTATAGGAAATTTTTCAAAAATTTCCTATTTTTATAGGAAATTTTTCAAAAATTTCCTATTTTTATAGGAAATTTTTCAAAAATTTCCTATTTTTATAGGAAATATTTCAAAAATTTCCTATTTTTATAGGAAATTTTTCAAAAATTTCCTATTTTTATAGGAAATTTTTCAGAAATTTCCTTTTTTTATAGGAAATTTTTTAAAAATTTCTTATTTTTATAGGAAATTTTTAAAAAATTTTTCTAGGAAATTTTTTAAAAAATTATTATTTGTATAGGAATTTTTTTTAAAAATTTCTAATTTTATAAGAAATTTTTTAAAATATTCTTATTTTAGAAGGAAAGTTTTGAAAAGTTTCTTATTTTAAAAGGAAATTTTTGAAAAATTTCTTATTTTTATAGGAACTTTTTCCCGGTGTAGGTGCTTAATGTAGGGCATAAAAATCCACTACTAAATTCTGCCAATCGAGTTATTCATACAAGTAGTCAACAAGGCAAATATTCAATTCAATCTAATAATAAAATTTAAACAAAAAAGAAAAAATCCAGCAAAATAATAATAAAACCAGCTGTTAAATAAGTAAAATAAGAAAAACTAGAGTATATATGGCTTTTATAGGCTATCCGTCTGTCCGATCGTAATATTGCTATAAAATTGTTGATCACATTTAACTCACAAAGATTAAAATCGAAATGGACATGGTACAACACTTTTTATTTAACTCCTGGGATATAAAACAACAAAAAGACAGACGGATAGATAGACGGACAGACAGACAAGCGGATGGAGGGACAAACAGTTATGGCCAAGAATAACAAGAAAACTTCATCTATAAGTTTTCAATACATAAAAAATGACGACGCCCGCTTTTTGGCTTTATCTTCGGCTAAAGACCTCAATCGTCGGGCTAACAATTTTTGTCGCTTAAATAAAAAATTGTCTTTTTTGCTCATTTCCAACATTTGGCCACATGAATGTGTCATTTAGAGCTGCTTTGGAAAGGGGTCAAATTAAAGGTTTCCTGTGATATGATTGTTTGGGGTTTTATTTAAAATTCAATTTTTTCCTCTACATTTTACAACAAAGTCTCTTTTATTTAATAACCAAAAACTAAAAATTATGTTCAAGTATTTATTTCCAAGCGGTAAAATCGACTTTAATTATTGTTAAACAATTTTATCTTTTATCTTCTAATATTTTTGCTTAATTTTATTTTTGCTAGTGCAATTTTCATAATTTGTTGCCAACATTTAGTGAATTTGTGTTGAGAGATAAAGAAAATAGAAATATTTATTTAAAACTGAGACAAGAAAATTTAATTTAGTTTTCTGGAAAATATATGGTTTTTGATAAAATAATGAAATGACATAAATATTTCTAAGCAATAGCGGCAAATAATTAATTGCAAATAAATGACAGAGAAAATTAAAATAATTTTGCAAAAAAAGTAAAAAGCTAATGACAATCTGGGTGGAGTCACACTCCGTTTTAAGTCCAGTCAAATAGTCTAGCCATAAACCAAAAAAAAATAAACAAAAGTATTATAAAAGATAGCCGAAACCATTGATTTCAAATAAATATTAACCAATTGTTTAACAAATTAAGGGATTTCTGAATAGATACTTGGAAGACAAGCAAGTAAAATTTTATATTCTTATATTATTTTAAGAGTTTTAAGACCATTTTACCTAATCTTATAAATCTGGAAAGACGTAAACCGATATCAACAAAACGAAAAAATACGGGTGGGTAGTAAAAAGGGATGTATTTCTGACAATGGGTTTTTAAAGGTCTCAAATGAACTCAGTCAAATAAGGCTTTTGTGTACAATTATTACTTAATTTTCATTTAATGAATTATTACAGATCGTTTCTTTCAAAAGCCGAACATAGAAGTCCAAGCTACTCGAACTTCAAAAAGCTTTTTCTCTAATTGTCCTCCCCTACTTGGCCTTTCCATCGGAGCATTTGTCTGTCTTAACCCGGAGCACTTTCACCCATTCTCACAACATCAACCAGCCTGGATACTCGCCATCAATGCAAATAGACCCATAAATTTTCCGAAGATTTTTCTCTCGAAAACTATAAGTACTGCCTTATCAACTTTCGCAAGTACTCAAGATTCTGAGCCAATAATATAGTACAGATAGTATTAGTTTCTTGCAAAGCGTGATCTACTTCAGTTTTTGGCTACATAGAATATGGAAGCATTTTTTAGCCATTTTTGTTCTTCTTTTAAATTCATAGGATAAAACGTTAGTTTTATCTTGTTAGTTTTATCTTGTAGTTCCACTCTCTTCCCGTGTCTTTCGTGCGTCATGTGTGAACTGATACGATCAACTAATGCTACTATTGCTGTTCTCAACTCAACTCAATTTGGTGGTCTGCCAGTCAACCCAACTTTTACTCAAGAAAATATTTTTTTTAATTTTGAGGAATTATAAAACGTTTCGCAATATCAATAAAATAACTCATTTGATAACGGCAATAGGGTCATTAGTTTTAGCTCCATCTGCAGAGCCAGACCTACTTTGGCAGATTCTTTTCCGATTTTATCAAAAATAGCAGTTACTCCTGGAAATGATCGACCCATGATGTTGATGATCTGCACGAGCGAGTAACATGTGTTGTTTCGTGGATCTCGTAGACTATCTTCTTGTTTCCATTTCTGTGATCCATTTAAAATTTTTAAAAAATTTCCTATAAAAATAGGAAATTTTTGAAAAATTTCCTATAAAAATAATTTTTTTTTTAATTTTCAATTAAAATAACAATATTTTGAAAAATTTACTCTAAAAATAAGAAGTTTTTGAAAAATTTCATATAAAACTAAAATTTCATATAAAATTAGGAAATTTATGAAAAATTTCCTATAAAATTAGGAAATTTATGAAAAATTTCCTAAAAAATTAGGAAATTTATGAAAAATTTCCTATAAAAAAAAGGAAATTTTCGAAAAATTTCCTATAAAAATAGGAAATTTTCGAAAAATTTCCTTTAAAATAGGAAATTTTTGAAAAATTTCCTACAAAAATAGGAAATTTTTGAAGAATTTCCTATAAAAATAGGAAAGTTTTGCAAAAATTTCTTATAAAAATAAGGCATTTAAAAAAAAAAAATTAAAAAATAGAAACTTCTGAAGAATTTTCTATTCAAATAAGAAATTTTTGAAAAATTTGCTATAAAAATAAGAAATTTTGAAAATTTCCTATAAAATTAAGAAAATTTTGAAAAATTTGCTAAAAAAAATTAGAAAATTTTGAAAAATTTCCTATAAAAACAAGAAATTTTTGAAAATTTTTCTATAAAAATTAAAAATTTTCCTATAAAAATAAGAAATCCTTGAAGCATTTGCTATAAAAATAGAATTTTTTTTAAAAATTTCCTGAAAAAAATAGGAAATCTTCGAAAAACTTACTAAAATTTTAGGAAATTTTTGAAAATTTTCCCAAAAAAATAGGAAAATTTTGAAAATTTTTTGAAAAATTTCCTAAAAAAAATAGGATCTTTTTAAAAAATTTCCTGTAAAATAAGAAAATTTTTGAAAAATTTCCTATTTATATATGAAAATTTTGAAAAATTTTCTATTAAAATAAGAAAGTTTAGAAAAATTTCCAATTAACATAAAAAATGTTTGAAACATTTTATATAGAAATAAGAAATGTTTGAAAAATTTTTATAAAAATTAGAAACTTTTAAGAAATTTTCTATAAATATAAGAAATTTTTAAAAAATTTTATATAAAAATAAGAAATTTTTTAAAATTTCTTATAAGTATTTAAAGTTTTTGAAAAATTTTCTATTAAAATAAAAAATTAAAAAACTATTTCCTAAAAAATAAGAAATTTTTGAAAAATTTCTTATAAAAATAAGAATTTGTGAAAAATTTTCTATAAAAATAAGACATTTTTGAAAAATTTCCTATAAAAATAGAAAATTTTGAAAAATTTCATATAAAAATAGAAAATTTTTGAAAAATTTCTTATAAAAATAGAAAATTTTTTCTATAAAAATAGAAAATTTTTGAAAAATTTTCTATAAAAATAGAAAATTTTTGAAAAATTTTCCATAAAAATAGAAAATTTTTGAATAATTTTCTGTAAAAATAGAAAATTTTTGAAAAATTTTCTATAAAAATAGAAAATTTTTGAATAATTTTCTATAAAAATAGAAAATTTTTGAAAAATTTTCTATAAAATTAGAAAATTTTTGAAAAATTTTCTATAAAAATAGAAAATTTTTGAAAAATTTTCTATAAAAATAGAAAATTTTTGAAAAATTTTCTATAAAAATAGAAAATTTTTGAAAAATTTTCTATAAAAATAGAAAATTTTTGAAAAATTTTTGAAAAATTTTCTATAAAAATAGAAAATTTTTGAAAAATTTTCTATAAAAATAGAAAATTTTTGAAAAATTTTCTATAAAAATAGAAAATTTTTGAAAAATTTTCTATAAAAATAGAAAATTTTTGAAAAATTTTCTATAAAAATTGAAAATATTTGAAAAATTTCCTATAAAAATAGAAAATTTTTGAAAAAATAGAAAATTTTTGAAAAATTTCCAATAAAAATAGGAAATTTTTGAAAAATTTGCTATAAAAATAGGAAATTTTTGAAAAATTTCCTATAAATTAGAAAATTTTTGAAAAATTTCCTATAAAAATAGAAAATTTTTGAAAAATTTCCTATAAAAATGGAAAATTTTTGAAAAATTTCCTATAAAAATAAGAAATTTTTGAAAAATTTCCTATAAAAATAGAACATTTTTGAAAAATTTCCTATAAAAATAGAAAATTTTTGAAAAATTTCCTATAAAAATAGAAAATTTTGGAAAAATAGAAAATTTTTGAAAAATTTCCTATAAAAATAGAAAATTTTTGAAAAATTTTCTATAAAAATAGAAAATTTTTGAAAAATTTCCTATAAAAATAGAAAATTTTTTCTATAAAAATAGAAAATTTTTGAAAAATTTTCTATAAAAATAAGAAATTTTTGGAGATATTTCCTATAAAAATAAGAAATTTTTGAGATAAATCCTATAAAGATAAGAAATTTTTATAAAACTTTCTATATAAATAAGAAATGTTTGGAAAAATTTCTCATCAAAATAAGAAATTTGTGAAAAATTTCCTATAAAAATAAGAAATTTTTGAAAAATTTCCTATAAAAATAGGAAATTTTTGAGAAATAGAGAATTTTAGAAAAATTTGCTATAAGAATAAGAAATTTTTGAAAAATTTGAATCTCAAGCTAACCACGAATCCGCAACCAAACTTATGTCTCTTTTCATGGCAGCTATAATACAACCCGCCATCTGTTGGTGTTGTTGTGACGCCTTTCTCATTCTATCGTACTTCCTGTAAGGCGGTAATATCGGATTTGCATTTTTCTAGTACAAAGAGTGCAGACTATTGCAAATTTAAATTATGTTTAAGTTTTAAATTTAAGTTTAAATTCCAGTTCAAAATCTGCAATTTAATATGTTATAAATAATTCGGAGGCTTTATGGTAGCCATTATTAGGTAATATACTACCTCAATTGTACATCCTCAATAGTTCAGCTTGCGGAAATCTCTTAACAAATTAATCAAGCAAATTGTGGTTTACCATCCACTATCTAAGCAATTACATATTAAATCAAATAATAATAATTCATATATTTATAGTTTTAATCTTTTAAAATGCTCCATTATAAGCCCATTAAAATATATTAAAGACCGCAGCCATAAATGACCCAAATACAAATTTCAAATCCAAATAAGTAAAATAAATAGTATAATTTTAAAACTAAAAATTTAAATTTCATATATTAGCGGCTTTATTTGGTTTTAGGTGGATTTTTGAAATCAATCTGTATTAAACAATTATTAAATCTGTGGTCCGAAAATTCAGTTTTCAAATTTGAACATAATATAAATCTTTAAATCTTATTAAAACTTAAATCAAAAACGCATTTGTTAATATTTTTTTTTTTTTTTTTTGGGAGGAATAAATATTTGATTGTTGTTAAATTTTTAACAACCGCAATTGCCTTTTGGTTAAAAGTTAATATATGACTTACGAAAAACTAAAACAATTTCAATAACAAAAAAATCTTATAAAACATTAAATTGCCAAATTGTTACAATTTTTTTATTTTAAATTGTTTTAATTCTCCTTTGCATGCAGCTGATAAATTAAAGCCGGTATTGAATATTTATGTGGTCAATTTTAAGTCGAGCAAAACAAAAATCAAATCATTTTAAAACAAACATGATTTTTATAATTGAATTTTTTTGTCCGATTTTATTTTTTCCATATAAATAACATGTACTATTTATTCGCTCTGTATGCCAAAATTTAAATTGTATATGTCAAAAATTGTTATCGTTGTGGCGATTTATGAAACTCCTAAAAATTACAAAATTAAGTATTTATTTTTTTTTTATTTTCATTTGGATTAACTGATTTATATCTCAGTATGCAGCAGATGTATGACTTTAAATGATTTTTTAGGTTGAGCTTAATAGGACCACGCCCAGACCAGAAACTAAATAAAATTGTTCAGCAAAATGACACATGATTAGAAAAGTCAAGCTGTTGCTGAAGTGGTTAGAAAACCATTTAATGTATTTCAAAGGCCCAAGTTCAATTCCCATAAATCATATAAAAATAGGAAATTTTTAAAAAATTTCCTATAAAAAAAGGAAATTTTTGAAAAATTTCCTATAAAAAAATGAAATTTTTAAAAAATTTCCTATAAAAATAGGAAATTTTTAAAACATTTCCTATAAAAATAGGAAATTTTTGAAAAATTTCCTATAAAAATAGGAAATTTTTGAAAAATTTCCTATAAAAATAGGAAATTTTTGAAAAATTTCCTATAAAAATAGGAAATTTTTGAAAAATTTCCTTTAAAAATAGGAAATTTTTGAAAAATTTCCTATAAAAATAGGAAATTTTTGAAAAATTTCCTATAAAAATAGGAAATTTTTGAAAAATTTCCTATAAAAATAGGAAATTTTTGAAAAATTTCCTATAAAAATAGGAAATTTTTAAAAAATTTCCTATAAAAATAGGAAATTTTTGAAAAAATTTCTATAAAAATAGGAAATTTTTGAAAAATTTCCTATAAAAATAGGAAATTTTTGAAAAATTTCCTATAAAAATAGGAAATTTTTGAAAAATTTCCTATAAAAAAAGGAAATTTTTGAAAAATTTCCTATAAAAAAATGAAATTTTTAAAAAATTTCCTATAAAAATAGGAAATTTTTAAAAAATTTCCTATAAAAATAGGAAATTTTTAAAACATTTCCTATAAAAATAGGAAATTTTTGAAAAATTTCCTATAAAAATAGGAAATTTTTGAAAAATTTCCTATAAAAATAGGAAATTTTTGAAAAATTTCCTATAAAAATAGGAAATTTTTGAAAAATTTCCTATAAAAATAGGAAATTTTTGAAAAATTTCCTATAAAAATAGGAAATTTTTGAAAAATTTCCTATAAAAATAGGAAATTTTTGAAAAATTTCCTATAAAAATAGGAAATTTTTGAAAAATTTCCTATAAAAATAGGAAATTTTTGAAAAATTTCCTATAAAAATAGGAAATTTTTAAAAAATTTCCTATAAAAATAGGAAATTTTTGAAAAAATTTCTATAAAAATAGGAAATTTTTGAAAAATTTCCTATAAAAATAGGAAATTTTTGAAAAATTTCCTATAAAAATAGGAAATTTTTGAAAAATTTCCTATAAAAATAGGAAATTTTTGAAAAATTTCCTATAAAAATAGGAAATTTTTGAAAAATTTCCTATAAAAATAGGAAATTTTTGAAAAATTTCCTATAAAAATAGGAAATTTTTGAAAAATTTCCTATAAAAATAGGAAATTTTTGAAAAATTTCCTATAAAAATAGGAAATTTTTGAAAAATTTCCTATAAAAATAGGAAATTTTTGAAAAATTTCCTATAAAAATAGGAAATTTTTGAAAAATTTCCTATAAAAATAGGAAATTTTTGAAAAATTTCCTATAAAAATAGGAAATTTTTGAAAAATTTCCTATAAAAATGGGAAAATTTTGAAAAATTTCCTATAAAAATAGGAAATTTTTGAAAAATTTCCTATAAAAATAGGAAATTTTTGAAAAGTTTCCTATAAAAATAGGAAATTTTTGAAAAATTTAATATAAAAATAGGAAATTTTTGAAAAATTTCATATAAAAATAGGAAATTTTTGAAAAATTTCCTATAAAAATAGGAAATTTTTGAAAAATTTCCTATAATAATAGGAAATTTTTTTGAAAAATTTCCTATAAAAATAGGAAATTTTTTTGAAAAATTTCCTATAAAAATAGGAAATTTTTTTGAAAAATTTCCTATAAAAATAGGAAATTTTTTTGAAAAATTTCCTATAAAAATAGGAATTTTTTTTGAAAAATTTCCTATAAAAATAGGAAATTTTTTTGAAAAATTTCCTTTAAAAATAGGAAATTTTTTTTGAAAAATTTCCTATAAAAATAGGAAATTTTTTTGAAAAATTTCCTTTAAAAATAGGAAATTTTTTTGAAAAATTTCCTATAAAAATAGGAAATTTTTTTGAAAAATTTCCTATAAAAATAGGAAATTTTTTTGAAAAATTTCCTATAAAAATAGGAAATTTTTGAAAAATTTCCTATAAAAATAGGAAATATTTGAAAAATTTCCTATAAAAATAGGAAATTTTTGAAAAATTTCCTATAAAAATAGGAAATTTTTAAAAAATTTCCTATAAAAATAGGAAATTTTTGAAAAATTTCCTATAAAAATAGGAAATTTTTGAAAAATTTCCTATAAAAATAGGAAATTTTTGAAAAATTTCCTATAAAAATAGGAAATTTTTGAAAAATTTCCTATAAAAATAGGAAATTTTTGAAAAATTTCCTATAAAAATAGGAAATTTTTGAAAAATTTCCTATAAAAATAGGAAATTTTTGAAAAATTTCCTATAAAAATAGGAAATTTTTGAAAAATTTCCTATAAAAATAGGAAATATTTGAAAAATTTCCTATAAAAATAGGAAATTTTTGAAAAATTTCCTATAAAAATAGGAAATTTTTAAAAAATTTCCTATAAAAATAGGAAATTTTTGAAAAATTTCCTATAAAAATAGGAAATTTTTGAAAAATTTCCTATAAAAATAGGAAATTTTTGAAAAATTTCCTATAAAAATAGGAAATTTTTGAAAAATTTCCTATAAAAATAGGAAATTTTTGAAAAATTTCCTATAAAAATAGGAAATTTTTGAAAAATTTCCTATAAAAATAGGAAATTTTTGAAAAATTTCCTATAAAAATAGGAAATTTTTGAAAAATTTCCTATAAAAATAGGAAATTTTTGAAAAATTTCCTATAAAAATAGGAAATTTTTGAAAAATTTCCTATAAAAATAGGAAATTTTTGAAAAATTTCCTATAAAAATAGGAAATTTTTGAAAAATTTCCTATAAAAATAGGAAATTTTTGAAAAATTTCCTATAAAAATAGGAAATTTTTGAAAAATTTCCTATAAAAATAGGAAATTTTTGAAAAATTTCCTATAAAAATAGGAAATTTTTGAAAAATTTCCTATAAAAATAGGAAATTTTTGAAAAATTTCCTATAAAAATAGGAAATTTTTGAAAAATTTCCTATAAAAATAGGAAATTTTTGAAAAATTTCCTATAAAAATAGGAAATTTTTGAAAAATTTCCTATAAAAATAGGAAATTTTTGAAAAATTTCCTATAAAAATAGGAAATTTTTGAAAAATTTCCTATAAAAATAGGAAATTTTTGAAAAATTTCCTATAAAAATAGGAAATTTTTGAAAAATTTCCTATAAAAATAGGAAATTTTTGAAAAATTTCCTATAAAAATAGGAAATTTTTGAAAAATTTCCTATAAAAATAGGAAATTTTTGAAAAATTTCCTATAAAAATAGGAAATTTTTGAAAAATTTCCTATAAAAGTAGGAAATTTTTGAAAAATTTCCTAAAAAAATAGGAAATTTTTGAAAAATTTCCTATAAAAATAGGAAATTTTTGAAAAATTTCCTATAAAAATAGAAAATTTTTGAAAATTTTCCTATAAAAATAGGAAATTTTTGAAAAATTTCCTATAAAGTATTAAATTTTTGAAAAATTTTGTATAAAAATAGAAAATTTTTGAAAAACTTTGTATAAAAATAGAAAATTTTGTATAAAAATAGAGAAAAAAATTCAAAAATTTTCCCATAAAAATAGAAAATTTTTGAAAAATTTCCTATAAAAATAGGAAATTTTTGAAAAAGGCCCACAACCTAATCTAGGTCGTTTCCCTAGTTTTTTTTTAGTATAACAAATTGTTATTTTTAAAAATTTAATTAAAAAATCTTTTCGGCAGCAAATGATACCTGCCCCATTTCCTTTTTCTTTGAAATATGACCTATTTAATTGTTGACATTTTACAACTTATTATACATATTTTAAGCCATAGTTATATTCAATATTAAATATTTACATTATTCTATTTAGTCACGTGTTCATGTTGTGAAAAACACGTTATAATTAAACCAAAAAGAGATAAATCCGATTTTAAAATATTAGGCAGGCTCTGTGAAAAGGGGTAAGAAAGGAGAAAAGAATCAATATTATATATTTGAGATGACATGAAGTAAATAATAACAAGTAGAAAATGCTAAGTCTGTCAAGGCCAACTATATATCAAATATGGACCAACAATATAACAAGTTTTACTTAAGTCTTAAAGACATACATATCGAGATTTATGTAGATTTATATAATTGCCCGAGGAGGGCTGCTATAGGAGCTGGGTTTGATTGTGAATCGATTGTTACTAAAAATGTAAGTAAAAAAAGCGGTTTGGATTTATGAGGGTTTTTGTACTTTTTTGAGTATTTAAAAGACTTTTGAGAATGTGTCTTGTATGGGAAGTATGGCCAAATATGTACCTATTCTTGTAAAATATGATGCACAGGTTTCAGTTACCATAAGCAATATTTATGCTAAATTCTATTAATGTACAATTAAATATGTGGCTGTTAAGGGCCAAAAACTCTATTCCGGTAAGGGATCCCTATAGAAGGTACCTGAAATAGTAATCCGATTTTCCCAAAAAGTATAGGATTTATCTTTGAAGTTACGGCCTGTACTTTGATAATAAGCTTACATGGATATCCGGCCAGCCACTCGAATATACATAGTTAAAACAACTCAAGGAGTGATTCTTAGTTGATCGGACCAAAATTTCTTTGTGTTACAAACATCAGCACAAACCCAATATACTCTTTCCATGGCTATGATGGTGAAGGCTATAAAAATATAATATTAATATAAAAGTTCGAAATAGGACGAAATTTCATATCTTACAATACTTCGATTTCCAGCATTTATAGGTCATACTTAAGTCAATATACAAGCGATATATCAATTTTTAAAGGTCAACTATAAATAGTTATTTGAACTAATGACTATTGAAATATTTATACATAATTTCCACAATTTTATTTATCAGCATGAAGTTTTATTTTTGGAAAAAATTATCACTCTACCCACGTTAAAGTAACAAGTAAATGTGTATTTTACAATTTAAAACATTTATAAATACATTTTGAGGATATGAGCGTAAAATTTCGCGTTTATTATACATTTCATCATATTGGAAATTTATATGCACAACACTCTACACAATTACGAAAATACTATAGTCGGTTAAGGCCGACTCTATAATAACTATAAAACAAACCCACCAAATCCATAAGAATGCAATCTACTGCAAATATAATTTAAGTTATATCATTGGCATGGAGGTACCCAAAATTTATAGACCCATTTTCTTTAGACTGACTAACGGACATTGTAAGATCGACACAGAAACTATATTCTTAGCCATTCTGGGGGTGTTACACCTATATTATATGCTCTACAATTATCGGCATAAATCAAATCTCTGTACGTTTAAATTTTGTTGTCATCGATTAGACTAAACTGTTTTCTACTCTATATGATTCCGTGGTATAGGGTACCATAAACACTTACTCATGTACTCGTATATACAAATACGAGTAGATCCATATATTCATATTTATTTATGGACATATAAAATAGAATAAACAACATTTATTAATTAACTGTTTGCAAAATTGACTACAGACAAACTGTGAAATATATTAAATATTGCACTTTATTAGAATTTATGTTCTATCGAACTTGGGCAAAGGGTGTTACAACAGGATATGTAGGTCTAAAAATTTCTTATAAAATTAGAAATTTTTAAAAATTTACTTCAAAAATAAATATGTTTTGAAAAATTTCCTATAAACCTAAAATTTTTTTGAAAAATTTCTCATAAAAATAAGAAATTTTTGAAATTTTCCTATACAAAAAAGAAAATTTTGAAAAATATCCTGAAAAAAATAAGAAATTTTTGAAAATTTTCCTATTAAAATTAATAAGAAATATAGGAAATTTTTGAAAAATTTCCTATAAAAATAAGAAATTTTTGAAAAACTTCCTATAAAAATAAGAAATTAAAAAAAAAATTCCTATAAAAATAATTTTCTATAAAAATAAGAAATTTTTGAAAAATTATCTTTAAAAATAAGAAAGTTTTGAACAATTTTCAATAATAATAAGAAATTATTGAAAAATTTCCTATAATAATATTTTTTAAAAAATTTCCTATAAAAATTAGAAATTTTTAAAAAATTTTATAAAAATAAAGAAATTTTTGAAAAATTACCTATAAAAATGAGAAATTTTTCAAAAAAAATGTTTTTTTAAAAAATTTCCTATAAAAATAAGAAATTTTTAAAAAATTTTATAAAAATAAAGAAATTTTTGAAAAATTTCCTATCAAAAGAAGAAATTTTTGAAAATTTCTTTAAAAATAAGAAATTAAAAAAAAAATCTATTAAAACAAGGAATTTTTGAAAAATTTCCTATAAATATAAGAACTTTTTGAAAAATTTCTTTTTAAAATAAGAAATTTTTAAAAGTTTCCTAAAATTTTTTTTTTAATTTCCTATAAAAAAAATGATAAAAATTTATTTTAAGAACAAGAAATTTTTGAAAAATTTCTTTTAAAAGCAAGAAATTTTTTAAAAATTTCCTATAAAAATAAGAAATCTTTGAAAAATTTTCTATAAAAAAAATAAATTTTTGAAAATTTTCTTATAAAAATAATTAACTTTCATAAAATTTCCTATAAAAATTAGAAATTTTTGAAAAATTTCTTATAAAAATAAGAAACTTTCATAAAATTTCCTATAAAAATAAGAAATTTTTAAAAAATTTCTATAAAAATAAGAAATTATTGAAAAATTTCTTTAAAAATAAGAAATTTTAAAAAAATTTCCAATAAAAGCAAGAAATTTTTGGAAAATTTTCTGTAAATATAAGAACCTTTTGAAAAATTTCTTTTTAAAGTAAGAAATTTTTAACAGTTTCCTATAAAAATATTTTTTTTAATTTCCTATAAAAATAAAAAAAAAAATCTTTTAAATACAAGAAGTTTTTGAAAAATTTCTTTTAAAAACAAGAAATTTTTGAAAAATTTCCTATAAAAATAAGACATTTTTGAAAAAATTTTCTATAAAAATAAGAAATTTTTGAAAAATTTCTTGTAAAAATAAGAAACTTTTATAAAATTTCCTATAAAAATAAGAAATTTTTTAAATTTTCCTATGTTAATAAGAAATTTTGTAAAAATTTGCTATAAAAATAAGAAATTTTTTAAAAATTTCCTATAAAAATAAGAAATTTTTTTAAAATTTCATATAAAAACAAAAAGATTTTTAGAAATTCTCTATAAAAATAAGAAATTTTTGAAAAATTTACTATAAAAATAAGAAATTTAAAAAAAAATAAAATTTTTAAAAATAAAAAATTTTTGAAAAATTTCCAATAAAAATGAGAAATTTTTTAAAAATTTCCTATAAAAATAAGTAATTTTTGGAAAACTTTCCATAAAAATCGGAAGTTTTTGAAAAACTTTAAAAATAAAAAATTTTTGAAAAATTTCCTGTAAAAATAAGAAATTTTTGAAAAATTCGTATTAAAATAAAAAATTTTTGAAACATTTTCTATAAAATAAGAACTTTTTAAAAAATATAATATAAAAATGAGAAATTTTTGAAAAATTTCCTATAAAATTAAGAAATTTTTTAAAACTTTCCTATAAAAATAAAAAATTTTTGAAAAATTTCTTATAAAAATAAAAAATTTTTGAAAAATTTCTTTTAAAAATAAGAAATTTTTGAAAAATTTTCTATAAAAATAAGAAATTTTTAAAAAATTTCCGGTAAAAATAAAAAATTGTAGAAAAAATTCCAATAAAAATAAGAAGTTTTTAAAAAATTGTATATAAAAATAGGAAATTTTTGATCAAAAGAAGAAATTTTTGAAAAATTTCTTTAAAAATAAGAAATTAAAAAAAATCTATTAAAACAAGGAATTTTTGAAAAAATTCCTATAAATATAAGAACTTTTTGAAAAATTTCTTTTTAAAATAAGAAATTTTTAAAAGTTTCCTAAAAAAATATTTTTTTAATTTCCTATAAAAAAAAAGATAAAAATTTCTTTTAAAAACAAGAAATTTTTTAAAAATTTCCTATAAAAATAAGAAATTTTTGAAAAATTTTCTATAAAAAAAAGAAATTTTTGAAAAATTTCTTATAAAAATAAGAAACTTTCATAAAATTTCCCATAAAAATAAGAAATTTTTGAAAAATTTCTTATAAAAATAAGAAACTTTCATAAAATTTCCTATAAAAATAAGAAATTTTTAAAAAATTTCTATAAAAATAAGAAATTTTTGAAAAATTTCTTTAAAAATAAGAAATTTTAAAAAAATTTCCAATAAAAGCAAGAAATTTTTGGAAAATTTTCTATAAATATAAAAACCTTTTGAAAAATTTCTTTTTAAAATAAGAAATTTTTAACAGTTTCCTATAAAAATATTTTTTTTAATTTCCTATAAAAATAAAAAAAAAGTTCTTTTAAATACAAGAAGTTTTTGAAAAATTTCTTTTAAAAACAAGAAATTTTTGAAAAATTTCCTATAAAAATAAGACATTTTTGAAAAAATTTTCTATAAAAATAAGAAATTTTTGAAAAATTTCTTGTAAAAATAAGAAACTTTTATAAAATTTCCTATAAAAATAAGAAATTTTTTAAAAATTTCCTATAAAAATAAGAAATTTTTTTAAAATTTCATATAAAAATAAAATGATTTTTAGAAATTTTCTATAAAAATAAGAAATTTTTAAAAAATTTACTATAAAATAATAAATTTTAAAAAAGATTTCCTATAAAAATAAAAAATTCTTGAAAAATTTCCAATAAAAATGAGAAATTTTTTAAAAATTTCCTATAAAAATAAGTAATTTTTGGAAAACTTTCCATAAAAATCGGAAATTTTTGAAAAATTTCCTTTAAAAATAAAAAATGTTTGAAAAATTTCCTGTAAAAATAAGAAATTTTTGAAAAAATTCCTATTAAAATAAAAAATTTTTGAAACATTTTCTACAAAATAAGAACTTTTTAAAAAATATAATATAAAAATGAGAAATTTTTGAAAAATTTCCTAAAAAAAATAAGAAATTTTTGAAAAATTTCCTATAAAATTAAGAAATTTTTTAAAACTTTCCTATAAAAATAAAACATTTTGGAAAAATTTCTTATAAAAATAAGAAATTTTTGAAAAATTTCTTTTAAAAATAAGAAATTTTTGAAAAATTTTCTATAAAAATAAGAAGTTTTTAAAAAATTTCCGGTAAAAATAAGAAATTGTAGAAAAAATTCCTATAAAAATAAGAAGTTTTTGAAAAATTGTATATAAAAATAGGAAATTTTTGATAAATTTCCTATTAAAATAGGAAATTTTTGACAAATTTCCTATAAAAATAAGAAATTTTTGAAAAATTTCCTATAAAAATAAGAAATTTTTGATAAATTTTCTATAAAAATAAGAAATTTTTGATAAATTTTCTATAAAAATAAGAACAGGTACGGGGTAATCCTCTGCTAAGAAGTATTGCAATAAGCACGAAAGTATTAAAAATCCCGGCAGATTTCAAATAAAATAACAAAAGTAAGAGACTACACTAAGAGAAAAATGACGATCTGATTTCAAGAAAAAAAATCTACAATATAAGATTGCGAAATCTTGAATTTTCAATCTTGAAAATATAGCCAGTAAGATTTATATTCTTAAATTTAAGAATAAATTCTTAGTTATGAGAATACAATCTAAAAATAACATGCAATTTGTTTGCTTTTAAGATTTTAATCTTATTATAAGATTTTAAATCTTAATTTTAGATCGTATTCTTTATTTTAAGATTGTGATCTTGATTTCAAGATTTTATTCTTATTTTGAAGATTGTAAGTTCTAATCTTAAGATCGTATTCTAGATTTGTGTGCTTGTTTTAGGGAAATTTTGTCATAAATTGTAATCCGCCGACCAAAGTAGTTGCGAAAAAGTGAAAAACTAATTTTTTGAGAAAAAATATAAATTTAATAAGAAATATAAATGGAAATTTAGTTCCGGTGTGTGATGGGGAGTATGAAATGAACTGCCCTTCACAAGAAATTTCATGAGATTTCTTGGACGATGACGCGTTGCTGAAAAATCTTTTGAAATAATTCGATCTGGAATGCGTTTTTCCGTACCTGCAGCGTAAGTTTTTCATCATATTTATAAATACATTAGTAAATTTCTTTATAAAAAATTATATTAATTTAATTTGTTTCAGGCTCAAATGTAACTTTTAGAAGTCTGCAGTATATGAAAGCAGTGAAAAATTACTTGTCTGGAAAAATAAACAGGTTTTAATATTTTATTTAGAAAGTAAATTAAACCACTAATAGTTTTGTCCTTTAGTTTGAAATAGATGAAGATACACTTTCGATGCCGTCGAAGGTAGGTCAGTGGCTACAAAAATGTCCAGATGAAACTTCCACTTCATCGTCTTCTGTAAATGTGAAAGTTAACAAAAAAGTGTTTGACAAGGTAAAAGTATTAGATAATTACTTAATACATTAAAATATGTACAAAACATAAAATATTTTCGTTTATTTATATACACTCAGAAAAAAGACATGTACTAAATTTAAGGAAAAATAATTCCTTAAAAATAGTAAAAAAATTTCCTTATTTAGAGTAAATTTTTACTCAAAACTAGGAAAACTTGTTACAATCTAGTAAAAAATACTATATTTAACTAAAAAATTTATAGTTCATATACTAAAAAATAGTTAATATTTTTCCATAGAAAAATTTCACGAATTTTTTAAAATATTATTTATTTTAAGGAAGTTTTTGTTAAAAACTAGTAAATTTGTTCTAAATTTTTATTCATCATATCGTAAAACTAGGTAATATTGACTTTAGTTCAAAAAATTTGATTGAGTAAATGATTTACTCAAAAATAGTTCATACAATTGTGTTTACTTAAATTCTGGAAGTTGTTGTCGTAAATTTTAGTTCATAATTTTCCTAATTACTAAAAAGTTATACTTAAATTTAGAAAAATTTCTACATTCTAGGAAAAATTTATTTAAAATTAGTTAAGATAAATTACAACGTCCAATAGCATACACTTTTCTTATAATAAGTAAAAGTGTAATAATTTGTTGAAAGTTATATACTTATATTTAGGGTAATTTTCCTTAAAATTAGTTCAGATAAATCAGAATAAATCATGTTTAAATTTATGAAGTAATTACGATATTTTTTTTATAATGAGTAAAATTGTAATAATTTTCTGAAAGTAATCAGGTATGTGATGGAAAACGATCGTTTTCAAATCGATCGATTTCAGATATATTTTTGAGATATATTTTTGAGATTTTCGGTTATTTCCCCAAAAAACTCAAACCAAATGAAAGATAAAATATCAGTCAAAAGGATTAAAGCCAAAATTTTCATTATTTTTGGCGGAAATAACCGAAAATTAGCTAAACAATATCTCTCAAATCGATCGATTTCAAAACGAAAATGTCCATCACATACCTGAATATACTTATATTTAAGAAAAATTTCCTAAAAATTAGTTTATATATTAAAAAATAAATGTCAATAAATTATTTTCATTTATAATTTATTTTCAATGTTCTGTGTAATTGTTCTGTGTTAGTTTTTTTTATAAATTTCGTTGCAAAACGCGCTCTCAAGACTCCAAGAACGGCTTCGTCTGCTTGTGTAAGTGCCCATAATTCAGCACCATAAAATAAAACTTGTTGTATAAGAGTTTCGTTGAGCTGCCTCATTAGGCTGAAGAAGCATCTGTTGGTAAGTATAAGTTATTTTTTTTTTATTTGAATACTTATTTTTATGTATGTCATTGTTTATATTTACTGCGGTACCAAGGTAGATAGCTATAGTTGTCCACCATCAAGTGCGGTCTAATTCTTTCATTGAATCATTCTCAATACTGGAAAAGGTGGCAGTCACCACACGCAATGTGAGCCCCATAATATCAATGTCATCAGCAAACGCAAGTAACATGTGCTTTCTGCTGAAAATCGTGCCAATTGTATTAGCTGCAGTATCACGCAAAAAGATAAATAAGGTAAGTTTCCATTTTTTTCTCGGTAGATTTACCTGGTCTAAAGCCATATTGGAAGGTCCCAATTATTTTGTTAATTTTGGGTTTTAGCCTTTCACACAGGATGCTCGATAATATCTATCTGAAATGAGACTTATACCATTATAGTAAGCCCAGACAGATTTATCCCCTTTTTGTGCACTGGACAAAGATCAGTTTCACGTCATGGCAGCTTTCATAAACTCCTTCAAGCCGGTAATAGAAAGATTCTTTTACATCGTCGTCATTCTCTACAGCGGGAGCGTGTGCATAAATCAGGCTTAGATTAATGTATTTATCTTAAACGCGAATTGTCGCAAACCTTTCGTTTACAGGGGTGAACCTAGAAACAAGATTTCGCAATCTGTTGCTTACCATGAAACCGCAATCAAACTCCTGCTTAATAACATGACAGCTACACAGGTCACCTTTTGGTTTCTTGGCAAAGCCGTGGCTATTTCATCTAATCTCCTGGACAGCAATCATATCATGTTGGAATTTATCGAGTGCATCAATCAACTAGACCATCGCACCAGAGTTCGGATATTCCAGGTGCTAATCCTTAAATATGATCCATTATTCGTTTGCGGTGGTCGTCAACACTAGGGGCTGTTTTTATTCTTATTTTTTTGCTTTTTCATAATAGGAGTTTTTTTTCCAGAAGTGGGTTACTAGCCTGAGGTGCTAATCCAAATTCTTATAGTTCATACGGGAAGAACTCACAGCACTTTTTAGCTCACTACTTTAACGTGTGTTAAGGTAGCTAACCAGGTGTGATACAACGAGAAGGTCAGTGTCCAAAGTTGAGATGAGGGATAGACCAAGAAAAGTCTTTGCTTTTCAAGTTAAAACCGATCAAAACCATTTCTTGGCTTCCAACAATAACTACAGCACCCTGTTATCTAGAATACTTCGACTAAATTCTGAACTTATAGCGAGCTCTTGCATTGTAAGTGCCACTTGGCAGGAGCTTAACATATGACTTTTATGTGCTTGGTGTTGTCGTCACAAGTAACAATCAGCCGTTTTCTTCAAATCGAAAAAGGTTATCGGACTTCCCCTCATGTTAAGGCTCAAACCATGTAAGTGATGCATTATCTATGCCTCAGTTTTTTAATTAGGGTGGGTCTTTTTTAATGTTTGCCAGGAGGTTGTTGTATATGAAATATCATAATTCAACGTCAATTTAAAGAAAGAGGGGCTTAGTGACAGAGATTTAAATTACTCTAAAATCGATCTTTTAAATGAAGAGTTATTGGATTTAGGTACAGTTTTTTTATTATAATAACTTAATGCCCAAGTATTTGAGGTAAATATATTTTTAGATTGAGCTTTTGCGTAATGCATTGATAAGTATCTAAATTAAAAAATCGTATAGGTGTTATAAGTAACAGTTAATTATAGGGCTTACAGTAAAGGGCAAAACTTAACACATTATTTATTAATACAAAATCGAAAAAATTGTGGGTAAAACTCAAAAGTCATTGTTTGGTATAAATTTTGTTCCTTTAGCCAAACACTTTTATTAACTCATGTTCATTGACCATGAGATGGACGAATATAAGCCGAACTGGGTCAGATTGTCGGCAATGAACATGGGCTGATAAAAGTGTTGGGCTATATGAACGAAATTTATACCAAACAACTATTTATGGCATTTAATATAATTAGATTTTAAACTTTATTTTCTTAAATTTTTTCGATTTATATATCAGTTAAAATGTTTATTTTCCCTAACTGTATGCTCTAAATAAAAAATATTAGAAAATATATATTAAACACCTATACTATATTTTATATTTTTTGCAAAATGACCTTTGATTAGTTAAATTGGGAAGACTAAGGACCTTTAGTGTTCCGTAGCCAAAGATGCCGTGCGTCACAAAGAGCGTCCCTTCCATGTTATTTTATTAAAGTAAATAACAATTTGACTATGAAAAGGCTTTTATATTTTTCAATGTATTATACTGCAGTTAATTCTGAAGTACGATTTTTTTATTTATTTACCTTAAAAAGTTGTCTTCATTAATAAATACATTAATATTAATACTTATCTATTTTCCAATAACTCACACTGTGAACCAAAATTCTTTTATATTGAAGTTTAAATTGCATTTTCAAATAAATAAATTCTTAAACTTGTAAAAGAAGATCAGATATTTAATGGCAAAGAATGGGTAATGAAATACATTGAGTCATTGTCCGAAGTTATTTTAATAAGAGGAAACTTTCAAAAATACGATGGTGGGGAAATTTCAAAACTACTTCATCCGTTTTTTATTTCTATGGCCTTAAAATTATTGTTTTTTTTATATAAGCTGTTGTTGATTGAAATCTCGGTAAAACCAAAAATACTCCTATTTTTCCCCATAAGAACTAATTTGGGGGCGGATGCGCACGCCTACCCCTAATGCAATCTAAATATAATTTTTATTACATATCTTTTTGTTACGGACAACATTTCTTCGGGAAAATTAAGGTAACATTTTTAAAAATAAGGTGCACTCTAATTTATATGTACATATATATAAGTAAATGTAAAAATTGGTGTACATTTAAATATTATTTCCTATTTAAATATGTGTATGTATTTATGTTATTAAAAATATATTTGTAAAGTTATTAAAAGATATTAATAAAAATACTTTATACCATTTTTTATACTTTTATTTTATAAAGGGGATAAATATATTTAAGAAAATAATTTTACTTAATTTTAGTACTTTTTTTGTATTATTTAGAAAATATATAATTCAGATAAGTATATAATTTACTGAAAACTAGAAATAAGTTTCAATAATGTAGGAAATATTTCATACTGGGAATGAATATTTTACTATATATAAGGATTAAATTTATTTATTTTCTGGCTGTTTTTCCCACTTTCAAGGAAAATATTTCCTAAAAATTACAAATTTTTTATAAGATCAAACCAAATATTTTACTGAATTTTAGTAAACTTTTTCTACTATCGTAGAAAATTTGAACAAAAATTTACTTCAGTTTTTACTTGTTTTAAGTAAAAATAAATTATCTTTTAACTAAAATGAAGGAAAATTTTCTTTTTTATAGCATTGCTAAACATTTATCTGAACTAAATTAAAGGAAATATTTACTCGTTTTTAAGAAGTTTTCAGATAAAATATGAACTAAATTATAGTAATTTTTTTTCCAAGTTTTTAGTTAAATTTTATTTGATTTAAGTTAAAATATGTTTGATATAAGGATTTTTGTCAAAAACTTATGGAAATTTTTTTCCTACAATTTAGGAATTTTTTTACACAATTGCTGTAAAAAACGGCTTTGGCGCCATACGACAACCATTTTTTCCTCAAATTTAGTAAATTTTCCTATATTTTAGTTCATTTTTTTTCTGAGTGTAGGATTTAGCTTCATTATTGAATGAATCAGTAAGTGACAAAAGCATCCTAGAATTTTATGCTTCACACAAAGATTTAAACAATAACTACCGTGATGAGCTGATCCAGATTATAGTACATCAAATTCTCAAAAAGGATCTCGCACTTCATCCTCACGATTTCCAAGATATATTGACAGAAATACTCGTATGCACACTTTTTCCAACGGAAGATGAAGTCAAGGTATTTTTATGATAAAATTTTTCACTAACTACCTATAATCTAAAATAAATAAATCAAAATTTTAAAATATAGGAATACTATTACATTCCTCGAAAGGGGGAAAAAAATAATAAAAAATGTGTTTTATTTTATCACCAAATACGAATATTATAATAAGAAAAAACGTGCTGATAATAAGATTTTCTGCTTGAAATCGAAACTTTTTCTGCTTGAAAGTAGAGTAAATGCGAAAAATCTTATTTTAAGAATAAAATCTTATTTTTCAAGATTGTTTGTAAGATCGCAATCTTGAAAAAGTTCTAAGAACAAGATCGATAATTAAGAATGCGTTCTTATTATTTAAGATTATGTTCTTATTAATTAAGAGTGCATTCTTAAAAATTAAGAATTTAATCTTAATTAATAAGAACACATTCTTAGTTATCGATCCTGTGCTTAGATTTTTTTTAAGATTGCGATCTTACAAAGATTCTTAAAAAATTAAGATTTTATTCTCAAAATAAGATTTTTCGTATTTACTCTACTTTCAAGCAGAAAAAGTTTCGATTTCAAGCAGAAAATCTTATTATCAGCACGTTTTTTCCCTGAGTGTAATTACATGTTACAATAAGAAGTTGAAATGTATCTTAAATTACCCACTCTTTTTGAAACACCCTTTCCCCAACCAACCAACTTCAAGCACATACGCTGAATATGCCCAAGAGCAAAAAAGCTTTCCAACATACATACATATAAATTTAATTAAAATCAAAAAAATAAGCAGATTTTCATGTCAATTAAAAATAATTTTTAATATTGCCAATATAAATAAATATGTATTCTATGGAAAAACAAATGGCGAGCAAATAAACAGAAACAATATGAAAATTTATTTATTTATTCATGATATAATTTTTAAATAATAAATATTCCAACAAACCAAACAGTCAACAAACAACTTTGTACATATATATATAAAAGCTAATGATAGATAAATATACCAACAAGATACAAACATACATTCATATTATAAAAGTTCTATGTAGGAGCCTTAAACAGTTTCCACTGAATTTCGTTGAATGGCGTTCCAAGTATCCAATGAATTCATTCGAACAAAGAGTTCAAACAAAGTTTGAGAACATTGAGATTGTGCCAAATGTGAATTGAAATGAAAAGTGATTGATGTCGTTCGTTCGTTTTGTTTTACTTTTCAAAGTAATTCAAAAATAATTCACAAATAAATTTTAACAATTAACATTTAATAAAATAATGAATATGAAGACAAAAAAAAATTTCAGAAAAAAATTTAACTTCTGGTTCATGGAATTTGGTTAATATCGGGTGTTTTATTTAACCCTGGCGTACTAATGTCAATATAGAAAAATTTTTATAATGAACATATTTCTATAGAAAAATTTTTATAATGAAAATTTTTCTATAGAAAAATATTTATAATGAAAATTTTTCTATAGAAAAATTTTTATAATGAAAATTTTTCTATAGAAAAATTTTTATAATGAAAATTTTTCTATAGAAAAATTTTTATAATGAAAATTTTTCTATAGAAAATTTTTCTATAGAAAAATTTTTATAATAAACATATTTCTATAGAAAAATTTTTATAATAAAAATTTTTCTATAGAAAAATATTAACAATGAAAATTTTTCTATAGAAAAATATTTACAATGAAATTTTTTCTATTGAAAAATTTTTATAATGAAAATTTTTCTATAGAAAAATTTTTATAATGAAAATTTTTCTATAGAAAAATTTTTATAATCAAAATTTTTATATAGAAAAATTTTTATAATGAAAATTTTTCTATAGAAAAATTTTTATAATGAAAATTTTTCTATAGAAAAATTTTTATAATGAAAATTTTTCTATAGAAAAATTTTTATAATGAAAATTTTTCTATAGAAAAATTTTTATAATGAAAATTTTTCTGTAGAAAAATTTTTATAATGAAAATTTTTCTATAGAAAAATTTTTATAATGAAAATTTTTCTATAGAAAAATTTTTATAATTAAAATTTTTCTATAGAAAAATCTTTACAATGAAATTTTTTCTATTGAAAAATTTTTATAATGAAAATTTTTATAATGAAAATTTTTCTATAGAAAAATTTTTATAATGAAAATTTTTCTATAGAAAAATCTTTACAATGAAATTTTTTCTATTGAAAAATTTTTATAATGAAAATTTTTATAATGAAAATTTTTCTATAGAAAAATTTTCATTATGAAATTTTTTCTATAGAAAAATTTTCATAATGAAATTTTTTCTATAGAAAAATTTTCATTATGAATTTTTTTCTATAGAAAAATTTTCATTATGAAATTTTTTCTATAGAAAAATTTTCATTATGAAATTTTTTCTATAGAAAAATTTTCATTATGAAATTTTTTCTATAGAAAAATTTTCATTATGAAATTTTTTCTATAGAAAAATTTTCATTATGAAATTTTTTCTATAGAAAAATTTTCATTATGAAATTTTTTCTATAGAAAAATTTTCATTATGAAATTTTTTCTATAGAATAATTTTCATTATGAAATTTTTTCTATAGAAAAATTTTCATTATGAAATTTTTTCTATAGAAAAATTTTCATTATGAAATTTTTTCTATAGAAAAATTTTCATTATGAAATTTTTTCTATAGAAAAATTTTCATTATGAAATTTTTTCTATAGAAAAATTTTCATTATGAAATTTTTTCTATGGAAAAATTTTCATTATGAAATTTTTTCTATAGAAAAATTTTCATTATGAAATTTTTTCTATAGAAAAAATTTTCATTATTAATTTTTTTTGTATAGAAAAATTTTCATTATGAAATTTTTTCTAAAGAAAAATTCTCATTATGAAATTTTTTCTATAGAAAAATGTTCATTATGAAATTTTTTCTATAGAAAAATGTTCATTATGAAATTTTTTCTATAGAAAAATGTTCATTATGAAAATTTTCATTATGAAATTTTTTCTATAGAAAAATTTTCATTATGAAATTTTTTCTATAGAAAAATTTTCATTATGAAATTTTTTCTATAGAAAAATTTTCATTATGAAATTTCTATAGAAAAATTTCTATAGAAAAATTTTCATTATGAAATTTTTTCTATAGAAAAATTTTCATTATGAAATTTTTTCTATAGAAAAATTTTCATTATGAAATTTTTTCTATAGAAAAATTTTCATTATGAAATTTTTTCTATATTCTATATATATATTTTCATTATGAAATTTTTTCTATAGAAAAATTTTCATTATGAAATTTTTTCTATAGAAAAATTTTCATTATGAAATTTTTTTCTATAGAAAAGTTTTCATTATGAAATTTTTTCTATAGAAAAATTTTCATTATGAAATTTTTTTTATAGAAAAATTTTCATTATGAAATTTTTTCTATAGAAAAATTTTCATTATGAAATTTTTTCTATAGAAAAATTTTCATTATGAAATTTTTTCTACAGAAAAATTTTCATTATGAAATTTTTTCTACAGAAAAATTTTCATTATGAAATTTTTTCTACAGAAAAATTTTCATTATGAAATTTTTTCTACAGAAAAATTTTCATTATGAAATTTTTTCTATTGATAAATTTTTCTATAGAAAAAAATTTTCATTATAAAATTTTTTCTGTAGAAAAAAATATTTATTATGAAATGTTTTCTATAGAAAAATTTTCATTAGGAAATTTGTTCTGTAGAAAAATTTGCTTTATACAATTTTTCTTAAGAGGACAGTGACAATGATTTGTTTAGCTTTTAATTTCAAATGTCGTATACAAATGTTCATATAGTGTGAGTAACCAAATTTGGTTATAATGATTATAAATTGTATATACGTTTAAAATGTGCCGTTAAGGGGCTTTAAGACAGCTTGACTAACGGATTTTAGATTTGATTAACATGTTTAAGTATACAGCTCGTACCTTATTCTCACACTACGATAAAGACTTTAGATCCTTGATGAATTACAGTTTAGATTAGTTGAAATACAATCTAACCTTATTTTAATATTCCTTTAGCATTTTAAAGTATTCTGAGCTATCATTGCATGTTAAATTCCTTTTCTTTTATGCAAAAATCCGAAACAAAAAACTGTAAATTTTTACTTTGTAACAATTTAACATTTCCCTGACATGTGGGTAAAAATGAATAAAGGTAAAATATATTTAAATGTTTAAACGTTCTTTTAAACATGTGCATCTAATTAACTTTTTTCTATTGTTAAACATTTTCTCTAACTATTCACACATTCATAAGCCCAAACTCTGATATTTATATGCCAGTATAAAATATAATGTTTGCATATCAATAACAGAAAATCCAAAAAGGATTTCAATAATTTGCATAAGTCTAAATGACATAATACTTTACTTCTAGTTAAGTTCAGTTTTAGTTGGTAACTTTGATATACACCCGGAATTGTTGCAAAATCAAATAAACAAAAGTCACCAGCAACAGCAGCAGGAGCAACAACAGTATAACAATGAATTTGTAACAGCAACTACAACTTCAACCATTTTAAGCCAAAAATTTAACAAAAAGAACAGAAAACTATTCAAAATGTATGCACATATTTTGAAACTCATTTAGATTGTCAATAAAACTTAAAACCAAACATTAATCTTTGTCTCAAGATTTGGAATGTTTTTTTGTTGAAAAGGTTGAAATATATAAGAAATGTAGCGGAGAACTATTAATAACAGCAAAGCAGCCGAGAGCCATAAACAAAAGGTTCAAATGGTTCCAAAAACCCCTACAAATAACTAATGATAAACTAGACCATGACTAGACTATGACTAGACTATGACTAGACTATGACTAGACTATGACTAGACTATGACTAGACTATGACTAGACTATGACTAGACTATGACTAGACTATGACTAGACTATGACTAGACTATGACTAGACTATGACTAGACTATGACTAGACTATGACTAGACTATGACTAGACTATGACTAGACTATGACTAGACTATGACTAGACTATGACTAGACTATGACTAGACTATGACTAGACTATGACTAGACTATGACTAGACTATGACTAGACTATGACTAGACTATGACTAGACTATGACTAGACTATGACTAGACTATGACTAGACTATGACTAGACTATGACTAGACTATGACTAGACTATGACTAGACTATGACTAGACTATGACTAGACTATGACTAGACTATGACTAGACTATGACTAGACTATGACTAGACTATGACTAGACTATGACTAGACTATGACTAGACTATGACTAGACTATGACTAGACTATGACTAGACTATGACTAGACTATGACTAGACTATGACTAGACTATGACTAGACTATGACTAGACTATGACTAGACTATGACTAGACTATGACTAGACTATGACTAGACTATGACTAGACTATGACTAGACTATGACTAGACTATGACTAGACTATGACTAGACTATGACTAGACTATGACTAGACTATGACTAGACTATGACTAGACTATGACTAGACTATGACTAGACTATGACTAGACTATGACTAGACTATGACTAGACTATGACTAGACTATGACTAGACTATGACTAGACTATGACTAGACTATGACTAGACTATGACTAGACTATGACTAGACTATGACTAGACTATGACTAGACTATGACTAGACTATGACTAGACTATGACTAGACTATGACTAGACTATGACTAGACTATGACTAGACTATGACTAGACTATGACTAGACTATGACTAGACTATGACTAGACTATGACTAGACTATGACTAGACTATGACTAGACTATGACTAGACTATGACTAGACTATGACTAGACTATGACTAGACTATGACTAGACTATGACTAGACTATGACTAGACTATGACTAGACTATGACTAGACTATGACTAGACTATGACTAGACTATGACTAGACTATGACTAGACTATGACTAGACTATGACTAGACTATGACTAGACTATGACTAGACTATGACTAGACTATGACTAGACTATGACTAGACTATGACTAGACTATGACTAGACTATGACTAGACTATGACTAGACTATGACTAGACTATGACTAGACTATGACTAGACTATGACTAGACTATGACTAGACTATGACTAGACTATGACTAGACTATGACTAGACTATGACTAGACTATGACTAGACTATGACTAGACTATGACTAGACTATGACTAGACTATGACTAGACTATGACTAGACTATGACTAGACTATGACTAGACTATGACTAGACTATGACTAGACTATGACTAGACTATGACTAGACTATGACTAGACTATGACTAGACTATGACTAGACTATGACTAGACTATGACTAGACTATGACTAGACTATGACTAGACTATGACTAGACTATGACTAGACTATGACTAGACTATGACTAGACTATGACTAGACTATGACTAGACTATGACTAGACTATGACTAGACTATGACTAGACTATGACTAGACTATGACTAGACTATGACTAGACTATGACTAGACTATGACTAGACTATGACTAGACTATGACTAGACTATGACTAGACTATGACTAGACTATGACTAGACTATGACTAGACTATGACTAGACTATGACTAGACTATGACTAGACTATGACTAGACTATGACTAGACTATGACTAGACTATGACTAGACTATGACTAGACTATGACTAGACTATGACTAGACTATGACTAGACTATGACTAGACTATGACTAGACTATGACTAGACTATGACTAGACTATGACTAGACTATGACTAGACTATGACTAGACTATGACTAGACTATGACTAGACTATGACTAGACTATGACTAGACTATGACTAGACTAAGACTATGACTAGACTATGACTAGACTATGACTAGACTATGACTAGACTATGACTAGACTATGACTAGACTATGACTAGACTATGACTAGACTATGACTAGACTATGACTAGACTATGACTAGACTATGACTAGACTATGACTAGACTATGACTAGACTATGACTAGACTATGACTAGACTATGACTAGACTATGACTAGACTATGACTAGACTATGACTAGACTATGACTAGACTATGACTAGACTATGACTAGACTATGACTAGACTATGACTAGACTATGACTAGACTATGACTAGACTATGACTAGACTATGACTAGACTATGACTAGACTATGACTAGACTATGTTAGACTATTTTGGAGATTGTAGGGTATTTTGCTTTATAAAATATTAATCTTTAAGTTTGAAGGAAATATTTCCTGTTAACAAACATAAAGCCAAGAAAATACTTTATAATATGTATCTCTTTCTGTTTCCAAAGAGTCATAAAAATCAATCACCAATTTGTGGTCTGTCTGACTGCTTACCTTGTCATTACTTCCAATTTTCAGAAACAGCTTAGAAACCCCATAAATATCAAGCTTAAATGTTTTCTTAAAAATCCCCACCAACTGTTAGCGCCCTGAATATCACACCAATACCCCAGAAATGAGGCAGGCCATAGCAATCAAGTGAATAAACAAAGCGAAAAAAAATTGGACAAGCATGCATGAGAATAAAAAGTTAAAACAATGAGTATCATATGACTGAGTGACTGACTGTATTGACTTCTTAGTGGGTGTAACATTTAGATTTTTTTTGGTCTTATAAAATGGTTTAAAATCTTTTTTTTCTTGTCGTGTGTTTTAGTATTTTTTTGGTATTTTATTTATTTGGGCTGAATTTTTGCTAGTGTGACAATCAGCACCTTTGCTCTTGTTATTTTTATGTGGTGTTGGAAATTTTGGAATTGTTTTTATTTTTTGTGTTTTTTTTTTAATTTTATTGATTTATCATATTTTGTTTTTAACAGCCAGAACAAAATTTTATAGGAAAACTAGAAGGTTTTTAAAGTTTTCAACAAAAGATAGGAAAAGACCAAGTAGGAAATTATTCGAAAAATATTTTAAGAACTCTATAAAAAGTTTTAACTAAAGATCAAAAATAATAACAACTTAGATTTTAAAACTCTAAGTTTCCTTTGAGCTTTTTAAAGCTTTGTTATACCCCGCTGTGTATTTGCTTCGTTTGTGTTGCATTGACAGTTTTAGCTGTAAATTTCGTTTTTTCCAGCCAAAAGTATTGTTGTTATGTTAACTTTGCCATACACAATTTTATGCTAAATAATGTTACCAAATCTTATCTGATGAATACTGTAACTGAAAACTTTAAATCCCTTTTTTTGCTTCACGATATATCTCCTGCCATTACGAAATGTTACATATTACCAAATGCTGCCGTAAGTATTAGGGTGGGTCGTATAAACACATTAAGCTCAAATCAAAATCTGATTGAAAATGTCTAATCCTTACTTCCCATTGTCTTCCTTTTCTATAGAATTGTCTTCCTATCGTCATCTTCTCTATAGAAAAAACTTTATATCCTCAACTTTTCTATAACAAAAACTTCCTATTGTCAATTTTTCTATAGAAAAAACTTCCCATCGTCAATTTTTCTATAGAAAAAACTTCCTATCGTCAATTTTTCTATAGAAAAAACTTTCTCTCGTCAATTTTTCTATAGAAAAAATTTCCTATCGTCAATTTTTCTATAGAAAAAATTTCCTATCGTCAATTTTTCTATAGAAAAAATTTCCTATCGTCAATTTTTCTATAGAAAAAATTTCCTATCGTCAATTTTTCTATAGAAAAAATTTCCTATCGTCAATTTTTCTATAGAAAAAATTTCCTATCGTCAATTTTTCTATAGAAAAAATTTCCTATCGTCAATTTTTCTATAGAAAAAATTTCCTATCGTCAATTTTTCTATAGAAAAAATTTCCTATCGTCAATTTTTCTATAGAAAAAATTTCCTATCGTCAATTTTTCTATAGAAAAAATTTCCTATCGTCAATTTTTCTATAGAAAAAATTTCCTATCGTCAATTTTTCTATAGAAAAAATTTCCTATCGTCAATTTTTCTATAGAAAAAATTTCCTATCGTCAATTTTTCTATAGAAAAAATTTCCTATCGTCAATTTTTCTATAGAAAAAATTTCCTATCGTCAATTTTTCTATAGAAAAAATTTCCTATCGTCAATTTTTCTATAGAAAAAATTTCCTATCGTCAATTTTTCTATAGAAAAAATTTCCTATCGTCAATTTTTCTATAGAAAAAATTTCCTATCGTCAATTTTTCTATAGAAAAAATTTCCTATCGTCAATTTTTCTATAGAAAAAATTTCCTATCGTCAATTTTTCTATAGAAAAAATTTCCTATCGTCAATTTTTCTATAGAAAAAACTTCCTCTCGTCAATTTTTCTATAGAAAAAGCTTCCTATCGTCATTTTTTCTATAGAAAAACTTCCTATCGTCATTTTTTCTATAGAAAAAACTTCCTATCGTCATTTTTTCTATAGAAAAAACTTCCTATCGTCATTTTTTCTATAGAAAAAACTTCCTATCGTTATTTTTTCTATAGAAAAAAATTCCTATCGTCATTTTTTCTATAGAAAAAACTTCCTATCGTCAATTTTTCTATAGAAAAAACTTCCTATCGTCAATTTTTCTATAGAAAAACTTCCTATCGTCAATTTTTCTATAGAAAAACTTCCTATCGTCAATTTTTCTATAGAAAAACTTAATATCGTCAATGTTTCTATAGAAAAACTTAATATCGTCAATGTTTCTATAGAAAAACTTAATATCGTCAATTTTTCTATAGAAAAACTTCCTATCGTCAATTTTTCTATAGAAAAACTTCTTATCGTCAATTTTTCTATAGAAAAAACTTCCTATCGTCAATTTTTCTATAGAAAAAACTTCCTATCGTCAATTTTTCTATAGAAAAAACTTCCTATCGTCATTTTTTCTATAGAAAAAACTTCCTATCGTCATTTTTTTTATAGAAAAAACTTCCTATCGTCATTTTTTCTATAGAAAAAACTTCGTATCGTCATTTCTTCTATAGAAAAAACTTCCTATCGTAATTTTTTCTATAGAAAAAACTTCCTATCGTAATTTTTTCTATAGAAAAAACTTCCTATCGTCATTTTTTCTATAGAAGAATCTTCCTATCGTCATTTTTTCTATAGAAAAAACTTCCTATCGTCAATTTTTCTATAGAAAAACTTCCTATCGTCAATTTTTCTATAGAAAAAACTTCCTATCGTCAATTTTTCTATAGAAAAACTTCCTATCGTCAATTTTTCTATAGAAAAACTTAATATCGTCAATTTTTCTATAGAAAAACTTAATATCGTCAATTTTTCTATAGAAAAACTTAATATCGTCAATTTTTCTATAGAAAAACTTCCTATCGTCAATTTTTCTATAGAAAAACTTCCTATCGTCAATTTTTCTATAGAAAAACTTCCTATCGTCAATTTTTCTATAGAAAAACTTCCTATCGTCAATTTTTCTATAGAAAAACTTCCTATCGTCAATTTTTCTATAGAAAAACTTCCTATCGTCAATTTTTCTATAGAAAAACTTCGTCAATTTTTCTATAGAAAAACTTCCTATCGTCAATTTTTCTATAGAAAAACTTCCTCTCGTCAATTTTTCTATAGAAAAACTTCCTATCGTCAATTTTTCTATAGAAAAACTTCCTATCGTCAATTTTTCTATAGAAAAACTTCATATCGTCAATTTTTCTATAGAAAAAACTTTCTATCGTCAATTTTTCTATAGAAAAAACTTCCTATCGTCAATTTTTCTATAGAAAAAACTTCCTATCGTCAATTTTTCTATAGAAAAAACTTCCTATCGTCAATTTTTCTATAGAAAAAACTTCCTATCGTCATTTTTTCTATAGAAAAAACTTCCTATCGTCATTTTTTCTATAGAAAAAACTTCCTATCGTCATTTTTTCTATAGAAAAAACTTCCTATCGTCATTTTTTCTATAGAAAAAACTTCCTATCGTCATTTTTTCTATAGAAAAAACTTCCTATCGTCATTTTTTCTATAGAAAAAACTTCCTATCGTCATTTTTTCTATAGAAAAAACTTCCTATCGTCATTTTTTCTATAGAAAAAACTTCCTATCGTCATTTTTTCTATAGAAAAAACTTCCTATCGTCATTTTTTCTATAGAAAAAACTTCCTATCGTCATTTTTTCTATAGAAAAAACTTCCTATCGTCATTTTTTCTATAGAAATACTTCCTATCGTCATTTTTTCTATAGAAAAAACTTCCTATCGTCATTTTTTCTATAGAAAAAACTTCCTATCGTCATTTTTTCTATAGAAAAAACTTCCTACCGTCAATTTTTCTATAAAAAAAACTTCCTATCGTCATTTTTTCTATAGAAAAAACTTCCTATCGTCATTTTTTCTATAGAAAAGACTTCCTATCGTCATTTTTTCTATAGAAAAAACTTCCTATCGTCATTTTTTCTATAGAAAAAACTTCCTATCGTCATTTTTTCTATAGAAAAAACTTCCTATCGTCATTTTTTCTATAGAAAAAACTTCCTATCGTCATTTTTTCTATAGAAAAAACTTCCTATCATCATTTCCTATCGTTCCTATCGTCATTTTTTCTATAGAAAAAACTTCCTATCATCATTTTTTCTATAGAAAAAACTTCCTTTGGTCATTATTTCTATAGAAAAAACTTCCTATCGTCATTTTTTCTATAGAAAAAACTTCCTATCGTCATTTTTTCTATAGAAAAAACTTCCTATCGTCATTTTTACTATAGAAAAAACTTCCTATCGTCATTTTTTCTATAGAAAAAACTTTCTATCGTCATTTTTTCTATAGAAAAAACTTCCTATCGTCATTTTTGCTATAGAAAAAACTTCCTATCGTCATTTTTTCTATATAAAAAACTTCCTATCGTCATTTTTTCTATAGAAAAAACTTCCTATCGTCATTTTTTCTATAAAAAAAACTTCCTATGGTCATTTTTTTTATAGAAAAAACTTAAAATCATCATTTTTTCTATAAAAAAAACTTCCTATCGTCATTTTTTCTATAGAAAAAACTTCCTATCGTCAATTTTTTTATAGAAAAAACTTCCTATTGTCAACTTTTCTATTGAAATATCTTCCTATCGTAAACTTTTCTATAGAAATATCTTCCTATTGTCAACTTTTCTATTGAAATGTCTTCCTATCGTCGACTTTTCTATAGAAATGTCTTCTTATCGTCAACTTTTCTATAGAGAACCTCTTCACATCGTGAACTTTTCTATAAAAATATCTTCCCATCGTTAACTTTTTTTATAAAAATGTCTTCCCATCGTGAACTTTTCTATAGAAATGTCTTCCTATCGTTAACTTTTCTATAGAAATGTCTTCCTATCGTTAACTTTTCTATAGAAAAAACTTCCTATCGTCAACTTTTCTATAGAAAAAACATCCTATCGTCAATGTTTCTATAGAAAAAACTTCTTATCGTCAACTTTTCTATAGAAATGTTTGTGTATCGTCAACTTTTCTATAGAAATGTTTGCCTATGGTCAACTTTTCTATAGAAATGTTTGCCTACCTTCAACTTTTCTGTAGAAATGTTTGCCTATAGTCAACTTTTCTTTAGAAATGTTTGCTATCGTCAAGTTTTCTATTGAAATGTATGCCTATCGTTATTGTTTCTGCCTTTAATTGTCGATTATTTCGGGATATGACAAACTGAACCTCCCTATTAAATATTACAATCTGCTGCCGTTAGTACAATAAGTTTCTTAAGACATTTAATTCCATTTTATCTATTCGAAAATTTGTCACAAATGTTTGTTTGAAGCTTTTAAGCCTTTCGTTGCATTCGTTGTTTTACATTTGCATTAACAAGCCAACATCAAACCAACACAACTCGAACAAATATTATTTGTTCGATGAAAAACAATAAAATCGTTTACAAACACACACCTACTACTGTCAGTTGCCAAAAACATACATTAAAGTGACAACTCAAGATATAAAATATATTGATAATCTTTAACAATTAATAGAAAAAGTCATGTTTAAATCATTTGTTTGTTGTGTTTGTGTTATAAATGAGTTTATGACAGGCGGCACACACTCACTTATACATATGTAGTCAGATGTCTGTTGATATGTATTATTTATGGGCGTAGTTTAGGGCTTGAAATATAATATTTTGCCATAAAATACATAAATTGATTAATCTGTTGAAGGATAAGAAGTTATATGAGTCAGAGTTTAGAGTTAAAGGATTGTTGTTCTAGAGTGAACTTTAAAGGAGGTAGTTTAACTAATTGACCTCATATGGGATAGAGTTAGGCTTAATGTATTAATGTGGACCTAGGTTTACTGCCCCTGTGCTTGATTATATATCCAATATTGAAGTTCTCATAATAAATAGTGTCAATTTTAGCTATGGTTTAATTATTTTCATTCTTTTTATATACAACCACATTTTTTGCAATTTTCCTTTATTTAATCGTTTAACCACAATTTTTAAATTTCCTGTTCGTGGTCTCTTCAATCCACTTGAACGTTTTCAAATTTTTTTTATTTGTCATTTTAATATAAAAAGAGGAAAAAACGTAGTGTTTGTTAAATAAACCAAAAAACCACCAATTAATATTAATCATACGCTTCAACGACTATTTTTTTTATTGTGAGTCTTAATAGTAAAAAAATCGAATGTAAAATTAATTAAAATAATTGCTTGTAAAACTTTGCATAAATCAATTATATAATTTGTTATTAATGTATTTTTTTAGAATAAATTATTGATGATTTGTTGAAAAATACATTAAACCGATGAAGGTGTAGACATAAATGAATTATGCTTTATATGAATTAATATTAATCATTCGTCTAGCCAAATGATTCAGGAATAATAATGGTTAGACTAAAAATCTGTGGCTTGGTGCTAAAAGGGCCAATGTCAAAAAAAGTAGTTTTGAAAAAATTTGATTTAAAGTTTTTATATTCCATATAAATTCATAGTAATATTGACCAAAAAACCCCTTATAAATCTGTTCTAAGTTAAATTAGAGATTAGCTGTTAAAGAAGGGAATCTAACGCAATGATTAACTCAAAACAGCAAAAAAGTAACATTGGCCCTTTAAGCACCAAGGCACAGAAATAATATGACAAAAAAATGTTAGTATTTTATGAAATAATTAACTATTAAATTTGAAAAGAACTTGTGTTACCCTGTGAAGTATTGTTCAAGTTATGAGAGTGTTATACAAATATTTGGGATAAATTTGCAATTTTTAATATTTATTATGTCCTTATGCCCTTTTAAGTTCTCTTTTCAATTTAAGCATAAAAAATATTTATGTTTGCATTGATTTTATTAAATTACTTTGCAGCAAATGCTCAAAGTATAGACAGATTTTCAAAATTATTATGGTAAAGGAATATGAGGCTATTACGAATTCACTGCACACTTTGCCAATATAGTTTACAGTCTTATCCAAGACGCAGTTTATGATACAAAAGTAGATTTATTCGAAAAGAAAAATTATTTGCACTTGATCCCAGTCTATTATATTTATTTATTTATTTATTTATTTATTTATTTATATACATAATAGACAATTTATTGATAAAAGCCAAAAAGTCAAGGAAGATTAAACTCAAAAATGTTTGTATATACTTTTGTTCAGTCTATACCTGAGCTTTTCCCTTTAATTTACAAACATAATTCACAACGATTGTGTTTCTAAAAAAGGTAATAATACGAGGTTTTCAATTTGTCTAAGAGTAGGAATACTACTCCTGAAGATGATGGCCTAATCAATCATCGAATAGCGTCGAGGAATTGGTTGTCAACAAAAAACATTTTTTGGCTTTTATCAATAAATTGTCCATTAAATTAATAAAGTACCTGAGCGACCGAGCCTTGCTCGGAGATTAATGATAAGCATTTCGAGGCGAATTTTAAAGTTTTTTATATATTTTATTTTATAAAGTACTAACCAATTAAAATAAATTAAGAGAAAATACGGTACACAAATATTCAATTAATTTTTAATCATTTTATTTATTTTGTCCGATCAACACATGATCAAATGCATAGTTTAGTATTTTGGAAATTGGTCATACCGACTTAGAAGCCTCCATCGACTCATGCGCAAGAACTTTGCTAAAGATCATAGCCTGATAAAATGCACAGTTTACTATTTAATTCATTTTGAGTAATTTTCAGTGGCGCCACCTTTCGGAAATTGTTGACACCAACTAAGAAACCTTCGTCGACTCATGTGCAACAACTTTGCTGATCATTGCATAATCAAATGTACAGCTTACGATTTAATTCACTTTGAGTAATTTTCAGTGGCGCCACCTATCTAAAATTGTTCAAAACCAACTGAGAAACCTTCGTCGTCTCATTGGTAACAACTTTGCTAAAACTCATAGCAAGATCATATGCACAGTTAACGATTTAATTAAATTTGAGTAATTTTCAGTGGCGCCACCTGTTGGAAATTGTTCATACCAAGTAAAACACCTTCGCCGGCTCATTTGAAACAACTTCGCTAAGGATCATATACAACTTCACTAAAGATACAAATGCACAGTTTACGATTTAATTCATTTTGAGTAATTTTCAGTGGCGCCACCTGTCGGATAGTGATACTTACTTAAAAACCTTCGTCGTCTTATGCACAACAACTGGGATCAAGTGCAAATAATTTTTCTTTTTGAATAATATTTGCATTTATTTTGGCTAATGAGGTGCCAGCTCCTTATTTTTATCACTAGCATATAATTATTTCTTGTGCATTGTGGGGTATAGTCAATAATAAGCTTTTATATAACGAATGGACCAGAATAAGCTACTCTGATCTATTCGTAATACATAGATGGTATATTTTTTTTAATTCGACCAATACTTATATATGCATTGCATCGGATGGAGCTAGGAAAAAAGGTTATGGGAAAGAGGAAAGAGGGAGTAGTTTTTGTGGACATTCGATTTAAATTTTTTGATATCATATATAAGCGGAAAGATTTCTGGGGGAAGGTTATTCCACATAAGGCCCAATAACGAGTTTTCACTATAATGCATTGTCGATTGGCCAGTGTAATCGACAACAAATGGATGAGTCCTTGAGGAAGTACGAGTACTACGTGCAAAAATTCGATTTTCGATTTCAATAAAACACATACCATTATAATATCGATAGAACAGTAAAAGACAATCCACATTGCGACGATGCACAGTGGTATTTCTTCATACATCGAAGTGCAAAAAATAAAAGGAGTGGTCAACGATACAACGATTAAATTTTGCATACTTGTTCAGTTTTATATATATATATTTATATATAATTCCCCGACAACATTCCAATTGGAACAAGGGGTACTTCTCTCAGAAAATGAGCTGCATCCGATTCTATTTTTAGACTCATTGAAAGGCGCCTAAGTTTTAACTGCAGTTTCTTTTATTTTTTTTTTCAAGTGAGTCTGACCGGGGATCGAACTTGGGACTTCTGGTATGCTAGGCCGATGACTAACCTGCTATATCACGGTGGTTCACTTCAGTTTTATATACATAAGAAAAATTCGAAATCCGCCGACTCCTTGGGGTAACTGCCTTGGACCCCCATTTCTTCGAAAATTGTTCTTTTCAATGCACA
Source organism: Stomorhina lunata (assembly GCA_933228675.1). Classification (NCBI taxonomy): domain Eukaryota; kingdom Metazoa; phylum Arthropoda; class Insecta; order Diptera; family Rhiniidae; genus Stomorhina; species Stomorhina lunata. The sequence continues at coordinate 95,068,874 of OW121744.1, forward strand.
AGTAGCGACTCTCAACAGAATTGGATTACATTAAGCACATCTCTATAATTTGATCTGTAAAAGAGGTCTATTATTGTTTTTCAAATCAATTGACTCCTTGGGTGACTGCCTTGAACTCCCATTTTTCACCATTTTTTTCAATGTATAAAAAATTTGGCGCACATCTATTAATTTATCCAAGGAAAAGTTATACTAAATTTGGTTGAGATCCCTTTACTCTTTAAGGTACCCATTTTTTCATTCATTTGTGTTCTCAATGTATAAGCCGGAATTATCAACAAAATTTTATGAAATTCGGCACACGTCTTATAAGTTTATCTTACAAAGAGCTCAACGATTTTGATTGAAATCTGTAAAATCCTTGGGATACCTGCTTTGGATCCCCGTTTTTTTTACTTTTGTTTCTTCCTCATAAATATATATTAGCCGCAATTCCCAAAAGAATTTGATGAAATTCGGCAGAGTCTATAGTTGACCCAAAAAGAAGCTCTACTAATATTGATTGAAATTCTTCAACTCTTACGGCCTTGGACTTACATTTTAATTCAATTTGATTAAAAAGTTACGCCTAAACGACTGCAACACTTTTTGCTTAAATTATGCATAACAGTTTACGTGACTTCTTTCAGAAAATTTTGAACTTTGTTCCACGATCGGTAAGTTTCGGTGAATTTTTTTCGCTCTATCTAAAGAAATGACTTTAACCTTTCACGTGGTTATGGTGGAAGCACCGAACAAAACCGAGACAACTTAGATTTTGTTCAAAGGAAAACAAAAACACTGAATTTTGTAGATCTTTTTTGATTTCCTGATATCTCATAAGCTGTATACGAGATTAATTTATTTTCTTCTGTAGACTAAAACCAAGGTTCTGTATCTCAATTTAATTTACATCAAACTTTTCCTCCCGTGCTGCTCTAGCTAGTCTTCAGATTAACATCAATCCATTGATGTGTTACCTAGGGAGTATTATCTCAAAAAGCGGAAGCAGCAGAGAAGACATTCAAAATAGGTTACGCAGAGCAAAGCAAGCTTTTGAAATACTAAACAAACTCTGGAGATCTCACAATATCAATTTGGAATATCTCGAGCAGTGAGATTTTTATTTTACAAAATTTAGTGACCATAGCTTTCATAGTTTATAATTTAATATTTTTTAACTGGCATTTTAGTGGTTTTTATATGAAAGCTGTAAAATTTGATATACTGACCAGTATTTACATAAAACTTCTCTTTTCTAAATTAAGTCTTCATAGTTGTTTCAATTATTTCAATTCAATTTATCAGCATTTACACTGGCTGGCATTGACTTTCTTGTGCTTAATTTCTTGGCCATAGCTTATATAGTTTAACATTTATTGGCATTTAAGTGAATTTTAGCTGGAACTTGACCTGTTTTCGTAAGTATTTTGTATGGGTTAAATGTGCACCGATTTCAACGCTGCCCTAATGCTTATGTAAAAATTCTCTATACAAAATTTTATTATCTTACCTGTTATAATTTATCATTTATTAGCAAATAAGCGATAAGCCTAGGCCAGGTTATGCGGGAGCTATGGTCAAATGTAAGCCGATTTATCCCTATTTTAATACCAAAATTTGAAGTATAGAAGTGTATTTCTGTCTTTGCTTCAGTGAACTAGCTCCTTTTGTTTAGGCCCTATCGTGGCCTCAACAGACAGAAAGACAAACAGAAAGACAAACAGGCAGGCAGGCAGACAGACAGACATACAGACAGACAGACAGACAGACAGACAGACAGACAGACAGAAAGAAAGAAAGAAAGAAAGAAAGACAGACAGACGGACAGATAGATAGACAGACAGACAGACAGACAGACTGACAGACAGGCAGACAGGCAGACAGACAGACAGGCAGGCAGGCAGGCAGGCAGGCAGGCAGACAGACAAACAGGCAGACAGAAAGACAGACAGACAGACAGACAGACAAACAGACATACAGACAGACAGAAAGACAGAAAGACAGAAAGACAGACAGACAGACAGACAGACAGAAAGACGTACAGACAGATAGATAGACAGACAGACAGACAGACAGACAGACAGACAGAAAGACAGAAAGAAAGAAAGACAGAAAGACAGACAGACAGACAGACAGACAGACAGACAGACAGACAGACAGACAGACATACAGACAGACAGACAGACAGACAGACAGACAGACAGACAGACAGACAGACAGACAGACAGACAGACAGACAGACAGACAAACAGATAGACAGACAGAAAGACGTACAGACAGATAGATAGACAGACAGACAGACAGGCGTCTTAGAATTTTGTGAAGGTTCAGAATGGAATATATATTATTTGAGACAATTTTGAGGAAGTTACAAACGAAATAACATAAAACTTCCTTGTGCTAAAAATACTGGCCGTAGCTATTATATTTTATTATTTATAAGCATTTTTGTTCATGGTTCACCATTTCCAATAGTGACCCAAGGATGGATTATGATGGCTTAATATAATGAGTAAATAAGTCGAGGCTTCTGACCTTCGCTTGATTGACTCTTTCCTTTCCTTTACTTTTATTCATTTTGTTTTCTTAGTATCCCATAGTGCAGGATATGCAGATACCATTACCAACTTCACTTTAATGAATCAATAGTCAAAAAATGTTATATAATATAAAATTTCAGTAAACAAAAGTAAATAGATTGTAGTGAAATTTCTGCTAAATGTTAACTATCAACAACTTATAAAGTGATAAAAAAAAATAATTTATAAATATTTTTTACAATATTTCTCACATCATAATTCAAATGATGGCTGATGTTGATTATAAAATTTAATTTTTAACAAACAAATAAATTAAAAAAAAAAGTAAATTTAATTACTTGCTTTTTAAAAGCTTAAGGCCTAAACTTTAATTTTTAAAAATGTTCAAATAAATTTTTTTTACCTGCAATAATAAATGTCTACAGAAGCCATAAACATCATTTAAAGTCTGACACTTGATTGATTGTTTCTTATTATAAGGAAGAAAATGAAAATCAGAAGAAAAAATCTGCAGACCGAGAGACGGACTTAGGAAGGACAGACAGAAAAATAGATTAATATGCACAAGTTTTAAATTAGTATTTGCTGCTACGTGATCAAACAAAAAAACACAAAATTTAGACTTCAACTAATAAAAGTTATTGTGGCATTATTAGTTATGTTTAAACATTCTATTCCAACAAAGTCCAAAAACCCCTATTTGCTGCCACATTGAGGTTTTCTTATCCCATATCTTAACCATGTTACTATTGCACTTACAATCTATGTTAAATTTATTTGCAGATTTTTATCGTTTTGCTGGTTTTCGTCGATACTGGAAGAGCATTATTTTTTTCCGATTTTTGCTTTTAGGAAAGGTAGACCAAATGAACGTTTGGAATACTTGTATAATGAAACTTAAACAACATAAATAACTTGACTAGGCCTTTAAATTTTAATATACTTGTAAATTATCCTCTGGCAATGTTGGAAACACAAAAATTGGACAACATGTATGAATGTTAGTATGATGTTTAATGTATGTAGCAAATATTGAAGATTTGTTTTTATAGTATTGCAATCCAATTTAGTTGATGTTGAAAATGAAAGGAAAAAGTTTTTTGTATTAGGTTATGTTAGATTTAACGTAATCAGATTCATTTAGGGTAAGGAGCCAAGTGTGTTTCAAGCGGACATAGCAAAAACATCTTACAACCTCCCCTGCGGAATCATCCAGGCCTCTAAATCCCCAGATATATGTTTATTATCAAGATCGCCAGGATTCTCTAAGAAATATACGCCCAGTATTGGTATCCTCATCTTTTTGGTGTGAATACATCCTAGGACAGATTACCACGAATCACATCCATAATTATATCATTTCAGTTTTAAAATAAATGCGGAATTTCTAAGCGTCGGGTCTTAAAAGGTACAATAAAATATTTTCGATTTTCTTTAGAAAAGGAAACGAGATCAACTAACGGCCGAGTTGTTTAGCCAAACTTCCACTCATTTTGGGAAGACTACAATGTCATCGATTTAAAATCTCTTTGTTGAAACACCCACTTCTTATATTTCTGAACTTAATATTCGTTTTTGGAAAGAAATTTCTAAATTAGTTAAAAAATTTAAAGTAAATATTTATATTTAGAAAGGCCTATAGGCCTTTCTAAGAAAAAACATCTGATAATGAGTATATGTAATTCCATTTATCGAAAACTGTCCGGAGAAGACCCTCAGCTTTGTTACTTTTCAGCCGAGTTTGTTGCAACAAGGTAATGATCGGAGACCATATTGGCCACTCGAACTGCACGCACATCCAATACACATTTTGTAGATGTAGGAAATTTTTAAAAAATTTCTTATTTTTATAGGAAATTTTTCAACATTTTTTTATTTTTATAGGAAATTTTTCAAAAATTTCTCATTTTTAAAGGAAATTTTTCAAAAATTTGTTTTTTTAAAGGAAATTTTTGAAATATTTCATATTTTTATAAGAAATTTTTCAAAAATGTATTATTTTTATAAAAAAAATTTTCAAAAATTTCTTATTTTTATAGGAAATTTTTCAAAAGTTTCTTATTTTTTTATAAGAAATTTTTCAAAAATTTCTTATTTTTTTATAGGAAATTTTTCAAAAATTTCTTATTTTTTTATAGGAAATTTTTCAAAAATTTCTTATTTTTGTATAGGAAATTTTTCAAAAATTTCTTATTTTTTTTATAGGAAATTTTTAAAAAATTTCTTATTTTTATAGGAAATTTTTCAAAAATTTCTGATTTTTAAAGGAAATTTTTCAAAAATTTCTTATTTTGATAGAAAATTTTTCAAAAATTTCATACTTTTACAGAAAATTTTCAAAAAATTCTGATTTTTATAGGAAAATTTTCTACAATTTCTTATTTTTATAGGAAATTTTTTAAAATTTTCTTATTTTTATGGGAAATTTTTCAAAAATTTTTTATTTTTATTGGAAATTCTTCAAAATTTTCTTATTTTTATGGGAAATTTTTCAAAAATTTCTTTTTTTTATAGGAAATTTTTCAAAAATTTCCTATTTTTGTAGGAAATTTTTTAAAATTTTCCTATTTTTATAGGAAATTTTCCAAAAATTTCCTATTTTTATAGGAAATTTTTCAAAAATTTTCTATTTTTACAGGAAATTTTTCAAAAATTTCCTATTTTTATAGGAAATTTTTCAAAAATTTCCTATTTTTATAGGAAATTTTTCAAAAATTTCCTATTTTTATACGAAATTTTTCAAAAATTTCCTATTTTTATACGAAATTTTTCAAAAATTTCCTATTTTTATAGGAAATTTTTCAAAAATTTCCTATTTTTATAGGAAATTTTTCAAAAATTTCCTATTTTTATAGGAAATTTTTCAAAAATTTCTTATTTTTATAGGAAATTTTTCAAAAATGTCCTATTTTTATAGGAAATTTTTCAAAAATTTTCTATTTTTATAGGAAATTTTTCAAAAATTTCCTATTTTTATAGGAAATTTTTCAAAAATTTCCTATTTTTATAGGAAATTTTTCAAAAATTTCCTATTTTTATAGGAAATTTTTCAAAAATTTCCTATTTTTATAGGAAATTTTTCAAAAATTTCCTATTTTTATAGGAAATTTTTCAAAAATTTCCTATTTTTATAGGAAATTTTTCAAAAATTTCCTATTTTTATAGGAAATTTTTCAAAAATTTCCTATTTTTATAGGAAATTTTTCAAAAATTTCCTATTTTTATAGGAAATTTTTCAAAAATTTCCTATTTTTATAGGAAATTTTTCAAAAATTTCCTATTTTTATAGGAAATTTTTCAAAAATTTCCTATTTTTATAGGAAATTTTTCAAAAATTTCCTATTTTTATAGGAAATTTTTCAAAAATTTCCTATTTTTATAGGAAATTTTTCAAAAATTTCCTATTTTTATAGGAAATTTTTCAAAAATTTCCTATTTTTATAGGAAATTTTTCAAAAATTTCCTATTTTTATAGGAAATTTTTCAAAAATTTCCTATTTTTATAAGAAATTTTTCAAAAATTTTCTATTTTTATAGGAAATTTTTCAAAAATTTCCTATTTTTATAGGAAATTTTTCAAAAATTTCCTATTTTTATAGGAAATTTTTCAAAAATTTCCTATTTTTATAGGAAATTTTTCAAAAATTTCCTATTTTTATAGGAAATTTTTCAAAAATTTCCTATTTTTATAGGAAATTTTTCAAAAATTTCCTATTTTTATAGGAAATTTTTCAAAAATTTCCTATTTTTATAGGAAATTTTTCAAAAATTTCCTATTTTTATAGGAAATTTTTCAAAAATTTCCTATTTTTATAGGAAATTTTTCAAAAATTTCCTATTTTTATAGGAAATTTTTCAAAAATTTCCTATTTTTATAGGAAATTTTTCAAAAATTTCCTATTTTTATAGGAAATTTTTCAAAAATTTCCTATTTTTATAGGAAATTTTTCAAAAATTTCCTATTTTTATAGGAAATTTTTCAAAAATTTCCTATTTTTATAGGAAATTTTTCAAAAATTTCCTATTTTTATAGGAAATTTTTCAAAAATTTCCTATTTTTATAGGAAATTTTTCAAAAATTTCCTATTTTTATAGGAAATTTTTCAAAAATTTCCTATTTTTATAGGAAATTTTTCAAAAATTTCCTATTTTTATAGGAAATTTTTCAAAAATTTCCTATTTTTATAGGAAATTTTTCAAAAATTTCCTATTTTTATAGGAAATTTTTCAAAAATTTCCTATTTTTATAGGAAATTTTTCAAAAATTTCCTATTTTTATAGGAAATTTTTCAAAAATTTCCTATTTTTATAGGAAATTTTTCAAAAATTTCCTATTTTGATAGGAAATTTTTCAAAAATTTCCTATTTTTATAGGAAATTTTTCAAAAATTTCCTATTTTTATAAGAAATTTTTAAAAAATTTCCTATTTTTATAAGAAATTTTTCAAAAATTTCCTATTTTTATAAGAAATTTTTCAAAAATTTCCTATTTTTATAGGAAATTTTTCAAAAATTTCCTATTTTTATAGGAAATTTTTCAAAAAATTCCTATTTTTATAGGAAATCTTTCAAAAATTTCCTATTTTTATAGGAAATTTTTCAAAAATTTCCTATTTTTATAGGAAATTTTTCAAAAATTTCCTATTTTTATAGGAAATTTTTCAAAAATTTCCTATTTTTATAGGAAATTTTTCAAAAATATCCTATTTTTATAGGAAATTTTTCAAAAATTTCCTATTTTTATAGGAAATTTTTCAAAATTTTCCTATTTTTATAGGAAATTTTGCAAAAATTTCCTAATTTTATAGGAAATTTTTTAAAAATTTCCTATTTTTATAGGATATTTTTCAAAAATTTCCTATTTTTATAGGAAATTTTTCAAAAATTTCCTTTTTTTATAGGAAATTTTTCAAAAATTTCCTATTTTTATAGGAAATTTTTCAAAAATTTCCTATTTTTATAGGAAATTTTTCAAAAATTTCCTATTTTTAGAGGAAATTTTTCAAAAATTTCCTATTTTTATAGGAAATTTTTCAAAAATTTCCTATTTTTATAGGAAATTTTTCAAAAATTTCCTATTTTTATAGGAAATTCTTATTTCTTATTTTTGTAGGAAATTTTTCAAAAATTTCTTATTTGTATAGGAAATTTTTCAAAAATTTCTTATTTTTATAGGAAATTTTTCAAAAATTTCTTATTTTTATAGGAAATTTTTCAAAAATTTCTTATTTTCATAGGAAATTTTTCAAAAATTTCCTATTTTTATAGGAAATTTTTCAAAAATTTCCTATTTTTATAGGAAATTTTTCAAAAATTTTCTATTTTATAGAAAATTTCTGTCTACTACAAAATGGTCTATCTGATTTTTAGTTTATTTCAAATGTTGACTCTCAACCATATTGATAGCAGCCTTAAAGGTAGGAGATCAACCTCAAACCATTGTCTAATATTTCGTCGTGGAGTGGAACAGTGGGCTCAGAGCAACTTTATCGCCCAATCTTTTAAGAATATCCATCAATTGTATCGAAGGACCTTCTCTGTAAAGAGTTCGGATATTCAGGGTGCAGATCCTTAAATCAGGGTATTTTTTTTGTTTCCCAGAGCCGTCATCATTAGGGGGGGAGTGTAGTTTTAATTCTTAGTTCTTGCTTTTTCATAGTAGATATTTTTTTTAGGAGTTCTTATGGGGTGGCTTGTTAGCTCGGTTAGTTTGCTACTTGAACGGTTGTTAACTTAGTTACCAAGGTAATGCCACGAGAAGGTCATTGTCCACAGTTGAGATGAAGGATGTACCGAGATAAGTCTATGCTTACAGAGTTAGGACCAATCAGAACCGTTGCTTGGTATTGAACATCCCCTACATTACCCTAAGGCCACCATAATGACACCTATATATCTATTATATTGTCATCCAAGATTGACTTTTATTCCAAATTAAAGCTAAATCGGTTAAGAGAAAGTGATTCAAAAATGAGTTGGCACATTTGAAATGGAACTACAAGCAAGAATAAAAAACAGGTCGAAAATTGAACTTTAAGCTTAAATTTCTTAACAACTGCTTTACCGAACTTAATAAAATTTAAACTCGATAAAAACTTAAGATGTTATGTTATTGGCAAAAAATCTTTTTTAGTTAAAAAAGTTACAGAGTTTTGGCCAAGGAAAAGCTTTTCTGAACCGTTGTGCGGCGTTCGAACTCTAGGAAATAAAGTAAAAGTATCAATGCAAATTGGGATGGTAGAAAACTAAAATGGAAATAAGTTCATAACTTCTAAACCAGATTATAAAAACTTTAAATCAAGAAAATCGGTTTATATATAGATCAGATGTTAGTAAAAATTCGGTGCAGTTTGGGTCAAAAATTTAACATTTTAATTTTTGCTATCGAATATCTTCAAAACCATAAGAGATAGGATATGCATGTCGGGATGTTTTTTTTTTTGTAGATCTTGACCTGAGTATTTGTTATATATACATGATTCTTTAAATCGATTGGCAAATGACAGATATATATCATTTTAGGTAATTAATGAGTCTGAGGTGCCCTACTTTAGGAGCAGATTGTATATATATAATTCCCCGACAACATTCCAATTGGAACAGGGGGTACTTCTCTCAGACAATGAGCTGAATCCGATTGAAAGGGACCTACGTTTTACCTCCGGCTTCGAACGGAAAATGCATTAGTTAGAGAAGTTTTACATAGCCTGATACTCAATAACCAGTGGAGTTATGAGTCGAATCGCCGACTTTTTGAAAATTTATTTTTTTTAAGTGGGTCTGACCGGGGATCAAACTTGGGAACTCTGGTATGCTAGGCGGATGACTAACCTGCTATACCACGGCGGTTCACAACTGTACTGCCCCAATAAAATCTAGGCTTTCCAGGTTCAAAACTGAAGCTATCCACATAAATTTTTTTAAAACCACCATTCCATTATATCTTAAAAACATCCCAATGTTCATTGGTACAGTCTTAGAACTAGTCAATAGTCAAATCTAAAGCCTAGTAAACTGTCTGGTAAATAATCTGATCAATAGATTCTATATTCGAATTTCGGTTTCTATTGTAGTATTTGTTTCCAGTTCTCTAACAATATTCAAGACTTTAGTAGTAGCATTTTACAAAACTTTTGCTAGTCAAACTAAAAGTTTCCTATTCATTACTTAACTATAATAGCAATATCTCAACTTTAGCCATTATTTCATTACCTGGCAATAAATTTATAAATTAAGTTTTCCTATTGTTTTCCTTTTAAGATTAAATTAAGATAATTTGTTCCCATAATATAGGGTATTTCGAACAATACGATTAACCTTATAATATTACATACAAACAAAACCAAAAGCACAAAATCCATTTGGCCAAAGACGAAAGCAAAAGTAATGAATATAAGCGAAAATCTTAAAATATAAATTAGACTTTTGTAAATATATCTTTTTCCAGAGCAATTTTCATGCTACATGCAATAAATTTTGTTAAGTTTTTTTTGCAATATTTCAGGTAAAAGTGAAAGGATTTTTTTTTAATATTTGACTATAGAAAAAGGCTAATAGAAAAAGATTTTTTGAAAATGGGAAAAATTGAATTTTCGTTAAAAATTCCTACTGACATTGTGGACTTAAGGTAATTTGTTTTAACTCTAACTAATTTGTTTGGTATTAGTTATATTCACAATCTTGTTTATTGGTCTTCTAAATTTCATGTCATATAATAAAATTTTGAAACTCACGACTTTTTGAGCAAAATATTTTCCGTAAACATAAGTTTTTTTCTGTTTTTTGCTTAAAATTACATTCATTCCAAAAAAAAAAATTAATTGATTTTTTTAGGTTCAAGCCAACCAAGATACCTTCAACATAAAGACCTGGTTGAGTGTTAATTTTAAGCCAGCACCACCTGCCTGTTTGCTTACAAACTAATTTAGAACCCCACTAATTTGTAGTCATATTTGCTATATCAAACTTATTCTATCATAAATTTTCAAGTAGTTATCACCTCTAGTTTATTAGTTTTTTTGTGTTTTTTTTTTTTGCCAACATACTATTTAGTACAACCTTAATGACTTTAAGATTTAAACGTGAGATAACTATTTATAATCACATTATAAAGTTGAGACCTCCATGTTGGTCTGCCAAAAAAAGTTATTTAATTTAAACATCCTTTTGTGTAACAAATTTATGCATTTCAAGATTTTTATCAAAAACCAATATAGAATTTTTTCGTTGAAAAACCGCCCAAGTAACTGTTTTTATCAGCAAAGTGTTAGATATAATGTATGGAATATTAGGGTGACCATTATTTAGAAAATTTTTCTATAATATAATAAAATTTATCTAAAATATTTCTATCGAAAATTTTTCTATAGAAAAATATTTCTATCGAAAATTTTTCTATAGAAAAATATTTCTATCAAAAATTTTTCTATAGAAAAATATTTCTATCGAAAATTTTTCTATAGAAAAATATTTCTATCAAAAATTTTTCTATAGAAAAATATTTCTATCGAAAATTTTTCTATAGTAATATATTTCTATCAAAAATTTTTCTATAGAAAAATATTTCTATTGAAAATTTTTCTATAGAAAAATATTTCTAACGAAAATTTTTCTATAGAAAAATATTTCTAACGAAAATTTTTCTATAGAAAAATATTTCTAACGAAAATTTTTCTATAGAAAAATATTTCTAACGAAAATTTTTCTATAGAAAAATATTTCTAACGAAAATTTTTCTATAGAAAAATATTTCTAACGAAAATTTTTCTATAGAAAAATATTTCTAACGAAAATTTTTCTATAGAAAAATATTTCTAACGAAAATTTTTCTATAGAAAAATATTTCTAACGAAAATTTTTCTATAGAAAAATATTTCTAACGAAAATTTTTCTATAGAAAAATATTTCTAACGAAAATTTTTCTATAGAAAAATATTTCTAACGAAAATTTTTCTATAGAAAAATATTTCTAACGAAAATTTTTCTATAGAAAAATATTTCTAACGAAAATTTTTCTATAGAAAAATATTTCTAACGAAAATTTTTCTATAGAAAAATATTTCTAACGAAAATTTTTCTATAGAAAAATATTTCTAACGAAAATTTTTCTATAGAAAAATATTTCTAACGAAAATTTTTCTATAGAAAAATATTTCTAACGAAAATTTTTTTATAGAAAAATATTTCTAACGAAAATTTTTTTATAGAAAAATATTTCTAACGAAAATTTTTCTATAGAAAAATATTTCTAACGAAAATTTTTCTATAGAAAAATATTTCTAACGAAAATGTTTCTATAGAAAAATATTTCTAACGAAAATTTTTCTATAGAAAAATATTTCTAACGAAAATTTTTCTATAGAAAAATATTTCTAACGAAAATTTTTCTATAGAAAAATATTTCTAACGAAAATTTTTCTATAGAAAAATATTTCTAACGAAAATTTTTTTATAGAAAAATATTTCTAACGAAAATTTTTCTATAGAAAAATATTTCTAACGAAAATTTTTCTATAGAAAAATATTTCTAACGAAAATTTTTCTATAGAAAAATATTTCTAACGAAAATTTTTCTATAGAAAAATATTTCTAACGAAAATTTTTCTATAAAAAAATATTTCTAACGAAAATTTTTTCATAGAAAAATATTTCTAACGAAGATTTTCTATAGAAAAATATTTCTAACGAAAATTTTTCTATAGAAAAATATTTCTAACGAAAATTTTTCTATAGAAAAATATTTCTAACGAAAATTTTTCTATAGAAAAATATTTCTAACGAAAATTTTTCTATAGAAAAATATTTCTAACGAAAATTTTTCTATAGAAAAATATTTCTAACGAAAATTTTTCTATAGAAAAATATTTCTAACGAAAATTTTTCTATAGAAAAATATTTCTAACGAAAATTTTTCTATAGAAAAATATTTCTAACGAAGATTTTTCTATAGAAAAATATTTCTAACGAAAATTTTTCTATAGAAAAATATTTCTAACGAAAATTTTTCTATAGAAAAATATTTCTAACGAAAATTTTTCTATAGAAAAATATTTCTAACGAAAATTTTTCTATATAAAAATATTTCTAACGAAAATTTTTCTATAGAAAAATATTTCTAACGAAATTTTTTCTATAGAAAAATATTTCTAACGAAAATTTTTCTATAGAAAAATATTTCTAACGAAAATGTTTCTATAGAAAAATATTTCTATTGAAAATTTTTCTATAGAAAAATATTTCTATTGAAAATTTTTCTATAGAAAAATATTTCTATCGAAAATTTTTCTATAGAAAAATATTTCTATCGAAAATTTTTCTATAGAAAAATATTTCTATCGAAAATTTTTCTATAGAAAAATATTTCTATCAAAAATTTTTCTATAGAAAAATATTTCTATCGAAAATTTTTCTATAGAAAAATATTTCTATCGAAAATTTTTCTATAGAAAAATATTTCTATCGAAAATTTTTCTATAGAATAATATTTCTATCGAAAATTTTTCTATAGAAAAATATTTCTATCGAAAATTTTTCTATAGAAAAATATTTCTATCGAAAATTTTTCTATAGAAAAATATTTCTATCAAAAATTTTTCTATAGAAAAATATTTCTATCGAAAATTTTTCTATAGAAAAATATTTCTATCGAAAATTTTTCTATAGAAAAATATTTCTATCGAAAATTTTTCTATAGAATAATATTTCTATCGAAAATTTTTCTATAGAAAAATATTTCTATCGAAAATTTTTCTATAGAAAAATATTTCTATCGAAAATTTTTCTATAGAAAAATATTTCTAACGAAAATTTTTCTATAGAAAAATATTTCTATCGAAAATTTTTCTATAGAAAAATATTTCTATTGAAAATTTTTCTATAGAAAAATATTTCTATCGAAAATTTTTCTATAGAAAAATTTTCGTTAAAAAAATTTTTCTATAGAAAAATTTTCGTTAAAAAAATTTTTCTATAGAAAAATTTTCGTTAAAAAAATTTTTCTATAGAAAAATTTTCGTTAAAAAAATTTTTCTATAGAAACATTTTCGTTAAAAAAATTTTTCTATAGAAAAATTTTCGTTAAAAAAATTTTTCTATAGAAAAATTTTCGTTAAAAAAATTTTTCTATAGAAAAATTTTCGTTAAAAAAATTTTTCTATAGAAAAATTTTCGTTAAAAAAATTTTTCTATAGAAAAATTTTCGTTAAAAAAATTTTTCTATAGAAAAATTTTCGTTAAAAAAATTTTTCTATAGAAAAATTTTCGTTAAAAAAATTTTTCTATAGAAAAATTTTCGTTAAAAAAATTTTTCTATAGAAAAATTTTCGTTAAAAAAATTTTTCTATAGAAAAATTTTCGTTAAAAAAATTTTTCTATAGAAAAATTTTCGTTAAAAAAATTTTTCTATAGAAAAATTTTCGTTAAAAAAATTTTTCTATAGAAAAATTTTCGTTAAAAAAATTTTTCTATAGAAAAATTTTCGTTAAAAAAATTTTTCTATAGAAAAATTTTCGTTAAAAAAATTTTTCTATAGAAAAATTTTCGTTAAAAAAATGTTTCTATAGAAAATTTTCGTTAAAAAAATTTTTCTATAAAAAAATTTTTGTATAGAAAAGTGTTCGATAAAAAAATTTTTCTATAGAAAAATTTTGGATATAAAATTTTTTTATCAAAAATGTTTCTATAGAAAATTTTTTTATCAAAAATTTTTTTATAGAAAATTTTTTCACCAAAAATTTTGATTTTGTGTCTTGTATATTTTGTTCTGGTCTTTTGAACTGAATGCTTTTAATAATAACTTTCACAAGTTTCATTAATGATCGTAATATTTACGAAAATTGCAAAAAGTCTTCGACTCCTGGTAGTATGGGCTACCTGCGCCTGTATATATGCTTTAGAAAAAAATATTGATAAATCTATTAACTCCTGAATATCCAGAAGAAACTTCAGATTCCTTAACGTCAGGGGATAAAATAATCTCTAAAATAATTATCAAAGGGTCACCCTTATGTAGATATTTTCAAAACTTTGTTTGAGGTTTTTAATTTATTATTTTCGATCTAAATTTTTTTGTTTCAAGCCAACACCTTTATTTGGCGTTACTTTAACGCCACCTACTTTTTCCTGATCAAATTTATTTTGTGGCTTTTTTTTCAGAAATAATAGTTACTTTGTGCCATTCTAGTATAATTAATCAAATCTATTTTATTTTAAAAAATTTTATCATAAACTAAGAGAAGTAAGTATTTGGATTTTGTCAGCAGCTGGCATTTTTTATGAGCATGATATGCCGCCATGACTGCACCTGAAATTATCTGCGGCATGAATATTTCGGTGTTGTTAATTTTTTCAACAGCATTTTTGAAAATACCGTTAACACTTTAGGAAAAGCTAAAAACAAGAATTTAAAATAAAAATCTCTTTAATACTATTTAAAATGAAATTAAAAAAAAAAAAAAATTAATAAACATTCAAATAAAATATTTCGTTTCTTATCACTTTAAAATTAGTCGGTCCCTAAAGGTTTAATATAATAAATTTAAATCTATTGATCATAGCCATATCTTTTTTACCTCTTTTTCGTTGGAAACGTTAGCTTTAGATTTTCCTTTGCTTATAATAATAATAAAGTTGTTCGTTATTTATAGGAATATTTTTTTGCCGTACAATAATAATGTCTATTATGTCTAAATTAATTTTAAGTTAATCATAATTATGTAATATAATCATTTTCATAAATTGTTAGAGATTGTTAGGTATTAGATATATTTGAAAGAAATATATAAACAATTTTAAGATGGTTTATTAGGTAATGAAATTAAAAGAAGACCAAATGTCTATCTACTGATACTGATGATTTGTTTTTATACCCACCATCAAAAAGAATGGGGGGTATATTGAGATTGTCATTCCGTTTGTAATTTCCTTAATATTGGCTCAAAAACCAAAAACGATGTATATCCTTAATCCTTATGAAAATCTAAGACGATTGAGCGATGTCTGTCTGTCTGTCCGTCTGTTGAAATCACGATAACGCCTAAACGAAAGGAGCTAGCTCACTGAAACTTAGTTGAAATATTCTTCATCTCTGAGAAAATTTTGGTATTGAAATTGGACAAAATCGGTTCAAATTTGACCATAGCTCCCGTATAACCTCGTCTATGATAATCGCTTATTTGTTAATAAATGACAAATTATAGCAGCTATGATGATAACATTTCATATATAGAAGTTTTACATTATCCCTAGGCAGCGCATAAAATTTCATCAAAATCGGTTCACATTTAGCCATAGCTCCCATACAAAAAACTTACGAAAATAACCTAAATTTCAAACTAAAAGTATAACAGATATAACTACTAAATTTGGCACAAGAAAGTCTTATGTCAATGCCAGCCACTGTGCAAAATTTTGTCGCAATCGGTCACTATTTTACCTAGCTCCCATATAAAAAACTTACGAAAACACAAAAATTCAAAAAGAAAAGGGGATTTATGTCCGTCAGATAAAATCGTCATAGCTCCTTAACTACAAGAGCTAGTAAGACTAAATTAAGCACAAGAAAGTCTTATGTCAATGCCAGGCAGTATGTAAAATTTTGTCGCAATCGGTTACCATTTGACCATAGCTCCCATATAAAAAACTTATGGAAACACAAAAATATATAAAGAAAAGTTTGTTTATGTCCGTCTGTCCGTCATATAAAAGCACGATAGCGCCTTAACGAAAAGAGCTAGAGGGACAAAATTTTACAAAAGTATTTTGGATATCCTTAGAAAGATGTGTGTTGAAAATGGGCAAAATCGGTGCAAATTTAATAGAGCTCCCATATAACCCCGCCCGGGAAAGACATTAACGCTGATAAATTGAATACAATCGTAATAGCTATGACGATTAAATTTAAAATAGGGAAGTTTTTTGCAATTTTTGATCAGTTTATCAGATTTTATAGGAATCAGTCCATATTTGACTTTAGCTTCCATATAAAAAACACTCACGGAAACCAAAAATTTTAGCGAAGACCAGTTAAAAGCTATTAAATTAGAAACTATGATAGCTATGGCCACTAAATCGCATGAATAAGCTCTATATATAATTTTGTTATAATCGGTCAACATTTGGCTATAATTTTTATATATATATAACATCCCCTTTTTATATCTACAATCAAAAAGATTTGGAGGTACATTCATTATATTAAGATTTTACCTATGAAATTAGATAGGCATCAATCAATGTTCAGTCCAGACATTTGATTTTAACTTCCCTATATTGCAACTGACTGGGATAACTCCTGGGTGAAGCAAATACCATACACGAACTATACGGCTACACACATACATTTAAAGTTCAAACGACATTTCAATTGGAACAAGGGTACTTCTCTCAGACAATGAGATACATCTGATTATATTTTTAGATTCATTGAAAAGGACCCACGTTTTAACTCCGGTTCCGGACGCCAAATGCATTAGTTAGAGATGTTTAATATAGCCTAATAATCAGTAATCAGTGGCTAGCTGAGTTACGAGTTGAATCTCTTTTTTTGAAAATTGGCCGGAGATCGAACTTGAGACCTCTGGTATGTTAGGCTAATGACTAATCTACTATACTACGGCAGCTCGAACTATTATTCTTCTTCTGTTTTCCTTGACTCCCAGTGGAGCAGGTGCACCAAAACGACATCCGCATCCTTGTGGATTCCAACGAAGCGCTTTTCGAGCAATCTTGATATTTGGCCTTCTATACAGGTATGTCAACAGCCATTTCCGTTGACATACCTCTATAGAAAAAGGATTTGGTTTGTAGCGTTTAGTAGATTTTCATTATTTATGCGATTTGGCCACCATATATTAAGGATTTGCCGCAAGCATTTGTTTGAAAAGGTATGCAGGCGCTTATCGATGGCATTTGTGCGTTTCCATGTTTCGCAGCCGTAATACAGGATGGACTTGACATTCGAGTTGTATATTTGTAGCTCAGATATTGTTGATATATGCCGAGATTTCCAAATAGCTCGAAGAATGCAGATATTGCCTTATTAATACGCGATTTAATATCCTCGTCTGCGCCACGTTTTGTAGTTACTTAACTTTCCTGGTAATTAAAGGTATCTTTACATCCAATAACCTCGTTATCCACATTGATGTGTGTCAACGGATTTGCGTCAAAGCCTTCCAGCTATACGAGATTCAGCAGTGATAGCGTTAGTATTCTCTTGAAGGTGGCCAGAAGACATACGTCATCGGCATATTCCAAGTCCTCAAGTTGTTTAAAGGGTGTTGTCCGTTGTATACCGTGTCTACCATTTAGAGCCGTGCGCATTATGTTATCGATGGCGAGGATAAAAAGGTGAAGGTGAAATAAGTGACAAGATACATTATTGCCTTACTCAAGTAGTAATATTGAACGGATCTAATAGTTTACCCTAGTGTAGGACTCGACATTTAAAATCCACGTACATTTGCCCGAATTAAGTTAAGAATTTTCATCGGCATGTTAGGATTTTCTAAAATTCTCCATAGATAGCTTCTATTGACACTGTCGAAGGCCTTCATAAAGTCGATAAACGCTAGGTAAATAGGACTGCGGAATTAATCCCAACTGATTTTCGCGGAGTGTAGAGGAAACTGCATTGGATATTCTGCTCAAAATTAGACGACTTAGTATCTTGTTTGGCATTGAGAGAAGTGTTATACCCCTGCAGTTATTGCAGTCTTTGGGGTCATTCTTTTTTTTGGTATTTCAACTAGTATACCTTTATTCCAGGAGGTTGGCAGAGCTCCTTCTTCCCATATTTTTCGCATAAATGGGTGCCACAATCTCGACGATCCTTCAACATCACATAAAAGCATCTCCGCTGAGAGATTCTCATTACCCGGGGCCTTGTTGCGTTTAAATTTCATTGAACATGGTTGGTTTCGCTATGCACTTCCGTCAGTGGTTTTAATCCAATAGGATCGTTTAATGTTGACATTAAGTATTCTATCCAGCGTATGAATTGTTCATCTGGAGTTAAAGGAAGTGTACCAATACCACTCAAGTTGGGACTGGGAGTATAAGTAGGTTTGCCACATAACGCCCTAGATATATTGTATAAGGTCTTCATGTCGCCTTTACTGGCAACTGATTCAACTTGGCTCTCTTGCTCGTCTATCCATATTCTCTTCTCCCTCCTTGCAGACTCCTTTATTTTATTTGATAGATCACGATATATTGAACAGAGGACTTCATCATCTTCGTTTTCATTTAACATTGTATTTTTTAAAGTCCTGCGTTGTTCTACCAAGTCCTTTGTTGCCTGTGTTACCCAAATTTTCCTTTTATGATCTTTAAATCCTATTGTTTGTTGACCAACCTCATTGTACATTAAAGTGGCACATCTAGAGATTTCATTAATACATGACAATTTCTGAACTATGCCTCTCCGGTCCTCAGTGCTGGAGTAACTAGTTAAATCTAACGGAGAATGCTGTGATAACAGATAATTTTAATAAAAACTGAAATTGTTGTTGCCGTGACTGAGGATCGAACTCAGACTGCATATGATATGTTATGCTTAGTAGTCGCCAACCAACTAAGCTACATCACCTTCATCATATGAGATTTGAAGCTCTAATGGGCAAAACTGCACTTAGTTTCCTGTATCATCTATTTTGAAGGTGTTAAAAGCTTACTTCTCTACGATATAGTATTCAACTTTATTTTTTTAGGACTAGCACATAGAGGATGACCCCTACTTATGCATTACATTGTGTTAGAACTAGGTTATGGGATGTGGGTATGTGGAGTAGTGTTTGTGGATATTGGATTTGAACTTCCCTGTATTGCAACTGACTGGAAAAACTTTTGGGATAAGAAAATTCCACATACGAACTGTACCGCTAAAAAAACAAATTTCCTCTGTAGTGTGTTGTTCTGTCTAGTGTCAAATCGACTGCGAAGGGATGTGATCTAACAAATAGATGTGTATTGCGTAAGAAAGATTGAGTAACGGGAACGAATTCGTTGATTTCGTTAGCGCACATTTCAAAGTAGTACAGTGTGATCAGTAGAGCCCCAAAATAAGGTCGATAGGTTCCAAAAGACTTAAAAGCACCTGTCCATACATGAGAGTTGTATTCCATTTTCGGTTGGATATAGGTGGTGTAAATAGTACGGTGGTCAGATGAAGTGAAGTATCTCTTACACCGTTTTAGAAAACCGAGGCAATTAAATGCTTCTTTTAACATGCCCAGAACATCTGATTCCTCATTATTTATACTAACCATTAATACATATGAAGTAACATGATTTGCCGTGCGTTTATGAGTAAGAATACTGCATTAAGTTTTCTGCGCATTAACATCAACTCTATTCTCACGACCCCATTCGGAAACCTCTAAAAGAAGTGCTTAGTGCCACACTCTACCCAACGCCTGGGAAATATCTAGAACCACAACTTTACTTTCGCCAAAACCAATAGGAAAGCTAGCAGGTCTCCCATAGAGCATACTAGAGGTCTCTTAGTAGGTTGTTAGACTCCAGATATTTAACAAGATGGTGGTTCATCATGCTCTCTATATCATTGGAGAGTGGGATGTTAGCCTCACCCTTTCTAGGGATTGGCGTAACATTAGCAACCTTACAACACCGAGGAAATTTACCTCTTCGGCACGAGATGCTGAAGATCCTCTAAAGCCCGTTTTATAGCACGATCGCCAAAGAATATCTTTGACATAGTTACAGATAATCTTTGGAGCTCAGACAGAGGTTGAGTAATTTCCAGCAAGCGAGAATTAATTGCAAATAATTCAGCTAAAAGGTTAGCTTTCTCAACCAGGTCTGTGAATGTTTGACCATCCTTTGAAAGAGAAGAAATTGTAAAATTAGCAATATTGGTAACTCGTTTAATGAACGACCAGAAACTCTTAATACCCCGAAGAGCAGCAAGAATTTTAGTACGAAGACTGCTCGTCCGAGCTTTTAAACGCCTTAATTCTTTGGCACATGTACCTCTTGCCTGTTTGCGTTATATATCAGTAACTGGATTTTGGTTATTACGCCAGTTCCTGAAAGCAACCTCTCATTATCTGATTGTATGTTTGCACGTCTGATTGATTGAAGTTTTTAGTTTGGGTTTAATCGACATATTTTTCAATTGGATAAACATTTTCATTCCCAGCTTAATAACATTGGAGATATTATTGTCGAGGAAATGAAGTTTGCAGTTGAAGTGCCTTTAAAATTCGTTGAGCTCAGCCCAACGACATTTTTCGTATAAGAAAGTTAAATGTTTCGTGGCTGTTTGTGAAACATAACGAAGAGCGAAGAACGAAAACGAGACGGAAATGGTACAATGATCGGAATTTTAAAGACGTGCAAGAACTTTGACTTCATATTTGTCAAAGTGTGAGGTCAGGAAAAGGCCAAGTGTGTTCTTCTCTTCTGCTATCCTTGACTCCCAGTAAAGCATATTGCCTCAATTGGTTTCAATTATCAGGATGTTCTTGCAATGGTTAGGCACCTCCAGCTGCCAGCTGTCGTAGCAGGGGGATTTCTAGCATAATTACCCCTTGGAATAGTATATTCTATAATGTTGTTTCTCCCCATGCTTAAAATATCGTAAGTGCTAAGTCGATGGATGATGAGTCCAAAGACAAGAGCCACGTTTGTAAAGCCCGAGACAGACTCCCGCTTGCAGCCGCAACTAACATGTTGAACAGACTCTACAGTTTCGTACTCTACCAAGTACAATTATCTTAGATCCTTAGACCAAATACGTTGGAATGGCTCCAACATAACTCCCTGTCTCGTTAGCCCTGACCTAGAATCCCACTCAGGTTGTTTACCGGATCTTCAACTAGGTTGCTCCGGTTTCCAGAATGTACCACGAGAAGGTGCGAGTAGAAATTGAATACATTTACAATCTGTTAGTAGAAGACCCATTCAACAGCTGCATTCCATTTGTATCGTCAGTGCCCTTCAATACGCGGAATATGTGTAGGTTCATCAACCAGTTGCGATAGGGAATTCTGCGCGGTAAATAGCTCGACATATTACCCTCCAGAAGACGTGTCGTTCGAATGGCGAAACCCAGATGAGTTGTGAAAATTGAAGTCACCAGCAATTACGATTTCACTGTTAGGGCAACTCTCGAGGATCTTCAAGTGCACACGAATATGTTTCAAGAATTGTTAACTTATTCGAATTTCAGATCTAAACTAATCGTATAGTTTTTAATATTATTCTATCGATATTGAGATACTTTATGTATTACTCTGTAAAGGGTGTACAGATATTTTGACCTCAAAAGGTCGTCAGAGCTTTGTTGGCATGAGTTGCCACTAAGTCTTGTAGCAGAATCAATATTTAAAATGATGTTCTATACGATTGGACCTTTCAAATGGCAAAAGGGATAAAATGATTACGCCATTCGTACTTTTTGTATCTTTTAGAGTTATTTACTATAAAATAATTATTTTGTGTAGTTCTCAATTTGGACCTTTCTAATGTCAGTACCAAATATAGGTCATTCTTTCTTCTATATTTTTTTTAGACAAGCAATTTAAATCATTTAAGCATGTCTGCTTAATCTTCCTTAACAATAACACAACTATCTATTATTTTTTGTTAACTATTTTGTTAAAACAAAACTATTTACATCTGACATTTAGCACTTAAACTGAACCCAATGATCTTCCTCCAAAAACAAAAAAATAAGCTTGATAAAAATAAACCCAAACTATACAAGGGTCAAAATGGCAATATCAACCAACGCCTTGAACTTCAAAGTACTGTATTGTTCTGAGGCTAAAACAAAAAGCGAAAAGCTTTCAAAAGTTTTTGCTTTGTTTGGCAAATTTAAGGAAAAATATAAAATTTTTTTCTTTTTTTTCTGTTTTAAACTAAAATCGCGATTAAACTATTGTGTAAAAAAATTCACACAGCAGGAGCAAAACATATAGAAACACCAGCCAACCGACTGTGGCAACTTGCTGGAATATATTGAAGAAGTAAAAAAAAGCTGAGGTGGTATTTTTGCTTTGAGACTTTTTTTCAAAAAAAAAAAAAAAAAACTAAAAAAGTTTAGACACAAATAGTTAAGATTCTTCCTGTTAAGTTTTCTTTTCTTGTTTTTGTTTTTATGAATTTCCTTGTTATAAATGATGCTGATTATGACACATGACGGTTTTGTTGAGATTTTAAGGCTCCCTCCTGAAGCTTTTAACAAAGTCTTCATTCAACACCACATGTGAGCTTAGAACAAATAGCTAAACAATTTTTTATGAAAACTTATAATCAAGAATCGTTATATGGAAAAAAAACAGAACATGAAACAAAAATCACCGTCTTGTCGGCAGATATTCGCTGCGAATACCTTCATTTTGAACAAGTAGAAAACTTGAGTTACCAACTTTGTCGGTTTGGCTGCAATTTTCAGCTGGAGATGATCTTATTCCCTTTCACTATAACTTATAAAGGCAGGTTTTGCTTTACCGTTTACCCATTTTAAA
Organism: Stomorhina lunata; assembly: GCA_933228675.1. Taxonomy (NCBI): domain Eukaryota; kingdom Metazoa; phylum Arthropoda; class Insecta; order Diptera; family Rhiniidae; genus Stomorhina; species Stomorhina lunata. The sequence goes on from OW121744.1 coordinate 95,091,888, forward strand.
TATGAGCTATTTTCCTGCAATATCAATTCATAATATTGCTTTTTGGCCTCTCTCTAGTCAAAGTCTACGCTACTATAACTAGGAGGGGTATTGTTAGTTTTAGCTGACGTTTGTTATATATCTTAATATTAGTCTGAGATTAACATTTTTATACTTTACTGATATACTGATCGACTAAGAATAACTTTTTGATACCTGTTTCATAAAAATAAATAGTAAGGAAGCCCTTTAGAATAGGCCCTTTAAAAGTGGCTTGTTATACCCTTCACCATCATAGGTGGAAAGGGTATTATAAATTTGTGCTGATGTATGCTAAGCATAGAAATATTTGTCTTAGATCTAACTTTTAGTACAACAATAGGCTTAGACTCACTTTCTGAGTGGATTTAGCGATGTCAGTCCGTCCGTCCCCATGTAAACCCTGTAATCAAAGTACAGGTCGCAATTCTAAAGGGAATTTAATAAATTAATAATTTGGCACAGATCATTTTTTTTTTGATAGTGAGACCTTGAGATAGTAATAGACCGATTTTAACAAATTTCAATAGCCATAATTTGTTAAAATCGGTCTATTATTTATGGTACCTCCCATAGGTCCCACTTCCCGGAATCGATATATTGGCAACAGATATCAATATTTTTTCATGAAATTTAAAATAAATACTGCTTATCTCTGTACCAATCACGGTATCAAATTTCGTTGAAATCGGTCCACATTTGACTATAGCTCCCATACAAACTCTTCTCTCAAAACTCACAAAATGAGACAAAAATCACTAAAACGCTCGTAAATCTGAAGATAATGAGAATTTTGAGTTAAGTTTTTTGCATACATAATTCTTGTAAAAACTGTAATCAATTTATCAAATTTCGAGATAATCGGTCTACATTTGACCCTAGCTCTCATATAAGTCCAAATCACGAAAACAGCTTAAATATAAAAGTTTTCAGAAAATATTTGTATGATAGCAAAATTTGGCAAATATTTGTCATTATACTCTTAGCATAAAAAAAGGCTTCAAATCACTTTCTGGATCGATTTAGCGATGCCAGTCCGTCCGTCTGGCTGGCTGAACCCCCATGTAAACCTTGTAATCAAACTACAGGTCGCAATTCTCAAGATAATTTGATGAAATTTGGCACAGATAATTTTTTTGATAATGGCTATTGAAATTCGTCAAAATCGGTCTACTATTTATGGTACCTCCCATAGGTCCAACTTCCCGGAATCGACATATTGGCAACAAATATCAATATATTTTCATGAAATTTAAAATAAATACTTCTTATGTAAATTAAAATCACTGTGCCAAATTTCGTTGAAATCGTTGAAATCCATAGCTCCCATACAAACTCTTCTGTCAAAACTCACAAAATGAGAAACAAATCACTAAAACATTCGTAAATCTGAAGATAATGAGAATTACGAGTTTATTTTTTGTATACATAATTAATTGTAATCAATTTGCCAAATTTCGCGAATATCGGTCCACATTTTACCCTAACTCTCATATAAGTCCAAATGACGAAAACAGCTTAAATATAAAAGTTTTGAGAAAATATTTATATGATAGCAAAATTTAGCAAAAATTTGTCGTTATACAGGAAAAAGAACACCTTTGACCTTAGTAGTGAAGGGTATTGTATGGTCGGGCTTGACCAACTATAGAACTTTCTTACTTGTTATACCCTTCACCACCATAGGTGGAAAGGGTATTACAAATTTATGCTGATGTATGTAACGCATAGAAATATTTGTCTTAGACCCACCTTTAAGTATACCAATAGGATTCGAATCACTTTCTGAGTCAATTTTGCGATGTCAGTCCGTCCGCCCGTCCGTCCGTCTGGCTGGACCCCCATGTCAACCTTGTAATCAAACTACAGGTGGCAATTCTAAAGATAATTTAATGAAATTTAGCACAGATCATTTTTTTGATAATGGGACCATGACTATTGAAATTCGTCAAAATCGGTTTACTATTTATGGTACCTCCCATAGGTGCAACTTCCCGAATCGATATATTGGCAACAAATATCAATATTTTTTCATGAAATTTAAAACAAATACTTCCTATGTAAATTAAAATCACTGCACCAAATTTCGTGGAAATCGGTCCACATTTGCCCATAGCTCCCATACAAAATCTTGTGTCGAAATGCACTAAATGAGACAAAAATCTCTAAAAACGCTCGTAAATCTAAAGATAATGAGAGTTTTAAGTTTAGTTATTGCATATATAATTTCTGTAACAACTGTAATCAATTTTCCAAATTTCGAGATAATCGGTTCACATTTGACTCTAGCTCTCATATAAGTCCAAATGACGGAAACAGCTTAAATATATAAGTTTTGAGAAAATGTTTGTATGATGGCAAAATTTAGCAAATATTTTTATTTATACAGGAAAAATAATACCTTAGTGGTGAAGGGTATCGTATAGTCGGTCTTTACCGACTATAGCACTTTCTTACTTGTTTTATTATAAATTTTTATTTTATCATATAAAAATTCTTTTATATATAAAATGCCCCCAAAGATTCCAATAATTTACTTTATGGTGGCTTTAAATAATGAAAAAAAAAAAAGAAAATCAAAAATCCTTAACTTATAGATGGCCTTTACAATCATATGCGTGTTGGAATTGTTGTGGACATAATGAATGCTATTAAGGCACAGACAGACGGACATCATCACCCGCGGTACATGTGTAACATGTTAACAGAACAACTCAAACAACAACGACAGCAACAATATAATAGCAACAACAAGATCCAGCCAAAATGTTCAGCATCCTTTCAACTGCATTTAACAATATTTCTAGCAATAGCTTACAATAACAGCAACAACAACTAACAAATAAACTAGCAGCCAAAGCGGCAATATGCCATAAACAACGACATATTTAGTTAAAGCTTGTACTAAATACTTATTCATATTGAAATTTTAAAATCATGGCCTGTTCCTGCCACATTTTCATTTAAATTTTATGAATATTCAAAGCAAAAGCTTAAGAGATTGTTGTTGTTGCTGCTGCTTTTCGTCTTTTATTGTTGTTATTAAAACAGCGTGATGGTATTATTTTAATAGTGTTTTGCTAAACATGACTAGGAAGGATTGGGGTAAGTGGTTGCAATGGGGCCTTTAAATAAAATCTATTTGCTTCAGAAAAACTGAAGATAGGGAAACATTTCTCTAGAAAAGTTGGCGTAAAGAAGACATTTTTATAGAAAAGTTGAGGATAGGAAGCTTTTTCTATAGAAAAAATGACGATAGGAAGTTTTTTCTATAGAAAAAATGACGATAGGAAGTTTTTTCTACAATAAAAATGCGACAGGAAGTTTTTTCTATAGAAAAAATGACGATAGGAAGTTTTTTCTATAGAAAAAATGACGATAGGAAGTTTTTTCTATATAAAAAATGACGATAGGAAGTTTTTTCTATAGAAAAAATGACGATAGGAAGTTTTTTCTATAGAAAAAATGACAATAGGAAGTTTTTTCTATAGAAAAAATGACAATAGGAAGTTTTTTCTATAGAAAAAATGACAATAGGAAGTTTTTTCTATAGAAAAAATGACGATAAGAAGATTTTTCTATACAAAAAATGACGATAGGAAGTTTCTTCTATACAAAAAATGACGATAGGAAGTTTTTTCTATAGAAAAAATGACGATAGGAAGTTTTCTCTATAGAAAAAATGACGATAGGAAGTTTTCTCTATAGAAAAAATGACGATAGGAAGTTTTTTCTATAGAAAAAATGACGATAGAAAGTTTTTTCTATAGAAAAATGACGACAGGAAGTTTTTTCTACAGAAAAAATGACGAGAGGAAGTTTTTTCAATAGAAAAAATGACGAGAGGAAGTTTTTTCTGTAGAAAAAATGACGATAGGAAGTTTTTTCTATAGAAAAAATAGCGATAGGAAGTTTTTTCTATAGAAAAAATGACGATAGGAAGTTTTTTCAATAGAAAAAATGACGATAGGAAGTTTTTTCTATAGAAAAAATGACGATAGGAAGTTTTTTCTATAGAAAAAATGACGATAGGAAGTTTTTTCTATAGAAAAAATGAAGATAGGAAGTTTTTCTATAGAAAAAATGACGATAGGAAGTTTTTTCTATAGAAAAAATGACGATAGGAAGTTTTTTCTATAGAAAAAATGACGATAGGAAGTTTTTTCTATAGAAAAAATGACGATAGGAAGTTTTTTCTATAGAAAAAATGACGATAGGAAGTTTTTTCTATAGAAAAAATGACGAGAAGAAGTTTTTTCTATAGAAAAAATGATGATAGGAAGTTTTTTCTATAGAAAAAATGACGAAAGGAAGTTTTTTCTTTAGAAAAAATGACGATAGGATGTTTTTTCTATAGAAAAAATGACGATAGGAAGTTTTTTCTATAGAAAAAATGACGATAGGAAGTTTTTTCTATAGAAAAAATGACGATAGGAAGTTTTTTCTATAGAAAAAATGACGATAGGAAGTTTTTTCTATAGAAAAAATGACGATAGGAAGTTTTTTCTATAGAAAAAATGACGATAGGAAGTTTTTTCTATAGAAAAAATGACGATAGGAAGTTTTTTCTATAGAAAAATTGACGTTAGGTAGTTTTTTCTATAGAAAAATTGACAGTAGGAAGTTTTTTCTATAGATAAATTGACGATAGGAAGTTTTTTCTGTAGAAAAATTGACGATAGGAATTTTTTTCTGTAGAAAAATTGACGATAGGAAATTTTTCTGTAGAAAGGTTGACGATAGGAATATTTTGCTATAGAAAAGTTGACGATAGGAGTTTTTGCTGTAGAAAAGTTGACGATAGGTAGTTTCTTCTATTAAAAAGTTGACGATATGAAGTTTTTCTACAGAGAATGTGACGATAGGAAGTCTTTTCCATAAAGACGCAATTTTTATTTTGTCTTAAGGCCCTCTCGGTTTTAAATCAAATGCCCTCACCTATTTCCACCTAGATAGTTCTTTATGTTGTTGCACAAATCATTTAAAACTTGTTGAACATAATGAGCATGCTGATGGTGTTGTTGCTACATGTTTAAAAACTGATCATCAGCTTACCGCTTGCTGCACACGGTATGGTGCAAAGTGCAATGTTAATTTAAATTTACCTTTTCTAAAACCTTTTAACAGCCTTCCTGACTCGACTCTACCTTTCAGCCTGCCAAGGTTGCCTCTAAACCACTCATAAAGCTTTTCATGATATTATTCCTCCATTTATTCACTTTCCTGTGCGCGTTGGCAGATTTTAAAGCAAAGCTGTTGTTTTTAGTGGCTTTAGTTATTAGTACGAAAACATGCCGTTGGTGGTTCTGGGGATGATGACGACAACGATTATGATGATGTAGCTGAGGACGACATCAATGATGTGTTTTGTCTAGATACCCTTAGAGGTTATTATATTAATATCTGTAAAGGGTTTTGTATATGAATATCCTTTATTGTTGATAGTAATTTTTATTTCTACTTTATTATTAAACCAGAATTTAGATGAGTTTTATGAGCGAATATATGAATTTTATATCTAGATATTTTGCATGTTCTTGATGTTCATTTAAAATTTTTTTTCAGATAATTTTTTTATTTTTTTTTTTTCATTTTCTTGATGTGGTTAAAATTGTTTGTTTGAAGCCGCTAAAAAGCTTATCAAACACTTTGCCGCTAAATGATGTGTCACTTTTAATATAATAATTTTTATTTCCACTTTATGTGAGTTTCATGTAATTCAAAGTTAATGTTGTTAAAACATTCAAATCGTAGGGGGTATGATGATAGAGAAAGAGGATTTTAAATGTTATGTCGTTATCACTATATGAAGAGGATTAATGGTAGAGTGAGCTGTAAAACAAGGATTTGAAGGATAGCTTATTAAAGACTTTTAGATATGATAGGAAGTTTGATTTTTTATACCCTTCACGACCATAAGTTTATGCTGATGTATGTAACGCATAGAAATATATGCCTTAGACCCACCTTTTAGTATACCAATAGGCTTAGAATCACTTTCTGAGTCGATTTAGAGATGTCCGTCCGTCCGTCCGTCTGGCTGGCTGGCAGGACCCCCACGCAAACCTTCTAATCAAACTACAGGTCGCAATTCTAAAGATAATTAGATGAAATTTGGCACAGATTATTTTTTGGGTAATGGGACCATGGCTATTAAATTTAGTCAAAATCGGTCTATTATTTATGGTACCTCCCATAGGTTCCACTTCCCGGAATTGATATATTGTCAATAAATATCATTATTTTTTCATGAAATTTAAATTGGATACTGCTTATGTAAACTAAAATCACTATGTCAAATTTCTTTAAAATCGGTCTACATTTGACCAAAGCTCCCATACAAACTCTTCTTTAAAAAAGCACTAAATGAGACAAAAATCTTTAAAACGCTCGTAATCCTAAAGATAATAAGAATTTTGAGTTTGTTTTTTGCATACATAAGTTTTGTAACTGTAATCAATTTGCCAAATTTCGAGATAATCGGTCCACATTTGACCCTAGCTCTCATATAAGTCCAAATGACGAAAACAGCTTAAATATATAAGTTTTGAGAAAATGTTTGTATGACGGCAAAATTTGGCAAATATTTTTCTTTATACAGGAAAAAAAACACCTTTGACCTTAGTGGTGAAGGGTATCGTATGGTCGGGCTAGACCGACTATAGCACTTTCTTACTTGTTTTTTTCTAACATAGTATGAGGGTTAATATTAGCTCAAAAATCAAAACTCTGAATCCTTATGAAACTTTAAGACAATTGAGCGATGTTCGTCTGTCTCTCTGCCCGTCTGTCTGTCCGTCTGTATGTCTGTCTGTCTGTTGTCGGCACGATAAAACCTTAACGAAAAGATAAAGCTTACTGAAATTTGGTATAAATATTTTTCATTTCTTGGAAAATTTTGGCATTGAAATCGGGCAAAATCGGTTCACATTTAACAAAATTTGGTATGTAGAAGTTTTACATAAGAAATCGGTTAACATTTAACCAAGATCCCATAGAAAAAACTTATGGAAACAGCCTAAATTCCACCTGAAATTCACTTAAATGCCAATAAATGATAAACTGTAATAGCTTTGGCCACTAAATTTAGTACTAGGAAGTCTTATGTGAATGCCAGCCAGTGTGCAAAATTTTGTCATAATCTGACACCATTTGACCATAGCTCCCATATAAAAAACTTACGGAAACACAAAAATACAAAAAGAAAAGGGGGTTTATGTCCGTCTGTCCGTCAGATAAAAGCGCGATATCGCGTTAACAAAAAGAGCTGGAGGAACAAAATTTTACAAAAGTATTTTGGATATCTTCAAAAAGTTGTGTATTGAAAATGGACAAAATCGGTTCACATCGAGTTAGAGCTCCCATATAACCCCGCCCCGGGAAACACATTAATGCTATAGTTCTTATATATATATACTTACTTGCTAACTTAAATGGCCTATATTACAACCTGTTAAGATCAAAGGCCGAGCATATTTTAGAATTCCATGCCCTTCGATCTTATGCGCATATTCTCCAATTTCGCAAGCCAAGCTTAGATAAATTTTCTTCTACTTGGTCTTTCCATCGAAGTTTCGGTCGTCTTCGTCTTCGAGTTCCCTCGTGATAATGTTCAAACACTTTTCTTGCTGGAGTATTTTCATCCATTCGCAGTACATGTCCTAGCCAATGCAAACGCTGCTGTTTAAAGCGTTTTACTATGTCAATGTCAGCAAATAACTCATACAGCTCATAATTAAATCGATGCCGAAATTCATTGTTAATACTGATTGGACCATAGATTTTTCGTAGGATCTTCCTCCAGGAACAGCTTCATCTCAATTTCATCAAAAAATCGATTCTCTATTTCTTTCTTTTTCCTTCTGAATATGCGTTTTTCTTCCCTTTTTTTCGCGGTATCTTTCCAAAGTTCCTTGTATAACTACATTCTGTAGAGTTGCCATATAGGCTGCATTTTTTTCGTCTGTGGCATTACGACATATAGATTTTAGGGCAAGGGGTTTGGAACCCTAGTACCTATTTTGCAGCAGTTTTTAAAGCGTTGGCAATATGTTGCCACTGCTTATTTATATTATTGGAACTCGGAGCATTTTCTCTGAGAAATTGAGTTGCTCTTTGCGAGAAGTCGATGGGAATTTGCTGGGATTTTACCTTCGCAACATTAAACTTTCTTTGCGCTTCCGATTTTATCTTTCGAGAGACACTCAAGTGTGTTCTTACCTTTGATGCGACTAGGTAATGGTTGGAGTCCATATTTGCTACACGTATAAAACACACATCCACACTTGATGCGTGTCTCGCATCAACTAAAATATGGTCAATCTGGTTTTTCGTTTTCTGGTCTGGTGAAACCCATGTTGCCTTGTGGATGTCAACAATAACATCCCCTTTTTATATCTACAATCAAAAAAAATTGGAGGTACATTTAGTATATTAAGATTGTACCAAGGAAACTAGATAGCTATCAATCAATGTCCAGATTTTATATACGGAAGGTGCATTAGGAACTCCTAACAAAATATATACCCCTGTCGTATTATTATATTTTACCAACAATATCAACTAGCGTGACAAATTTTATTTGAGTTTGGTCCACATTTTGAATTAGCTGCACCCTCCTAGATATATGAGATAAGTTTCTAAATTTAACACAACTTGATGATGGGTATATAAGATTCGGCACAGCCGCATATAACACTCTTACTTGTTCTATATCATGTATGTATGTGTGATTGTAGACGGGAAGGATGGCCTTCCAAAATGTTTATGCTTTAAAGCTGTACACTCTTATACTACCGACAAATCGACTCCTGAAGGATAACATTTTATATGAAAACTATTAAAAATTTAGTTTAAATAGAAAGAAATTTCAAATTTTGTGTTGATGCATCAAAGATGTTTTCCTGGGGATCGATAAATATTGAATTTGAAAGAAATTAAAGAATGTTTTCATATGTGTCACAAGTATTGGATCATATAAAGCGAAATATGGAATTCCATTAGAAGGTGTAGTATTTAATTAAAAATTATTTAAAACAAATTACAGAAAGTCTTTGACATAAATGAACTTAGTTGAAAACTGATACTGTGTCACGTACTTTTAAGATTAAATAAGGAATATTTATATCCAGTTTTAAAAATTCCGTTTTTTATAGCAGCCATCATTATCATTTACTGTCATTTATGCCAGGATATAATTAAGCCTAATTAACCCTGTCTATTAACCCAATAATGATGATAGACAACATAAAACCTCAACTCCAATGAATAGAAAAAATTCTGGCAAAAAAAAAGCTTTTCTAATATTTGTGGTTTTCAGATTTCCACTCCTTTTTGAGCCATGGAGACAAGTTTAAAAAAAAAAATAACGAATTCTATATATAAACAACTTGATTCATTACATTTCAAAGGAATTCTGTGACGTTTTATATTCCAGAGTTTTCTGCTTAATTTTTTTCTTCTTTAAATATTGAAAGATCCAGCACCAAAGACAACAACCCTTTTGTGGTATGTAATGATGTTTTTAAGCTCATCATAAATACGATATAAATCATTGATTGTAGAACAAGTAAAGAAAAACTAAAGACTCAAAAAAAAAAAAAACAAGAAAAGAAAAGAAAAAGGCAGGTTAAGGAATGTCTAATAATCTGTAATATAAAAATTCAAGCCATGGCGTGTTTCACACTCTTTTTTTGAAGAATGGGCCCGAGAAAAACTGAAAATATATAAAAAGTGTTGCCATTTACGCTTAAGCAAACAAGCTTAGCTCTCAACAAAAAGTGTGAGACAATTGTCATTTTAGACTTGTCTCCTTAATGTTAAGAAAATTATATAAAAAAAGAAAAAATTGTTAAGGAAAAATAAGTAAGAGTGTTTTATTCGGCTGTGCCGAATCTTATATACCCACCATTAAGTTGTGTTAAACTTCGAGACATAGGCGAGAGTGCAGTTAATTCAAAATATGAACCAAATTTTGAAAAATTCGAAATTTCATACACTGGCTGGTATTCATAAATCCTAAAAAGCTTTTCTGTTCTAAATTTAGCAGTCATAGCTATTAGAATTGTGTTTCGCCCATTTTCTGTACACAACTTTTCCAAGATATCGAACATACTTTCGAAAAATTTTGAAAGCTTGTATAATTTATCATTTATTCGCGTCTTAGTGTATTTTATGTGCAATTTAGGCAGATAGGGACAGACAGACAGACAGACAGAGACAGATAGGGATTGACAGACAGACAAACAGACAGACAGACAGACAGACAGACAGACAGATAGATAGACAAACAGAGACAGACAGAGACAGACAGAGACAGACAGAGACAGACAGAGACAGACAGAGACAGACAGAGACAGACAGAGACAGACAGAGACAGACAGAGACAGACAGACAGAGACAGACAGAGGCAGACAGAGACAGACAGAGACAGACAGAGGCAGACAGAGGCAGACAGAGACGGACATAGACAGATAGGGACAGACAGACAGACAGACAGACAGACAGACAGACAGACAGACAGAGACAGATAGGGATTGACAGACAGACAAACAGACAAACAGACAGATAGGGACAGACAGACAGACAGACAGACAGACAGACAGACAGACAGACAGACAGACAGACAGACAGACAGACAGACAGACAGACAGACAGACAGACAGACAGACAGACAGACAGATAGACAAATAGACAAACAGAGACAGACAGAGACAGACAGAGACAGACAGAGACAGACACAGACAGACACAGACAGACAGAGACAGACAGAGACAGACACAGATAGACAGAGACAGACAGAGACAGACACAGACAGACAGAGACAGACAGAGACAGACAGAGACAGACAGAGACAGACAGAGACAGACAGAGACAGACAGAGACAGACAGAGACAGACAGAGACAGACAGAGACAGACAGAGACAGACAGAGACAGACAGAGACAGACAGAGACAGACAGAGACAGACAGAGACAGACAGAGACAGACAGAGACAGACAGAGACAGACAGAGACAGACAGAGACAGACAGAGACAGACAGAGACAGACAGAGACAGACAGAGACAGACAGAGACAGACAGAGACAGACAGAGACAGACAGAGACAGACAGACAGACAGACAGACAGACAGACAGACAGACAGACAGACAGACAGACAGACAGACAGACAGACATAATCAGAGATAGACAGATAGATAGACAGACAGAGAAAGAAGGACCATGCTCAATCGTCTTGGAATTTCATACGGCTTCAGAATATACATAAATTTTGGTTTTTGAGCCAATTTTAAGGAAATTACAAACGGAATGACAAGCTCAGTATACCCCCCATTCGTTCTGAATGTAAATTCAATAAACGCTTAAAAACCATAATTTATTGTCATTAGTTAAGGAGTTTTTAAAGGGGGAAAATACCAATAAAATCGAAATAGCTTTAAAAAATCATTGAACAGCAATGCCAAACCTTTGCACACAAAAAAATAATAATGATTATTATTAATTTTAACTAAATTTGCAATAAAAATGCATTAAACGACAATAAATATATAAAAATTTTACACATCACAAAAACGGCATAAAACAATTGATGTCAAAGTAAGACGGAAGAACGGACAGACAGACAGAGAGGCAATAAAGACAGCTTCAACAAAAAATATGAAGAGTTTGATGAGGAGCTCAATTCAGACCTTTAAAGACCCCAATATACCTTTTCGAAATCTATCAAGAAAAAAGCCTCTTAAAACTCAATGCAGGTGCACGTGTAACTAAATTGATAAAAATATAAACGAATTCTTAGGTTCCAAACAGAAGCCTCTTACGTATCTTAAGACAAAAACCCCTCTAAAGACAGACAGACAGACGTTTGTTCAAAAAAAAAGAAGCCAAATCGTAATACAGGAAAAAAGCCTTTAACATGATAAAAATCACAACATTTCCTTTTTATTTTAAATGCTGCTGCATGTTTTGTTGCTTGTTCTTTTAGCTGTTGCTGCTGTTGCCTGCTACTGCCAATTGCTGTTTGTTGTTCTTCTTATTGTTGGTTGCATCTTTTTAGACAAATGTAATGCAAGATTCATGTTGATATGTCAATGCGTTTGCGCGCAATCGATCATTTTGTCTGATTTCGTAAACATATTTAACAAATGAACATTTTTAAATACAAAACTAGTAAAGAGGAATAAGAAATATTATCGTATTTACAGAATGACGACAAAGCAGCAAAACTGCTGGTGAGGTATGAGAAAAAAAGGAATACCCAGCAAACAATTTCATTATTTAACCCTAAATGTATTCATCATTAAATACTAAGTGTTTTTAGCGTATCACATAGACCAGCTTTGACTTAGTGGCACACTTGCCTGCTCTATAGTCACATGGTATATCTCCTCTCTGAACTGAATGCTATCTCGTTAATAGATCTGCGGCCATCCAAAACTGATGTTGAATTCCGAAACTAATGTTGAATCCAGAGACATAATAGCAGCTTTATAGTGGCTTAGTTGGTAAGCAAAATCAAAATGTTTGGTTAACATGTAAAAATAAGTCTGGGTTCGAGCCCCAAGCTTGGTAATCAATCTGCTAATTAAAGATCGGTCAATATGAAGACCTCCGATCAAAAATGTTAATATTCACTGGGTCATTTCCCAAACATAAGACCAGTATTATAAGCTTAAATTTATATCTACGTATTTTCAACAATTTCTTCTTCATTTGTCAATAAAACGCATGCGTAAGTTCGTCATTTAAGCGTAGACGAAACAAAAAATCCAGCAAAAAAATGTATTTTTTTCGTCAAACTTAAGTTATTCAATGTCTTTGACCATCATCGTCATCACCATCATTGACATTATAGACGGCTAGTGTTGTCGTCGTCTCATCATTATCAGCATCATTAAATAGGACCTCAAGATATACCCCCTTTAATAGTAAATGATCATAAAATAAGTTCATTATGAGGATCATTTTGCCAAAGGCATAACGATTGTCATTTGGTTTGCTTAAATACTTTTTTTCACTTTACTTTTACAAATTTTATTTTAAGGACTTGCTGATAACTTTTCAATATTTTCAAATTCTTAGAGGGAAAAGAAAGTTTTTTCTTAAATTTTTGAAAAATTTCCTATAAAAATAGAAACAATTTTAAAAAATTCCTATAAAACTAAGAAAATTTTGAAAAATTTCTTATAAAAATAAGAAATTTTTAAAATTTTTATAGCAAAATAAGACATTTTTTAAAAATTTCTTATAAAAATAAAAAAAAATTGAAAAATTTCTTATAAAAATAAAAAAAATATATTGAAAAATATCCTATCTAAATAAGAAATTTTGGAAAAATTTCCTATAAAAATAAGAAATTTTGGAAAAATTTCCTATAAAAATAAGAAATTTTTGAAAAATTTCCTATAAAAATAAGAAATTTTAAAAAAATTTTCTATAAAAATAAGAAATTTTTGAAAAATTTCCTATCAAAATATGAAATTTTTGAAAAATTTCCTATAAAAATTAGAAATTTTTGAAAAATTTCCTATAAAAATTAGAAATTTTTGAAAAATTTCCTATAACAATTAGAAATTTTTGAAAAATTTCCTATAAAAATAAGAAATTTTTAAAAAATTTCCTATAAAAGTATAAAATTTTTGAAAAAATTGCTATAAAAATAAGAAATTTTGAAAAGTTTCCTAAAAAAAAGAAATTTTTCAAAAATTTCCTATAAAAAAAATGAATTTTTTCAAAAATTTCAGATAAAAATAAAAAAATTTTAAAAAATTTCCGATAAAACTATGAAATTTTTGAAAAATTTCCTACAAAAATAATACATTTTTGAAAAATTTCCTTAAAAAAATTTTTGAAAAAATTTCGTAAAAAATAAGAAAATTTTAAAAATTCCCTATAAAACTAAGAAATTTTGAAAAATTCCCTTTAAATATAAGAATCTTTTGAAAAATTTCCTATAAAAATAAGAAATTTTTGAAAAATTTCCTACAAAAATAAGTAATTTTTGAAAAATTTCCTATAAAAATAAGAATTTTTTCAAAAATTTCCTATAAAAATAAGAAATTTGTCAAAAATTTCCTATAAAAACAAGAAATTTTTGAAAAATTTACTATAAAAATAATACATTTTTCAAAAATTTTCTATAAAAATAAAAAAATTTTGAAAAATTTTCTATAAAACAATTTTTGAAAAAATTTCGTTAAAAATAAGAAAATTTTAAAAATTTTCTATAAAACTAAGAAATTTTGAAAAATTCCCTTTAAAAATAAGAAATTTTTGAAATATTTCTTATAAAAATAAGAAATTTTTGAAAAATTTTTTATCAAAATAAGAAAATTTTGAAAAATTTCGTATAAAAATAAAAATTTTTTGAAAAATTTCCTATAAAAAAAAAAAAATTTTTAAAGTTCCTATAAGATAAGGAAATTTTTGAAAACTTTTTATAATAACAAAATATTTTTTTTAGGAATTTATCCAAAATTTCTTATTTTTATAGGAAATTTTTCAAAAATTTCTTATTTTTATAGGAAATTTTTCCAAAATTTCTTATTTTTATAGGAATTTTTTCCAAAATTTCTTATTTTTTATAGGAAATTTTTCAAAAATTTCTTATTTTTATAGGAAATTTTTCCAAAATTTCTTATTTTTATAGGAAATTTTTCCAAAATTTCTTATTTTTATAGGAAATTTTTCAAAAATTTCTTATTTTTATTGGAAATTTTTCAAAAATTTCTTATCTTTATAGGAATTTTTTCAAAAATTTCTTATTTTTATAGGAAATTTTTCAAAAATTTTTAATTTTTATAGGAAATTCTTTAAAAATTTTTAATTTTTATAGGAAATTCTTTAAAAATTTCTTATTTTTATAGGAAATTTTTCAAAAATTTCTTATTTTTATAGGAAATTTTTCCAAAATTTCTTATTTTTATAGGAAATTTTTCAAAAATTTCTTATTCTTATAGGAAATTTTTCAAAAATTTCTTATTCCTTTAGGAAATTTTTCAAAAATTTCTTATTTTTATAGAAAATTTTTCAAAAATTTCTTATTTTTATAGGAAATTCTTTAAAAATTTCTTATTTTTATAGGAAATTTTTCAAAAATTTCTTATTTTTACAGGAAATTTTTCAAAAATTTCTTATTTTATAGGAAATTTTTCAAAAATTTCTTATTTTTATAGGAAATTTTTCAAAAATTTCTTATTTTTATCGGAAATTTTTCAAAAATTTCTTATTTTTATAGGAAATTTTTCAAAAATTTCTTATTTTTAAAAATTTCTTATTTTTATAGAAAATTTTTCAAAAATTTCTTATTTTTATAGGAAATTTTTCAAAAATTTCTTATTTTTATAGGAAATTTTTTAAAAATTTCTTATTTTTATAGGAAATTTTTCAAAAATTTCTTATTTTTATAGGAAATTTTTCAAATATTTCTTAATTTTATAGGAAATTTTTCAAAAATTTCTTATTTTTATAGGAAATTTTACAAAGATTTCTTATTTTTATTGAAAATTTTTTAATTTTATAAGAAATTTTTCAAAAATTTTTTTATTTTTATAGGAAATTTTTCAAAAATTTCCTATTTTTATAGGAAATTTTTCAAAAATTTTTTATTTTTATAGGAAATTTTTCGAAAATTTTTTATTTTTATAGGAAATTTTTCAAAAATTTCTTATTTTTATAGGAAATTCTTTAAAAATTTCTTATTTTTATAGGAAATTTTTCAAAAATTTCTTATTTGTATAGGAAATTTTTCCAAAATTTCTTATTTTTATAGGAAATTTTTCAAAATTTTCTAATTTTTGTAGGAAATTTTTCAAAAATTTCTTACTTTTATAGGAAATTTTTCAAAAATTTATTATTTTTATAGGAAATTTTTCAAAAATTTATTATTTTTATAGGAAATTTTTCAAAAATTTCTTATTTTTATGGGAAGTTTTTCAAAAATTTCTTATTTTTATGGGAAATTTTTCAAAAATTTTTTTATTTTTATAGGAAATTTGTCTATTTTTATAGGAAATTTTTCAAAAATTTGTTATTTTTATAGGAAATTTTTCAAAAATTTTTTATTTTTATAGGAAATTTTTCAAAAATTTATTATTTTTATAGGAAATTTTTCCAAAATTTCTTATTTTTATAGGAAATTTTTCAAAAATTTCTTATTCTTATAGGAAATTTTTCAAAAATTTCTTATTCTTATAGGAAATTTTTCAAAAATTTCTTATTTTTATAGAAAATTTTTCAAAATTTCTTATTTTTATAGGAAATTTTTCAAAAATTTCTTATTTTTATAGGAAATTTTTCCAAAATTTCTTATTTTTATAGGAAATTTTTCAAATATTTCTTATTTTTATAGGAAATTTTTCAAAAATTTCTTATTTTTATAGGAAATTTTTTAATTTTATAAGAAATTTTTCAAAAATTTTTTTATTTTTATAGGAAATTTTTTAAAAATTTCCTATTTTTATAGGAAATTTTTCAAAAATTTTTTATTTTTATAGGAAATTTTTCGAAAATTTTTTATTTTTATAGGAAATTTTTCAAAAATTTCTTATTTTTATAGGAAATTCTTCAAAAATTTCTTATTTTTATAGGAAATTTTTCAAAAATTTCTTATTGGTATAGGAAATTTTTCCAAAATTTCTTATTTTTATAGGAAGTTTTTCAAAAATTTCTAATTTTTGTAGGAAATTTTTCAAAAATTTCTAATTTTTGTAGGAAATTTTTCAAAAATTTCTTACTTTTATAGGAAATTTTTCAAAAATTTATTATTTTTATAGGAAATTTTTCAAAAATTTATTATTTTTATAGGAAATTTTTCAAAAATTTCTTATTTTTATGGGAAGTTTTTCAAAAATTTCTTATTTTTATAGGAAATTTTTCAAAAATTTTTTATTTTTATAGGAAATTTGTCTAAAAATTCTTATTTTTATAGGAAATTTTTCAAAAATTTGTTATTTTTATAGGAAATTTTTCAAAAATTTTTTATTTTTATAGGAAATTTTTCAAAAATTTATTATTTTTATAGGAAATTTTTCAAAAATTTCTTATTTTTGTAGAAAAATTTTCAAAAATTTTTTATTTTAGTACACAAATTTTCATAAATTAATTTTTTTTATAGAAAAAATTTATTTTTAAGGTATTTTCTCGTGGTCCTTTTTTGCAGAAACTATTTCCCATTCCAATTCCCTATTTTTCGTTCAGTTTGTCAAAGGGTTCCGATTTTTTGTAATGTCCTTAGCTTTTTTCCTTTGTGCTTTTGGGCATTTATTTCTTGACCATTGGAGAAGTGAGTGGTGTGGATTTTGTAATATTCCTGAGTTCCTTTTAAAATTTTCCTCCACTTATTGGATTTTTTTTTACTTTTTATTGTTGTTTTTTTCTGTTAACGATTTAATACACACGCTAACTTGTGCCTTGTTTGACATAATATGCTTTGGTTTGGTTTGGTTTTATATGCAAGAGATTATCAGAAAGTGATAAACGTCCCTTTTATTTTAAAGACATGCATGCAACATTTATACATGCATATGTTAGTGTTTTTACTTGTTGTTCCGTTTCATTACTTTCCTGCTGCTGTTGCTGCTGCTGTCGCTGCACTGTGCCCTATTGCCGTAGCTTTATGTTGTTATAACAGCTTTTGCTGTTAGTTGTTTGTCATGCATGTGAAATGTTGTTGATTTTTTGTTGTCGTTTTTAAAGAAGTTTTTTTGTTTTTTGTTTTATATTTGTTTTATATTTTGTTGGTCGTTTGCCTTTTGTAATAGGAAGAGGAAAAAAATATTTAAAAAGCGGAAAAAACTTAGAAACTAACTAAATAGTGATTTTATGGTGAAAATTGTGTTCCTAGAACGACAGGATATTAAAACTGGTTAACACAAGAAACAAAAACTTTGTTTATTTAATTAGAAAATAAATAATTTAAAATTTTTTTCTTTCGAAGAAACTTTTTTAAAGTGTAAACTAAATTTTATACACATATAATTTTTATAATAACTATATAATTTTTAGAATATAGAAAAATATGAAGAGTTTTTATATTGTAAATAGAAAATTTTTCAGAAACTTCTAATTTGTATATGAAACTTTTTAAAAATTTCTTATTTTTATGGGAAATTTTTCAAAAATTTCTTTGTTATAAAATATAGTTCAAAAGATTCTTATTTTTATATGAAGTTTTTTTAAATTTCTAATTTTTATAGCAAATTTTTCAAAAATTTCTTATTTATATAAGAAATTTTTCAATAATTTCTTATTTTTGTATATAAAATTTCTTGTTTTTTTAGAAAAATTTTCAAAAGTTTCTTATTTTTTAAGAAATTTCAAAAATTTATTGTTTTCATAGAAAATTAAAAAAAAAATCTCATTTTTTAGAAAATTTTTCAAAGTTTTCTTATTTTTTAAAAAAAATTTTCAAAAGTTTTTTATTTTTATAGGAAATTTTTTAAAAATTTCTTATTCTTATAACAAATTTTTCAAAAACATCTTAGTTTTATACGAAAATTTTCAAAACTTTATTATTTTTATAGGAAACTTTTCAAAATTTTCTTATTTTTATGGAAAATTTTTCAAAAATTTCTTATTCTTAAAAGAAATTTTTCAAAAACCTCTTAGTTTTATAAGAAAATTTTCATAAATTTCTTATTTTTATAGGAAACTTTACAAAATTTTCTTAGTTTTATAGGAAATTTTTCAAAAATTTCTTAAATTTATAGGAAATTTTTTAAAAATTTCTTATTTAAAAAAAAAAAAATTTCAAGAATATCTTATTTTTATTAGAAATTATTCAAAAATTTCATATTTTTATAGGAAATTTTAAATTTTTTTTATTTGTATATTAAATTTATAAAAAATTTCTTATTTTGATAGAATATTTTTCAAAAGTTTCTTGTTTTAATAGGACAATTTCTTATTTAGATAGGAAATTTTTAAAAAATTTCTTCTTTTTATAAGAAAATTTTTAAAAATTAGTTTTTTCTAAAGAAATTATTTCAAAAATTTCTTTTATAAAAAATTTTGAAATTTTATTTAGTTTATAGAATTTTTTTTTAAGATTTCTTATTCTTGTATAAAATTTAAAAAAAAAATTATATTTTTATAGGAAATTTTTGAAAATTTTTTTACATTTATAGCAAATTTTTCAAAAATTTCTTATTTTTGTATGAAATTTTTCAAAAATTATTTACAAATTTTTCAAAAATATCTTACTTTTATAGGAAATTCTTTTAAAAATTTCTTATTTTTATAGGAGCTTTTTACAAAATTTCTTATTTTTATAGAAAATGTTTTAAAAATTTCTTATTTTTAAAGAACATTTTTCAAAAATTTCCCGTTATTATAGGAAATTTTTCAAAAAATCTTAATTTTACAGGAGATTTTTTAAAAATTTCTTATTTTTTTAGAAAAATTTTGAAAAATTTTCTTATTTTTATAGGAAATTTTTTAAAAATTTCTTATTATATAGGAAGTTTTTCAAAAATTTCTTATTTTTATAAGAAATTTTTCAAAAATGTCTTTTTTTTTGTGGGATAATTTTTAAAATCTTTTATTTTTGTTTGAAATTTTTCAAAAACTTCTTATATTTATAGGAAATTTTTCAAACATTTCTTATTTCTATAGGAAATTTACCAAAAATTTCTTATTTTCATAAACAATTTTTAAAAGAATATTTTATTTTTGTGGGAAATTTTCAACAATTTCTTATTTTTATACAAAAATTTAAAAACTTCTTAGATCTTTAGAAAATTTTTAAAGTTTCTTAGATTTTTAGAAAATTTTAGAAAGACTTTTTATTTTTATAGGAAACTTTTGAATAATTTGTTATTTTTAGAGGAAATTTTTCAAAAAATTCTTATTTTAAGAGGAATTTTTTTTTTTGAATTTCTTATTTTTATAGGAAAGTTTTAAAAATTTTCCTATTTTATAGGAATTTTTTTAAAAATTTCTTATTTTTATAGAAAATTTTTCGAAAATTTCTTATTTTTATACGAAATTTTTCAAAAATTTTTTGTTTTTATAAAGAAATTTTTTTTATTTTTGTAGGAAATTTTTCAAAAATTTATTTTTTTTCTAAGAAATTTTTCAAAATTTTTTTATACGAAATTTTTCAAAATTTTCTTATTTTTATAGGAAATTTTTCCAAAATTTATTATTTTTATAAGAAATTTTCAAAAATTTCATTTTTTTATAAAAACTTATCAAAAATTTCTTATTTTTATAGAAACTTTTCCAAAAATTTCTTATTTTTATAGGAAATTTTTTTAAAATTTCTTATTTTTATGGGAAATATTTCAAAAATTTCTTATTTTTATAGAAAAATTTTCAAAAATTTCTTATTTTAATAGGAAATTTTTTCAAACATTTTCTATTTTTATAGGATTTTTTTTCAATATTTTATAGGAAATTTTTAAAAATTTCCTATTTTTATATAAAATTTTTGAAAAATTTCTTTGTTTTTAGGAAATTTTTCAAAAACTTCTTATTTTTATAGAAAAGTTTTAAAAAATTTCCTATTTTTATAGGAAATTTTTAAAAAATTTATAATTTTTACAGCAAATATTTAGATATTTCTTACTTTTATAGTACATTTTTAAAAAATTTCTTATTTTTATAGGAAATTTTTCAATAATTTCTTATTTTGATAACAAATTTTTCAAACTTTTTTTATAGAAAATTTTCCAAAAATTTCTTATTTTTATAAGAAATTTTTCAAAATTTCTTATTCTTATAGAGAATTTTTCAAAGTTTTCTTATTTTTATAAAAAATTTTTCAAAAATTTATTTTTTTATAGGAAATTTTTCAAAAATTTGTTATTTTTATAGGAAATTTTTCAAAAATATCTTTGTTTTATAGGAAATTTTTCAAAAATTTCCTATTTGTATATATAAAATTTTCCAAAAATTTCATTTGTTTTTAGGAAATTTTTCAAAAACTTCTTATTTTTATAGAAAAGTTTTCAAAAATTTCTTATTTTTATAGGAAATTTTTCAAAAATGTATTACTTTTTTTGCAAATTTTTCAATTATTTCTTACTTTTATAGTATATTTTTTTCAAATTTTCGTATTTTTATAGGAACTTTTTCAATAATTTCTTATTTTTATAAGAAATTTTTCAAAAGTTTTCGATTTTTATAGAAAATTTTCCGAAAATTTCTTATTTTTATAAGAAATTTTTCAAAATGTCTTTTTCTTATAGAGAGTTTTTCAAAAATTTTTTTTTTTTTATAGAAAATTTTTTAAAAATTTATTTCTTGTATAGGAAATTTTTCAAATATTTCATATTTTTATAGGAAATTTTTCAAAAATTTATTTTTTTATAGGAAATTTTTCAAAAATTTTTTATTTTTATAGGAAATTTTTGAAAAGTTTTTTGTTTTCATAGGAAATTTTTGAAAAATTCTTATTTTTTTTTGGAAATTTTTCAAAAGATTTCTTATTTTTATAGGAAATTTTTCAAAATTTTCTTTGTTTAACAGGAAATTTTTCAAAAATGTATTAATTTTTATAGGAAATTTTTCAAAATTTTCTTTGTTTTATAGGAAATTTTTCAAAAATTTCCTATTTTGGTAGAAATTTTTTTAAAAATTTCTTATTTTTACAGGAAATTTTTCAAAAATTTCTTATTTTTATAGGGAATTTTTCAAAAATTTCTTATTTTAAGAGGAAATTTTTCAAAAATTTCTTTTTTTATAGGAAATTTTTAAAATTTTTTTATTTTTTAAAAGAAATTTTTTAAAAATTCCTTGTTCTATATTTAAAATTTGTTATTTTGATAGGAAAATTTTAAAAAATTTCTTATTTTATTAAAAATCTATCCCTAACAGGGAACACTTTAGGGCTCTATTGACGCTGACTTGTTTGGAAAATCGATGAAGTTTTGACACAATTTCGCTTTGATAAAATAAATTTTTCTCACCATCGGTCAAATTTTCTATTCAATTCTATTTCAATACCAGTTATTATTAATAACCTCCATCAGCTACACACTTTTCTTAAACTGACTATTCCCACTACATTTTAAAAAATTATGTTTCAAATCACAAAATGAGCAACATTTCGTCACATGACATTTCCAACATACACAATAAGTCAGTACTTGTCTACTTAGCCGCTGAATTTCTTATTTTATTTACTTGTCCTTCTACTCTCCAATATTGGTTCCTGTAGTGGAGCCATCACAAAAAGTCGGGGAAAAAGAAATGGTGACATGAAAGGAATAAACAAAGAAAAGAAAATATATTGAAGACGAACAAAAAAAAAAAAAACGGAGTATAGCCCAAAATGAACATAGTTAATATTGCGTGTTTGTCACTTGTCAACGTGCAATGTCGTCAGTCAAGCCAAAGCGATTGTAAGATTTTTTTTTTCTTTGGACTTTATTATTTTTTGTTTTTGGTTCCATTCCGTGTGTCATTTCTTTTAACCCTTACCGTACTGATAACATTTTTATACGTAGGCTACTGATAAGGGTACCCGGGTACCCGTGAATATTAATTTTTCCGTTACGGTTTAAATATCAAAACAGTGCGTTGTGTTGTAATTCGGGGAATCCCAGGATTGTTATTTTAATGTAAAATATCAATTCTTTGTGTGTTTCCCATTTTTTGCATACTTAGTTCTTTTTTTGCTGTTGACGCGTTCAGGCGAGTTCGTTTGTTTTTCTTATTATTAAAAGTTTTAATAATGTCGCGAAAACGTAGTGCACGTACTATGGAGCTGAATGTATTTGAAGCTGAACCTAATAGTGTGGGATCAACATCTGGAGCTTCAACAAGTGCTGCAGGTTTGGACATTACGGAGTCTGCCGAAAACAGACCAAAAATGACATCAAAGTCTCTGGATCAATTGCCATGGCGTAATGGTTATCTTAACATGTCTGCGTAAGTTTTTTTAGACTTTTTATTTTTCGCTTATTTTTATTGTACGTTCCGCGAAATATGTTTAGACTAACTTCAGAGGATATTGATATATTATGCGAAATGGAAGTAGAGGATGATGGCATGTCAAATCCCATTGAACAAGAATGTTTTAGTGATGAGGAATGGTTTCCAGAAGAAGACGAAGCATCCGATATAGAGGAAGAAGGAATAGTAAATATTGACGAGGAGAAAGAAGAAAATGAGGATTTAGAATTAGAAATGCGTGGCGAAGATTCTGAAGTAGCTTCAAAATACATAGCGAGTGACCAAACGGAATGGTATGCCGAAGAGTTACTAAGTGCCAAAAATCAATCTCAAAATATTTTGCGTAAAAAAGGTGGGTTTAATTACATTCAGATACATGGACAAATGTATATCATGACCAAAAATTTTTTTTATGAAGGTGGACCACATCGCAAATTCAGCAATGTAATGACAGTTAAGGAAATATTTGACGAGTTCTTTACAGAAAATATAAAAAGTGAAATCCTCAGACACAGCAACAAAAAAGGGAATGAATTTGCATTAAATTTTAACCAGAAAAATGCAGAAGATATAGCAGCTTTGAAGGTGAAGCCTCGCAACTTTGGATTGATTTCAATGGATGAGCTCGATGCCTTTATAGGAATCCTATTAGTAATGGGTTTAAATGGAGCAAGCGATGATCCTCCGTCAGTTCTTTGGGGAAACTACTCTCACCCACTATATAAGGCGTCGTTAAGTCGTGATAGATTTCAACAAATAATACGTGTAATACGTTTTGACAGTGCTTTCACACGATCAGTTCGCAAGCAAACCGATAAAGCCGCTCCTATTTCTGATATCTGGAATATGCTTATAAAGAATCTTCAACAAAACTATTATCCGGACGAAAATGTGACAATTGATGAGCAATTGTTTCCTTATCGAGGCCGTACCAGCTTTACACAATATATTCCCTCAAAGCCGGCTAAGTATGGAATTAAAATATTTTGGTTGTGCAACACAGCCAATAGCTACCCTTTGAATGGAATTATTTATACAGGTAAACCACCAGGTGGTCAGCGGCAAGTAAATGTTGGAGAAAACATTGTTTTAGCTCTAATAGATTTTTACAAAGCATCCGGAATAAATATTACAACCGATAATTTTTTTACTTCGCTCCCTTTGGCTAATCGGCTTCAAATGAGAGGAATAAGTCTTGTTGGTACCCTACGTCAAAACAAACCATACATTCCGAAAGAGCTACGGCCAGACGCAAATGATGATTTAGGAACGCCACGATATGGTTTTAGTAAGAACGGAACTCTTTTATCTGTTGTAACCAAGAAGAACAAAAGTGTTTATTTTTTGTCGACAATGCACTACACTCGAGGGGAGCCAGCTTTTAATGGAAAAGAGGAAATAAATGAATACTATAATAAAACAAAATGCGGTGTAGATGTTATGGACCAAATGGTGTCAAAATACAGTACAAAACGTAGAACAAATAGATGGCCCTTGGCCCTTTTTTTCAACATGATTGACGTGGCTGCTTTAGGGGCATTTTGTATATTTTCTAGCCTCAATCCAAACATCAAAAAAGCTCGAAGTTCTCGTCGAAGTTTTTTGACATCACTTGGAGTAGAACTAGCAACTGCAAATATGAAAAAAAGAGCAAATAACAATCATATAACACGCTTCCCAAACATCCGAGCAGCTCTTGAACTTATGACTAATACAGTCATCCATAAGGAAATTTCGCAGCATGCAGCAGGTCCATCAGAATTGCCAGAACGGGATAAAACTGGCCGGTTATCAATAAAAGGTCGATGTTACCTTTGTACGGCTATTGATCCGAAATCAAATCGCAAAACGCGTAAAGTGTGTGATGGGTGCAAACGGCCAATATGTAATACACATTGTAAAATAATTGCTCCACGCTGCACAGAATGTTAATTTTTTAAAGTTTAATTTATAATACCAGTACAAAATCAAATGTAAATATTATTAATTTTTAAAAAAATTAAAAATAAAATAAAAAATATAACCATTCCTATTACTTTATCTGTATATAATGCCTAATTTGCTTACGGGTACCGGGGTACCCTTATCAGGAGGGTAAAGAATATTTGACTTTTGATGACTCCATAGCCTAACCAAAAAAGCTAGGAAAGCTTAGAAAGGCAAAAATCGGTAGATTATAAATAGTTTAAGGAACTTGCGAAACCTCAACTTTGTATATTTTATCGTTAAGGATATATTTGACTTTAAACTTCGCTCGGGTACCCGGGTACCCGTGTTAGTAGTGTAAGGGTTAACATGAAAGCAGACTGCCACAAAAACATTAGTATAAATTGTGTCTTGTGTTATAAAAATGAAATGTAATGTAATGAATTGAAATGAGTATCAAAAATACTTTATAAAAAAAAAGAAACTCTGTCTTATGACAACTTTGTCCAATTTCAATTTGACAAAATACATAAATTAATGTTTTATGTTGTTATTGTTAGTTATTACAACCAACTTGTTTTGTATTTCGAAAAATATTGTTTCTTGCCTACAAAGTCCAAGTACTTGACAGGCAATGTCTTAAGACTGAAAATGACAAAACAACCGAAGAAAAACAAAATATCGAAACAAAAATCCATTTTAAAACATTTCAGAATTTCTTTTCTTTAGTTGACTCTGACCATTCATTCCCTTTGTATTTTCCAAGTCTTAGCCCAAGTTCATTGAATGTTAATGTAAAAAGACATCGGTAACAGCAACAACAACAAATCCAGTAAAAACCATAAATTATATTATGTAGTAGAAAAAATACTTACAACATTACAACACAAATATTGTTCGAATTAACTGTTTGTCTGTCTGTTTGTCTCTTTTTTAGTCTGAACTGCCCATTTTGACATATAACATTTGTGGATGTATTTAATTTAGTGCTTTTCATTTACCAAAACTTTAGCAATTAAAGTGATAATTTTGTGTTTTTGGTTTTCGGGTTTAACAGGTCTCTTGTTTCTGATTTTGATTTGTAAAATTTAAATAAAATCATGTTGGTATATTTATGACTGAACACAACATAAATTTTAAGGTGTTGACAGTTTGTTAAATATTTTGGGGAGAATTTTAATCATATTTCTAATATTACACTTTTTATACCCTTCACCAGCATAGGTGGAAAGGGTATTATAAGTTTGTGCTGATGTATGTAACGCATAGAAATATTTGTCTTAGACCCACCTTTTACTATACCAATAGGCTTAGAATCACTTTCTGAGTCCATTTAGCGATGTCCGTTCGCCTGGCTGGCTGGCTGGACCCCCATGTTAACCTCGTAATCAAACTACAGGTCGCAATTCTAAAGATAATTTGATGAAATTTGGCACAGATCATTTTTGTGATAATGGCACCATGGCTATTGAAATTCGTCAAAATCGGTCTAATATTTATGGTAGCTCCCATAGGTCCCACTTCCCGAAATTGATATTTCGGTCACAAATATCAATATTTATACCCTTCACCACCATAGGTGGAAAGGGTATTATAAGTTTGTGCTGATGTATATAATGCATAGAAATATTTGTCTAAGACCCACCTTTTAGTATACCAATTGGCTTAGAATCACTTTCTGAGTCCATTTAGCGATGTCCGTCCGCCTGGCTGGCTGGCTGGACCCCCATGTTTATCTTCTAATCAAACTACAGGTCGTAATTCTGAAGATAATTTGATGAAATTTGGCACAGATCATTTTTGTGATAATGGGACCATGGCTATTGAAATTCGTCAAAATCGGTCTATTATTTATGGTAGCTCCCATAGGTCCCACTTCCCGGAATTGATATTTCGGTCACAAATATCAAAATTTATACCCTTCACCACCATAGGTGGAAAGGGTATTATAAGTTTGTGCTGATGTATATAGGCTTAGAATCACTTTCTGAGTCCATTTAGCGATGTCCGTCCGCCTGGCTGGCTGGCTGGACCCCCATGTTTATCTTCTAATCAAACTACAGGTCGTAATTCCGAAGATAATTTGATGAAATCTGGCACAGATCATTTTTGTGATAATGGCACCATGGCTATTGAAATTCGTCAAAATCGGTCTATTATTTATGGTAGCTCCCATAGGTCCCACTTCCCGGAATTGGTATTTCGGTCACAAATATCAATATTTATACCCTTAACCACCATAGGTGGAAAGGGTATTAGTATACCAATTGGCTTAGAATCACTTTCTGAGTCGATTTAGCGATGTCCGTCCGTCCATCCATCTGGCTGGCTGGACCCCCATGTAAACCTTGTAATCAAACTGCAGGTCGCAATTCTAAATATAATTTGATGAAATTTGTCACAGATCATTTTTTTTGATAATGGGACCATGGCTATTGAAACTGGTCAAAATCGGTCTATTATTTATGGTACCTCCCATAGGTCCCTCTTCCCGGAATTGATATATTGGCCAGAAATATAAATATTTTTTCATGAAATTTAAAACAAATACTGCTTATGTAAACTTAAATTACTGTACCAAATTTCGTTGAAATCGGTCTACATTTGACCATAGCTCCCATACAAACTCTTCTCTAAAAACGCACTAAATGAGACAAAAATCTTTAAAACGCTTGTAAATCTAAAGATTATTAGAATTTTGAGATTATTTTTTGCATACACAAGTTTTGTAAGAACTGTAATCAATTTGCCAAATTTCGAGATAATCGGTCCACATTTGACCCTAGCTCTCATATAAGTCCAAATGACGGGAACGGCTTAAATATATAAGTTTTGAGAAAATGTTTGTATGATGTCAAAATCTTTATACAGGAAAAATAACACCTTTGACCTTAGTGGTGAAGGGTATCGTATGGTCGGGCTTGACCGACTATAACACTTTCTTACTTGTTTTTTGTTAAATTTAAGTATAACGAAATAAACAAGAGAAAAATAAATTAATTTTATCAGCAATTTATTACATACATATCCATAAGTAAAAAAGCTAGTTAAAACGGTGTGTCACCCTACATGCCAATATGTGTATCAGATTTTTCAACAGGGACGCTACAAAAGTACAGCGTCAGGGATAGCAGACGCCGCCATTTTTATTGCTGGTCTTTTGACATTTTTTTTAGTAAGGTTTGCCATTTCATAGTGGAAATATAAACGAGCCCACAACTAGTCGAAATTATTAAAATTTACTACCTTAAGCTAGTACTAATTCTGTATTTTTTGGTACCAAAGTAGTCTTATTTTTGATGACAATGTAGTCTTATTTTGAAAACTGAGTTCCAATTGTAAAAGAAGTGCTATTTAGTAGAAACGTATTATATTTATACAAAATGGCACTTGATTAGTAACATGTGGTAACAATTTTTTTATTTTCTTTATTACTATTTAATTCCAAAAGGTACTAATGTAGTACAATTTAATACCTAAGGGAACAAAGTTTGTACTTATTATACCAAACTAGTAATATTCTGTGCCAAATATCACTAATTATTTGCATTAAGTTTGCACTATCTAGTACTTATTACTAGAAAGAGTTATATTTAATTTTATTTGGTGCTTGCCTAAGGTGACAAATTGCATATTCTGATAAAAAAATATAACTATAGGTTGCTGATTTAGTTTTGGACAATACGAAAAAATACTAAATTAGTTTTGTTTAGTACCAAAGATACCGATTTTTTTTTTAAATAACTAGAATTACTCATTAAGTTCTTTTTACTACCACATAATACTAATTTAGTTATGATTAGTTCGCAAGGGGACAATATAGTTTCTGTTAGTACCCAAGGTACTAATTTTATTCTGTTTAGTACAAAATAGTACAAATTTAGTTTTCTTTAGTAAAAATTTAATATTTATTTTGTTTTGTTTAGTTCCAGTTTAGTATTGTTAAGTTTTAAATGATATTAATTTTCTTCTTTTTAGCACTAAAGTTTTGATTAATAGAACTGTTAAGTATGTTTATTACCAAAAGTTCTGGTTCTTATATAAAGCCTAAAAGTACCATGGTTGACCAAACCTTGCTCGGAGCTTTATG
Organism: Stomorhina lunata; assembly: GCA_933228675.1. Lineage (NCBI taxonomy): Eukaryota > Metazoa > Arthropoda > Insecta > Diptera > Rhiniidae > Stomorhina > Stomorhina lunata. Next base: position 95,120,817 of record OW121744.1, read on the forward strand.
ATAAGCATTTTGAGGCAAGTTTTTATATATTTCAATTTATAAAATTTTGAATTATTTTATTTATTTTGTCCGATCAACACATAGGTTGCATAGTTTACAGATTAACTCATTTTAAAAAATTTTGGAAATTGGTCATACCAACCAGAAACCTCCGTCGAGTCATGCGCAACAACTTTGCTAAATATTATAGCCTGATCAAATGCACAGTTTACGATTTATTTCATTTTGAGTAGTTTTCAGTGGCGCCACCTGAAGTTGTTCATACCAACTAAGAAACCTTCGTCTGTTTATGCGTAACAACTTTGCCAATGATTATAACATGATGAAATGCACAGTTTACGATTTAATTTATTTTGAGTAATTTTCAGTGGCGCCACCTGTTGGACTTTGGTTCCCATTAATAAACCTTCGTCGGCTTATCCGCAACAACTTCGCTAAAGATTATAGTATGATTAAATGTACAGCTTACTTTGAGTAATTTTCAGTAGCGCCCCCTGTCGGAAATTATTCACACCAACTAAAAAACCTTCGTCGGCTCATGCGCTACAACTTTGCTAAAGATAATATCATGATCAAATATACAGTTTACGATTTAATTAATTTTTAGTAATTTTCAGTGGCGCCACCTAACGCAAATTTGTCTTACCAACTTAAAAACCTTTGCCGTATTATCCGCAACATCTTCGCTAAAGAGCATAATATGATCAAATTCACAGTTTACTATTCTACAAAGAACATACATACAAACATTCATTTGTTTAAAAGTTATAACATTACTCATTTTTTCCCCCTTTTATCCACTACTTTCAAAAAGTTCCATATGCTTATTTGGTACTTCTTTGGTACCAATTGAATTCGGTATATTTTATTAAAACGCAGTTAACATAATTCCTATTTATATTACTGTTTTGAGATGTTAAGTTATCATTTTATCCCTTTTTTACCCATTTTGGCCACAAAATCAAAAAAGTACCAAATACGTGTTCAATATTTCTTTCACATCTATTGTATGCAGTACAAAATTCCTTTGTATATTCTTTGGTTTAAAATATAAGAGTGGGTTAAAAAGTATCAAAAAAACTATTTTCACCCTTTTTTACCCCCTATTGGACATAGTTTCAAAAAAGTACCAAATACCTATCCGCTTATTTTCATAGCTGTTTAAAACGTAATTTTAATTTTGTTTCTATACTTATTTCTTTAGGAGATATAACGTTTTCGATTTTTCCCCTTTTTACCAGTTTTTACTCTTTTAGAGGCAAAGGTTCCAAAAGTTCCTTCTTTTTCGACCTATAGATCAAAAATGGTACTCACTGTCCAAATATTATTGCTCGTTTAAGAATATAAGATTTAAGACTATTCAAAAAGCAACCGAAGAAATTTTTGCGAACCGAAAGTTGCTTTCGTGGCAGAATAATATGTTTGTCGACATCAACACTTCCCCTTGAATATTGTTGTCATTTTAATTATATCCAAAAAATAGGTCTTTAGAAGTCTTAAATATGTATTTAATTATTTACAAAAGCTCTAGTCACAGCTTTAATCATGGCTTATTCAGTCTATGCCTTGTCACTGTCGTCAACCACTTGTACTGCCTGCTATGGTCTTGCTTTATACTGTAGAGTGCTAAGCTTCCATAAAAATCATATTACTCCTGTTTATATGATTGACTTTTAAAGTAGCTATTGGATCGAGTTGCTGCTGCAATAAAAAGTTGGTGGAGATTCATTCGGGTTAATTGGCCATTAAAATCACGTATAATTCACATAAATTTCGTATTACTTTACATTATACATTAATATTTATAATTATAATTGTTTAAAATTATTTCAATTGAATTTCAAAATTCTTCTTAATAAAAATTGTAAGAGCATTTAATAATCAATACATGATTTTGGTTTTGATTTAAGTGAATTTGTTGGTTTTAATTCGATTGCATTTGTTGTGATGTTAAAACATTTGTTCATTATATTCATGTTTAAGTGTATTTATGTAAATGTTTAAGTGTATTTAAATGTTAATGATTTTATTTATTAATTCATGACACATTTCTGTTATGGTTTATTGTCGTTATTTGAGGTATTTTTTTTTTAATATTAATTCGTTACAATTTTATTAATTTTTTTTTCTGTTCGATTATACTGAATATGTTTAAACAATTATGATCATTATTCTTTGGCTTTTGATATTTGTTTGAACTCTAGAAAACACTTGATAATGAAATACAATGAATATGAAATTCAATATGGGCATAATTAATTGTTTTGAATTAAATCAATTTTTTTTCATGATTTTTTTATAAATTTTTTTTGTTAATATATTATTCACACAAAAGTGAAGCCATCAGTAGTGTCAGACGACAGTCAATAAATCTCAATTGTTTTGTTACACCTACAAGTTAGAATTTTAATGAAGATACACAATTAAATATCATGAATTAATTATCATGATAATTATGATACGAAATCAGACCCCGAACACAAAGAACAGATATATTTTTATACCCTTCACCACCATAGGTGGAAAGGGTATTATAAGTTTGTGCTGATGTTTGTAACGCATAGAAATATTTGTCTTAGACCCACCTTTTAGTATACCAATAGGCTTAGAATCACTTTCTGAGTCGATTTAGCGATGTCCGCCCGTCCGTCCGTCTGGTTGGCCGGCTGGCTGGCCGGCTGGCTGGCCGGCTGACTGGCCGGCTGGCTGGCCGGCTGGCTGGCTGGCTGGACCCCCATGTAAACCTTGTAATCAAACTACAGGTCGCAATTCTAAAGATAATTTGATGAAATTTGGCGCGGATCATTTTTTTGATAATGGGACTATGGCTATTGAAATTGGTCAAAATCGGTCCATTATTTCTGGTACCTCCCATAGGTCCCACTTCCCGGAATAGCTATATTGGCCACAAAAATCAATATTTTTTCATGAAATTTAAAACAAATACTGCTTATGTCAACTTTAATCACTGTACCAAATTTTGTTGAAATCGGTCCACATTTGACCATATCTCCCATACAAATTCTTCTTTAAAAACGCACTAAATGAGACAAAAAATCACTAAAACGCTCGTAAATCTAAAGATAATGGAAATTTTGAGTCTATTTTTTGCATACATAATTCTTGTAACAACTGTAATCAATCTGCTAAATTTCGAGATAATCGGTCCACATTTGACCCTAGCTCTCATATAAGTCCAAATGACGGAAACAGGTTGAATATATAAGTTTTGAGAAAATGTTTGTATAATGGCAAAATTTAGCAAATATTTGTCTTTACACAGGAAAAATAACACCTTTGACCTTAGTGGTGAAGGGTATCGTATGGTCGGCTTGACCGACTATAGCGCTTTCTTACTTGTTTTTTTTCATTTTAAATTTTACTAAATTCTGTTTTAAACAAAAAAGCAGAAGATAGAATAGCATTAATGAAAATCTAATGAAAATCTAACCACAGCCAATCATAAAATCCTCTTGCATGCACTTGAACTTAAAAAGCGTGGCCTCATTAAGGCATCATATACAATCCGTGGCTTAGTGCATGTTAGATTTAAGGACAATGAAGAACCTGTACGAATTGATGACCATAAACAATTAATTGAGTTTTTTCCTGAAGAAAATTTTGCCCACAACAACTACAATTGAATTTTTAACTGTCTATTATTGCTCCTTAAATATTTTTATTTTCAAAACTTCGTTATGTTATTATATTGTATTTATTATAGTTATTACATTTACTTTTCCTAAATTTCCGATTCTTAGTTGCTCGCCTTATTTTGCTGTTTACTATGTCCTTAACTGGAGATAATATAACTCATAGTTCCGTTGACGGTGCTTTTAATCTTGTTCGAATTTTGAGTAAACAAAAATCTGGAATCAATATTTGCCACATAAATGCTCAAAGTTTGAATAATAAAATTGATGAATTCAGACACATTTTCGAGAACTCTGGTGTGCACGTTATATGCGTATCTGAAACATGGTTTAACGAGAAGGTCTTTGATAGCATAATTGAATTAAACAATTTTAAAATGTTTCGCTGTGATAGATGTACTCACGGTGGTGGAGTTGCTATTTTTGTAAAAGGTGGAATAGCAAGCAAATTTGTAACAAAATCCGATCCATCTGAAAAAGTTGAACATATATTCATTGAAATTGTATCTGCGGGTAGCAAGTTACTTCTTGGCTGTGTCTACAGGCCGAATAAAAGAATAAACATGGATGGCTTTCAGGAAAAACTTGAGAATATATCCGTTGTTTATGATAATATTGTAATTTGTGGTGACTTCAACTCCAATGTCCTTAACGAAAGTTTTTTGCTTGATTTCATGAACACAGTAGGTCTATCTGCCACTAATACAAATACCCCGACGCATTTCTCTACTTCAAGTCAATCCTTACTCGATCTTTTCTTCGTTAGCTCAAAACGAAATATTTTACTCTATGATCAGATTTCAGCTCCATGTTTCTCAAAACATGACCTTATTTTCTTAAGTTATAATTTTTTCCCTCAATTTAAAAAAGAAGAAAAATTCTATTATGATTTTAAACATATGGACTGTATTATGATGGCTAATGAAATGGCCAATGTTGACTGGGACAGTATTTACCACATGACTGATGTTGATAGTCAAGTAAACTTTTTGGAATCTAAAGTGGCTGCTACTTTCCGTAAATCTGTGCCTCTAAAGAAGGTGTCGCATAGCTCTAATAAGCCCTGGTTTGATAACCACATTAAATCTAAAATAAAATCACGTGATTACGCCTTTAAATGTTGGAAACGCCATAAAACTCAAGACCTGTACGCACAATTTTCTAGCGAAAGGAAAGAAGTCAATAAGCTGATAAGAAGAGCAAAATCGACATTCTACACAAACTTATTTTCCTCTGCCGCGAGTACCAAAAAAACGTGGCAAATTATTCGTGATATTGGCATCAAAAAGCCACAAGATTCAAATTCCTCGAACGTCGATGTAGACTCGTTAAATGATACTTTTTTGAGAATTCAAAATGTAAACGTAAATCCCGATTTTTACTCGTTTAGTTATTCGCACCCACAAACTCTTGAAAACTCTTTTTCTTTTAAATGTATTACCCAAAATGATGTTGTAGTTTCTTGTCATGAAGTTAAATCAAATGCAATTGGTCCTGATGAGATTCATCCTAAGTTTATTAAAGCCATTGTTCCTTTTCTTTTGCCACATATTACATATATTTTTAATACAATCATAACTAAAAGTCACTTTCCTCAAAATTGGAAGTACGCCAAAATAGTTCCAATACCTAAAAATAAAAACGATTACAGGCCCATAGCTATACTTTCATTTCTATCTAAGGTACTCGAAAGGATACTAAACAAGCAAATAGGTGAATACCTTAATGCTAAAAGGCTACTTACTAACAGGCAGTCTGGTTTTCGACCAAAACATAGCTGCACCACTGCTCTTATCGACGTATCAGAGGAAATACGTGGCTATATTGATGAGGGTAATATTGCATTTTTAATACTATTGGATCATTCGAAAGCATTCGACATGGTTGACCATAAAATGCTCTGTTTAAAATTAAGCAACTTTTTCAACTTTGGTTCTTCCGCTACTAAACTCATTTCATCATACCTAGGTAATAGATATCAGTATGTTTACGCAAATTACAAATGTTCCAGTACGTCTCCCGTAATTAAAGGTGTTCCACAAGGATCAATCCTTGGACCACTTCTTTTTTCTATATATATAAATGATTTACCACTACAGATATCACATTGTAAAATTCAAATGTATGCAGATGATGTTCAGCTCTATCTTTGTTGCAATACCAACCAAATCAATGAATGCGTTGACAAACTAAATTCTGACCTCTCAAAAATTCAATCTTGGGCATCATCTAATGGCCTCTGCCTTAACCCAGTAAAATCTAAATGCCTACTCATTTCAAGTACTTCGGTACAAACAATCGTCGTCCCGGAAATTTTGCTCAACAATCAGGCTATTGAAGTTGTAAATAAAACAAAAAATCTAGGTATAATTTTTAACTCTACACTGTCATGGTCTGATCACATCATCAATGCTGCTGGGAAAACCTACTCCCTATTGCGTGCTTTATGGAAAGTCCAACATCTAACGCCGGTTTCTACTCGCATAATGCTCTCTAAAACATTTCTGATACCAACCTTACTATACGGTTGTGAATTATTTTCCAGCTCTGATTACACTAGCACAAGAAAACTTAGTATCACATACAATTCAGTTTTGAGATATGTTTTTAACTTAAAGCGATCGTCCCACATTACACCTTTTGAAACCAAATTATTTGGAGTACGTTTATGTGATTATCTAAAAATAAAATGTCTTACTTTGCTTCATAAGATTATGTTTACTAATGAACCGTCTTATATTTTTGATCGGCTTGTTTTCACTCAATCAAGGAGAAATAACAACTTAATTCAAATACGCCATAAAAGATTAGTGTCAGAACATCAATATCTTATCCACACCATCCGTTTATGGAACTCGCTACCAACAAGAATTCAATTTTTGAGCAACTTAACGGAATTTAGGAAAGCAGTCTACAACTACTTCAGTTCATAGCTTAATCTCTATACATATTATATTATTGTTATTTTTTTTTTACTTTTTGTTGTCTTTTCATTTTCATTTAATTTGTAACTATTTAGTTCCTAATTTAATTTAAAATTTTAATTTTATTATATTATTGTACTTCTTTTTTTTTTTGTTTTGTTTAATTTTAATCATTTCTAATATTTATTGTTCAACTATGAAATTTGTAATGTTTTTGACTATATATGAAACTATTTAACTTAAGCTCATCCTGTACTGTAATTTATAAAACTTTTAGTTTTGTTGTACAGGACATCAAATACATCAAATAAATAAATAAACATTGACATCATCTGTTTTTTTTTTTTTGATGATTTTACTGAAACGAATCGAATTGACTTTACAAGGTAAGTGTGACCGATGACTATTAGTCAAAGTCAAAGGAATTTTTTAAAAATTATACACAAATAAATTTGTTAAAAATTAGTTATAAATTAACCCAAAATGTTGAAATAGTGGGTGAAATTACTTTAAAAAACCAGCTCAAGTCTTAGCTGTAATCGAATCTATTGTCATACCTCTAGTTATAGCCTGTAGTGATAGCAGCAGATATAGTCATAGGTAAGGTTAATGTGTCAGTCTGATAGTCAGATTCTGCTAGACTTTAAAGTCAATTTTATTAACACAGAAGCTAACAAAACACTTACAACTGGATCTTCCCATTATAGCATAGGCATCTAATTAAAAAGCTTGAAAACAAAAATAAGGGAAAAAATTCAAGAACTTATAAACAAAAAGCTCAATTATCATGACATTTGACATGACTATTGAGGAGAAGTACTCGAGCTTAAGTTTGGAATTCGAAGTCTGCAGGCTTATCAGGAGGGGAGCTATATGCCCTCAAAGTAGGGCACCTCGGGTGTTTCGAAAATTAACAAGTAAGAGTGTTATATTCGGCTGTGCCGAATCTTATATACCCACCATCAAGTTATGTTAAATTTAGAAACATATCTCATATATCTACGAGGATGTGGCAAATTCAAAACGTGGACCAAATTGGAAAACGCTAGTTGGTATTGTTGGTAAAATATTTGGAATTACTTCGGTTGTAGTAGCTTTATAGTTCAACATTCAAAAGTGTGTAAGTGGTTTCCCTAGTAATTATTTACTTTGAAAAAAAAATCGTTATCGTAACCGGGTATGGTTTTACATTAATAAGTTGTTAAATACTTTTCGTTTAGCTTAATATTAAGTTAAAATAAAGAAGTTGATAGTAATACGACAGGTCCATATATTTTGTTAGGAGTTCCTAATGCATCTACCATATACATAATCTTAATATGCTGCTTGATTCGGAAGTAATCTTTTTGATTGTAGATATAAAAAAGGGGATGTAATATAAATATATAAGAATTATAGCCAAATGTTGACCGATTGTAACAAAATTTCACACACTGGCTGGTATTTATACAGGGCTTATTCTTGCAAAATTTAGTGGCAATAGCTGTCACAGTTTCTAATTTAATAGCTTTTAACTGGTCCTTGCTAAACCTTTTTTTGTTTCCGGGAGTGTTTTTTATATGAAAGCTATAGTCGAATATGGACCGATTCCTATAAAATTTGCTATACTGACCAATAGTTGCATAAAACTTCTCTATACTAAATTTAGTCCTCAAAGCTATCACAATTGTACTCAATTTATCAGCATTTATGTGTTTCCCGGGGCGGGGTTATATGGGAGCTCTAACTAAATGTGAACCGATTTCGCCCATTTTCAGTACACAACTTTTGTTACATATCGGAAATACTTTTGTAAAATTTTGTCTCTCTAGCTTTTGTAGTTAAGGAGCTGTCGCGCTTTTATCTGACGGACAGACGGACATAAATCTCCTTTTCTTTTTGTATTTTTGTGTTTCTGTAAGTTTTTTATATGGGAGCTATGGTCAAATGGTGACCGATTGTAACCGATTGCACACTGACTGGCACTCACATAAGACTTGCGTTTGCAAAATTTTGTTGCTGTAGCCCTTTCAGTTAAGGCGCTATCGCGCTTTTATCTAACGGACAGACGGACATAAACCCCCTTTTCTTTTTGTATTTTTGTGTTTCCGTAAGTTCTTTATATGGGAGCTATGGTCAAATGGTGACCGATTGTGACAAAATTTTGCACACTGGCTGGTATTCACATAAGACTTATTTGTGCTAAATTTGGTGGCGAAAGCTATTACATTTTAGCATTTATTGGCATTTAAGTGAATTTCAGGTGGAATTTTGGCTGTTTCCGTATGTTTTTTATATGGGAGCTATGGTTAAATGTGAACCGATTTCGATGAAATTTTATATGCTGCCTAGTGCTTATGGAAAACTTCTAGATACCAAATTTTGTCATCATAGCTATTATAATTTGTCAGTTATTAGCAAATAAGCGACTAGCCTAGACGAGGTTATACGGGAGCTATGGTCAAATGTTAACCGATTTTACCCAATTTCAATACCATAAATCTCATAAATGAAGAATGTTTTTGCTAAGTTTCAGTGAGCTAGCTCCTTTCGTTTAGGCGTTATCGTGATTTCAACAGACAGACAGACAGACGGACATCGCTCAATCGTCTTAGAATTTCATAAGGATTCAGAATATATATCGTTTTTGATTTTTGAGCCAATATTAAGGAAATTACAAACGGAATGACAATCTCCCCATTCTTTTTGATGGTGGGTATAAAAATGATCCATAAATCAAATTTTTTATCCGATATAAAAGATATGTGTACGAAATCTGATAGCTGAGATCTACAAAAAAAACATTCCTACACGTATCTCCTATAGTTTATAGGATATTTCACTTCGAAAAATTTCAACGACTTAAGCCTAGAATTTTGCTAAATTTGTATCCCAATTTTTTCCCGAAATTTGCTTTATTTATTTCTAAGGAATGTAATGATCACACAAAAAAATAACTGAATTTTTTGTCATTTTTTAGCCAAAAAATTATAACATTATTTTTGAGATATAAAAAAAACTTGTTAGAATGCAAAGGTGCAAACTGCACTTTTTAAAATTTTTCAGGAGAGACAAACAATTGTAAAAAAACATTTACATCATATCGGGATATCCATTTCGTGCTTTCAAAAGTATAGGACTGGAATTCGACATGCGTCAAACTGGGCTGTTTAACCAATTTTTTCCGTTTCAGAAATTGGATCACTTAAGTATCACACAACGAATAAAAAATATCAAAACATACTACAAAAATGGTGGTTCCTCAACAGCCACATATCGTGCTTTAAAAGGAGATTATGGTTTATATAATCGTTCAACTACGCAAGCAATTGGCAAAATTGTAAAGAAATTTGAAGAGACTGGAGAGGTTACAAATATTTGCAAGGCCAATGCATCATCGTTTCGCTCGTTCCTCTGAAAATATCGTTGTTTTAAGTGAAAGTGTTGCCGAAGACCCGAATGTGTCGATTCCTCGTCTTTCTGAGGAATTAGGATATGATAACGGACTTTTTTTTTTGCTATTAAAGAAAACGACTTGGAGAATATGTGGTTTCAACAAGACGGCGCCACATGCCAAACAACTCTAGCGAATATGGCTTTATTGCAAGAGACATTTAATGGCCGCGTAATTTTTCGTCGTGGCGATATCAACTGTCCACCAAGATTATGCTATTTGATACCATTAGACTTTTTTGTGGAGCTACGCGAAAGACCGTGTTTATGCAGATAAATCTTTAACTCTCGAGCACTTAAAAACCAACTATGTCAAGTAATGGCTGAAATATGTGTCGAAAAGTGGTCGAAGATTACCCCAAAAGAATCAATGCTTACAACATTTCGACTGGTGGTAATTTAAATGATGTAATGTACATTCACTTTTGAAACCGCAAAATGGATAACCCGATATTTTTATTGGGTGATATAAGGGATGTTGGATATCAAACAATGGTTTTAATAAGTTTAAACTTCATCTAAACTGTGGACACTGACCTCCTAGATTTATCTCATGAGTAACTACGTTAATATTCAATAAAGTAGCGAGCTTGTATGTGCCGCGAGTTGCACCCCTAACAACGATAAAAATATGGGTTGGTCTGTCGCGTAAGTAACAATGAAAAGTAAAAAGTAAGAATTAAAACGCCCCCTAATATTGACAACTAAGGAAAACAATAAAATGACTCTGATTTAAGGATCAGTACCTGGGACATCCGAACCTTTTACAGAGGAGGTCCTTTCATTAAGTTGATGGATGTTCTTGATGATATAAGTGTGATATGATTCCTGTCCAGATTGTTGTTTAGATGAAATGGACTCGGCATCGCCAAGAGACAAATTGTGACCTGTCTAACAGGTGCCAATAGTCTTCAGGTTCAACCCAGTAAACGAGAGGATAGCGACAATACGAGTGAAGCAAAGTGCCTACTTTCATCCGAGCCTGATTACAGAGGAGAAAGATGATGATATAAAAGAAGCCTTTAATGATCAACTTGATGAAGTGTACGATAACTGCCCCAATCATGATGTTAAAATAATAACGGGCGGGAATATTGCTTTGAGCCCACTGTTGGTAAATTCAGTCTGCATAACGTAACATCCGACAATGGTTTGAGGTTGATCTCCTTTACGACGGTTCGCAATAGCGACATGGGTGTCTCCCAATCAAATTACAAAAAAATCAGAGAAATAAACCATATTGTAGTTGACGGAAGACACTCATCAAGCATATTGGATGTTCGTACAATTTGGAAAGCCAATATGGACTCTACCTTGTTGCAGCCAAGGTGAAAACAAGAAAAAAACAGGCGCAAAGAAAATTTAACATTACCAAGCTAAAATCCCACATAACTGCCACTGATAACTCACAACGGAAAGCTCAATTACTCGGAAAAAAAATATTTCTAGCTCCAACCACATCAGCGCTCTATTTCAATATATTTTCAACTCCATGAAAACTGCTACAAAATCTGAATTATGATAAAATAAGAAACTGGTTATAGAGTATTAGGCTATGTAAAACTTCTCTAACTAATGCATTTGCCGCTCGGAACCGGCCCTTTCCCTTTCAATGAGTCTAAAAATAGAATCGGATGAAGCTTATTGTCCAAGAGAAGTACCCCTTGTTCCCGTTGGAATGTTGTCGGGGAGTTATATATATACTCAAAAACATGACGAAACCAAGAGACGATAGTCACTTCAAGATACTATTTAAGTACTCTCATCTACAGATATAACCTATTCCGGAATCTATATATATTTTTACACATAACTCGACAATACAGCATATCCCGGATTCAAACGGTTTATTTACCAGCAGTTATGCTTTCTTTGACAAGGCTTTAGATTTTTGCATCTTTTCGGATTGGCAGAATTCATGTTTATTCTCCAGTTAAGAAGTAACGAATATATTTTTTTTAAGCCAGCCGATTAAAAATTATTTTATCAGGTTAACCGTCTAAACGTTGTGCTCTTTATCTGTTCGGTATTAAATCTAGTTTGGCGACATTCAGAGATGCTCATTCTGGAGATATACGAGGCATCTTCATTAAGACTTGGGTATCTTTTCGTTACTCATTAGCCCATTATTGACTGTCATTACCCGACTAGCGTGGACAACATTATATTAGTTTTCTTTGAAGTAAACGTGGTTTCACTTTGTTCGGAAATTTTTCCGGGGTCTATTATATTTGAATTTTTATACCCACCATCAAAAAGAATGGGGGGTATATTGAGATTGTCATTCCGTTTGTAATTTCTTTAATATTGGCTCAAAAACCAAAAACGATATATATTCGGAACCCTTATGATATTCTAAGACGATTGAGCGATGTCCGTCTGTCTGTCCGTCTGTCTGTCTGTCTGTCTGTCTGTCTGTCTGTTGAAATCACGATAACGCCTAAACGAAAGAAGCTAGCTCACTGAAACTTAGTAGAAATATTCTTCATCTCTGAGAAAATTTTGGTATTGAAATTGGGCAAAATCGGTTCACATTTTACCATAGCTCCCGTATAACCTCGTCTAGGCTAATCGCTTATTTGTTAATAAATGACAAATTATAGCAGCTATGATGATGGTATATAGAAGTTTTACATTAGCCCTAGGCAGCGTATTAAATTTCATCAAAATCGGTTCACATTTAGCCATAGCTACCATACAAAAAACTTACGGAAACAGCCAAAATTTTACCTAAAATACACTTAAATGCCAATAAATCTAAAGCTATAATAGATATAATCACTAAATTTAGCACTAGGAGGTATTATGTCAATGCCAGCCAGTGTGCAAAATTTTGTCGCAATCGGTCACTATTTGACCTAGCTCCCATATAAAAAACTTACGAAAACACAAAAATTCAAAAAGAAAAGGGGATTTATGTCCGTCTGTCCATCAGATAAAATCGTCATAGCTCCTTAACTACAAGAGCTAGTAAGACTAAATTAAGCAAAAAGAAGTCTTATGTCAATGCCAGGCAGTGTGCTAAATTTTGTCACAATCGGTCACCATTTGACCATAGCTCCCATATAAAAAACTTATGGAAACACAAAAATACATAAAGAAAAGGTTGTTTATGTCCGTCTGTCCGTCAGATAAAAGCACGATAGCGCCTTAACGAAAAGAGCTAGAGGGACAAAGTTTTACAAAAGTATTTTGGATATCTTTAAAAAGATGTGTGTCGAAAATGGACAAAATCAAAAAAAAAATTTTTTTTTTTGATTTTTTAAAATTTTTGATAGGAATCAGTCCATATTTGACTTTAGCTTTCATATAAAAAACACTCACGGAAACCAAAAATTTTAGCAAAGGCCAGTTAAAACCTATCGGTCAACTTTTGGCCATAATTCTTATATACAATATATAACATCCCCTTTTTTATATCTACAATCAAAAAGACTTGGATGTACATTCATTATATTAAGATTGCACCTATGAAATTATATAGGCATCAATCAATGTTCAGCCCAGACTTTATATGTATATGATGAATGCATTAGGTACTCATAATGAAATATATGGACCTGCCGTATTACTATTAACGTGTTTAGCATAACTACATATTAAGCACAACGAAAAGTATTTAACAACTTATTAACGTAAAACTATACCCGGTTATGAGACCGAATTTTGATCAAAGTAAATACTGGGGGAACCACTAAAATATTTTTAAATGTTGAACTATAAAGCTACGGCAACCGAATTTAGTCCAAAGGTTTTACCAACAATACCGCAATAGCGATTTTTTCAGTTTTGGTCCAGATTTTGAATTAGCTGCACCCTAATTCAAATTTGAATTTTTCTAAATTTGACACAACTTGATGGTGGGTATATAAGATTCGGCACAGCCGAATATAACACTCTTACTTGTTTCTTTTAAAATCATCTATGTATGCGAAAGATTTTTTTGTCTACAATATATGCCACTTAGGAATAAGCCCTCTTGGGGTTGCAAGTTTCTCCTCCTACTAAAATTATAGCTAATACTATTTAATTCTTACATTTAAATAATCACAAAGATTTTCAAACTAAAAAAACCGTTAAAATTTGAATTCAATTAAAAGCTTTTTATCATCCCCTTTGTCATATTTTTAACAGTTCTCTAAAACGAACCGTTTACTTAGTCACGCAAAGTAAATGAACAAATATAAAAGCTTTATATATTCATATTTGTACAACATACCTCAAGCTTTCACGCTAAAAGCTTTTAATTTAGGCACATTTGTAAACAAACTGAAAAACTGTCAGTGTGTGCTAGCTAGCCAAAGAGCTTTTAATAACAAAACACACCCTCTATCAAACATGTATGGTATGTGCTAACAGAAGCACGAAATAAAAGTGATACAGGAAATAGGAAACTGGCATAACTGTAAATGCATTTTGCAATGTGGTTTCCTGTATGTGTATGATACACCTATACAGTCATAAAGGGCATATGAATGTTGGGGTTTTTTCTTTCGTTATAGGGGTTGCAAAATCATAGAAATAATTTTAAAATTTTGCGAAAACTTTACAGTTTTTTGGTTTGTGTCTTGACTAGGAGAAATTAATTAGAAATCATAACAAGTGGTCGTAAGAATGAAGGCACAAATTATGACTGGGGGTTGTTATTTCAATAAAAAGAAAGTATAACAGTGTTAATTTAAAAGTCCAAAAAGAAAAGTTCTTTATTTTAAGTTTAGGAGAAAATTTAAAATTTAATTTAAATTGAATTAGAAGAGTTTTCTGTTCCTTTTTAAGGATTTACTTTATTAAATAAAAAAATGTTAAATAAACTGTTTTGGCAATAAAATTTAAGTTTGTTGTAATGACAAACTTTGTTTAGTTTTTTCCAGATATTTTAGCTTGTTATAGATGTCTTTGTTACAGCTTCCATTTTTTATGAAAAAGAAAATGTTTTTTTCAATACAATTTTGCTCTGGAGTTTATTGCTTATTAGCAAAAAAAATAGAAAAATAAGAACAAAAAGAATTTGTTTCGTATTTTGTTATTTTAGAAAATTTTGTTGCATTTTTTTAGTATCTAAAAAAAATAAGGAAAAAGTAAGTCACTAAAGTTAAAAAGTGTCTTTTAGACGCATTTTTGTTGTCAATTTCTGAGGCAGGAGCGTGCAAAGAGATTTATATTTAAAATTTAGAATTCAATATTTTTATATAGAAATTTATTCTATAGAAAATATTTCATTAGAAATTTTTTCTATAGAAAATATTTCAATATAAATTTTTTCTATAGAAAATATTTCGATAGAAATTTTTTCTATAAAAAAAAATTTGATAGAAATTTTTTTCTATAGAAAAAATTTAACAGAAATTTTTTTCTATATAGAAAAAATTCGAGAGAAATTTTTTTCTATATAGAAAAAAATTCGATAGAAATTTTTTTCTATATAAAAAAAAATTCGGTAGAAATTTTTTTCTATATAGAAAAAAATTCGGTAGAAATTTTTTTCTATATAGAAAAAAATTCGATAGAAATTTTTTTCTATATAGAAAAAAATTCAATAAACATTTTTTTCTATAGAAATAGAAATTTTTTTCTATAGAAAAAAATTCGATAGAAAATTTTTTCTATAGAAAAAAATTCGATAGAAATTTTTTCTATAGAAAAAAATTCGATAGAAATTTTTTCTATAGAAAAAAATTCGATAGAAATTTTTTCTATAGAAAAAAATTCGATAGAAATTTTTTCTATAGAAAAAAATTCGATAGAAATTTTTTACTATAGAAAAAAATTCAATAGAAATTTTTTTCTATAGAAAAAAATTCAATAGAAATTTTTTTCTATAGAAAAAAATTCAATAGAAATTTTTTACTATAGAAAAAAATTCAATAGAAATTTTTTACTATAGAAAAAAATTCAATAGAAATTTTTTTCTATAGAAAAAAATTTAATAGAAATTTTTTTTTTCTATAGAAAAAAATTCGATAGAAATTTTTTACTATAGAAAAAAATTCAATAGAAATTTTTTTCTATAGAAAAAAATTCAATAGAAATTTCTTTCTATAGAAAAAAATTCAATAGAAATTTTTTTCTATAGAAAAAAATTCAATAGAAATTTTTTTCTATAGAAAAAAATTCAATAGAAATTTTTTTCTATAGAAAAAAATTCAATAGAAATTTTTTTCTATAGAAAAAAATTCAATAGAAATTTTTTTCTATAGAAAAGAATTCGATAGAAATTTTTTCTATAGAATAAAATTCGATAGAAATTTTTTCTATGGAATAAAATTCTATAGAAATTTTTTCTATAGAATAAAATTCTATAGAAATTGTTTCTATAGAATAAAATTCGATAGAAATTTTTTCTATGGAATAAAATTCGATAGAAATTTTTTCTATAGATAAAAATTCAATAGAAAATTTTTCTATAGAAAAAAATTCAATTGAAATTTTTTCTATAGAAAAAAATTCAATAGAAATTGTTTCTTTAGAAAAAAATTAATAGAAATTTTTTCTATAGAATAAAATATTTCGTTGGAAATTATTCTATAGAAAATTATTAGTTAAAATTTTTTTCTATAAAAAAAATTTCTTTGGAAATTTTTTCTATAGAAAATATTTCCTTGGAAATTATTCCTTTAGAAATTTTTCGTTAGAAATTTTTTCTTTAGAAATTTTTCGTTAGAAATTTTTTCTATAGAAAATATTTCGTTAGAAATTTTTTCTATAGAAAATATTTCGTTAGAAATTTTTTCGTTAGAAATTTTTTCAATAGAAAATATTTTGTTAGAAATTTTTTCTATAGAAAATATTTCGTTAGCAATTTTTTCTATAGAAAATATTTCGTTAGCAATTTTTTCTATAGAAAATATTTTTTTTGGGAATTTTTTCTATAGAAAATATTTCGTTGGAAATTTTTTCTATAGAAAATATTTCGTTGGAAATTTTTTCTATAGAAAATATTTCGTTGGAAATTTTTTCTATAGAAAATTTTTTGTTGGAAATTTTTTCTATAGAAAATATTTCGTTGGAAATTTTTTCTATAGAAAATATTTCGTTGGAAATTTTTTCTATAGAAAATATTTCGTTGGAAATTTTTTCTATAGAAAATATTTCGTTGGAAATTTTTTCTATAGAAAATATTTCGCTGGAAATTTTTTCGTTAGAAATTTTTTCTATAGAAAATATTTCGTTGGAAATTTTTTCTATAGAAAATATTTCGTTGGAAATTTTTTCTACAGAAAATATTTCGTTGGAAATTTTTTCTATAGAAAATATTTCTTTGGAAATTTTTTCTATAGAAAATATTTCGTTAGAAATGTTTTCTATTTTTTCTATAGAAAATATTTCGTTAGAAATGTTTTCTATAGAAAATATTTTGTTAGAAATTTTTTCTCTAGAAAATATTTCGTTGAAAATTTTTTCTGTAGAAAATATTTCTTTGGAAATTTTTTCCATAGAAAATATTTCGTTGGAAATTTTTTCTATAGAAAATATTTCGTTGGAAATTTTTTATATAGAAAATATTTCGTTAGAAAATTTTTCTATAGAAAATATTTCGTTAGAAATTTTTTCTATAGAAAATATTTCGTTAGAAATTTTTTCTATAGAAAATATTTCGTTAGAAATTTTTTCTATAGAAAATATTTCGTTAGAAATTTTTTCTATAGAAAATATTTCGTTAGAAATATTTTCTATAGAAAATATTTCGTTAGAAATTTTTTCTATAGAAAATATTTCGTTAGAAATTTTTTCTATAGAAAAT
This sequence comes from Stomorhina lunata, assembly GCA_933228675.1. Lineage (NCBI taxonomy): Eukaryota > Metazoa > Arthropoda > Insecta > Diptera > Rhiniidae > Stomorhina > Stomorhina lunata. The sequence continues at coordinate 95,138,567 of OW121744.1, forward strand.
ATTTCGTTAGAAATTTTTTCTATAGAAATTATTTCGTTAGAAATTTTTTCTATAGAAAATATTTCGTTAGAAATTTTTTCTATAGAAAATGTTTCGTTGGAAATTTTTTCTATAGAAAATATTTCGTTAGAAATTTTTTCTATAGAAAATATTTCGTTAGAAATTTTTTCTATAGAAAATATTTCGTTAGAAATTTTTTCTATAGAAAATTCTATAAAAAATATTTCATTGCAAATTTTTTCTATAGAAAATATTTCGTTGGAAACTTTTTCTATAGAAAAAATTGCGTTGGAAATTTTTTTCTATAGAAAAAATTTCATTGGAAATTTTTTCCGCAGAAAATATTCCGATAGAGATTTTTTCTATAGAATATTTTTTCTATAGAAAATATTTCTTCTACGCTCCTGCTTAAATTCACTTGCTACCATAGTTTCTTTTCTTTTACAGTTTACTGATCAGTTAAAATAGCTTAAGCTTTTCAAAGCACAAGACAAAAAAAAAAAAAAACTAAACATAAACATAGAAAAGTAGCATTGAAATTTCATTGTAGTTTTGGGATTGTCTTTTTGATGCTTAAAAAAAATTGTAAGTCTTTTTTTTATTTTTCCAAAGTCTCTACTATTTTTCTTAACTTCTTCACAAATGTCATAATCAGACAAAATAATGTTGAAAAGCTAAGCACTTTTGTTTATAAATATTTTTTTCTTACAAAATTTCTTCTTTAGCTACTTTAACTTAAAAAATTCTTCTTTATTTGTAAACACATCAATGCATTTTATTCCATTTCTTTGGCAATTTTTACTACAAAATTTAGTCACAAAAATTATTTTGCAATAGTTTTCTTTCAATATTCTCTACTAATGCAACAGAAAATTCTGGGAAATTAAATAAAAAAAGTAAAATTGCTACAAAAAAATTGTGAAAATAAAGTAAATTTTACAATTTAATTCCGAGTTTTTATTAACAATTTGTTCGTTTTACAAAACAAAATGTTGCTGCTTATTGTATTAGAAAGTTTATGCAAAGTTTGTCAGGAACTAAGAACTTTATTTGCTAAAGAAAAATTACATGAAACAAATGGAGAAAAAATGCATTGTAACTCAGTATAAGGGTCAGGGTCTAGAAGTGCATTTGGAGATAGTAGGATACATTTCTTATACCCTTCACCGCCAAAGGTGGAAAGGGTATTATAAGTTTGTGCTGATGTATGTAGCGGATGGAAATATTTGTCTTAGACCCACCTTTTAGTATACCAATAGGCTTAGAATCACTTTCTGCGTCGATTTAGCGATGTCCGTCTGTCCGTCCGTCTGGCTGGCTGGCTGGCTGGCTGGCTGGCTGGCTGGCTGGGCCCCCATGTAAACCTTGTAATCAAACTACAGGTCGCAATTCTATAGATAATTTGATTAAATTTGGCGCAGATCATTTTTTTTTGATAATGGGATCATGGCTATTGAAATGAGTCTTTCCTTCCCGATAGAAATCTACTATCTCCTGTACTTCCCAGTGTGACTTGTACAATGCCCAACGTATATTTTAGAACACGTGCTTTAAAAAAAATGTTGTCTGAGTTAAATGTAAACAAATCTTCTGGTCCTGACTGTATACCTCCAAGAGTTTTAAAAAAATGTTAATCTTTCCTGTCTCGTCCTCTGCATAATCTACTTTACCTATCATACCGGTCCGGTGTTTTTCCTAATTGTTGGAAAACTGCCAACGTCCAACCAATTCACAAAAAAGATGACCAAGCCAACCCTAACAATTATCGTCCTATTGCCTTAAGTTCTACACTTTCCAAAGTTATCTTGTTAGCTATATTGAATCCAATCACCTACTAAACGATAAACAGTATGGATTTCGTATTGGTCGTTTAACAGGTGATTGAATGGCATTCCTTTCTGAACAGTGGTCCCATTCAATTCATCGATCAGGCGAGAGCAAAGTAGTCTCATTAGACATCTCCAAAGCATTCGACCGTGTCTGGCACAAATCTTTACTTTCGAAGCTCAAATCTTTTGGAGTAGGTGAAGTATTCTTAAAATTTATTTCTAGCTTCCTTAAAGACCGAATTATAAGGGTTGTAATAGATGGAGTCTCTTTACTGAATTCTGGTGTCCCTCAGGATTCAGTTTTATCGCCAACATTTTAATATTCATGAATTACTTCTAACCCAATTTACTCATTTGCGGATGACAGTAATATCAGCCACTCATATTCTTTCGATCGGAGACCATTAACCTCCGAGGTCAATCTGTCCAGATTATAAATGAATGAATCGCTCAATCGTGACCTTGATATAATTTACACATGGGGCAAAGCTAACATGGTTGACTTCAATGCACTCAAAAACTCAATGTTGTTTATTAACACATAAACGATTCGTAAACTCACCGTCTTCTTCCCTTCGAATGGGTGACTCAACCATCCAAGGAACCGATTCCCTCTCTATCCTCGGTATAAACATACAGGCTGTTGTCCGGTGGAATCAACATGTTTTTGACGTGTCAAAAGAATCATTTATATGCCTAGGGTTTTTAAGACTCTACATCGTCTTAATATTTCTCACCAACCGACTTACTCCGGATATATACCACGTACATACGTCCAAAAATGGAGTACAATTCTCACATTTGGGCAGGAGCTGCACGTTCTAGTCTTGAAATGTTGGATCGTGTTCAAAAGCGAGCCAATGACCTAATAGGTGATAGCACTATTTTTGAATCTTTAACCCTAACACTCCTGACACGGGTACCTGGGTACCCGAACGAACTTTAAAGTCAAATATCTCTTTAACGATAAATGTTACAAAGTTGAGGTTTTGTAAGTTCCTAAAACTATTTATTTCCTAAAGATTTTTGTTTCTCTAAGCTTTCCAAAATTTTTGGCTTAGGCTGTGGATTCACCGAAAGTCAAATATTCCTAACCCTCCTGATAAGGGTACCCGGGTACCAGTAAGAAAATTAAGGCATTATATATATAAAAAAGTAATGCATATAATTCTATTTTTATTTTAGTTTAAAATGTGTGCATTTAATTAACAATTTGACAACTTAACTTTGCACTTTTATAATAGATAAACTTCAGAAAATTACAATTCTGTTAAGCGTGAAGCAATAATTTGGTTGTGTGTATTACATATTGGCCTTTGGCAACCATCATGCACTTTATATGTTTTGAGATTTGATTTCAGATTAATAGCCATGCAAAGGTAACAATTTCAAAGCTGTTATATCTTCTGAATTCTTCTAGTAAACATTTAATGTTAATTCCATTTTCTGTAAAGAACTATTCAAATTATCCTCTGCAGTTAGTCTAAATATGTTTCGCGGAATATTTTAATCGTAACTGAAAGATTAGTATTCACGGGTACCCCTATCAGGAGTCTACGTATAAAATGTTATCAGTACGGTTAGGGTTAAATACACTCGAACATCGTCGAAACGTAGGATGCCTTTCATTGTTCTACAGATATTACCATGGTAAATGTTCTGACGACATACGTAGTCTTATTCCAAATGCACATAATTTTAGACGAAACACACGTTTAGCAAACAGAGCGCATCCTTTTGTAATTAGTTGGAATATGAGTCGTACAACGCATTACAAAGAAAACTCGTTTTTTGGCCGAACTATTCGAATGTGGAATTTTCTTCCTGACTATGTTTTTCCAACCCAATACAATATCCAACGATTCAAATCAAATATCCACAAACACTACTCTTTCTTTCCTCCTACCCAATCCTTTATTTCCTAACATCAACACAATGCAACGCATTTATAGGGGTATCCCCCGAGTGTTGGTATAATTAAAAAAAAAAATATTAAACCAATCTTTATATTTGCAACTACTTAAAATAATATATTCCAAAAACAAACAAGTAAGAAAGTACTATAGTCGTTCAAGCCCCACCATACGATCAAATGTGAACCGGTTATCTCAAGTTGATTACAGATTGATCTCATGTTGATTACAGATTTAACAAAAATTTGCAAAAAATATACTCAAAATTCTTATGATCTTCAGATTTACGAGCGTTTAGTCATTGGTACACTTAAAGACCAATATTTTTATTCACATTTGACCCTAGCTCTCGTATAAGTCCAAATAACGGAAACATCATAAATATGTAAGTCTTAAGCAATGTTTGTATGACAATAAAATTTAGCAAATATTTGTCTGTGTATATAGAATGGCTATCTCGAAAACGGCTCAGTTTTGTTTAAATTAATACAGTTGGTACCTTATTTGATGTAAAACTCGATAAGAATGTACTTTTGGAAAGTTTGCCTCTAAGGTGGTAAAAAGGAGATAAAATCGAAAACGCTATATTTCCTAAAGTAATAGGTATAGAGACAAAATTAAAATTATGTTTTGAACAGCTGTTAAAATAAGCGAACAGGTGTTTGGTACTTTTTTCAAACTATACCCGATAGGGTGTTAAAAGAGTTAAAATAGTTTTTTTGGTACTATTTTAAAGCCTCTCTTATCCTTTGCTCCAAAAAACATAAAAAGGGACTTTGTTATGTAATCAATAATTAGGAACAAAATACTGAACATGTATTTGGTACTTTTTTAATTTCGGGGGACCAAAATGGATAAAAAAGGGATAAAATTATAATATGAATAGAACAACATGTTTGACTACGTTTTCATAAAAAGTGCCAAATTCAATTGTTACCAAGTACCAAATATATGTATATATGGAACTTTAATGAAATTGGGGAATAAAAGGGGGAAAAATTTGTATTGTTATAAAAAGTACCAAGTTCAATTGTTACCAAGTACCAAATATACATATGAAACTTTTATGAAATTAGGGAATAAAATGAGAAACAATTTTTAATGTTATAACTTTTAAACAAATGCATGTTTGTCTCGTTGTAAGTCCTTTATTTAATAGTAAACTATGCATTTGATCATGTTATGCTCCTAAGAAAAGTTGTTGCGCATGAGCTGACGAAGGTTGCTATGTTGGAATGAACAATTTCCGACAGGTGGCGTTACTGAAAATTACTCAAATTGAATTAAATCCTAAGCTGTGCATTTGATCATGCTATGATCTTAAGCGAAGTTATTACGCATGACCCGACGAACGTTTCTTAGTTGGTATGAGCAATTTTCGACAAGTACTCAGAATGAATTAAATCGTAAACTGTGCATTTGATCAGACTATGATCTTTAGTAAAGTTCTTGCGCATGAGTCGACAGAAGTTTTTTAAGTAGGTATGACCAATTTCCAAAATTATTCAAAATGAATTGAACTGTAAACTAGGAATTTGATCATGTTTTGATCGGACAAGATTAATAAAATGATTCAAAATTAATTGGATATCATAAAGCTTCGAGAAATTCTCGGTCAGCCAGGTACTGTGTACGAGTACTTATAAATGCTGTATCATCAGCAAATGTTGACGTGTGCAAATAGTTCACATATCTGCTGTATATAAAATATATAGAAGACGACTGCCCTGTGGTACACCTACGGAGTACTGGGGATAACCTGAAAACTTTATAAATCAGTCTCTCATGCCACAATGGGAGATACCTATAAACAAGGCTAAACAGTATTGCTTGTTCTCGTCCTCCATCTTATAATGATAAATGTGCGATACGTTTGACGAAAATATTAGCGTCAAGAAGGACAATTTCTTCTTTAAAATTTATGGTATAATTGATTGTGCTAATTTGCTGGAATCTATAGAATTAAATGTTCCCTCTAGATTTAAGATCTTGAAGTGTATTGAGAAGAAAATTTTGAAAATGCGTTTCCTGATTTCATCAGAGAGCATTTTGAAGCAGAAACGACAGAACAGTTCCACAATCCATATTACGATGGTGTTTCAGGAAATTAGATATAGATAGTGTAAATAGAGGGAAAATCAAAAAGTCGGTACAATTGAATGCTTCTTTCGAAAAAGTAGGATCTTTAAAAAAGACTAACTTTAAAATTCATAAAATTTGAAAAATGTATAGACCAAATTTCATATAAATCGCAGATGGTACTTTTGTACAGTACGTGTTCGAAAAACTTTGATTTGACCCTATGGAAATTATTCCATGCTGTAAAATATTGTTACGTTTTTCCTTTAAAATCCTGGAAGGAATTCTTTTTGCAAACAACCGAAAACAAAATTAGTTTTACAATGTTATATTTTTTTTTTTTAACTTTAGACGAAACTGTAAACAAACTTCACAAAAATGCTTTACAAATATTCTTAGTCACACTGTTCTCTTATACGCGTCTCAATTAAAATTGTTCCTACAATACTCGTCTATCGGCCTTGTATAGTAGAGAAGAGAGTTTTTAGCATTTTCTCCAGTCAGCATTTGGAAGATTATTTTTTGAAAAATCATCATTGACCAGTTTGGAAGACCAAAAAACGATTTGTCGTCTACGCGATTAAAAAACAAGTCAAAAGAGATTCGTGCTCGGGAAAACCAAAAAATCGGTACAATTGAACAGAGGGCGAAGCCGAGCGGCTCGAAGCCGGCGCTGAGTCGCCGCCGGGAGAATTTTTCAATAGTCAGCCGCCGCCGAAAGAACCGGCTCATGTCGGCTTAAATTTCAAGCCGAAATATTTTCATTTTTAGATAAATGTATTTCTTAATACTTAATTTTTTAATAAGACTTGGTTTTTATATTTAATAAGAAGATATTATCAACTTAATCTTTCATTTAAAGCTTGATTTTTGTGCGCGAGAATATGAGGGCAGGTTAAAAATTGTATAATACTGGCAACACGTGTTACTACCCTCAGTTTTTGGTAATTTGGCAACGCAGAAAATATCAATCGTTTTGTATTCGGCTTAAAGCCGGCGCACAGCCGCCGCTGGTTCATTTTTCTCCAGCCGCCGCCGCCGACAATTTGTAGTCGGCTTCGCCCTCTGCAATTGAATGCTTCTTTCGAAAAAGTGGGATCTTCAAAAAGGACTAACTTTAAAAATCATAAAATTTAAAAAAAGGTCTACACCAAATTTCATATATGGAAATATATGAAATTTCAAAAAGGACTAACTTTAAAAATCATAAAATTTAAAAAAAGGTCTACACCAAATTTCATATAAATCGCAGATGGTACTTATGTGCTCTATGGAAATTATTCCATGCTGTAAAATATTGTTACGTTTTTCCTTTAAAAACCTGGAAGGAATTCTTTTTGCAAACAACCGAAAACAAAATTAAAACACTTTATGTACTTTTACAAAGTTATGTTTTTTATTAACTTTAGAGTTAGTCACTTTAAACACACATGCACAAAAACTGTAAACAAACTTTACAAAAATGCTTTACAAATATTCTTAGTCACACTGTTCTCTTATACGCGTCTCAATAAAAACATTTCCCACAATACTCGTTCACCGGCCTTATATAGTAGAGAAAAGAGTTTCTAGCATTTTCTGCAGACGTAAACAAAGAGCTGCTTTCGTTGATTACACTAACAATCTGGCTTACGAAAGTTCATGCATGTTCCAATACATTCTCACATGATCAAGAACACGCTCAAACTTACGTTGTACAAATAGATTATCTGAAGTTAACAGTAACAGAGAGAGAGAGAGTGAGAGAGAGAGAATGTAGATAAAAGAGAAAAATGTTGCTATACTCTTTACAGCAAATAAGAGAAACATGTTGCTCTGATTATAGACATAAACAGAATAACAACAACATCAACAGAAACAGAAACATTCTAGAAAACTAGGGGAAGAATTTGAAGTAGTGAACTTTGCACAATGGGGCGGATAACTTAAAAAAATAATATTGTAGGGACTTGTATCTAATTACATCATAAAATACGATTTTCAATTGTGTTATAATATAACTTATCGGAATATATTTACTAAGAATTCGTTATATCTATTATCATATTAACTCAGTTAATATGAAACTCATTTATTTTTCTTTTTTTTTTTGGCTCTATATTTTTCTAAAAATAATTTAACCCATCACTAATTTTATAATTACTTTTTTATTTATATTTAATTTATTTTAAAATTATGTTAATAAAACATTTATATTTTCCAGAACACAACAACATCAAAGAGTTCCATTTTCTTTACACATATTACAAAGTTTTACTTAAAGGGGGAATTGTTTGCTGAGCTCACTCCTTTCACCGTCATCAAATCAAAGTTTTTATTTGTCCTGTGTGAGTTTTTCCTTTTAAAATCCACCCAGGGATTAAATAAATAGTTGTAATCGTATAAAGACTCCAATTATAAAATGTATTAATAAGCTGTTGGAGAAAAAGTAGGTAAGTAAGTAAGAATGGGGTTAGAACTAGTTAATCCTTTGGCTAGAAAAAGTTGGAGTTTTAAGAAATTAAATAAATATAATTATGAATGAAAGTAATGTGTTTTTGTTAAACAAAGTTTAAAAAGGGAACGAAATACTAATGGTAAAGGTAAGTAAATATTTTTTTTAATTAATTAACTTTAACTTTTAACAAGTAAGAGTGTTATATACGGCTGTGCCGAATCTTATATACCCACCATAAAGTTGTGTTAAATTTATAGATATCTCTCATATTTTTACGAGGGAGCTAATTCAAAATGAGGACCAAATTCGAAAAAAATTGTTAAGCTAGTTGGTATTGTTAGTAAAATATTTGGACTAAATTCAGTTGCAGGAGCTTTGCAAAGTGCAAAGCTAAAATTGAAAAGTATAATTTGCAAAGACTTTGCAAATAATTACGCACAAAAACTCCACAAAAACTGTAAATTCTATTTTTGCAAAGCAAATTTCGATAAGTTTATCAAAGATTTGCAAGGTAAACGATCTCTTTGCAAATTTATATTGTTAAAACTAGTGAAAGTTTTAAAATGTTAAGACCTGAGTTTTTGATCGACGATCGTGAAGAAGTGGCTATAAGAAGAAATTATAATGACAGAATTAATTTTATGGGACTACAAAACTTTTATTTTAAAGAATGCTTTAGATTAAATTAAATCCAAGTTGATTTTATTTTAAGTAAAATTAAAGAAAAATTAGAGCACAAAAATCAACTTCTACAGTGCCTGCATTGGCTTGGAAATGGTTGCCAGAACCATGGAGTTTCAGCTATGCATAGTGTTGCAAAATCAAAGGTTTGCAGAACCATCCACAAGGTTGTCGACATTTTAAAAGACGTTTTTTTTTTTTAAACACAGTGCGGTGGCCCGATGACGTTAGTGGTATTGCTGAAAAATTGTTTGAGATGGGTGGATTCCCCATGTGGATGACACAATCGTTAAAATTGATGCGCCTTTATTACACGAGCAAGCATATGTGGACCGGCATGGTAACCACTTATTAAATGTAATGATAATACGCGGGCCAGATTACACATTTTATGGTGTGAATGCCGGGTTGGCCGGGTTAAAATTTAATGTTCAAGATTCAAGAATTTTACGGAATTCGGCTATAAGCCAAAGATTTGACAATGGACCATTTCCGGATGCTGTTGTTTTGGGTGATAGTGGATACGGATTGAAAAACTGGTTGATACCACCATTCCATTCCATTTTTATCTTGCGGCTTAACAATTAATCTTAAACGCTAAGTGAAAAGTGATAACACGCAAATGCAAAGTAGGTTAAATTGTTTGTGAAACACTTTTCATATTTACTTTTCAAGAGCGCAAAGACTTTGCAAAGAGAGCAAACATTTTATTGGTACTGAGAGAGATTTGCAAAGAATTTTGTGGAACAGAAACAGTTATCACTTTGCCAATAAAATACAGCTTGATAAGTGCAAAGTGAAAAGTTGATAAGTTGTTTCGTGGAATAGGGCCCTGGTATGGTTTTACATTGACAATTTGATAAATGCTTATCGTTTAGCTTATTATTTAGTTAGGAAAACCATGCCGGTAGTAATATGACAGGTCCATATATGTTGTTAGGAGTTCCTAATGCATCCACCGTTTATAAAGTCGGGATATTGGTGCAATCTTAATTTGCTGCTTATACCTCCGAATCTTTTTGATTGTAGATATTAAAAGGGGATGTTACATATATTTAAGAATTATAGCCAAATGTTAACCGATTGTAACAACATTTTACACACTGGCTGGTATTTATATAGTGCTTATTCTTGCAAAATTTAGTGGCCATAGCTATCGTAGTTTCTAATTTAATAGCTTTTAACTGGCCTTTGCTACATTTGTTTTTGGTTTCCGGGAGTGGTTTTTTATATCAAAGCTATAGTCAAATATGGACCGATTCCTATAAAATTTGATAAGCAGACCAATAGTTGCAAACAACTTCTCTATTCTAAATTTAATCATATCTATTACAATTGTATTCAATTTATAAGCATTAATGTGTTTCCCGGATTGCGGTTATATGGGAGCTCTAACTAAATGTCAACCGATTTCATCCATTTTTAATACACAACTTTTTCAAGATATCGAAAATACTTTTGTAAAACTTTGTCCCTCTAGCTCTTTTCGTTAAGGCGCTATTGCGCTTTTATCTTACGGACAGACGGACATAAGCCTCGTTTGTGTTTCCGTAAGTTTTTTTATATGGGAGCTATGGTCAAATGGTAGCCGATTGTGACAAAATTTTGCACACTGGTTGGCATTGACATAGGACTTCCTTGTGCTAAATGTAACAGCCAAAGCTATTACAGTTTATCATTTATTGGCTATGGTTAAATGTGCACCGATTTCGATGAAATTTTACATGCTGCCTAGTGCTTTGGTGTAACTTCTAGATACCAAATTTTATTATCATAGTTATTATAATTTGTCATTTATTAGCAAATAAGCGATTAGCCTAGACGAGATTATGCGGGAGCTATGGTCAAATGTGAACAGATTTTGCCCGATTTCAATACCAACATTTCCCAAGAAGCGGAAAATATTTATGCGAAATTTCAGTGACCTATATCCTTTCGTTAAGGTTTTATCGTACCGACAACAGACGGACAGACTGACTGACAGACAGACAGACAGATAGACAGACAGATAGACAGAGACAGACAGACAGACAGACAGACAGACAGACAGACAGACAGACAGACAGACAGACAGACAGACAGACAGACCGACAGACAGACAGACAGACAGATAGACAGACAGACCGACAGACCGACAGACAGACAGACGGACAGACAGACATCACTCAATCGTCTTAGCATTTCATAAGGATTCAGAATATACAACAATTTTAGTTTTTGAGCTTATATTAAGGGAATTACCAACTGAATGACAATCTCAATATACCCCCCATTCTTTTTGATGGTGGGTATAAAAACAAAATTGAGTTTTTATTTAAGGCCAGAGGACATTTTTGAGCTATTTACTCTGAAAAGTTTAAAAAAATGTTTCGTTATTAATAATCAATTTGTCAACTTCCACGAATTTTTACCAAACAATTTACAAGTATTTTTCAAATAGAAAAAACCCAACTTCAAGAACGTGGGAGTTCCATTTGCGTTCATGGTCTACTCCAACTTAAAACCAAACTCACTAATCACAAGGACCCTTCAATACAATAGTTTGTAGCCTCTCATGAATAGTACATCATTTTATTCTTGGTCTTCATTATTCATGTTGTTGTTGTTGTTATTGTTGTAAGTCATGAAGTACCCTTCAACCATTGGGTAGGTCCACAATTATTCAAAATGCGCCAAACTAACTGACATTGTCATTTCATTTGCTTAATAACAACACACTTAACTGTCAAAATGTCGGCGGTTTATTTGGTTTTCTACAAACGGCTCTTTAGCTCCAGCTAAATAAAATTAAATAATAAAAACAAAAAAAAAAACTAAACGAATCAAAAACAATTTTACCGCCTCATCTTGAGAATTGAAACAAAATATAAAATGGAAAAAATAAACTAGAAAAACAATACAAAAAAAAAAGAAAAAGAAATAAATATAAATGATAATAAAAACGAAGAAATAAAATTATAACAGGAATCATAAAGAATAATTGAAATTAGTATTCAAAACCTACAATGGGCTCTTAAAATATAAATAAGTATCATATACTTAAAAGGTATATCTCCAGGAACGTTGAACATGACTTTAAACTAAATGACTGACATTGCTCTCTATTCAATTGAATATTAACGAAATAACAAAAAAAAAAATAACAAAAAAAGATGAAATGAAGAATAGCTTTAGGTTTCTTTTTGGACTGACTTTAAGACAAATGGAAAAACCTTAAAGGTTTTAAAACAGAGGTTGCAATACACGAATAGAAAAATTCGGTAAAAATATCTTGCCACTATCTAAGAATTTTAGGTATTAGTTCAAGAATTTTACTACAACTGCTATAATTATAGCTACAAGTTCAAATGCTGATATCTCGAAAAATTTTAATTAGTTTGAGTCCACATTAAAACAAGTAAGAAAGTGCTATAATCGGTCAAGCCCGACCTTCACCACTAAGGTCAAAATTTTTATTTTTTCTGTATAAAGACAAATATTTGCTAAATTTTGCCATCATACAAATATTTTCTCAAAACTTTTATATTTAAGCTGCTTCCGACATTTGGACTTATATGAGAGCTAGGGTCAAATGTGGACCGATTATTTGGTACAGTGATTTTAGTTGACATAAGCAGTATTTGATTTAAATTTCATGAAAAAATATTCATATTTGTGGCCAATATATCAATTCCGGGAAGTGGAAGCTATGGGAGGTACCATAAATAATGGAACGATTATGACGAATTTCAATAGCCATGGTCCCATTATCAAAATAATGATCTGTGCCAAATTTCATCAAATTATCTTTAGAATTGCGACCTGTAGTTTGATTACAAGGTTTACATGGGGGTCCAGCCAGCCAGATGGACGGACATCGCTAAATCGACTCAGAAAGTGATTCTAAGCCTATTGGTATACTAAGACAAATATTTCCATGCGTTACATACATCAGCACAAATTTATAATACCCTTTCCACCTATGGTGGTGAAGGGTATAAATATTAATAAATTTGAATCCCATTATACATTAAAGAAAAACTCTACTATAGTTGATATAATTCTTGGCACAAGTTCAGGCACTGATATCTTTGCAATAAAAAGGGGAGTATCAAAAATTTGCACAAATTTTAATCCAACACGGGAGAGACAATAAACGAAACTCTATAAAAATTCGACTAAAGCTGCCATTATACACGGTCCGAGTTTTGTTGCCCATATCTCGGCAATTAAAAGGCGACTATCAACAATTTTAAAGTCTTTGAATCCCAAACGGAAGATATATTCAGGCTTATTAAGGCTATCGAATAAACGACGTCGACTACTACAGTTAGTACTAGATTAATGAAATTGTGTTGATATTTTCTTTAATCTAGTACTAACTGTCTTAGTCGAGGTCGTATATTTGACAACAGTAATAAGGCCGATTATATCGGGTTATTCATTTTACGGTTTCAAAAGTGAACGTTAATAAAACACATATAAAATATTTTTTTTTCATGATATTTCGTTTTTATTATAAAGTTTGAATGATGACATTATGTATGAAACACTACATCATTTTTAAACGACCACCACTCGAAATGTTGCAAGCATTGATTCTTTTGAGGTAATTTTCGTCCACTTTTTGAGACATATTGGGCGGTATTTCAGCCATAACTTGAAGAATGTTGGTTTTTAAGTGCTCAAGAGTTAGAGGTTTATCTGCATAAACACGGTCTTTCGCGTAGCCCCATAAAAAAAGTCTAATGGTGTCAAATCGCATGAGCTTGGTGGCCAGTTGATATCGCCGCGAAGAGAAATCACGCGGCCAGGAAATGTCTTTTGCAATAAAGCCATATTCGCTCGAGTTGTGTGGCATGTGGCACCGTCTTGTTGAAACCATATGTTCTCAAAGTCATATTCTTCAATAATGTGCCGTAAGACAGTCCTAATTCCTGAGAACGATGAAGAATCTACACATTCGGGTCTTCAGCAACACTTTCACTTACAGCAGCGATATTTTCAGCGGAACGCGCGAAACGATGATGCACAGGCCTTACAATATTTGTAACCGCTCCAGTCTCTTCAAATTTGTTCACAATTTTGCCAATTGCTGGCGTAGTTGGATGATTTTGTAAACAGTAATCTTTTCTTAAAGCACGATATGTGTCTGTTGCAGAATCACCATCAAATCACCAAAAAATTGGTTTAACAACTTAGTTTGACAGATGTCGAATTCCAGTCCTATATTTTTGAAACCTCGAAATAGATAACCCGATACTATAGGGATATAATGGGATGTAGTTGTTGCCTATTATCTATAGCTACCAGGTAAAAACTGTGTCCAGTTCCAACCAATTCTGACCTGCTCTTGTTTCGTCCTGGTAACCTGAGCAACCTAATTGAAGATGCGGTATAGAAGCCATGTGGGATTCAAGGCCAGGGATAATATGAGAGGGAGTATTTGGTATTTGGTCTAAGGGTCTAAAATAATTGTATTTGCGGCATCTGTTCAAAATGTTAGTTGCTGGTGCAAGCGGGCGTTTGTCATGAAACGAGCGGCTCGCTATAAAAACGTGGCTTGTGTCTTTGGTCTCATCTCATCTCAATGTTTTAAGCATGGAATGAAACAACATTACAGAATATACTACTTCAAGGGCTAATCAGGCGAGATATCCCCCTGCTACGGCAGGGGCACAAGGACTTTAGAGGTGAATAATCTATGCAAGAACATTCTGATGAAAAAACCAATTCTATCCAAAGATATCGGACTATTAAGTAAGTGGCTAATAGCGATCAAACTCAAGACAACAGATCGTAATTTAATAATTATCAATGTGTACGCTCAAACTGAAACTCAGTCTGAAAATGATAGAGATGATTTTACGACCCTCTCAGCAGTTGGATGAACTGCTGAGTATGAATGTACACAAGGTATTTTCAAGCAATACATGTTTGGAGCATTACATTGGTAAGCACGATGTCAGAGTAAGAAAAGATAACAGAGAAAGATTGATCGAGCTATGCTGTGAAAGGAAACTTGTTGTAGATGGCTGTATTTTTCCTCATAAAATAACTTGGAACAATAAACCAAATTGATCAATTCGAAGTGAAAATCGTCTTTACTTCATGTACGCTCGAGTCGCGGAGCAGATATAAAAAGCGACCACTAAATTGATCATATTTTGATCAATTCTAAGTGAAGATCATCATTACTTGATGTACGCTCGAGGCTCGGAGTAGATTACCATTTAGTAACATTAAAAGTAGCGGCTCTGAGATCTGATACGACAAAAGCCGACTGGAAAATTAATATAGGAAAATTTGAATTGGAAAGATATCGAAATAACTTTATTACTTCTATAGGGAATCAGCTTTCAGATGCTCTAAACAACAACGACGATAGTTTTAACGAAATTTCTGGAAGTGTCATTCAGACGTGCAATGAGGTTCGTCAACAAACATTATGATTTAAAGATCATAAAGGGAAAATTTGGCTCTTTCAAACAACCTCGTTGAACAACGTAAAATTCTTAAAAATGTAATAATTAAAACGGAGATGTCGAAGTTCTCCGTACATCAGTTCTTGCTTAGAGAAAACCGTCCTTGTATTGATCTGGCAACGAAAATTCTGAACTTATTTCTGGCAATGTACGTGGATTTTAAATGTTGAAACCTACACAAGGGTAAATTGTGAAATCCGTTCGAAGTCACTACTGGAGTAAGGCAATGATGTATCTCGTCATCGATAATATAAAGCGCTTGCTTCGAATGTTAGACGCGGAATCCTTTAAACAACTCGAGGACTTGGAATGTGCCAATGATGTATGTTTTTTAAGTCAAAGCTCAGACCACCTTTAAGAAAATACCAACGCTATCACTGTTGAATCTTGGGCAATTGAACTGGAAATCAATTTTTCTAAGACAAAGATTATGCCTGGAGGCTATGCCTTAAATCCGTCAACCCACATCAATGAGGATAACAAGGTAATTGCATGTGTGGGTAGCTGTAATTATCTTGGAAGTTTGGTATCTGCAAAAGTTGGCGCCGAGAAGGATATTAAATCGCATATTAACAAGGCAAAATCTGCAATTGGCATTCTCCGCTATTAGGAAATCTAGGTAAATATCAGGATTGGCTCGAATGTCGAGTCGATCAAGTATTATGGTTGCGAAACTTGCAAACGCACAAATGATATCGGTGAGTGCCTGCAAATCTTTGCAAACAAATGCTTACGGCAAATCCTTAGTATATGTTTGCCGAATTGACTAAGAACTGAAAATCTACTTAACGCTACAAATCAAATCCCTGTTTCTATAATGGTATGTCAACGGAAATGGCGATGGATGGGCCACACACTTCGAAGGCCAAATACTAATATTGCTCGACAAGCGTTTGGTTGAAATCCACAGGGTGCACCTGCTAGAGCGTGGAGAAGGTGAATTGATGCGGAGTTGCAAGTAGCAAGCTATGGAACGACGTATGCCTAACATCTCGTAATAGAGTCTGATATAAATGGATTGTTGAGTCCCTATGATCCTCTGGAAGAGTAGAATAACCGAAGAAGAGATATGCGAGTATCTCACGATAAGAAAAAACTATCTTCCTACAGTGACTTTTAAATTTTGACAGATCAAAGCGATTATACTAGCTTTCCGCATCTTAATAAATACTATTATTATTCAATAACAAATGCAAATAATAATCAAAAAAGTTAACCTTAAAGCAAAAGGCAGAAAATTTCTCGTTGCCTACAAGAACTTGGTTTTTGTAGACCAAAACTTTTCAAATCTTACATCTTAACATCCACATGTACTCCTTCAAAAGCTGACTAAGGATGAGTCAACCAAAGTGAACTTATTTTTGAGAAAAATTAACTTCTGCGATGAGCCTATTTTTTGGCTGAAGTAGCAATTTGTCGGATTTGGAACTGTCTACATGTGATCCGATTACGTTTAATACAATCCGAGTTAGTTAATGACTATAATGGTTATCGAGCATAAGTCACAGTAGTCCTCATAGTTAACATCAGCCATGCCATTGACCAAATTTAGCCAGATTTAATGTCATTTATGACAATTTTATATTTTAGAAGATAAGAATATCAAGGGCTTCCTAACTGTTGAAAGCTTAGAAGTTGGCTTATTTTTTTATGACCATCATCCTATTCACTACTTTCTTGCCCAGTTCCGTTTGTGGGTATTCGATTTGAACTTTTTGACTTAAACATTATTGGGAAATTTCTATCCGAATTTCACATGTATGCCGATAACTAAATTAAGAAGCTATAGTCGGTTAAGCCCGACTATACCATACCCTTCAATACTAAGGTCAAATATGGACCAACAATTTAACAAGTTTTCCTTAAGTCTTAGAGACATACATACACATACTATGAGCTGTTTTTTTTTTAAATTTCGAGATTTATTTCATTTCTAACTAAGGGCCTAATATGGAAGCTAGGGTCAATTGTGGATCGATTGTTACCAAATTTTGGTTTTTTACAAAATATTTACCTGCACAAAGCTTAAGTAATCAAATGCATTTATCTTTATTTATTGTAATAAACGTTTTTGTGCTTTTATGTGTATATAAACGTCTTTTGACAATGTGTCTTGTATGGGAGGTATGGTCAAATATAGGCCGATTCCTACAAAATTTGGTACACTGATTAAGCAATATTTGTGCTGAATATTATTGAAATACAACTAAATTTGTGGCTGTTAAGGACCAAAAACTCTATTCCGGGAAGGCATCCCTATGGGAGGCACGCGAAATAGTAATCCGATTTCACCCAAAAGGAATAGAGATCGTCCATGGACCAAAATATGAGGCTGTGGCAAATTTCATCAAATTATCTTACATTGACAACCGGCCAGCCTGCCAGCCGGACGGACATCGTTAAAACAACTCAGGGAGTGATTCTAAGTCGATTGGTATACCAAAAGGTGGGTATCAGACCAATATTTCTATGCATTACAAACATCAGCACAAACCCAATATACCCTTTCCACCTATGGTGGTGAAGGGTATAATGACATCGTAAACGAGTATATAGTAATAGAAGATTAACACAAAAAGAAGCTTTACACAAGTTTAAGTTGAAGATCTTGCAGTCCTAGTTTAGGAGTTATCCAAGGCTTAGTATTAGACTTTAAAAACTTAATAGCAGGCTCACAAATTATTTTCTTTCCGTGTACTTTGCTTGACTTATTACCATTCTGTTTTCTTTATTATTAAGAATTTTCTTTCTTTCAAAAATAATAAAAAGAACTAAACATTTTATTATTGTTATTATCATTACCTTATAATCGCTATTGCTATAGTTATTGTTTGTGGCCTAGTACTTCCAAGCTCTCATCTCTTTTGATCGGTGTTTAAGCTTTACCTTTAAAGTGTATTTATGTAAAACCTCTACCACAACCAAAACTCTGCCAACTATAACTATTGTATGGTATAAGTTTAGTTGTTTGTTAAAATTCGCAGTAATTTATCGCACGCATTTTGCATTTGTAATTCATAGTGACTTCTGATTAATTTTACTCTGTTTTCCACTCTATTCTGTTAATGCCAGCCAGCCTTAGCCAGGCTTCATTCGTTCGTTCGGTTGTTGGTGTATCTTTTGGCTAACATAAGCATAAGGCAAAAGAAGAACAAGAAGAAAGACTTGACTGGTTGTTGTTGTTGGGTTTTATTTGTAGGATCTCTGCTTTGAGTTTACCTCGATGACGACGAAGAGGATGATGATGATGACGACGATGGCGATGAGTACATAGTTGACTTAGTTATCTAGCGAAGCAAATGAAAGCCAAAGCTATGAAGGCATACGAGTAAGGGTTCTAAATGTTTGGACAAGTATCTAAGCAAAAGTACTAAAGCTTTTGCGGCTTTTACTTTGTGATTGAGAGTAAATGGTGGTGGCTAAGATGGGTTGGATTTTCATTCTGTATTTTGTTGGCTTTTCATTTTGTCGTTTTTCTGCGGGTTTATGTTAATATTATTCTCACTTACTTGATAGTTTTGCTAGAGAATTAAGTAAAAGCGGGAAACAGTGGAGGAGAATTGATTAGAGATAGTTTTGTAATAAAAAAAAAATTTGTAGAAATATGTTATAAAAAAAAATTTTTATGCAAAACTGTTATAACTGAAAAATTATTAACAGAATTTTTAATATCAAAAAAAATTCTTTTGAAAATTTAAATAATTGAAAAAAATTATAATCGAATTATGAAAAATTTTCTATAAAAAATTGCAATAAACAAAAAAAAATTCAATAGAAAATTGTAATAAATGAAAAATTTTCTACAGAAAATTTTAATAAATGAAAAATTTTCTATAGCAAATTTTAATAAATGAAAAATTTTCTATAGCAAATTTTAATAAATGAAAAATTTTCTATAGAAAATTTTAATAAATGAAAAATTTTCTATAGAAAATTTTAATAAATGAAAAATTTTCTATAGAAAATTTTAATAAGCGAAAAATTTTCTATAGAAAATTTTAATAAGCAAAAAATTTTTTATAGAAAATTTTAATAAGCGAAAAATTTTCTATAGAAAATTTTAATAAGCGAAAAATTTTCTATAGAAAATTTTAATAAGCGAAAAATTTTCTATAGAAAATTTTATTAAACGAAAAATTTTCTATAGCAAATTTAAAAAAACGAAAATTTTTCTATAGAAAATTTTAATAAACGAAAAATTTTCTAAAGAAAATTTTAATAAATGAAAAATTTTCTATAGAAAATTTTAATAAATGAAAAATTTTCTATAGAAAATTTTAATATATGAAAAATTTTCTACAGAAAATTTTAATAAATTAAATTATAATTGAAAAATTATTAACGGAATTTTCATAATCGAAAAAATATCTTTAGAAAATTTAAATAATCAAAAAACTTTATATAGAAAATTTTAATAAGAAACAAATTTTCTATAGAAAATTTTAATAAACGAAAAATTTTCTATAGAAAATTTTAATAAACGAAAAATTTTCTATAGAAAATTTTAATAAACGAAAAATTTTCTATATAAAATTTTAATAAACGAAAAATTTTCTATAGAAAATTTTAATAAACGAAAAATTTTCCATAGAAAATTTTAATAAACGAAAACCTTTCTATAGAAAATTTTAATAAACGAAAAATTTTCTATAGAAAATTTTAATAAACGAAAAATTTTCTATAGAAAATTTTAATAAACGAAAAATTTTCTATAGAAAATTTTAATAAACGAAAAATTTTCTATAGAAAATGTTAATAAACGAAAAATTTTCTATAGAAAATTTTACTAAACGAAAAATTTTCTATAGAAAATTTTAATAAACGAAAAATTTTCTATAGAAAATTTTAATAAACGAAAAATTTTCTATAGAAAATTTTAATAAACGAAAAATTTTCTATAGAAAATTTTAATAAACGAAAAATTTTCTATAGAAAATTTTAAGAAACGAAAAATTTTCTATAGAAAATTTTAATAACCAAAAATTTTCTATAGAAAATTTTAATAAACGAAAAATTTTCTATAGACAATTTTAATAAACGAAAAATTTTCTATAGAAAATTTTAACAAACGAAAAATTTTCTATAGAAAATTTTAATAAACGAAAAATTTTCTATAGAAAATTTTAATAAACGAAAAATTTTCTATAGAAAATTTTAATGAACGAAAAATTTTCTATAGAAAATTTTAAGAAACGAAAAATGTTCTATAGAAAATTTTAATAAACGAAAAATTTTCTATAGAAAATTTTAATAACCAAAAATTTTCTATAGAAAATTTTAATAAACGAAAAATTTTCTATAGAAAATTTAAAAAAACGAAAAATTTTCTATAGAAAATTTTAATAAACGAAAAATTTTCTTTAGAAAATTTTAATAAACGAAAAATTTTCTATAGAAAATTTTAATAAACGAAAAATTTTCTATAGAAAATTTTAATAAACGAAAAATTTTCTATAGAAAATTTAAAAAAACGAAAAATTTTCTATAGAAAATTTTAAGAAACGAAAAATTTTCTATAGAAAATTTTAATAACCAAAAATTTTCTATAGAAAATTTTAATACACGAAAAATTTTCTATAGACAATTTTAATAAACGAAAAATTTTCTATAGAAAATTTTAACAAACGAAAAATTTTCTATAGAAAAATTTAATAAACGAAAAATTTTCTATAGAAAATTTTAATAAACGAAAAATTTTCTATAGAAAATTTTAATAAACGAAAAATTTTCTATAGAAAATTTTAAGAAACGAAAAATGTTCTATAGAAAATTTTAAGAAACGAAAAATTTTCTATAGAAAATTTTAATAAACGAAAAATTTTCTATAGAAAATTTTAATAAACGAAAAATTTTCTATAGAAATTTTTAATAAACGAAAAATTTTCCATAGAAAATTTTAATAAACGTAAACTTTTCTATAGAAAATTTTAATAAACGAAAAGGAAAAATTTTCTATAGAAAATTTTAATAAACGAAAAATTTTCTATAGAAAATTTTAATAAACGAAAAATTTTCTATGCAAAATTTTAATAAACATTTTCAATAGAAAACTTCCAGATTTAAACCATTTGCCATAGAAAACTGTTATAATAAAATAATTTTTGGTAGAAAATTAAACAGGTTTCTTTAGAAGACTATTTTAAGAAAACTGTTATAGTCGAATAATATTGTATAGAAGACATTTATAATCTTAAAATTAACTGTAGAAATTGAACAATTTTCTATAGTAAACTGTTATAATCGAACAACTTTATAGAAAAAACTGTTATAATCGGATAACTTTAAAAAAAAAAAATATATAATAAAACAATTTTCTATAAAAAACTGTTATCATCGAACAATTTTCTATAGAAAATTGTAATAATCGAACAACTTTATAGAAAAAACTGTTATAATAGAATAATTTTCTTAAAAAAAATTATATAACTAAACAATTTTCTATAGAAAACTGTTATAATCGAACAATTTTCTATAGAAAACGGTTATAATCGAACAGTTTTCTATATAAAACTGTTATAATCGAACAGTTTTCTATGGAAAACTGTTATAACCGATAATTTTTTTTAAAAAACTGATAAATTCGAAGAATTATTTATAGAAAACTGTTATAATTGAAAATTTTTCTGTATAAAACTGTTATAGTCAAACAATTTTCCATAAAAAACTGTTATAATCGAAAAATTTTTTTAGAGAACCGTTATAATGGAATAATTTTAATTGGAGAACTGTTATACTCGATTAGTCTTTTGCAGAAAACTGTTATAACAGAACAATTTTCCATATAAAACTGTTATAATCAAACAATTTTCTATATAAAACTGTTATAATCGTACAATATTCTATGGAAAACTGTTATAATCCAACAGTTTTCTATAGAAAACTGTTATAATCGATTATTTTTTCAGAAAACTGATAAGTTCGAACAATTATTTATATAAAACTGTTATAAATGAAAATATTTCTTTATAAAACTTTTAAAATCAAACAATTTTCCATAAAAAACTGTTATAATGGAATAATTTTTATTGGAGAAGTGTTATAATCAATTTGTCTTCTGCAGAAAACTGTTATAATTGAATATTTTTTATTGAAAAACTGTTATAATCGAACATTTAAAAAAAAACTGTTATAATCGAACAATTGTGTGCCTTTATTTTAATACCCTTGACTGTTTTATACTCCATGTTAAATATGTCGCCTTTTATATGGATGACGATGAGCCAGGATGATATAAAATGCACAAGAGGTACTTTCTTTGTGCAAAATGTGCAAATAATTTATATTTTATAGAACCCGTAATAGTTCCTGTTAAATTTGTAATACTCAGTCAGTCACTCACTATCTCACTTATTCGTGTACTTTGTCGTTTTATTTTATTATTTCACTATTTTCTTTTTTTCTGTTTTTATGCTGTCGTCTTTTTCCCAAAAGGTTTTAAGTGTTTGACTAATTGCGTTCATTTCCACAGAAATTTAAAACGTTTTGAGGATTGTACCACTTACGAGTACATCGTAAACTTTACAGGTGAAGTGTGTTTGTGCTTGTATCTCAGAGTTTCGTAATAAATATCAGTATGCGCATTTTAAAACGCGTTATAATTCTATATTTTATTTAGATTTTGTTGGTCATTACATGATGTTTATTTCAGTATTTTTTTTTTTTGTCTTTCGCTTCTAAAGTTGAGGTTTGTAAACGTTTTCAGTTGAGCATGTAAATCGTGTTTTATGTAGAACCCAGTGGGAAAAATATGCGGGTTCGAGATATGCTATAAAATGATTTTGTTGATAAAAGGACTAACACTTATGTAGGGTTCATATAACTCAAGCGTCTGACGATTGAGTGAAATTTACATGTATTTTGTTTTTGTTACAACAACAAAACACATGTAAATTTCACTCAATCGTCAGACGCTGCAGTTATATGAAACCTACATTAGATTCAAAACTTTTTTCTTTTAATTTCTATAATAATGTTTTAAAGAAAATTTCTTAAAGCGGACCTTTTGGAAGACCTTCAGAAGAATAAATTTTAGAAGGTCATTTCAAGTAATCGATTATTTTGAATTATAACTTTAGAAGAAAAATTAAAGTTGTTTTTAAAGTAATCTAAGAAAAGACAGAAGACTTTACGATTTTTCCCCCTGGGGTCTTACTTTTTAGTTGTATATGTGTTAGAGCATTAATATTGTGGCAACATGATTTGTTATTTAATGATTCTAGCGGTTTTTAACTAGATGATTTATATGACAAGATATTTGTCACTTCTATAGTCAGACATAGGTAGTCGTAGTCACGGTAATATGGTATTAAATCTACATGCTCGAACAACATTCGTAAATAGTACATTTAAAAGATTTTATCCATGTTCCTCTAGCCATTGAGGAAAATAGATCTCACACATCAGCCAAAAAAAAAAAAAAAAAACGAAGAAAACCTATAAAAAAAAGTTAAACTTAATTTTTTATGTGGTTTCTGGCTTGAATTTTCTACTTCAACTCTTTAACGCATTTCAACCAACTCCATCCATATTTACGTGATAATGATAGTGTAAAGTGATATATTGAGGACAATATTTTTTTCGGTTTTTCGTATCGAATGATGATGGCAAACGTATGTTCTGAGAAAAATTATTTATTCCCACTAATAAAAGGTTACAAAATGTGCATAAGTTTCAATATAATTTTTATAGTTATTCTTTACATATAATTAAAGGAAATTTCTAAATCACGTCTTCGGTTTGGTTTAAGCGTAAAATCTTAGACATTTAATCATTTCGAAAGCATTTGAAAAGTGTTAGAAAATTATAGAGAAATTTTAAAGTAATTGAAAAGAAAACTAATAGTTATTTCATGTTTAACAAATAATTAAGATTTATATCAAATGGGGAAAGAGAAATGGGCCAGAACGTGTTAGAATTTAGAGATTTTTTTTGGGACCAAATGCAGGTGTTAGTAGAGCAACTTTTTAAAGAAAACTGTTATAATAAAATTAAGTAAACATTTATAATCGAAAAATTTTCAAAAGCATGTGTGTTTATTGAAAACTGTTAAATACGAACAATTTTCAATAGAAAACTTTAATATTCGAAGAATTTTCTTTAGAATCGAACAATTTTCTATAGAAAACTGTTATAATCGAACAATTTTCCATAGAAAACTGTTAGAATCGAACAATTTTCTATAGAAACTGTTATAATCGAACAATTTTAAATAGAAAACTGTTATAATCGAGCAACATTCTATAGAAAACTGTTATAATCGAGCAACATTCTATAGAAAACTGTTATAATCGAACAATTTTCCATAGGGAACTGTTATAATCAAACAATTTTCCATACAAAACTGTTATAATCGAACAAGAATTTTCTTTAAAATCAAATAATTTTTTTTATAGAAAACTGTTAGAATCAAACAATTTTCTATAGAAAACTGTTATATTTGAACACTTGCCGATAGAAAACTTTTATAGTCGAACAATTTTCTATAGAAAACTGTTAAAATTGAACAATTTTCTATATAAAACTGTTATATTCGAACAATTTTCTATAGAAAACTGTTACAATTTAACAATTTTCTATAGAAAACTGTTATAATCAAACATTTTTCTATAGATAACTGTTATAATCAAAAAATTTTCTATCGAAAACTGTTATAATCTATAGAAAACTGTTATACTGTTATAATTAAACGATTTTCTATAAAAACTATTATAATCGAACATTTTTCTATAGAAAACTGTCATCATAGAACAATTTTCTATAGAAAACTGTTATAATCTAACAATTTGCTATAGAAAACTGTTATAATCGAACAATTTACTATAGAAAACTGTTATAATTGAACATTTTCTGTCGAATACTGTTATAATCGAACAATATGCTATAAAAAATTGTTATAATCGAACAATTTTCAATCGAAAACTGTTATAATCGAACAATTTTCTATAGAAAACTGTTATAATTGAACAACTTTCAATAGAAAACTGTTATAATCGAATAATTTTCTATAGAAAACGGTTATAATCGAACAATTTTCTATAGAAAACTGTTAAAATTGAAAAATTTTCTAAATAAAACTGTTATAATTTTCTATAGAAAACTGTTACAATCGAAAAATTTTCTATAGAAAAATGTCATAATCAAACATTTTTCTATAGATAACTGTTATAATCAAAAAATTTTCTATAGAAAACTGTTATAATCTATAGAAAACTGTTATAATTGAACGATTTTCTTTAAAAAACTATTATAATCGAACAATTTTCTATAGAAAACTGTTATAATCGAACAATTTTCTATAGAAAACTGTTATAATTGAACAATTTTCTATAGAAAACTGTTATAGTTGAACAATTTTCTATAAGAAGCTGTTATAATCGAACAACTTTTTTACACAAATCTGTTAAAATTGAACAATTTGCTATAGAAAACTGTTATTATCGAACAAATTGTTCGATTATAACAATTTTCTACAGAAAAATTTTATAATCAAACATTTTTCTATAGATAGCTGTTATAATGAAAAAATTTTCTATAGAAAACTGTTATAATCTATAGAAAACTGTTATAATTAAACGATTTTCTATAAAAAAAAACTGTTATAATCGAACATTTTTCTACAGAAATCGTTTATAATCGAACAATTTTCTATAGAAAACTGTTATAATTTAACAATTTCCTATAGAAAACTATTATAACCGATCAATTTTCTATTGAAAACTGTTATAATCGAAGAATTTTCTATCGAGAACTATTATAATCGAACAATTTTCTATAGAACAGTTTTATAATCGAACAATTTTCCATTAAAAACTGTTATAATCGAACAACTGTCTATAAAAAACTGTTATAATCGAACAATTTTCTGTATAAAACTGTTATATTCGAACATTTTTCTACAGAAAACGTTTATAATCGAACAATTTTCTATAGAAAACTGTTATAAACGAACAATTTCCTATAGAAAACTGTTATAAAGGAACAATTTTCTATAGAAAACTGTTATAATCAAATAATTTTAAATAGAAAACTTTTATAATCAAAACATTTTCTATCGAAAACTTTTTTAATCAAACAATTTTCTATAGAAAACTGTTATAATTGAACGATTTTCTGTAGAAAACTGTTATAATTGAACAATTTTTTACAAAAAAAAAACTGTATCAATCTAAGAAATTTTTGTAGAAAACCATTTTCTATAGAAAACTGTTACATTTGAATGACTTTCTTTAGTTTTTTACAGAAAACTGTTAAGATCGAACAATTTTCTTTAGAAAACTGTTATATTTGAATACTTGTCGCTAGAAAACTTTTTTAATAGAAACATTTAGATCGAAAATTATATAATCGAACATTTTTCTATAGAAAACTATTATAATAGAACAACTTTGAATACAAAGCTTTTACTATGTTAATCTCTGGGACAGTTAAGATTCGGGATTTCTGTTGGTGTCTTATGTGTATTTTTTGGAAAACAGTACGAATTCCGTCTTAGCAAGTTTGACTTTCAGACATTAAAGCGGTTTAACGGTAGGAAAGAGCTACTTCCAAGAGCTTCGTGAGGGTGTAAAAGGAATCTGTTACAATTGAACAACTTTTTATATTAAACTGTTATAATTAAACAATTTAGGTTTTCAATTTAATGGCGACAATTTTCTTTATTTCCCAATTATTTACTTACTGCTACATTCTTATGACAAATTTTGCAAAACTTTCCAACGCTTCCTGTTGATGAGATGATGAGCTTTCATTATTAGTTCATTACACTCCTCTTTCCCTCATCGCACAGTGTTAAAATGTTAATGATAACAAACTCCTACAGAGCTTTTTCGCTGAATAGTATTTTACTATAGAGAAAAATAACGTACTTGTGTCGTAAACATTTAGAAAAAAAAGCAAAAATAAAATATTTTTGTGTCGCCATCCCATGCGGCGACATCAGAAACAGTCAACAACAAACAAACGAGAAGACTTGAGGCAAAATATATGAGGCACGAATTGTAGTTGGTGTCTGCATGTTTATTGTTGTTATTGTTAAATTAATATCAAGCAACAAGTTGTTGATTGTTGCAAGTACAAATATGTATAAATATAAGTGACTAAAATAGCAAATAATTATCTTGAGTTAATTTTATTAGAAACAAAGAAAGATATAAAATTTAATTGTCTATAATAAAAATTCTCATAACAGACAAAAATTGGAAATAATTTTTAATGTTATTTCATATATGATATTTTTTTCTTTTATTGTCAAAAAATTGTTTTTTTATTATAAATTATTTTTAGCTCATTAAGTCTTTAAAGTTATCCTTATTTCATTAAGACTCCTGTGAGAATTGTTAATTTTTTAGAGGTTTGCCTTCGATTTTTTTTGTGTTTAGTCATGTTAACTAATAAAGGCCCTTACATGTCATGTTCTGTTTGGTCTAAAATGAATTATGTTGACATTGATGCATCATCTTGACCATGCACCTTACAAAAGTTTTGACTTTATGAAGGATCATATGTACTTTTTGGTTTGTATTTAAAAAGAGCCGTTTAAAAACGCAAGACAGTCACACAATCAGTCCTTTGAATGAAGGTGCCAATAAGCAACAAAGGTCTTTCAAAAAAAAAAAAGACATTATTTTATTTTTCTGTATTTGTAAGGTTGCATGATTAACAGAGGTTTAAATAAATGTAATACAAAAATCAAAAATAACGATAACAGTTTTTCATAGAAAGTTGTTCAATTTTAACAGTTTTCTATAGAAAATTGTTTGATTATAACAGTTCTCCATAGAAAATAGTTGCATTATAAGACACTACTATAGAAAATGCTTGAATATAACAGTTTTCTATGTAAAATTGTTATATAATAACAGTTTTCTTTAGAAAATTGTTTGATTATAACAATTTTTGATAGAAATTTTTTTGATTATAACAGTTTTCTATAAAAAAAAATTGTTCAGTTATAACAGTTTTCTATAGAAAATTGTTTGGCTATAACAGTCTTCTATAGAAAA
This sequence comes from Stomorhina lunata, assembly GCA_933228675.1. Lineage (NCBI taxonomy): Eukaryota > Metazoa > Arthropoda > Insecta > Diptera > Rhiniidae > Stomorhina > Stomorhina lunata. Next base: position 95,166,971 of record OW121744.1, read on the forward strand.
TTGTTCGATTATAACAGTTTTTTATGGAAAATTGTTTGAGTATAACAGTTCTCCATAAAAAATAGTTGCATTATAAGAGACTACTATAGAAAATTCTTGATTATAACAGTTTTATATGTAAAATTGTTCGATTATAACAGTTTTCTATAGTAAATTGTTCGATTATAACAGTTATAAAAGTTTTTTTATAGAAATTTTTTGATTATAACAGTTCTCTATAAAAAATTGTTTAGTTATAACAGTTTTCTATAGAAAGTTGTTTGATTATAACAGTTTTCTATAGAAAATTATTCGATTACAACAGTTTTCTATGTTGGGTTGTATACCAATTTTCCATAGAAAAAATTGTTTAGTCATATACAAATTTTCTATAGAAAATTGTTCGAGTATGACAGTTTTCTATTGAGAAATGTTCTTTAACAGCTGTTTTCTACAGAAAATCGTTCGATTATAACAGTTTTTTAAATAAAAAATTGCTCTATATCAGCCTCCTATAGAAAGTTATTCGGTTATAACAGATTTATATAGAAAATTATTTGGTGATAACAGTTTTCTATAGAAAATTGTTTAATTATAACAGTTTTAAATTTAAAATTGTTTCTATAAAGAATTGTTCGGTTCTAAAAGTTTACAGTAGAAAAGTGTTCAATTATATCAGTTTTATATGTAAAATTGTTTGATTATAACAGTTTTCCATAGAAAATTGTTCGGTTATAACAGTTTTCTACAGAAAATTGTTTGGTTATAACAGTTTTCTATAGAAATGTAAAAATTTTCTATAGGAAATTGTAAAAATTTTCTATAGAAAATTGTAAAAATTTTCTATAGAAAATTGTAAAAATTTTCTATAGAAAATTGTAAAAATTTTCTATAGAAAATTGTAAAAATTTTCTATAGAAAATTGTAAAAATTTTCTATAGAAAATTGTAAAAATTTTCTATAGAAAATTGTAAAAATTTTCTATAGAAAATTGTAAAAATTTTCTATAGAAAATTGTAAAAATTTTCTATAGAAAATTGTAAAAATTTTCTATAGAAAATTGTAAAAATTTTCTGTAGAAAATTGTAAAAATTTTCTATAGAAAATTGTAAAAATTTTCTATAGAAAATTGTAAAAATTTTCTATAGAAAATTGTAAAAATTTTCTATAGAAAATTGTAAAAATTTTCTATAGAAAATTGTAAAAATTTTCTATAGAAAATTGTAAAAATTTTCTATAGAAAATTGTAAAAATTTTCTATAGAAAATTGTAAAAATTTTCTATAGAAAATTGTAAAAATTTTCTATAGAAAATTGTAAAAATTTTCTATAGAAAATTGTAAAAATTTTCTATAGAAAATTGTAAAAATTTTCTATAGAAAATTGTAAAAATTTTCTATAGAAAATTGTAAAAATTTTCTATAGAAAATTGTAAAAATTTTCTATAGAAAATTCTAAAAATTTTCTATAGAAAATTCTAAAAATTTTCTATAGAAAATTCTAAAAATTTTCTATAGAAAATTCTAAAAATTTTCTATAGATAATTCTAAAAATTTTCTATAGAAAATTGTAAAAATTTTCTATAGAAAATTGTAAAAATTTTCTATAGAAAATTGTAAAAATTTTCTATAGAAAATTCTAAAAATTTTCTATGGAAAATTCTGAAAATTTTCTATAGAAAATTCTGAAAATTTTCTATAGAAAATTCTGAAAATTTTCTATAGAAAATTCTGAAAATTTTCTATAGAAAATTCTGAAAATTTTCTATAGAAAATTCTGAAAATTTTCTATAGAAAATTCTGAAAATTTTCTATAGAAAATTCTGAAAATTTTCTATAGAAAATTCTGAAAATTTTCTATAGAAAATTCTGAAAATTTTCTATAGAAAATTCTGAAAATTTTCTATAGAAAATTCTGAAAATTTTCTATAGAAAATTCTGAAAATTTTCTATAGAAAATTCTGAAAATTTTCTATAGAAAATTCTGAAAATTTTCTATAGAAAATTCTGAAAATTTTCTATAGAAAATTCTGAAAATTTTCTATAGAAAATTCTGAAAATTTTCTATAGAAAATTCTGAAAATTTTCTATAGAAAATTCTGAAAATTTTCTATAGAAAATTCTGAAAATTTTCTATAGAAAATTCTGAAAATTTTCTATAGAAAATTCTGAAAATTTTCTATAGAAAATTCTGAAAATTTTCTATAGAAAATTCTGAAAATTTTCTATAGAAAATTCTGAAAATTTTCTATAGAAAATTCTGAAAATTTTCTATAGAAAATTCTGAAAATTTTCTATAGAAAACTCTGAAAATTTTCTTTAGAAAATTCTGAAAATTTTCTATAGAAAATTCTAAAAATTTTTTATAGAAAATTGTAAATTTTTTTTGTTAAATATATCATTCTTTCACATCCCCTTTGGCAATCATTTAACATTTTCAAAAAGTTGAATATGCATTGAAAAATATTTTTTCTTTCCGTTTTATTGCTAAACATTCATTTAATTCAAGGTCGACAGTAATGCCTTATGAAGCTTATGTTGCTCTGTGGTGACGGGACTGTTTAAACTCAATTTGTATGCAACGAAAAATGAGCAACAGCAACATCAGAAACAGAAACAGAACTAAACAACAAAAAAATCGACATTTAAGTACCTTAAAAAAACAAAGTAAAAGTCGTAGATGAAAAATGGTCAACTTCAGCCTTTAGCTCAAGATCACAAAGGGAGGGGAATACAAGAGATCGAGCAACGAAAAGAAAAACCATCAAAGTCATCGTCACCATCGACATTTGCAGCCACATTAAAGCCGCCTTAAAGTTTTATTAAACGGACTTTGGAAATAAAAAAGACAGAATACACGGAACAACAAAAAGTTTAGAAACCATTTTTAAAAGATGAATCAACGATGAAGAGTATGAAGCAAGCAGCCGCGCTCAACATTCACATTTGGTGTACCCAATGACGGTGGCAGGTTGTCATGTCAGCATGGAGCTGTCAGAATTTGAGTTGTGAATACGACATGTCGGCGTCGAATTTTTAATCAGGTAACGCGTTGTTAATTACAAACATACGTATAAAATAGCAACAAAAGTAATAATAATAAATAAAAACGAAGCCTCTCTCTAAACAGCAACATTTAAAAATAACAATAACATACAAGCAACCAGCAACATGTTGAACACAATTCATATGCCACTACTGTTGTTTATTGCCAATTTTTGAGGCCCTTTGTCCCCCCTACCCTACCACAAGCTCAATACAATTGCCTCAAAAAGAGGGTTTTTCATGGTGAAACATTAATTAAGCATAATTTGTGGCGCTTGTTTGAACAACACCAGGGCCAACATTAAGAAATTGAACATGAATTTATAAATTAAACGAAATAAAAAAAAAAACTTCAAAACTTTGCTTTGCCACATTTTGAGGCCTTCACTTGTTGCTGGGGGTTTCTCACATAAAGTATCTGAAAAAAAGCAAAACTCAAAATAAAATTATGTTTAACGCATTATAATTTTTCACATAACCCGAATGACGGAAAATATATTGTATGGATTTTTTTACACCTTTAGCTGAAATAATTAATTACAAAGTATTTAAAAACTTTTGTAGGTTTTTAACTTTGTTCACCCAAAGAGTTTGAGACGCTGCGACTTAGCTTTTAATTGTTTAATTGTGGCAGTTGCAAAAGCTGTTATTATGTGGCCATCTATCAAAAGCTGTGGGCTAAGAGTTATGTACTTTGTGGCAAATAAAAATTGTGTCTAGTACTTTTGTCTTTGATTTAAGTACTTTAAATGATGAGTAATGAGGACATTAAGAAATAAGTTCATTTGCCTGTCAGCTAATGCTCATAGTTTACGTTTTAGTATTTTTTGTAGCTTTTGGCGATGGAGGGTTAAAATTTACTAGGCGGAAATAATTATTAGTTTGAAATCTATATATGCAATCGTAAAATCTATATACACAATCGTAGTTAAACCAATTAGATCTTTTTAAAACCTACTTAAATGAGTTCCTCTTTATGCCTCTGCCCCCACCAACGCCACCACAGCTTTTTCAAAAACAATCGAGAGTTAAGAATTATTTTTTGTGCAAAACCCGTGTTCAATGTAGCTCTTAGAAAAATGTTAAAATTCTACTTTATCTTTTTTTTTAATTACATTTTTAACCTGAAAAAAATTACGAATTTTGCACGAAAAAAAAATTTTTTCGCCATTAATTTCTAAATAACTCCAAAACGATAAGAGATACAGAAAATCGGATGAGTCGTTCTCGAGTTAGGACGAAATAGGTCTCCGCACCTGACTAATTTAAGGGGAAAAATTTGTCACGCCCATAAAAAAAATCCAGATCTGATGGAAAAAAACCGACAACAGATCTGAGTTTAGCGCATCAAAATCCATGTAGTGCACATAGTTTTATTAAAAGGAGGATTTGGCTGCAGAGCAGTGTTATTATAGAGACTCTGCATCAGGGAAGCAAGCCGTATTGTTCCGGCTGGCTGATAAGCGATAAGCCGATTTGATTTAGCACGCCGCCGCGGCGGCGAGCTTGTTCGGTAACCATTATTGGATTAAAGTTTTTAAAACATTTTTCAACTGATTAAGTGAAATCTAATTTTATAAATCTTGTTAGAATATTATATCAAAGTTTGAAAAAACAAGTAAGAAAGTGCTATAGTCGGTCAAGCCCGACCATACGATACCCTTCACCACTTAGGTCAAAGGTGTTCTTTTTCCTGTATAAAGACAGATATTTGCTAAATTTTGCCATAATACAAACATATTCTCAAAACTTATATATTTAAGCTGTTTCCGACTTATATGAGAGTAAAGGTGAAAGTGGATTTGGCAAATTAATTACAATTGTTACAAAAATTATGTTTGAAAAAAATACACTTAAAATTCTCATTATCTTCGGATGTACGAGCGTTTTAGTGAATTTTGTCTCATTTAGTGCGTTTTCAGAAAAGAGTTTGTATGGGAGCTATGGTCAAATGTGGACCGTTTTCAACGAAGTTTGGTACAGTATTTTAGGTTTACATAAGCAGTATTTGTTTTAAGTTTCATGAAAAAATATTGATTTTTGTGGCCAATATATCAATTCCGTGAAGTGGGACCTATGGAAGGTACCATAAATAATGGACCGATTTTGACGAATTTTAATAGCCATGGTCCCATTATCAAGAAAATAATCTATGCCAAATTTCATCAAATTACCTTTAGAATTGCGACCTGTAGTTTGAATACAATGTTTACATGGGGGTCCAGCCAGCCAGACGGACGGACGGACGGACATCGCTAAATCGACTCAGAAAGTGATTCTAAGCCTATTAGTATACTAAAAGATGGGTCTAAGACAAATATTTATATGTGTTACATACATCACCACAAACTTATAATACCCTTTCAACCTATGGTGGTGAAGGCAATAGCTGTCACAGTTTCTAATTTAATAGCTTTTAACTGGCCCTTGCTACATATTTTTTGGTTTCCGGGAGTGATTTTTATATGAAAGCTATAGTCAAATATGGACCGATTCCTATAAAATTTGATATACTGACCAAAAAACTTCTCTATTCTAAATTTAGTCGTCATAGCTATTACAATTGTATTCAATTTATCAGCACTCATGTGTTTCCCGGGGCGGGGTTATATGGGAGCTCTAACTAAATGTGAACCGATTTCGCCCATTTTCAGTATACAACTTCTGTTACATATCAAAAATACTTTTGTAAAATATTGCCTCTCTAGTTTTTGTAGTTAGCAAGTTGTCGTGCTTTTATCTGACGGAAAGACGGACATAAACCGTGTTTTCTTTTTGTATTTTTGTGTTTCCGTAAGTTTTTTATATGGGAGCTATGGTCAAATAGTAACCGATTGTAACAAAATTTGCACACTCGTTGGCATTGACATAAGACCTCCTCGTACTAAATTTAGTGGTTATATCTGTTATAGTTTTAGATTTATTGGCATTTAAGTGTATTTTAGGTGAAATTTTGGCTGTTTCCGTAAGTTTTTTGTATGGGAGCTATGACTAAATGTGAACCGATTTTGAAATTTTATAGTGTTTATGTAAAACTTCTAGATACCAAATTTTGTCATCATAGCTGTTATAATTTGTCATTTATTAGCAAATAAGCCATTAGCCTAGAAGAGGTTATACGGGAGCTATGGTCAAATGTTAACCGATTTTGTCCAATTTCAATACCATAGATGAGAAGTGTTTCTACTAAGTTTCAATGAGCTAGCTTCTTTCGTTTAGGCGTTATCGTGATTTCAGCAGACATACACACAGACGGACAGACAGACGGACATCGCTCAATCGTCTTAGAATTTCATAAGGATTCAGAATATATATCGTTTTTGATTTTTGAGCCAATATTAAGGAAATTACTAACGGAATGAAATAACGGAATCTTTTTGATGGTGGGTATACAAAGAAAACATTTTAATTGGGGCGCTACAAAATATCGTCTTAATGCTCGACTTATGGACTGATAACAAGAAAAAAACGACGTATGTCAATATAAAAGTCCATTATTATAAGAATTTTAAAATGGTATCTTTCTGCCTCAAAAATCAGTACTTTGCTCAATGGAATGCATATGCGTGACAGACGATACATTTGTAAGGATTTTATTTTACTTAAATGAATCTCATAGCCGTTTGGCACGAGATATCTTTGCACAGATTTCGGAGAATTATAGTCCATCGATAACGCTCTCGAATGGCATTTGTTATTTTATATACTTGTTTTGGGGAAAAAGATATTCGCTTTTAAAGTGCTGTGACGGACGCTACAAAAAATGGAAGTGCATTTTTTTCAACACGGTTTTCTGTAAATTGTATCAAATCGGTTAGAGTAATAACAAAATTGTAAATACACTGAAGATAGAGGAAAATCAGAGGATTACAAAACAGCTTTTATAGAATATTTTTAGGTTTCCAGTTTCACCAAAAATCCATAAATGTACTGTTGCGGACGCTACGCGACGGACGATACAGATTTTACTTGAATGTTTGATTCCTAAATCAGTGAAAATAATGGTTTTATTTGTTCCCCAATTTCATCTCCTTCCTTTTCATGTTTGAGGTTAAAATGCAATTTTTGGGCACAATTTAATACTTCACAAAACGGCTAAATACATAAATTTATTTAAAGTTTTACATTTTATACATCTAATTTTTCGTCCCAAAAATGCTGGGGATAGCTGTTAGAGTGTCCCAAAAATAAAAATATTTTATTTCAAAATTATCAAATTTGCCCCACTGTATATTTTTTAACACCTAATATCTTAAACTTAATCTCTGGATATAGACTGTATTATTGCTTAATGAATAAGACAGACATGTGTTCGTAAATTTTGTATTTAATGAATATCATTTTGGAAAAAATATATACTATGACGGACGCTACACACTTTCCTTTACATATTATTTTGTAAAATGCTATATAAACATCTCTATATTTTTAGCCTAATGTTAAGTTCTCTTTACGAACCAAGTTTATTTGGTGAAAAAAAGAAAAATTGCTACTAGTCAAATTAAAAAAAAAACTTTAATTCTGTGAAGGACGCTGCCCTTTTTTACTCGCCGTTATTTATATCACACCAATAACTTTTGATGGGGTCTTTTACATCAAATTGTATAAAATTAGGCAGACTTTGAGCCACTACTGTAACTTGATACCTAAATAGATGTTTTTGCGATTTTTATGAACTTTTAAAAAATTTATTATTTGAAAAAATTTATAAAAATTCGAGATGGATGCAAATAAAGACCTGCCATTCACGAAGAGACAAATCAAAAATTGTATTCATAAAATATTCTAAAGGATCAATATATGGTAAATTTTTCCGTAATCACAAATATTTGACAGTTTTTTTTTTGTTTAATATTTTTCGGATTTGCCCATACATTTTAAAACAAGACTAATGGGTTTATGAATTTTGGTTACACATTTCACAAAAATTGTTATCAATTTACTAGCACTTAAAACCACAAATATCAATTCATTATCTCTACTTAACAATTAAATCCTATTCTCTTAAACTTCTTGCGAAAAATTTAATTAATTTTAATAGGTATTCAAAAACCACAAATATGAATTTCGGCCTAAATTGGAAAAATATTTTATTTTGCAACCAAACCAACGACAAATAATAATTTCCTTCCAAGAAATTTATAAATATAGGACTTAAGAAGTCATAAATCAATAATTAAACAAAATTTTATTAGAAGTCGTGAAAAGGAATTTGCGAGAAAAATTTAAAGGTATATAAAGTTTGTCATTCGATTGGTAACAAACGAGAAAAATTTTATAAAAAAATTAATGTTCATAGAAATTATTTATTTAGGCTCTATCTATTTTAATTAACAAGAAAATCGAGCTTAAAGTTTTTTTATATAAATATCTCAAAAAATCAATTTTTGGTATAAAAAACGAGTGATCACAGTATTTCTTCATTTTGGCTCCAACTATTATAATTAACGAGAACATCGAGTTTAAAGTTTTTCATATAAAAATTTATAAAACAAATCCATTTTATATATGAAAAATGAGTGATCACAGAATTTCGTTACTTTGGCTGTATCTATCATAATTAACATGAAAATCGATTTTAAAGTTTCCCCATAAAAAACTCAAAAATATAAATTTTTGATATAAAAAATGAGTGATCACAAAATTTCGTTATTTTTGCTCTAAATAAATGAGATAATCGAATTTAAAGTTTTTCGTATAAAAAACTAAGAAAAAAATAACTTTTGGTATAAAAAATTAGTGATCACAGAATTTCGTTATTTTGGCTCTACCTATCATAGTTAGAGAGAAAATCGAGTTTTAATTTTTTTATAAAAAAACTTAAAAAAATCAATTTTGGGTACGAAAAATGAGTGATCACAGAATTGTTGGTACTTTTTTTTAGGTAATGTCTGGTAATTTCGTCAATTCAAATTTCCTGATAACGAAGTGGCGGTACCATAATTCGATAAAGCTATACAAAAGTGTTTTTATATATATTCATTTCTTATATATTCATTTTATACAACCCTGATGTTGGGCATAATAAATTCGTCTTGTCCAAGTGTTTTATTTTTTTGAAGCTTCGGAAGGATGTGATGTGTTAAAGTTTATAAACGGTTTAAAAAAATGTTTAAATAATATATTATGAATTTTGTCTTATGATTTGTTATCTTAAATGAAAAGAAAAAAAAATGACTTGATTTTTCATGTGTTTGTGCATGTTTGTCTGTAGTTATTTCAGGGTTGAGGTTATAAATCATTTAAGTAGTGCCATATTTTGTGAATTTTTTTATTATTAACTGGTTTCCGCCTTAAATAACCCAGCAAAACTTTTCATAAGCAAATAATGAATAGCATCTATTTTTCAAAGGTTTCTAAAATTTTTGGAACATCAAACATTTATTTAAAAAGTTTTACTATAGTGTATTGCACTAAGATCCCATTTTATTACAATTACTTATTATTGTAATAAATAGTTTTTTGATAAAACAAAAAAATGTTGGTGGGGAAACCTTTCCTCGACACGTTTCGATGCTTGGTTAGGCCATCTCATCAGGAAGATTATCCATAATTCTAGACCGAGCGAAAACCACACATTATGTATAATATGAAGGACTGAATAAATACGAATTATTATTATTGTGTTCAACAAATATCAACATAAAGCGAAGATTATCATTTGTACAGAAACACACACTTTTTATCTGATATTTAAGTCACTTTTCATTTGATGTTTAAGTCATGACATTAACAATAGTAGGTTCAAATTTTTTTAAATTAAAAAATCATTGAAAATTTGTTATTTTATATAAAAAATTTAAAAAAAAAATGTACATTTTCTAAATTCGAGAGATGTCAAAAATATGGCAAACTTGGATCGTTTCAAAACATGTTTCATTAAAAATTTTTAATTTTACATTATTTTTTTGAATTTTTGTTGCATGTATTAAGATATCATGTGCAAGTACTAGAAGAATGTACTTGAGGTGAATGATTACTAAACAAAACATTGGCCTTCGGACTGTAAATGACGAAGATACAATGAAAAATGTAATTTGGCTACCCCTATGTGAAGCAACAAAAGGATGAATTTCTTGTTTTTATACCCACCATCAAAAAGAATGGGGGGTATGTTGAGATTATCATTCCGTTTGTAATTTCTCTAATATTGGGTCATTCTGAATCCTTATGAAATTCTAAGACGATTCAGCGAAGTCTGTCTGTCTATCCGTCTGTCTGTCTGTCTGTCTGTCTGTCTGTCTGTCTGTCTGTTTGTCTGTCTGTCTGTCTGTCTGTCTGTCTGTCTGTCTGTCTGTCTGTCTGTCTGTCTGTCTGTCTGTCTGTTTGTCTGTCTGTCTGTCTGTCTGTCTGCCTGTTAAAATCACGATAACGCCTAAACGGAATCAGCTAGCTCACTGAAACTTAGGAAAAACATTTTTCATTTCCGAGAAAATTTTGGTATTGAAAATGGGCAAAATCGGTTAACATTTGATCATAGCTCCCGTATAACCTCGCCTATTCTAATCGCTTATTTGCTAATAAATGACAAACTATAAGAGCTATGATAACAAAATTTGGTGTCTAGAAGGCTTACATAAGCCCTAGGCAGTATATAAAATTTCATTAAAATCGGTTCACATTTAGCCATAGCTCCCATACAAAAAACTTATGAAAACAGCCTAAATTTCACCTAAAATACACTCAAATGCCAATAAATCTAAAACTTTAATAGATATAACCACTAAATTTAGCACAAGGCAGTTTTAGGTCAATATCAGCCAGTGTGCACAATCGGTCACCATTTGATCATAGCTCCCATGTAAAAAACTTACGGAAACATATAAATACAAAAAGAAAAGGGGGCTTATGTCCGTCTGTCCGTCAGATAAAAGCGTGATAGCGCTTTAACGAAAAGAGCTATAGAAACAAAATTTTACAAAAGTATTTTGGATATATTGAAAAAGTTTTGTATTGAAAATGGACGAAATCGGTTCACATTTAGTTAGAGCTCCCATATAACCCCGATCCGGGAAACACATTAATGCTGATAAATTGAATACAATTGTAAAAGCTATGACGACTAAATTTAGAAAAGAGAAGTTTTATGCAACTTTTGATCAGTATGTCAAATTTTATTGGAATCGGTCCATATTTGACTATAGCTTTCATATAAAAAACACTCACGGAAACCAAAACAGATATTGTAGCAAAGGCCAGTTAAAAGCTATTAAATTAGAAACTATGACAGCTATGGCCACTAAATTTTGCAAGAATAAGTTTTATATAAATACCAGCCAATGTGTAAAGTTTTTTACAATCGGTCAACATTTGGCTATAATTCTTACATATATATAAGATCCCCTTTTTATATCTACAATTAAAAAGATTTGGAGGTACATTCATTGTATTAAGATTGCACCTATGAAATTAGATAGTCATTAATCAATGTTCAGCCCAGACTTTATATATGATGGATATACTAGGAACTCCCAACGAAATATATGGACCTGCCGTATTACTATTAACGTATTTAGCCCTGCTAAATAATAAGCCCAACGAAAAGTGTTTAACAGCTTATTAATGTAAAACTTTGCCCGGTTATGTGACCGAATTTTGATCAAAGTAAATACTGGGAAAACCACATAGATTTTTTTAATGTTGAACTATAAAGCTTCTATAACCGAATTAAGTCCAAATATTTTACCAACATTAACAATTAGCTTAGCGATTTTTTCAATTCTGGTCCACATTTTGAATTAGATGCACTCTTGTAGATATATGAGATATGTTTCTAAATTTAACACAACTTGATGGTGGGTATATAAAATTCGGCACAGCCGAATATAACACACTTGTTATATCTACAATCAAAAATATTTGGAGTTTGCACCTACGAAATTAGATAGCTAAGTCCAGACTTTGTTATTAAAGCAAAATATTGGCCTCCTCGAGACAAAACCATTGATATACACACACTTGAAGATCCGACTGTAAGTACCTATGATATAACGAAAAATATATTTTGGCGACCCCAATGTGCGTCAAAAAAATTGTTAAAATCTTTTTTTGAAACTGTCTCACAACAATACTTTATATTCGGTGGAGTACGTCGAACTTTTGTTTGTGTCATATAAGTCGAGACGCTCTTATGTACACGGTACATGTAGGATTTGAACCCGGGATTTTTAGTTTAATTTGCACATCGAATTCTTAACTTTTTTTTCTGTCATATAAGTCTAGACGCTCTTATGTACATGATATTGGTAGGATTTGAACCCGGACCATTTAGTTTAATTTGCCAATCGAATTCTTAATAAATACATACTTACTTTTAAATAACTTATGAATAATTTGGATGGTATTTTGTAGTCCTTACCATATAGGTAATATAATAAAAGAGTACAACCCATTACCAATGTTTTGCTGGGAAGTATAAAGCTGATGCCGAAATAACATCATAAAATTTGTGCCTTTTAAATGCGTGAGATTGTTTTCGGGTGATTATGTCAATTATTTTTTGGCAAGTGGTATTTAACAAAGACACTTTGTGGTTGATTATAATAAATATTCGACTATAATTCGAATATTCGAAAATGAAATATTAAGATTTATTTCTTTGCGTTTAAAATTTGGTGTGAAGAAGTTTTGGTAGAAGTAAAAGATTAATTCCTAAAAATATTTTGCTTTTCTAAAGACTTATAATAAACAAGTAAGAGTGTTATATTCGGCTGTGCCGAATCTTATATACCCATCATCAAGTTGTGTTAAATTTACGATTATATCTCATATATCTACGAGGGTGCAGCTAATTCATAATGTGGACTAAATTCGAAAAAAATTGTTACGCTAGTTGGTATTGTTGGAAAAATATTTGGACTCAATTCGGCTGCAGTAGCTTTATAGTTCAACATTTAAAAGTATCGATTTGGTTTCCCTAGTATTTACTTTGAACAAATTCGGTTTCATAACCGGGTATAGTTTTAAATTTATAAGTTGTCAAATACTTTTCGTTGCGCTTATTATGTAGTTAGGCCAAACACGTTGATAGTACAATAATATGACAAGTCCATATATTTTAGTAGGAGTCCCTACGGCATTCACCGTCTATAAAGTCTGGGCTGAACATTGATTGATAGCTATCTCATTTCGTAGGTGCAATCTTAATATACGTAATATATAAGGGGATGTATAAGAACTATACCCAAATTTTGACCGATTGTCACAAAATTATATATGGCTGATATTTATATAAAACTTAGTGGACATAGCTGTCATAGTTTCTAATAATATAGATTTTAACTGGTCTCTGCTACATTTGTTTTTTTTTTTTTTGGTTTCCAGGAGTATTTTTTATATGAAGGCTATAGTTAAATATGGACCGATTCCTATAAAATTTGATGTACTGACCAAAGGTTGCATAAAACTTTCCTCTTCTAAATTTAGTCGTCATAGCTATTACAATTGTATTCAATTTATCAGTATTAATATGATTCCCTGGACGGGGTTATATGGGAGCTCTAACAAAATGTGAACCGATTTTGTCCATTTTTATTACACAACTTTCTCAAGATGTTGAAAATACTTTTGAAAAATTTTGTCCGTCTAGCTCTTTTCGTTAAGGCGGTATTGCGCTTTTATCTAATGGACAGACAGACATAAACCCCCTTTTCTTTTTGTATTTTTGTGTTCGCGTAAGTTTTTTATATGGGAGCTATGGCCAAATGGTGACCGATTTTGACAAAATTTTGCACACTCGTTGGCATTGACATAAGACTTCCTTGTGCTAAGTTTAGTGGTCAAAGCTATTACAGTTTATCATTTATTGGCATTTAAGTGTATTTTCGGTGGACTTTAGGCTGTTTCCATAAGTTTTTTGTATGGGAGCTATGGTTAAATGTGTACCGATTTGGATGAAATTTTATATGCTGCCTAGTATTTACACAAGACTTCTATGTACCAAGTTTTATCATCATAGCTATTATAATATGTCATTTATTAGCAATTAAGCAATTAGCCTAGACGAGGTTATACGGGAGCTATGGTCAAATGTGAACCGATTTTGCCCGATTTCAATACCAAAATTTTTCAAGAAATGAAGAATATTTATGCCAAATTTCAGTGACCTATTAAGGTTAATGTGTTATCGAGCCGACAACAAACAGACGGACCGGCAGACAGACAGAGGGACAGACAGACAGAATGACAGACAGACAGACAGACAGACAAACAGACAGACAGACACACAAATAGACAAACAGACACACAGACAGACAGACAAACAAACAGACAGACAGACAAATAGACAAACAGACAGACAGACAGACAGACAGACAGACAGACAGACAGACAAACAGACAGACAGACAAACAGGCAGACATACAGACAGACAGACAGACAGACAGACAGACAGACAGACAGACAGACAGACAGACAGACAGAGAGGTAGACAGACAGACAGACAGAATATACATCAATTTTGGTTTTTGACCCAATTTTAAGGAAATTACAAACGGAATGATAATCTCAATATACCCCGATACTTTTTGATGGTGGGTATAAAAACACTGAATAATAAAGTATTTAAATTAAGTTAAAGTCTTCTTGAAGATATCTGTAAAGCTCTCATAGTTAGCTTAAGCCATTTTTTATAATAAAATATTTTTCAACTTTTTTTTACTTTCCCCCTAAAAGAGTTTATCACAAAAATTCTTTTTACTTCATTAAAATAGCAATTGCCTTGTCAAAGTATTTAATCGCTTATATCTTCAGCTAGTTAAATAGAAATATTTTATTAATACCAGCATTTTCTTCTTGTTCTTCCTCTTTTCTTTGGTATCTTAATGGAACCAAGAAACAATTGATAAATTTATCGCATGATTACATTTCATCGTTAGGCCTCGAGTGGTTTTAGCAAAAATTAAAACATTAAATTTAATTGATCTTCATTTTACGCAACAACAATAATCTAAAATTCTTGCTTCCAGCTACTGACAAACCAAAATTGCGCAGTATAACTAAAAATTCAAAAAATTCCTAGAATCCTACATACTCATTCTTTTGCGGAAAAATAGCTGAAATTTATTAAAGCTGGTAATGAAAACATTAAAATCGATTAATCTCTGTTGTAGAAAGGCATCTAGCAGAGACACTTAAAAACGACAGAAAAAGCTAAAAATTAATTCAAGGTTACATTTATTAATATTTATAAGAGAAGTTCTTCTCTACAACTCCACCATAAAAACCCCAAACATCACAATATAGAATAATTTTTTTTTGTCAGCTCTAAAAGATGGCCCTGACGTCTTGCAAACACTCTCTTAAATGACTTTTAGCAAAAGAGGTGCCAACTACTAAATGATCCTGTAAAGTCGTACTTACAACATTGTCTGCCCCGAACATAGATGACGCAATAAACGACATCATCAACAGCGTCACTATATAAATTGCTGCACAAAAAAAAAAGAACTCAAATCTTTTCACTAAAAAAACCTAAAGAAAAAACAAAATCATGTTAACGAAAAAATGTCAGACCGCCCTCTAGGGACAGATTAGCGATTAATCTCTGGCACCCATTTTTATTTATAAGCGAAACATTTCATAACTCTGGCAGCATTTAAGGAAGATCAAACCAAGTTTAAACTATAAAACATAAGAAGGCTAAAAAAATCATTCCTTAAAACATTTCAAGTACTTAATCAATGTTTTTTTTTAAGAATGAAAACTTTGGGCGACTAGTCCATATGATGATGATGACTCTTCATTTGGCCAAGAGTTGCTGAGACACAAAACTTAATATAGTTTAAAGTACCCTACAAAAGAAATTCGAGTATTACGTATATACAATGGTCTCTATAGACTGGACTATTTATAGCCTGAACTATATAAAGTGTGGACTATAAATAGTCGGGCCTATATATAGTCGGAACTATATATAGTCGGAACTATATATACTCGGGACTATATATAGTCGGGACTACATATAGTCTGGACTACATATAGTCGGAACTATATATAGTCGGGACTATATATAGTGTCGGGACTATATATAGTCGGGACTATATATAGTCGGGACTATATATAGTCGGGACTATATATAGTTGGGACTATATATAGTCGGGACTATATATAGTTGGGACTATATATAGTCGGGACTATATATAGTCGGGACTATATATAGTCGGGACTATATATAGTCGGGAATATATATAGTCGGGACTATATATAGTCGGGACTATGTATAGTCGGGACTATATATAGTCGGGACTATATATAGTCGGGACTATATATAGTCGGGACTATATATAGTCGGGAGTATATATAGTCGGGACTACATATAGTCTGGACTACATATAGTCGGAACTATATATAGTCGGGACTATATATAGTGTCGGGACTATATATAGTCGGGACTATATATAGTCGGGACTATATATAGTCGGGACTATATATAGTTGGGACTATATATAGTCGGGACTATACATAGTTGGGACTATATATAGTCGGGACTATATATAGTTGGGACTATATATAGTCGGGACTATATATAGTCGGGACTATATATAGTCGGGACTATATACAGTCGGGAATATATATAGTCGGGACTATATATAGTCGGGAATATATATAGTCGGGACTATATATAGTCGGGACTATGTATAGTCGGGACTATATATAGTCGGGACTATATATAGTCGGGACTATATATAGTCGGGACTATATATAGTCGGTAATATATATAGTCGGGACTATATATAGTCGGGACTATATATAGTTGGGACTATATATAGTCGGGACTATATATAGTCGGGACTATATATAGTCGGGACTATATATAGTCGGGAATATATATAGTCGGGACTATATATAGTCGGGAATATATATAGTCGGGACTATATATAGTCGGGACTATGTATAATCGGGACTATATATAGTCGGGACTATATATAGTCGGGACTATATATAGTCGGGACTATATATAGTCGGTAATATATATAGTCGGGACTATATATAGTCAGGACTATATATAGTCGGGACTATATATAGTCGGGACTATATATAGTCGGGACTATATATAGTCGGGACTATATATAGTCGGGACTATATATAGTCGGGACTATATAAAGTTGGGACTATATATAGTCGGGACTATATATAGTCGGGACTATATATAGTCGGGACTATATATAGTCGGGACTATATATAGTTGGGACTATAAATAGTCAGGACTATATATAGTCGGGACTATATAGAGTGTGGACACTATTTAGTGTGGACTATATTTAGTGTGGACTATATATAGTCAGGACTATACAGAGTCTGGACTATATATAATATGGCGTATAGATAGTCTGGACTATATGTAGTCTGGACTATATATAGTCTGGAATATATTTAGTCTGGACTGTATATAGTCTCAACAGTATATAATCTGGACTATATATAGTCTCGACTATTTATAGTCTGGGCTAAATATAGCCTGGAATATATATATAGTATGGACTATATATAGTCTGGACTATATATAGTCTGGACTATATATAGTCTGGACTATATATAGTCTGGACTATATATAGTCTGGACTATATATAGTCTGGACTATATGTAGGCTAGACTATATATAGTCTGATCTATATATATAGCATTGCCTATATATAGACCGGACTATATATATTCAGGCCTATATATACTCTGGACTATATATTGTTTGGACTTTATATAGTCTGAACTATATATAGTCTGATCTATATATAATCCGGACTATATATAATCTGGACTATATATAGTCTCGACTATATAAATTCTGGGCTATATATAATCTGGAATATATATAGTCTGGTCTATATATAGACTGGACTATATATAATCCGGAATATATATAGTCTGGACTATATATAGTCTGGACTATATATAGTCCGGACTATATATAGTCTGGACTATATATAGTCTGGACTATATATAGTCTGGACTATATATAGTCTGGACTATATATAGTCTGGACTATATATAGTCTGGACTATATATAGTCTGGACTATATAAATTCTGGACTATATATAGTCTGGGCCATATATTGTCTTGAATATATATAGTCTGTACTATATAAAGTCTGGGCTATATATAGTCTGGACTTTATATAATCCGTACTATATATAGTCTGAACTATATACAGTCTGGACTATATATAGTCTGGACTACATATAGTCTGGGCTATATATAGTATAAGTAATTTGAACAATATATAGTATGGACTATATATAGTCTGATCTATATATTGTTTTGCCTATATATAGACCGGACTATATATAGTCTGGACTCTATATAGTCTGGACTTTATAAAGCCTGGACTCTATATAGTCTGGATTATATATAGACTGGACTATATACAGTCTGATCTATGCATAGTCAGTCTCTTGAGGCCCTATGCTCCACTGGGAGTCAAGGATAACAGAAGAAGAATAGCCTGGACTATAAAAAGTCTGGACTATATATTATCCGCACTATATATTGTCTGAACTATATACAGTCTGGACTATATATAGTCTGGACTATATATAGTCTGGACTATATATAGTCTGGACTATATAAAGTCTGGACTATATATAGTCTGGACTATATATAGTCTGGACTATATATAGTCTGGGCTACAAATAGTTCGAGCGACTACCTGATGGTAGCTCCATTATATGTCTACCATAGCGAATATATAAATTTCCTTATAATTCCTAAGTTAATTCAACGTCTTTTGTTTTAACAAAGACATTTTTCCAAACCCTTTCATAAGAACCCTTTAAAGCCGACATAAAAGTAATATGTGTCAATTTATTATGACTAGAAAGGGGCGTATTCATATTCTTTCTGCCTCATTTCTCTCTAAAAAAAAACGCTAAAAAACTTGAGAAACGAATAAACTAAATGATGCAACGTTATATTGAAAATAGCAAAAATTTCCATTATTAATATGAACATTCATTTTATATTTGTTGGCTGGACTCTAAATAGATTCAATAAAAAAAAAACTTTTTAATTTAAATTGAAAATAAAGCCAAGAAAGCAGATTGATACAAATTTCTAAATTCCTACAAATGACAGGCTATAAAGCTAGAGTCGTCTGTATTTAAGTTGAGTTTAGTTTAGTTATTATAAGGATTTAAATTGAAAATGTCCATTCATTTGAGTTTGTGGCTAATTTGAATGAAATTAACCAATTTTATGCTAAACAGGTGAGATAGAGATTTTGGTGCTGGCTGCCATCAAACGGCTGGAAGTTTGTGTTGGCCAAATGACTCTATTGTCAATTTCCATTTATTGCTAAAATTATTTGAAGTTTTATTCATTTTTATTTTAGATTTTTTTTTTTGGAAATAAAATTTGTTCTAAAATATATATTTAACTTTAGCTTTTAAACTATCCCATTTCCGCTTTAGTACCACGACCAACTACAAACAAATCTATGATGCAATTTAAAACCAAAGCAATTCTAATAACAATTGGCCCAAATGTTTGCATTTGGTAGATGATACAAAAAACAGAAAAAAACTGCATAAGAACTTAACATTTGAGAATGTTGTCGATTTGTTTGGTTTTGTTGTCATTTTCTCCATTTCTAGTTATTACGATATATTTTTGCTACATGTATTTTTCGAGTTTATCTTTGAATGCAATTTACTCTGGCTGATAGTTTTTATGGTTATAGTTTTTAACTTGTTTTTCTTTTTCGGTTTTGATATGCGTAAGATGACGATGATGATGACATTAGCATTTCAGTTTAATGGTTTTAGCACAAAAAAAGGTTGTATTGTAAAAATATGTACAAGTAGACAGTATTTAATATGCAGTTAAAAGAGATTAGAAAATATTATTGCGTTTTGGGATATTTTTCTAATGGTTATAGGAAAAACTGCAAAGTTTGAGAGATATTACAAAGCGCAGTTTAGGGACTGTATGAGTTCTACAATATTTTTCTATTAGAGAACCACAACTGCAATAATTCCTTTTTTTAAAGATTAATGATAAAGTAATGGGACAATATCACAAAAAAGTGATATTTTTACAAATTAAATGGACCTAGATAAACTCTACAGATAAACTCTACATCTGTTTTTTGGTTTTTTCCGAAATTAGTCATACCAACTTAGAAACCTTTGTCGGCTTAATCACAACAAATTTACTAAAGATCATAATATGATCAAGTGCATAGTTTACTATTCTATTAAGAACGTACAGACATACAAACATTCATTACGATATACATACAAACATATATAGATCAGACCCGTCCAAAAACACATACATAAATATTTGCATTTGTGGTAAATAGCCTTGAAAGCTCTTACAGTGAGTGGTGTCAAATTTACATTATTCATATATTCTAGCATTTTTTATAAACGAGAAAAAATTGTAATCTGGCAACACTGACTTTGCTCATACATAGTGTGTCGCTGTGAAAGCTCAAAAGCTCTTTTGTGAAAGTTTGCACATTGTTCTGTTGACCTGGACGGCTCCGATATAGTTATATAAAAGAAGAAGATAATTTATAGAGTTTATACGATATATGGTAACTATATTATACAATATGTAAATATAAAAAATTTCCATGGATTTTGTAAACTCTAGAAAAGTTAGTTTTTTTTTTCTAGAGTTTACAAAATCCATGGAAATTTTTTATATTTACATATTGTACTATATAATATTTGTTACAAAAATGTGCTAAATGAAGAACCTTTTGACGGATTCTGAGCAAACTTCACATAATATATCTACTAATTAGTCGAATTAAAGCCTAAACATTTGGATAGGTAAGCCCGTTCTTGAGTTTTAACATTTTTAAGAAAAGTTGCATTGATTTTTACATATTAAGATATGAGATAAGCTAAAGCTGTTAGAAACTTTAAACTTAAATCAAGTAAATGTATTTGCCAATAGACTTCAGACAGAAATAGAAATATTGAGTAGGATTAGGATTATTGGTTTGTCCCATTATCTGCCCTCAAACAGTTTTTAATATAAAAAATTTCAAAAAAAATCGATTTTTGGTATAAAAATTAGGTGATCAAAGGATTTCGTTATTTTTGCTCTATCTATCATAGTTAACGAAAAAATCGACTTTAAAGTTTTCAATATAAAAATTTCAAAAAAATCGATTTTTGGTATAAAAATTGAGTGATCACAGGATTTTGTTATTTTTGCTTTATCTATCACAGTTTGTTTGAAAGCCAAAATAACGAAATCATTAGGTCGCTTTCCAAGTTTTTAAAAAAAGTTGCTCATTTGTAATACCGTGATATTGAAGTATGTAAAAAGATATCGTTTTTGTGTAAGTATGACAAAGTTACATTTTCTACATACAAAGGTGGAACACTCTAGTACTCGTATTTTGGTAAACCTACAAGTCCTGAATTTCTATTATCCCTCTTCTTTTCTAGATTTTACATGGTATTTTATAAAGCAAACAAACAATTTGACATACCATTAACTGTCATTTCCATGGTCACTGAGCATGACCATAAGTCAACAGTTAAATCACTTTGTAAATTCTTTTTGAAAATGCTGGAAATAAAATGAGATACAATATTTCAAGAAGCACTTTGCCAATATATAGCAGAATGCCAGATTGCAACATTTTTACTATGATATGGGCATGATCATAGTGATGACATAATGCTGTAAACACAATCACGACAGCAGCCTACACAAACACCGACTACAAAAGTCGTTGGCTGCTTTCGTCGCCTCGTAGTATATATATATATATATATATATATATGGCTATCTCGAAAACAGCTCTAACGATTTTGATAAAATGTTGACAGTGGGGACCTTTTTTGATGTATAGGTCGAAAAAGAAGGGACTTTTGGAACCTTTGCCTCTAAGAGGGTAAAAACGGATAAAAAGGGGAAAAAATCGGTAATTTTTTGAAACTATGTCCGATAACGGGTAAAAAAGGGTGAAAATAGTTTTTTTGGTACTTTTTTTACCCACTCTTATTTTTTAAACCAAAGAATATAGGAAGGAACTTTGTACAGCAGTCAATAGATGTAAAAGAAATATTGAACACTTATTTGGTACTTTTTTGATTTTGGGGCTAAAATGGGTAAAAAAAAGTGATAACATGATAACTTTACATCTCAAAAAGTAATATGAATAAGAATTATGTTAACTGCGTTTTAAAAAAAATTCCGAATTCAATTGGTACCAAAGAAGTACCAAATATGCATATGGAACTTTTTGAAAGTAGGGGATAAAAAGGGGAGAAAATAAGTAATGTTATAACTTTTAAACAAATGAATGTTTGTGTGTATGTTCTTTATAGAATAGTAAACTGTGAATTTGATCATGTTATGCTCTTCAGCGAAGATGTTGTGGATAAGCCGGCGAAGGTTTTTAAGTTCGTAAGACTAATTTCCGTTAGGTGGCGCCACTGAAAATTACTAAAAATTAATTAAATCGTAAACTGTACATTTGATCATGCTATGATCTTTAGCAAAGTTGTAGCGCATGAGCCGGCGAAGGCTTTTTATTTGGTGTGAATAATTTCCGACAGGTGGCGCTACTGAAAATTACTCAAAGTCAATTTAATCGTAAGCTGTACTTTTAATCATGCTATAATCTTTAGCAAAGTTGTTGCGGATAAGCCGACGAAGGTTTATTAATGGAAATGACCAAAGTCCGATAGGTGGCGCCACTGAAAATTACTCAAAATTAATTAAATCGTAAACTGTGCATTTGATCACGTTATAATCATAAGCAAAGTTGTTACGCATGAGCAGACGAAGGTATTTTAGATTGTATGACTACTTCAGGTGGCGCCACTGAAAACTACTTTAAATGAATGAAATCGTAAGCTGTGCATTTGATCAAGCTATAATCTTTAGCAAAGTTGTTGCGTATGAGTCGACGGAGGTTTCTGTTGATATGACCAATTTCCAAAATTTTTCAAAATTAGTTAAACCGTAAACTATGCAAACTATGTGTTGATCGGACAAAATAAATAAAATAATTCAAAGTTAACCGAATATTTGTACAATGTATTTCCTCTAAATTTATTTTACTACTTTATAAAACAATATATATAAAAGTTTTAAAAATTGTCTCAAAATGCTTATCATAAAGCTCCGAGCAAGGCTCGGTCAACCAGGTACTATTTATATTTGATAAGTATGTAAATTGTTTATATAAATTTTCTTCTTCGTAACTATTTATAGTAAAAAAAGTTAAATGGTTTAAATCGCTTATTTATTTCAACATTCTTTGGTGTTGACAGCACTAAAAATGTTATTGTCGCCAATAAAAATAAAAATTCGTTTAATTTTGGTTACCGCTACAACGCGTTGCAACGGTGGTCGGTAGTCGTGTGGTTGTGTAGACGCTAAAAAATGTATTCCCATTTAAATTCGTATATTCTAATTTTGACAGGTGTAGCCTGTAGCCGTGATTGTGTTTATAGCAGAATGCTGCAACTGCGCAAAGTTTAACTACAATTTATGTAGTAATGAAGATGGCGTTAGTAATACTTGTATAAGATTTTCTTTGTGAAATTTTTGGTCTTCTTCTGTTACGTCTTTTGAAAAACTTTATAGTCTATATGACATCAAATCCCATTTTTGATTATTTTGAGAATATCCATAACAAAATTTAAATAGCATAAACCCCTTTTTATGACCTAGCTTAACACTATTTAAAATTTAATGCTTAAATATCTATAAAAAAAATATCAAAAAATCAAACCCTCAAAAAAGCTTTACAATCCCAAAATCTATTAAAAACTAATGTTTGCTTCATAAATTGTTTTTTTTTTTTCTTTGGACAATTTTTTAATGTTATTTTATGATCTCTTATAATATTTTTGTTTCCTTTTCATTACTATCATAAAATGCAAAAACTTCTAGACCTAAACAAAATTTCTTTACTATCTTCAAGACTTTGTGAGATTTTCTCCAACAAAATCTTAGGCCATTAACTAAATAAGTCTATTTCATTTTTAACGTTTTGGGCTGACATCGTAAAACATTAAATTATAAGTTTTGATGTTGATTTGAATGTGAAAATATAAACAAATATTTTCCTATGAAGCTTTTGTTCTTATTTACTACCACTTACTGCTTACCCCGCCATTTAAAAACAGCCAGAGCCATATAAAAAAGAAAAGAGACACGGGTTCCAAAATATCGCCCTAGAAATATATGATTTAGGGAACCTCAACAAAGCAACAGCAACACAAAAAAATATATATATTTAACCTTAAGTTGCCACTTTACATACAAATCAAACAACAAAAACAGCTAAAAGGCCATAAATTCAAGATGCGACCACAAGATTTATGACCGTAACTAATATGGAATTTTCAACACAAGAGCATTTCAAAAGCAAAAATATTTCTAAAAGCTAAAGAACTCAAGCAGAATAAAGAAAGGAAAAAAAAATATAGCAAATATTTAAAACATGTGGCAAATTGGTTGGGGTTTTTTTTTGGAGACAAGAGGGAAGCATCTTAAAATTATAGGTTCACTTTGGTTCATATTCAAAAGTTTTTCACTTTTTTTGGTTACTTTTGAGGCTTTTTATTGAAAAAGTTCAATGCTTAGAGATTTTAGTTGCTTTTTAAAAATTTTCCCTGCTACTTTAATGTTTTTCTTAAGAGAGTTGGAAAATTGTAAAATGTAACAAAAATACATAAAAAAATCAGATGAAAGATTGAATTAACATCAATTTAGGATAAAAAAGCTTTCAGCGTATGATTAATATGAGATTTTTGTTGAATAACTTGACGTATGATTGATATACAGGATTTTTTAACATAGATTTTTAATAAAAAATTCAATTGAACATTTTTTTATCTAAAATTTTCCATAGAAAATTTTTTTATCTAAAATTTTCCATAGAAAATTTTTTTTATCAAAAATTTTTCTACAGAAAAATTTGTTGTCAAAAAA
This sequence comes from Stomorhina lunata, assembly GCA_933228675.1. Classification (NCBI taxonomy): domain Eukaryota; kingdom Metazoa; phylum Arthropoda; class Insecta; order Diptera; family Rhiniidae; genus Stomorhina; species Stomorhina lunata. Next base: position 95,191,903 of record OW121744.1, read on the forward strand.
TTTTCTATAGAAAAATTTGTAAAAAAAAATTTTCTATAGAAAATTTTTTTTTTATCAAATATTTTTCTACAGAAAAATTTGTTTATAGAAAATTTGTAACCCTTCACCACCATAGCTGGAAAAGTATTATAAGTGTGTGCTGATGTATGTAACCTATGGAAATATTTGTCTTCGAGCCACCTGTTAGTATACCAATAGGCTAAGAATAACTTTCTGAGTCGATTTAGCGATGTCAGCCCGTTATTCTTCCGTCTGCCTGGTTGGCTGGCTAGACGCCCATGTAAACCCTGTAATCAAAGTACAGGTCGCAATTCTAAAGATAATTTGATGAAATTTGACACAGATTTTTTTCATAGTGCCATTTATTTCATTTTTTTGACCATGGCTATTGAAATTTGTCAAAATCGGTCCATTATTTATGGTACCTCCCATAGGTCCCACTTCCCGGAATTAATATATTGGCCACAAATATCAATATTTTTTAATTAAATTTAAAATAAACACTGCTTATGTAAACTAAAATCACTGAACCAAATTTCGTTGAAATCGGTCCACATTTTACTATAGCTCCCATACAAACTATTCTATCATGAGACCAAAATCACTAAAACGCTCGTAAATCTGAAAATAATAAGAACTTTAAGTTTATTTTTTGCATATTTAATTTTTGTAACAACTGTAATTCATTTGCTAATTTGACATAATCGGTTCATATTTGACCCTAGCTCTCATATAATTTCAAATGATGGAAATAGCTTAAATATATAAGTTTTTAGAAAATGTTTGTATGAAGGCAAAATTTAACAAATATTTGTCTTTATACACGAAATAGAACATCTTTGAACTTAGTGGTGAAGGGTATCGTACGGCCGGCTTGACCGACTATAGCTCTTTCTTATTTGTTTTATCAAAAATTTTTCTATTGAAAATTTTTCTATAGAACATTTTTTTATCAAAAATTTTTCTATAGAAAATTTTTTTATCAAATTTTTTCTATAGAATATTTTTTTATCAAAAAATTTTGAATCAAAAATCCATGTTAGTAAATCCTGCATATACATTTTGTCAAAAATGTTTCTATAGAAACATTTTTTTTATCAAAAATGTTTCTATAGAAAACTTTTTTATCAAAAATGTTTCTATAGAAAATTTTTTTATCAAAAATATTTCTATTTTTTTTTATCGGAAATTTTTTCATAGAAAAATTTTTTTATCGAAAATTTTTCTAAAAATAACAAATTAGTCGGGATGTAAATATTATTCAAAAAGAAGTGTATTTGCATTTGATCCCAAACCTGTTACATTTATTTATTAATGTAACAGATCAATTTATTGATAAAAAGCCAAAAAATGTTTGCGGAGAAACCAAATTCCTCGACGCGTTTCGATGGTTGGTTAAGCCATCTCTTCAGGAGGATTATCCCCAATTTAGACAGATCGAAAACCTCGCATTATTACTAAATTTACAAACATAACTATTAAGAATTATGTTCATAAACCAAAAGTAAAAGCGTAGATTATCGACTGAACAAAAACAAACATTTTTCAGTTTTCATCTACCTTCACTTCCCACATTCTTGCTGTAGCCGTCGGCTACTATATGCAGAATGCTGTGAAGAAGGGGGGGGGTAAGATGTTTTAAAATAAACAAGTTTATTTTAAAAAATAAGCTGAATGCATGCAGTTTTATCAAAAAATAACAAATTAGTCGGGATGTAAATATTATTCAAAAAGAAGTGTATTACAGCATTCTGCATATAGTAGCCGACGGCTACAGCAAGAATGTGGGAAGTGAAGGTAGATGAAAACTGAAAAATGTTTGTTTTTGTTCAGTCGATAATCTACGCTTTTACTTTTGGTTTATGAACATAATTCTTAATAGTTATGTTTGTAAATTTAGTAATAATGCGAGGTTTTCGATCTGTCTAAATTGGGGATAATCCTCCTGAAGAGATGGCTTAACCAACCATCGAAACGCGTCGAGGAATTTGGTTTCTCCGCAAACATTTTTTGGCTTTTTATCAATAAATTGATCTGTTACATTAATAAATAAATGTAACAGGTTTGGGATCAAATGCAAATACACTTCTTTTTGAAAATTTTTCTGTAAAAAATTTTTTCGTAGAAAAATTTTTTTATCGAAAATTTTTCTATAAAAACAAATTTTATAAAAAAAAACAAATTTTATAAAAACAAATTTTAAACAAACATTTTTCTATAAAAAATTTTTTAATGAAAATTTTTCTTCAAAAAATTTTTTAATGAAAATTTTTCTTCAAAAAATTTTTTTGAAGAAAATTTTTCTATAAAAAAAAATTTTTAAAGAAAATTTTTCTATAGAAATTAATTTCTATAGAAAAATTTTTAATAGAAATATTTTTCTATAGAAGTATTTATCTATAGAAATATTTCTCTGTAGAAATATTTTTCTATAGAAATATTTTTCTATAGAAATATTTTTCTATAGAATAATTTTCAATAGAAATATTTTTCTATAGAAAAATTTTCAATAGAAATATTTTTCTATAGAAAAATTTCCAATAAAAATATTTTTCTATAGAAAAATGTTCAACAGAAATATTTTTCTATAGAAAAATTTTCAATAGAAATATTTTTCTATAGAAAAATTTTCAATAGAAATATTTTTCTTTAGAAAAATTTTCAATAGAAATATTTTTCTATAGAAAATTTTTCAATAGAAATATTTTTCTATAGAAAAATTTTCAATAGAAATATTTTTCTATGGAAAAATTTTCAATAGAAATTTTTTTCCATAGATAAATTTTCAATAGAAATATTTTTCTATAGAAAGATTTTCAATAGAAAAATTTTTCTATAGAAAAATTTTCTATAGAAACATTTTCTATAGAAAAATTTTCAATAGAAACATTTTGCTAAAGAAAAATTTTTAATAGAAATATTGTTCTATAGAAAAATATTTCTATTGAATATTTTTCTTTAGAAAAATTTTCAATAGGAATATTTTTCTATAAAACAATTTTGAATGGAAATATTTTTAAATAGAAAAATTTTCAATAGAAATACTTTGCTATAGAAAAATTTTCAAAAGAAATATTTTTCTATAGAAAAATTTTAAATAGAAATATTTATCTGTAGAAAAATTTTAAATAGAAATATTTTCCTACAAAAAATTTTCAATAGAAAAATTTTTTAAAGAAAAAAAATTTTATCGAAAATTTTTCTATAAAAAAAAACTGTTTAAATTTTTTTTCAAACAATATTTAAAAAATTAAAGCGTCATTGTTTACAAAAATAATTGTATCGAATCGTATATTTTGTTCTGAAAATTGGATTTTGATTTGGTTTGTTGCATAGTTTGTTTTTGTATTTTCTGTAACAATGCGGCACGAACCGAATTTGCACACATCCAAATCTCAACTGAATGCCTTTATTACTTATTTTCACGAGTTTCATTTATGATCGTTATTTAAAATCGTTTTTTAAGAAAACTACAAATTGTCTTCGGCTTCTGGTGGTAAGGGCTGCCTACTCCTGCTTATCAGAAACATAATATCTGCATAGATCAAACGAGTGAAAGAGGGAAGAGTTCGAAATTCTAAAAAGAAGTTTTAATTTAAAGCTATATATGACCTACCCGATATTTATATTGCAAAGAGAAAAAGTACAAAACCTTTAGTTTATGATGACATCACAAAGTGAAAGAAGAAATCTTAAAATGTGGGTTATTTCTTAACAAATGATAATAAGTTAGAACAAAGCGCCAAGTTTCTGAATGTGTAGTGGAGCTAAAAGATAGGAAAGCTTAAAAGCATTGTTAATGCAAATTGGGGGTTTACATGTAGGGTGCTTAATGCTTGCTATTGCCAAATATATGCTGTGGCCTCAAACTAATTTTCTGAGCTTTCGGACAGAATAGTGTTATCAGTTGAAAGAAAAACTTTAAGTAACAAAATTTGTGTAGCAAAACCACATTAAAAATATACAAAATAGAGAAAAATACTCTTTAAAATATTATCAAAAAAATCTAAATAAAAAATTAACAAAATTAGAAAATCTTGCTATTTTTGAATAGTACACCCAAAATAGCACATAAAAAGAAGTCATACAATGGAAAAACCTTTGAGATGCATTCAAGCTAAATAATTTCATCTATTTTAGGATTTTCATTTCTTTTAGGTTTTTCATTTCTTTTAGGATTTTCATACAAATTTTGTTTGGCATCAATAGCCAGTAAGACATGAGCTTAACTAAGTCTGACTATTCATCATCGTCAAAAGTCACATTTATAAAACATATCCAATATGAGGATTTTAAATTTTTTTTCAGCTTTCAGCTATTTATGTAGTTATATCTTTTCTATTTATAAGTTATTTTTTTCTAAAAAAAAATCTTTTGAACATTAAAACAATGCAGTCAGTAATACCGGGTATCCTGGTACTAATGGTGGTGCCCAGCAAAAAATAAGCGTTAAAAAGCAGACACATTTTAATTAAATGTACAGACAAAGGACAAAACAAATGCTCACTTACACATGCACACAAATGCTCACTCACACATACATTAGAGAGATAAGGATAAAAAGAAATGTATTTTTACCACAGGACTCTACTTATAAAATAAGTATAAATGACTTTGTAGATATCAGGCATTACTGATGCTTCCTGGAAAGGATTTTTGCAATTTTTTTAACGAAGAATTTGGATTAATGTATGTGTGTTGGAAAAGAAGAAAGGATATATTTTTTGGCTAATAGAATTTGACTAATTAAGATTTTTTAATGAACTATATTTTACCTTCATAAAATATTTTTGGTCTAACGTTTTGTTAAATGGTTTCAAGATTATCTTCTTGCTGTAAGATGAGATTAGACAAAAGGGTATAATTTATTGAAACGTAGCAGGAAAGGAACCATTTAATTAGCAAAAATTTTATATTTTTATTTAAATAGAGAAGCAGTTGCTTAGCTAATATATAGGCCACAATGATCATTTCGATAGTCTATTGCCAAAACTCTATGATATAAAGATGTTTCACTTCTTTATATTAATCTGCCATATGGTCGTTTTGTAAAGTCCCATAAAAAATATAGTATAGCGCTTTACCTTTAAATCGGAAACAACTAATGGAAACGATTTCCCAATGAGAAAAAGTTAAGGCACACACACGTGGTCATGATACATTTCAATGTTTGTGCTTTCTCATGCTTTTCCAAAATACTTACCCTAAAACATGCAAAATTTCCTCTAAAAATTAGACATATTTCAAAAATTTCTGATAAGAATAAAAAAAATTGTAAAAATATGATTTAAATATAATACATTTTTAAAAAATTTCCTATAAAAATAGAGAATTTTTCCAAAATTTTCTAAAAAGATAGAAAATTTTCTATAAAAATACAAAATTTCGTATCAAAATAATAAATTTCGTATAAAAATAAGAAATTTTTAAAAAATTTCGCATAAAAATATAAACTTTAGAAAATTTTCGAATAAAAATAAGAAATTTTTGAAAAATTTTCTATAAAAATAGGAAATTTTTGAAAAATTTTCTATAAAAATAGGAAATTTTTGAAAAATTTCCTATAAAAATAGGAAATTTTTGAAAAATTTCCTATAAAAATAGGAAATTTTTGAAAAATTTCCTATAAAAATAGGAAATTTTTGAAAAATTTCCTATAAAAATAGGAAATTTTTGAAAAATTTCCTATAAAAATAGGAAATTTTTGAAAAATTTCCTATAAAAATAGGAAATTTTTGAAAAATTTCCTATAAAAATAGGAAATTTTTGAAAAATTTCCTATAAAAATAGGAAATTTTTGAAAAATTTCCTATAAAAATAGGAAATTTTTGAAAAATTTCCTATAAAAATAGGAAATTTTTGAAAAATTTCCTATAAAAATAGGAAATTTTTGAAAAATTTCCTATAAAAATAGGAAATTTTTGAAAAATTTCCTATAAAAATAGGAAATTTTTGAAAAATTTCCTATAAAAATAGGAAATTTTTGAAAAATTTCCTAAAAAAATAGGAAATTTTTGAAAAATTTCCTATAAAAATAGGAAATTTTTGAAAAATTTCCTATAAAAATAGGAAATTTTTGAAAAATTTCCTATAAAAATAGGAAATTTTTGAAAAATTTCCTATAAAAATAGGAAATTTTTGAAAAATTTCCTATAAAAATAGGAAATTTTTGAAAAATTTTCCATAAAAATAATAAATTTTTGAAAAATTTCCTAAAAAAATAGTAAATTTTTGAAAAATTTCCTATAAAAATAGTAAATTTTTCAAAAATATCCATAAAAATAGTAAATTTTTGAAAAATTTCTTAAAAAAAAATAGAAAATTTTTGAAAAAATTACGATAAAAATAGGAATTTTTTGAAAAATTTCCTATAAAAATAGGAAATTTTTGAAAAATTTCCTATAAAAATAGTAAATTTTAAAAAAATTTAATATAAAAATAGGAAATTTTTGAAAAATTTCGCATAAAAATAAGAAAATTTTGAAACATTTCCTATACAAAAAGAAATTTTTGAAAAATTTTCTATAAAAATAGTAAATTTTTGAAAAATTTCCTATAAAAATAGTAAATTTTTGAAAAATTTCCTATAAAAATAGCAAATTTTTGAAAAATTTCCTATAAAAATAGAAAATTTTTGAAAAATTTCCTATAAAAATAGAAAATTTTTGAAAAATTTCCTATAAAAATAAAAAATATCAATAGTAAATTTTTGAAAAAATTTCCTTTAAAAATAGAAAATTTTTGAAAAATTTTCTATAAAAATAGAAAATTTTTGAAAAATTTCCTATAAAAATAGGAAATTTTTGAAAAATGTCCTATAAAAATAGGAAATTTTTGAAAAATTTCCTATAAAATAGGAAATCTTTGAAAAATTTCCTATAAAAATAGGAAATTTTTGAAAAATTTCCTATAAAAATAGGAAATTTTTGAAAAATTTCCTATAAAAATAGGAAATTTTTGAAAAATTTCCTATAAAAATAGGAAATTTTTGAAAAATTTCCTATAAAAATAGGAAATTTTTGAAAAATTTCCTATAAAAATAGGAAATTTTTGAAAAATTTCCTATAAAAATAGGAAATTTTTGAAAAATTTCCTATAAAAATAGGAAATTTTTGAAAAATTTCCTATAAAAATAGGAAATTTTTGAAAAATTTCCTATAAAAATAGGAAATTTTTGAAAAATTTCCTATAAAAATAGGAAATTTTTGAAAAATTTCCTATAAAAATAGGAAATTTTTGAAAAATTTCCTATAAAAATAGGAAATTTTTGAAAAATTTCCTATAAAAATAGGAAATTTTTGAAAAATTTCCTATAAAAATAGGAATTTTTTGAAAAATTTCCTATAAAAATAGTAAATTTTTCAAAAATATCCATAAAAATAGTAAATTTTTGAAAAATTTCTTAAAAAAATAGAAAATTTTTGAAAAAATTACTATAAAAATAGGAATTTTTTGAAAAATTTCCTATAAAAATAGGAAATTTTTGAAAAATTTCCGTTAAAAATAGAAAATTTCCTTTAAAAATAGGAAATTTTTGAAAAATTTCCTATAAAAATAGGAAATTTTTGAAAAATTTCCTTTAAAAATAGGAAATTTTTGAAAAATTTCCTATAAAAATAAAAAATTTTTGAAAAATTTCCTATAAAAATAAGAAATTTTTGAAAAATTTCCTATAAAAATAAGAAATTTTTGGAAAAGTTTTTATAAAAATCGGAATCTTTTTGAAAAATTTCAAATAATACTGAATTAATTAAAAAATTATAATATTCATTTGAATCATGACTAATTTGCCCTTTTTCGTGGGAAAAATCTAATTTTCACGTAATTTTCTGAATTTTCATTAAACATCAAAAATAATTGAAAATAGGCTTTATTACTTTTTCCAATTATAGCAAATTAATTTTGTACATAATAGAATATTTCCAAAAAAAAGGGAATCAATTTCGATATCATTTTATTTTTGTTTTAACACAATAATTGATTATATTGTTAAAGAAAACATTTCTTCGGAATAAAAAGTAAAACAATATGTTGTAATGTCAGCAAATATTATATTGAATGCTGGATATATTTGAGATTTCAAAGAAATTGTCTTGAACAAAGGAAAAAGAATATCGAACTTAACTAAACAACTGTCAAAATAATTTCAATTTAGCAAATAGATTTTCTTTCTTCTACACTTTCTTCGAAAATAAAATACAAATTGAAAGCAGAAAATACTTGTAATGAAATGTGAGAAAAACTTTTTTTTTCGCCAAAGAAACAAACTGACCAAAATAGTGATAAGAATAAAGACAAACACACACAAGTTAGGACCTAGGAAAATAACCTAGAAAAAAAAAACATTTTATTTAATTTTCCCAAGTTTGATTGCTTAAGAAATTTTCTCCAAATTGTTTAAGTTATTTGCTTCAGTTTATTTCATTTTACTTCGTTTTTTTGTATGTATGTATGTATGTGGGCGAATTACAGGTGTAATTTCTTTTGTTTTACTTTCAGGTTTTCTCTGCGTGTTTTAGAGATTTTGAGTTTAAATGAAAGAAATTAAATAATTTTCAGTTGTTCTGTTTTTTTCTTTTTTTGTATCATGTCTTACACGAAAAAAAGGGTAAAAGGCACGCGCCACTGATAATCTATAATAGACAGAGGGACAGACTTGCAAAAGACCATTATTTGCTTTAACTAACATCGAACTGTCTTGTAAAATTGTAAGACAGCTCTAAATAAAATGTAGCAAATTGAGAAAAAAAAAAGGGTTGGGGTTACTTTTCTCAGATGAAAAGGAAACATAGGTAAGAAAATGTCTAATACATATTTCTTTACGGGTAACTGATTTCCACAAAGGTTTGGTCTTTTGATTTTGGTCTATTTTGAACTTTAAATTTTAAAGATTCTGAAAATAAGGAAATTGCTTGACTTGCTAGACGTTTTCATTGAAAGGAGTAAGCCGGAAATAAAAAGCTTTCTTGTCTCGATTAACCACCTTGCATTATTCATAGTCTACTCTCAGTCTAAATTCCATTCTAAGCTCAATAATTTTAGTTTTATATTTAAATCAATATATTTGCTATAAATAAATGCACAATAGGGTGGGTCGTTTTTTGACTTTTGTCTCTGATCGACTTCTAAAATTGAAATTATATGGCCAAATTATGTCAATCGGAAGTGTGCAAAATATTATTGATTTATTTTTAGGATACGAGCCCGCGCAACGTGCCCAAAATTTTTGAGCCCAATTATGTGGGGAAAACTGAGAGTATTTGCAGTTTTTGCTGCATTTCGTTCATTTACAATTTATTTTAAAGATAAAAGATAATAAAATCTAAAAGTGAACTAATGCAGCTTTTATTGAAGTCATCAATATTTGAAATCCATAAAACGTTTTTAAAGTTATTGCGATTTTCCCCCAAAAATTCGTGTCCTTGACAATACGCCTAAGGATACACCGCTAGAAAAAACTACTTTGGACAAAAGCTCGCAAAGCAAGACATGATTTATCATTTTAAGACCTGTAAGTACTTTATAGTTTAATTTTGTTAAAATATAACAATATTTAATTAGTTTTTTTCATAATCGAAAATGGGTAATTTTTCTCAGGTGGGTTTTTAATTTTTTGAAAATTTTGTTAAACAAATATTACAAATTTGAATTTCTCTCATCGGTGTATTAAAATAGGTAAAAAAAGAAAATCAAACTCCAAAAAATTGAGGTCGATATCTCACACCATTTTGCCGTACCTTGTGTTCGAATTCGACGAATTTCGCAAAAAAGTAATTTTTTGCTCATAATTTGAGTAAATGCTTCATAAATCTTATTTATGTTCAATTTTAATAATGTTAATATGGAATAAAATTATCCATACTATGGAAAATATAAGCAGGTTCTTTGTTTTTAAAATTGGGCAAACTTAACCCTTTTTTTCCGGAGGCAAAAATTAAAAATTTGATTTTTTGTATTTTTTTTTATTTTTTAAATACATATTGTTATTAATTTATTACTGAATTTTATTAAATATACTTAAAAGTAATTATTGTACACTATAACAAAGTATTTTTTATTAAAAAATATTTTAACCCTTTTTAGACATGGGGTCAAAAATGACCCAAGTTTTTTTTTTGGCTCTTTTTTCAACAAATTTTGATTAAAAACCATTAATGTTATTATTTTGATTAAAAGCCAATAATGTTATTATTTGACACCAAGATTATTTTTTTTTATTATAAAAAATATTTTAAATATTTTGTAGATAATTATAATTACCTCCCATAGGGATGCCTTCCCTTGATAGAGTTTTTAGTCCTTTACAAACACAAATTTAGTTGTATTTAGATAATATTCAGCACAAATATTGCTTATCATAACCTTAATCAGTGTACCTAATTTTGTAGGAATCGGCCCATATTTGACCATACCTCCAATACAAGACACATTCTCAAAAGACGTTTATATACATATAAAAGGACAAAAACCTGTATAACTCTAAAGATAAATGCATTTGATTACTTAAACTTTGCACAGATAAATATTTTCTCAATATAAATCAATAACCAAAATTTGGTAACAATCGGTCCACAATTGACCCTAGCTCCCATATCAGGCCTTTAGCCGGAAATGACATAAATCTCGAAACTTTGAAAAAAAAAAAACAAGTAAGAAAGTGCATTAGTCGGTCAAGCCCGACCATACGATACCCTTCACCACTAAGGTCAAAGGTGTTCTTTTTAGTGTATAAAGACAATTATTTGCTAAATTTTGCCATCATACAAACATATTCTAAAAACTTTTAAATTTAAGCTGTTTCCGCCATATGGACTTATATGAGAGCTAGGGACCGATTATCTCGAAATTTGGCAAATTGATTACAGTTGTCATAAAAATTATGTATGCTTAAAAACTAAACTTAAAATTCTCGTTATCTTCAGATTTATGAGCGTTTTAGTGAATTTTGTCTCATTTAGTGCGTTTTGAGAAAAGAGCTATGTAGTATGGGAGCTATGGTCAAATGTGGACCGATTTCAAGGAAATTCAATACAGTGATTTAAGTTTACACAAGTAGTATTTTTTTTAAATTTCATAAAAAACAAGTAAGAAAGCGCTATAGTCAGTCAAGCCGACCATACGATACCCTTCACCACTAAGGTCAAAGGTGTTATTTTTCCAGTATAAAGACAAATATTTGCTAAATTTTGCCATCATACAAACATTTTTTCAAAACTTATACACTCAACCTGTTTCCGTCATTTGGACTTATATGAGAGCTAGGGTCATATGTGGACCGATTATCTCGAAATTTGACAAACTGATTACAGTTGTTACAAAAATTATGTATGCAAAAAACAAACTCAAAAGTTTCATTATCTTTAGATTTATGAGCGTTTTAGTGATTTTTTGTCTCATTTAGTGCGTTTTTAAAGAAGAGTTTGTATGGGAGCTATGGTCAAATGTGGACCGATTTCAACGAAATTTGATACAGTGATTTAAGTTTACATAAACAGTATTTGTTTTAAATTTTATCTAAAAATATTGATATTTGTGGCCAATATATCAATTCCGGGTAGTGGGACCTATGGGAGGTGCCATAAATAATGGACCGATTTTGACCAATTTCAATAGCCATGGTCCCATTATCCATAAAATTATCTGTGTCAAATTACGAATTACGACCTGTAGTTTGATTACAAGGTTTACATGGGGGTTCAGCCAGTCGTCCAGCCAGACGGACGGACGGACGGACATCGCTATATCGACTCAGAAAGTGATTCTAAGCCTATTGGTATACTAAAAGCTGGGTCTAAGACAAATATTTATATGCGTTACAAACATCAGCACAAACTTATAATACCCTTTCCACCTATGGTGGTGAAGGGAAGTGGGATCTATGGGAGGTATCATAAATAATGAACCGATTTTGACGAATTTCAATAGCCATGGTCCCATTAACAAAAATCTATGCCAAATTTCATCAAATTATCTTTAGAATTGCGACCTGTAGTTTGATTACAAGGTTTACATGGGGGTACAGCCAGCCAGACGGACGGAGGGACATCGCTAAATCGACTCAGAAAGTGATTCTAAGCCTATTGGTATACTAAAAGATGGGTCTAAGACAAATATTTCTATGCGTTACATACATCAGCACAAACATATAATACCCTTTCCACCTATGGTGGTGAAGGGTATAATAACTCATAGCATATGTATGTATGTCTCTAAGACACAAGGAAAACTTGTTTAATTGTTGGTCCATATTTGACCCTAGCACTGAAGGGTATCATATAGTCGGGCTTGACCGACTATACCTTTTCTTACTTGTTTCTAACTACCAACTGTATATTTTGCTTTAATCTTCAAAAAATTCAGTTTATCTTTAATTTCGCATTAGAAATATTTAAAATTTTTTTGCTAAATTCTTCGTTTTCATTTGGATATTAGGAAACCTTTAAATAAAATGCATTAAATTCCTGATGTTCATTTTGTTTATATAGTGACTAGAACTTTGGTATCGAAGCCTTAGAGTAAGGTAAGGACTTTATATATAGAAGAGAAGTTAGATGTTCTAGGTTAGAAATCATCATGAAAAAATGTTAAGCTCAGTTGAACCACAAAACGACCAAGAATCTCACTTTTATTTTATCTTTGATTTTTTGTACCCACATTTTTTGCCAGGACTCAAACAACACATACACCTACACCTTTACTACATTTTTTATTTTTTTACTAAAATACGTGTATTTTTTTTATTATTTTTGCTGGTTGTTCTACACTTTGTTTCTCGGGGTTTTTTCTGTTTTTTTTTTTTTTGATGTTTATTGTTTGGAAAAAGCACAGGAATAGTTAGCAGGATATGAAAGTTTATTTCGTTCATATTTAGCTTTTTTGAGAAATTTCTTTCTTTTTCTAAAAAAAAGAAAAGAATTAAAGTCATTACAGGGAGTTGGTAGATTGTTCAGTTTAAATTCCGTATTTATGGCTATCAAGGTAGACAGACATTGAAACGGACAGACGGCTCGAACTGCAAATAGAGAAAAAAGAAAACAACTTACCCAGACATTTATTAGTGGTCTTCCTTTTAACTCTCCTTATCTCAGGATCCTTGGGCTAAATTAATACCACTCGTATTTCTAAATGCTAGAGTTCGTATGTATTCCCTATTATTTTCTTTTTTGTTGTTCTAAAGCAAAAGAAAGTAAAAATTTCTTTTTAATTTAACTTAACAGATTTTTATTACCTTTACCATTATTGTACTTACATTTCTGTATGTTTTGCTGTTTTTTGCAAAAATCTCTTAACTGTAGGTAGAGATTTGTATTTAAAGAATTTTTAGTTTTTTTTTTTTGAAGTTAAATAATGGAAAGGGGGTAAACAATGTCTTTGTTGGAAAATTTATGGTCCAATGTGAAAATATCCGCTCAACTATAATCATGGGACGTGTTTATAGGTTTGTTACATTTAATAATACCAACCTCCAGATTTAGCTAAAGTTAAATAATTTTTTGCTATAACCTTGAAATATTAAACAGTGGAGGAGAAAAGTAGATAAGATCATATATTTCAAAATTTCATAGGAAATTAAAAAATTACTAAAGGGAAGCTTAAGGTTTCAAGTTGAAGCTTTAAAATTTTGTTCTGCATAAAAGTTTTCTAAAGAAAAGGTTTCCCATATTAAAGTAATAACTTTTTACATATTTAAATTTTTTTATAGAAAACTTTTGCTACATTTAAGTTTAGGGTAGAAAAATTTTCCCTTCAAAGTTTTCTATGTAAGACTTTTCTCACATTTAAGTTTTCTATTGAAAACTTTTCTCACATAATTATAATTACCTCCCATAGGGATGCCTTCTTAACTTTTCTCACATAAAAGCTTTATATAGAAAACTTATCTAACATTAAAATTTTCTATAGAAAACTTTTCAAAAATTAAAGTTTCTTCTTTTCACATTAAAGTTTCCGATAAAATACTCTTCTCACATTAAAGCTTAATATAGCAAACTTTTCTTACATTAAAGTTTTCTATAAAAAACTTTTCTCATATAAAAGTTTTCTACAGAAAACTATTCTCGCATTAAAGTTTACCATAGAAAACTTTTCTTGCATTAAAGTTTTCTATTGAAAACTTTTCTCACATTGAAATTTTATATAGAAAACATTTCTCACATTAAAGCTTTCTGTAGAAAACTTTTCTCACATTAAAGTTTTCTATAGAAAACTTTTCTCATATTAAAGTTTTCTATAAAAAAAACTTTTCTCATATTAAAGTTTTCTATTAAAAGCTTTTCTTACATTAAAGTTTTCCATAGAAAGCTTTTGTCACATTAAAGTTTTCTAAAGAAAACTTTTGTCACATTGAAGTTTTCTATAGAAAACTATTCTCATATTAAAGCTTTCTACAGAAAACTTTTCTTATATTAACGTTTTCTATAAAAAATTTTTCTTACATTAAAGTTTTCTATAGAAAACTATTCTTACATTAAAATTTTCTATAGAAAACTTTTCTCACATTAAAGTTTTCTATAGTAATCTTTTCTCACATTAATATTTTCTATAGAAAACTTTTCTTACATTAAAGTTTTCTATAGAAAACTTTTCTCATATTAAAGTTTTCTATAGAAAACTTTTCTCATATTAAAGTTTTCTATAGAAAACTTTTCTCATATTAAAGTTTTCTATAGAAAATTTTTCTCACCTTAAAGTTTTCTAAAGAAAACTTTTCTCAAATTAAAGTTTTCTAAAGAAAACTTTTCTAAAATTAAAGTTCTCTATAGAAAACTTTTCTCATATTAAAGTTTTCTATAGAAAACTTTTCTGAGATTTAAACTTTTGTAGGATAGTTTATGGAATCTTTGAGAGAGCTTAAGCTTCCTGTGGAGAGCTAAGAGTTTCTATTGGAGATCTTCCAGTTTGTATGGCATTTATGAGCTTTTTAAATGAAATCTTAGGGATTCTGCAAGAAAGCTTATGTTTCTACAAGAAACCTTGAGGTTCCCATACGAAAGCTTAAAGTTTCCAAAAGAGCGCTTAAGGTTTCCAGATCAAGATTTCTTTAAACAAACAAAAGTTCGTATATGAATATCTCTATAGAAGACCTTAAGGTTTCTAAAGGCGAGCTTAAATTTGCTATAGTATATCTTAAGATCTCTATAGTTTCTATATAGTTCCTATAGAAAAGCTTAAGATTCGTAGTAAATGCTAAGGTTTTTTTAAAAGGCTTATAGATTTTATAGAGAAGTTTAAGTTTTCTAAAGAATTTTTTAGAGTTTAAATTAAAAAAAGCTTACGATTTCTATACATAGGAAAGCTTAATGCGTCTATGGGAAAGTTTAAAGTTTCTATGGTAAAGCCTTTCAGTAGAAAAGCTTTTGGTTTCTATAGAAAAGATTTTGGTGTCTATAGAAAAGCTTCAGGTTTTAATAGGAAAGCTTTAGGTAAGCTATAAGTTTATATAGGAAAGCTTCAGGTTTCTAAAGAAAAGTCTTATATTTTAATAGGAAAGCTAAAGAACAGCATTATATTTCTATAGAAAAGCTTTAGTATTCTATAGGAAAGCTTTAGGTTTTAATAGGAAAAGTTCAGTATTCTAAAGGAAAGTACTAGGTCGCTACAGAAAAGTCTCAGTTTTCTATAGGAACGATTTTGGTTTCTACAGTAAAGCTTAAGACTTCTATAAGAAAGTTTCTTTAGTAAAACTTTAGATTTCTATAGGAAACCTTTAGGTATTTATAGTAAATCTTTAGGTTTCTATTAGAAAGTTTTAGGTTTGTATATTAAAGCTTTAGGTCTCTATATAAAAGCTTTAGGTTTTATATGAAAACTTTGGGTTCCAACAAGAAAACTTTTAGTTTCTATAGGAAATCTTTTAGTTTCTATAGGAAAGCTTTTGGTCTCTATACGAACGCTTTCAGCTGCTAAAAGAAAGCTAAAAATTTCTATATGAAAGCTATAGGTTTTTAAAAGAAAGCTTAAGGTTTCTATAGGAAAGCTTATTATTTCTATAGGAAAGCTTTAGGTTTCTATAGAAAAGCTATATCTTTTATAGTAAAGCCTTAGGTTTCTATTAGAAAGTTTAAGGTTTGTATAGGAAAGCTTTATTTTTCTATATATATGAAAACCTTATGTTCCTATAGGAAACTATAAGTTTCTATAGAAAAGCTTTTGTTTCTATAGGAAAGCTTTAGGTCTCTATAGGAACAGTTTAGATTGCAAAAGGAAAGTTTTTGGTTTCTATAAGAGAGTTTTAGGTTTTTATATGAAAGCTTTGGCTTTCTATAGGAAAGCTTTAAATTTCTTAGTGATAGCTTTAGGTTTCCAAGGAAACTTTTTGGTTTATATAAAAAAGCTTTAGGTTTTTATAGGAAAGCTTTAAGCTTCTAAAGGAAAGCTTTAGGTTTCCAAGGAAAGCTTTATGTTTTTTTTTTTAGGAAGGCTGAAAACTTAACTTTTCTATAGGAAAGATACAACTTTTGGAGTGTTTGAAGCTTTTAATTTTTGTCTTCTTTTAAAAGTCACTGTAAGTTTTAAATTAATCTACATATTTGCGGTATTAAAATCAGCTTTACTTTCCTCTACTCCCAGAAGTAGTATATTTTGCTGCTATGATTTTTAAGTCCTGACTATGATTTACAGCTTTGTTTTGAAAGCATCAAGCATTTTTATCTTATAATTTCTGATCCTAAATTTGTATTGAAAAACAGATACAATATTTTTCTGACTACTCTTAACTTTTCAATTTCAAAAGGATTAAGATGGTGTTATATCTACCACTGGCTGCCCCATAGCTGTATTGCTCAGTCAAAGTTTTTATGGCTACAGCTTTTTTTATTAGGTTTATATTTTTTATCGCTTTTTCTTTCAAAACAATGTTTGGGGTTCCATTTTTTCAACACTCACACACAAGATATTCTCACTTTTATTTGTATTGTTCGAGTGTCGAACTTGAAAATTTTGTATTTAGGAGTTATTGAATTGAAAATAGTATTGACTTTATTCTTTAGTATAATTCTTTTGAAAAACTGGTAACAAAAAAGCTGTAAATCATAAAAAAAAAGGGAAAGCAACATAGGAGACGTTTTTAGAATTTGATTTGGCTTGAATTCAAACTAAAGAACTCAGAACTAAAAAATTCATTCAAAGCCAAAGTGCCAGCCATGTATTTAAATCGTATTATAATTTATGAGCTTTTTTTATTCTGGGCTTTAAGTTTTATTATTATTAAGTTTGTTTTTTTATATTTTTCTTTTCAGTTTTTATTTTATTTAAAATATATCTTTAACTAAACGTTTATTCTTTCGCCAGACACTTTAATCTTGCGTCTGTGTAAGACTTTTCAAATAAGCTTAAATTTTATGTCTGTAGCTTTAAGGTGTGTTTTGAGCTTTTTTTCTTTTCTTATAAATCTAATGCATTCAGAATTTTCTTTCAAAGTATTATTGGCAATTTATGGTGTAATATGAGGTAAATTTAATAAGTCATTGACAATATTGGTTTCCCTTTCTTTTACTTTATTTAAAATTTTGTCGTTAGAAAAAGAAACGTAAGAATATCTTGGGTATATTTCAAAAGTTGTCATAAATTTTTTATTTAATGTTAAATTATCACTGTCGTAAAAGGAACGAATAATATGTTGAAAATAAAATAATTTCAATAAAATTGAAAATAAGTTGAAAATACGAGTATGACTTTTTAAGTGAAACTATAAAATTGTTAAGATAAATTATAGGAATTTACAGCTAAAGCTGCTAAAAATAAAATGACAAGCTTTAAGTTGTAATAAAGAAAATACTCAGAAATTTTCTACAAAGTTTTTTACAAAGTCTAAATTTTCCTTAGAAAAGCCAAAGCATTTCTATGTGAGAATTTATAGACTACAAAAGGAAAGCTTAAAAATTCATATAAAATCAGAATTAGTACTAAAAATAATCATAGTAATCGTTTCTAAGCATTCAGATTCATAACGAAACTATTTAGTTAATTATTCTAAACATTTTATAGGAAAGCTCTACTTTTCTTGAGGAAAGAAAAAAATTTCTACGTTAGAGTTTATGGACAGCAAAAGAAGATCTAAGGAATTTATATAGGCAAAATAGTGAATTTCTAAAAAACACTTTAAAGATTCATTAAGGAAACTTACATAAGTGAATCCTTAGGATTCCAAATGACTTTTAAGAAAAGTTTAATGGTTCCTAAAGCAAAGCTTTAGGGTTGCTATACAAAATATATATTATTAAGAGCTTTTAAACTAGTTTTTGATTCATTGGACGTAGTTAAGTGTTTATAGCAAAACCTAAGGTTTTTATAGGATAACTTACGGTTTCTAGAAAAAAAAGCTTAACACTTAAAAACAAAAATTTCAATGGGAAAGCTTAAGGTTAGCAAAAGTTTAAATTTCATTTACAAAAGCTACAGGTTACTTTCGCAAAACATAAGAATTTAAAGAGAAAGCTTAAAGTTTTTATTAGGAAAGCTTTAGTTAATTGGTTTTCAGTAGGGTTTTATTTAGGATAGCTTAGGTTTTAGTTTAGGAGAGCTTGTGGAGCTTTCAGCTTTACGTTTCTTTAAGGAAGCTTTAGGTTTCTAGAGGAAAAGCTTAAGGGGTTTATAGGAAAGATTAAAGTTTCTATATGAAAACTTTAGGTTTTGTAGGAAAGGTTTAGGTTTCTACAGAAAAGCTTTAGGCTTCTATAGGAAAGCTTAAGGTTTCTACAGAAAAGCTTTAGGTTTCTATAGGAAAGCTTAAGGTTTCTATAGGAATGCTTTAGGTTTCTATAGAAAACTTAAGGTTTTTATAGGAAAGCTTTTGGTTTCTAAAGAAAAGCTTTAGGTTTATATGGAAAAGCTTTAAGTTTTAACAGCAAAGCTTTAAGTTTTGTTTTTTTTTTTTTATTAGAAAACATCTGTCTGAAATTTTTTGTTTTTATGTTCGAAAGCTTGAAATTTTTTGTAGAAAGCTTTTTATAAATATTTTGGAAAAAGTTTAGGGTTTTCTGTATGAAAGCTTTAGGTTTTGAGAGGAAAGCTTGAGGATTTCTCTAGTATAAACCAATTTAAAACCCTTTGGTTTTTAATATAAAAGCTCTAGATTTTTTAGAATAGCTAAGAAAGAAGTTTTTATGGAAAAGCATTAGTTTTTTGTCTGAAAGCTTAGGGTTTTCTAGAGGAAATCTTGAGCTTTACAGAATACAAATTTTCCATAGTAAAGCATAAATTTTATATGGAAAAGTTTAAGATTTATATAGAAAAGCTCTACATTTGTGAAAGAAAGCTCTATGATTCCAATTATAATTTGAAGTTAGAACATTTATGTAATTTCGTAGCCATACTGTTTAAGAGGTTTGTTTTGCAAGGCTCCGTTAACGATATCTTTCTTTCCTCGGACTTCGATTTAAACATCGTAGTTCAGAAAACATAAAGATACACAAAAAATAACGAAACATATTAGGGATTACCTTAAGAAAGCATAAAAGGTGTAATTTATCTTATAGGAGAGCATAGGGATTACAATACAAATTTACGAGCGTTGCTATAGAAAAGCTTACGTATTCTTAAAAAAGTAGGATTGCTATAGGAAAGTTTTAGAATTCTTGTGATAGCTTTAATTTTTAATTTTATAGCAAAAGTTGTTGGTTCTGAGTGCACAAATTTGGTTTTCTGGAAATAATCTTTTAGTTTCTAGAGACAAGATATAAATTCTAGTTTCCTGAAGAAAGCTTTTGGTTGATAGTGGAGAAAAGCCTGAGGACTGCTATAGAAAAGTTTTGGAAAACTTAGTGAAATTTTTGGCTTTTTAGGAAAGCCAGTACAGCTTTTGGCTGATGTTTTTTTAAAGCTTTGAGTTTTTAGATGATTTTAGAGAAAATAATTGGGTTTCTGGTGAAAGAATTGATGTTTTGGAAAATAAGTGAATCCAGGTGAAAGCTCTTGAAGAATTCTATGAAAAAAATTATTAAGCTTTAAGTTACAATTTTATCAAAACATAAATTTCCGGTTTAGTTTTTGCAAAATGTGTGTTTTTTTTCAGGATAGCTTTTACCTTTAACCTTTGGTAGAGGTTAGGATTTCTATAGGAAAGTTTTAGAAATCTTAGTAACAGTTTTTTTTAGAAAAGCTTTAAGTTTTTGTAGGATTTTAGTGGAAATATCTGGGTTTCTTGAGAAAGGTTTGGTGTTTTAGAAAAAATCTCAGTGACTCTAGGTAAAAGCTTTTGATTTCTGGAGAATAATTTTAAGGTTTCTGGAAAAAGTATTTAGGTTTTATGACAAAATCTTTCGAATTTTATGAGATATGTTATTAAGTTTTAAATATAAACTTTATAAAAACATGGGCTTTTGAAGATGAAAGCGTTTTTCAGGTTTCAGATTTTAGAATTTAGAATTCTATGAAATAAGTTATTAAGCTTAAAGTTAAAATTTAAACAAAACATGGATTTATGGTTTAGTTATACAAAATGTGCGTTCACTTACTTTTTCATGATAGCCTTTTCTTTTTAAGGATAGCTTAAGTTTTGTAGTATAGCTTTTGGTTGAGGTTGGGACTTCTATAGGAAAGTTTTAGAAAATTTAGTAAAAGCTTTTATTTTTTAAGAAAAGCTTTAAGTTTTTAGAGGATTTTAGTGGAAATCTCTGGGTTTCTAGAGAAATATTTGGTATTTTTGAAAAACTTTTGTGACTCTAGGTGAAAGCTTTTGATTTCTGAAGAATAATTTTAAGGTTTCTAGAAAAAGTTTTTAGGTTTAATAACAAAAGATTTCGAAATCTATGAGATATGTTATTAAGCTTTAAGTAAAAACTTTGGAAAAAACATGGATTTCTGCTTTATTTAAACAAAATGTGTTTTTATTTGTATCAATTGCTTCCATATTTAGTCATGGCGCCTTTTTTTGGACTCCGGCAAAAGCGGCTTGATTAAAGGAAATTGAAATTAATATCATTTTAAATTTCCTTGTGTAATTTTTGAATTGTTTTTTTTTATAATATTTCCTACAACTGACTTTTTGTTAAGTTTTGACTCTTAGCATTTAATTTTACTCTGTTGTGTTTTAATCATGAATTGCACAACTGTCAATTATAGAAAAGGAAAACCTTGAAATGTCCCAAAAACCAATAAACAAAAGTAGCATCCCGTTCCCGCAGAACATGCAACAACAGTTTCTTTTCTTCTAAATATAAAACCAGGCTAAACTTAAAAGCTCAAACAATTGACTTTGAACGTTTGTAAGTTGAATTGTATTGGAATATATTGATGATGGTTTGTTTGTAGGAACATACTCTTACATGTGGTTACCAAAAATAACTGAACAACAAAATCGACACGATACAATGTTAAACACTATGTCTGTCCTTACTAATGTCCGTCCTACGGTTCATGCGTCCGTCCTTCTGTCTTTCTAGTGTTGATTACAATCGTAAAGAGCAAACGGTTTTAAATGCTTAACAAGTCAACAGCAAAATTTAAAGGCATCATCATGCAATAAAACTTGTATTCTCTGTTTAAAATCTATAGATAAAGATCAATATTGCACATACCGACAGACAGACGGACAGACAAACACTTGGTTAAGAAAAGCTGTAGTAAAATCCTGAAAATAAAAACGAAACACTAAAACTAGTTAAAATTGCGGGAGGTACATCGTTGTAGACAAAGCTAACCATTCGATCTAAATACACTTACACAGTCATGCCTTCAACTCTAAGGAAGTCAGATATCCAGTACACTTTATACATATATACTAGTAGATATATTCCTCTACAATATTGGTTAAAAGCTCACTTCAATAATAATAAATTGAAATAGACAAGTAACATTTTTAGGTTTTAATTTTAATTAATAAAAAACCCAGAAAAAAAAAGCTCTATCCACTACGAGAACAAATTATTGCATTGAGGTGAAAAATATTTTATACGATAAATTTTTTTTCCTACATTTTTCTTTTAATATTTTATTTTATTACAATTCTTTTGATTAGTTTCTTTTTTTTGCTTCACTTCGCTTTTGCAATTGTTGGTATTTTCTTTTTGTTTCTTCATGAAATCTTAAGAAAATAATTCACTGTCAATAAATTGCCATAAATTCAAATGTGATTGGTAATAAATGACGTTTTAACTCTAAACGCGTGAGCAATAAATTACTGTAACAATTGGTTGCATATACAAAAAAAAAAAAAATAATAATACAAATAAAAAAAGCTTCATTCATTTATTCCTTGAGATATGTCGGTGTATGCAAGCATTGAATAAATTTTATAGTTTTTTTCCAAAGATACTCTACTTTGTGAGAGCCATGAAAATAATAAATGGATAATAAAGGTTTATAAATGGGAATTAAAAGCTTAAAGTTTCTAGAAGAAAATTCATAGGTTCTTGATGAAACTCTTATTTACATTTTATAGAAAAAGCTTAACGCTTAACCAGAAGTTTCCATAAAAAACAATTTCAGTTTCTAGTGAGAAGCTTATTATTTCGCCAAAAAAGTTCTTTACAAGAAAGCTTTAAGATTAAAAAAGCCTTGGTTCTTAGTAGAACAGCTTTATGTTTTAGTTTAAAAGCTTTGGGGTTTGAACTCTAAAACCTGTGCTTTACAATTATCAAAACTTAAAATTTCCATATGAATCAATAAGTTTCTATATAAGAGCTTTTCTTAATAAAAAACTGTCGCTTTTTATGGACGAACTTTAAATTACCTAAGGGTTTAAGTTTATAGTGTAAACTTACTATTTCGTCGTAAAAGCTTAAGTTCTTAAACTTTTTATATAAGAGCTTTTAATTTCTTAATTAAAAACTGTAGCTTTTTATGGGTGAACTTTAAATTACCTAAGGGTTTCTGTTTCTAGTGGAAACTTACTATTTCGTCGTAAAAGCATAAGTTCTTAACCTTTTTATAAGAAAGCTTTACGATAAAAAAAAAGAGTTCGGGCTTAGTAGAAAAGCTTTATGCTTTAGTTTAAAAGCTTTGGGTTTAAAAATCAAAGACTTGTGCTTAACAATTATTAAAACCTTAAATTTCTTTATGAAACATTAAGTTTCTATATAAGAGCTTTTAATTTCTTAATAAAAAAATTAGCTTTCAGTGGGAGAAATTTAAATTGTCTAAGGGTTTCTGTTTCTAGTGAAAAACTTAATATCTCGCCCGGAAAGCTCAAGAACAGCTTTATGTTTTAGTTTAAAAGCTTTAGGTTTAAAAATCAAAGACTTGTGCTTAACAATTATCAAAACTTAAAATTTCCATATCAAACAATAAGTTTCTATATAAGAACTTTTAATTTCTTAACAAAAAAATTTAGCTTTCAGTGGGCGAACTTGAAATTGTCTAAGGGTTTCAGTTTCTACTGAAAAACTTAATATCTCGCCAGGAAAGCCTAAGTTCTTAAGATCTTCATAAGAAAGCTTTGCGATTAAAAAAGCGTTGGGTCTTAGTAGAACAGCTTTATGTTATAGTTTAAAAGCTTTAGGTTTAAAAATCAAAGACTTGTGCTTAACAATTATCAAAACTTAAAATTTCCATATCAAATAATATGTTTCTATATAAGAGCTTTTAATTTCTTAACAAAAAACTTTAGCTTTCAATGGGCGAACTTGAAATTGTCTAAGGGTTTCTGTTTCTAGGGGAAAACTTACTATTTCGTCGGGAAAGCTTAAGTTCTTAAGATCTCCATAAGAAAGCTTTGCGATTAAAAAAGCGTTGGGTCTTAGTAGAACAGCTTTATATTTTAGTTTAAAAGCTTTGGGTTTAAAAACCAAAGACTTGTGCTTAACAATCATTAAAACTTAAAATTTCCATATGAAACAATTAGTTTCTATATACGAGCTTTTAATTTCTCAATAAAAAACTTTAGCTTTCAGTAGGCGAACTTCAAATTGTCTAAGGATTCCAGTTTCTAGTGGAAAACTTACTATTTCGTAAGGAAAACTCAAGTTCTTAAGATCTTCATAAGAAAGCTTCACGATTAAAAAAGCGTTGGGTCTTAAAAACTGTGGCTTTCCGTGGGCAAACATTAAATTGCCTAAGGGTTTTAGTTTCTAGTGAAGTTCTTACTATTTCATCAGGAAAGTTTTAATTCTTAAGCACTTCATAAGAAATTTATGATAGAAACGAAAAGAGCTTTATGAAAGAAAACCGCTTTATGATAAAAAATCGTTGGGTCTTAATACAATTGCTTTATATTTTACTAAAGACTTGAGCTTAACAAAATATAAAAGCTTAAAGTTTGTATATGAAACATTAAGTTTCTATATAATATTTTATATTTATAAGCATTACTCTTCTAAAAAGCATGTTCCTTCCATATAAATTCATGATTTTTTTTATAATGATTTTGTTAGTGCGATTTAAGATTTTCTTAAGATAAGCTTGGAGCTAAAGTTTTACGAAGGAGCAAGTTGTGCGTTAGGTTACTACAAGCAAATTTTTATACTCCACATAAAAGCTTTATATTTTTAAATCGAAACTTAAAGTTTCCGTTGTGTATTTAGAGCAAACTTAAGGTTTATTTAGAAAAGCTTGATGTTTATAAAGAAAAGCACGCATTATGTGTTTGAAAAGCTTTAAGTAATCAAAAAAGCTTTTAGATTCTAATCAAAATCATATGTTTTATGTAATTATGGTTTCTTTTTCAAGTTTTAGTTATTTTAATATTAACAAATTGAACCCAAGTAGAGTTAAATTATTTTGTTATATTACTCCTATAAGAACTACAACTTCCAACCTCAAATGAATCTTAGTTCTAAATGGCAATCATTTAAAAAACCATAAACATAAACAATTCTTTTAAAACCATTTAGAAAATATTACACAATAACTAAAGAAACAGTAGACATTATTCCACAATGTGTGGCAGTAAATTGTAGCAAATCTACATAGACCGACAGAGAGACAGACAGACAGACAGACAGACAACCTGCTCTAATTGCAACACATGCAAAATAAATTGTGAACTACAATAACAAAGTAAAATGAAGTTAAAAGGGTTAAATCTATAAAATAGTAACTAATAAAAATGAATATTGCAGTTATATATAAAACTTAATACCGCAATAAATTTAAGGTCGAAACCTTTAATTCTAACCCAACCCATGATTTAGAAATAAAATCTTATTTATTTATACTCTAAAACGTTTTCCGTTTTCTCAAATGTTGGTGTTCTATTGAAAATTTGTGGGCTTGTATTTTTTTTTTTTTTTGTAAAATATAAATGAGATTTATAATTATAGATATAATTGTTAAAAAAAAGAACATTTGTATGTTTATTTGTTGTTCTAGGTTTGTAAGTCGTTTTAAAGCTAAAAAAAACTTTTACTTTTTTATTGTTTTGTTCTTAATTCTAAATGGTCGTTTGTCTTTTTTTGCTTGATAAAAATTGTTATTCAAACTTTAATTCTGAAATGTTGGTTATTTAATTTATTTCATTCCTATTAATAATACCCTACACTATCATTGCACAAAATGGTATATAGGGTTAGTGTTAAGGCTTGGAAGCCTATGGGGGGATTTGCGACATATTTGCATTCACCTATCCTTGAAAGTTTCTAAAGGAAGTTTAGCTCTTAAAAAAAAAGTTTAAGGCTTATATAGCAAAGCTTTGAGTTTTTATTAAAAAGCTTAAGATTTCTTATTGAAAGCTTTTATATAAAAGCTAAAAGCTTTATAGAAAAGCTTAAAGCTTTTTTAGAAAAGCTTAAAGCTTTTACAGAAAAGCTTAAAGCTTTTATAGAAAAGCTTAAAGCTTTTATAGAAAAGCTTAAAGCTTTTATAGAAAAGCTTAAAGCTTTTATAGAAAAGCTAAAAGCTTTTATAGAAAAGCTTAAAGCTTTTATAGAAAAGCTTAAAACTTTTATAGAAAAGCTTAAAGTTTTAAAACAAAAGCTTTAAGCTTTTATAAAAAAGCTTAAAGCTTTTATAAAAAAGCTTAAAGCTGTTATAAAAAAGCTTAAAGCTTTTATAAAAAAGCTTAAAGCTTTTATAAAAAAGCTTAAAGCTTTTATAAAAAAAGCTTAAAGCTTTTATAAAAAAGCTTAAAGCTTTTATAAAAAAGCTTAAGACTTTTATAGAAAACCTAGACTTACGGTTTCTGTAGGAAAACTTATGGTTTCTATAGCAAAGCTTAAGGTTTTTATAGGAAAGCTTTCGTTTTCTATAGAAAAGGTTGAGTTTTTTTAAGAAAGCTTGGTTTGTATAGGCAAACTTTATGTTTCCCATTTTCCTATAGGAAAGCCTTAGGTTTCTTTATGAAAGCTTTAGGTTTCTATTGTAAAGTTTTAGGTTTCTATAGGAAAGCTTTAGATTTCTGTAGAAAAGCTTTAGGTTTCTATAGGAAATATTTAGGTTTCTATGGAAAAGCTTTAGGTTTTTATAGGAAGGCTTTAGATTTCTATAGGAAAACTTTAGGTTTCTATAGGAGAGCTTTCCATTTCTTTAGGGAACCTTAAGGTTTGTTTAGGAAGTTTTTGGTTTTTATAGGAATGCTTTAGGTTTATATAAGAAAGCTTTAGATTTCTATACAAAAACTTTATGGTTCTATAGAAAGGATTTACGTTTTAGGAAAGCTTTAGATTTTTGTAGGAAAGCTTTTAGTTTCTATATTAAATCTTTTCGTTTCTATAGGAATGATTTAGAATTCTATAGAAAAGCTTAAGGCTTCTTAAGGAAAGCTTAAGGTTTCTAAAGGAATGCTTTAGGTTTCTAAACTTATACTTTAGGTTTCTATAGGAAAACATTAGGCTTCTATAGGAAAACTTAAGGTTTCTTTAGAAAATTTTTAGTTTTTATAGGAATGCTTTAGGTTTCTATGGGAAAGTTCAAGGTTTCTATAGGAAACTAAAGGTTTCTATAGGAAAGCTTAAGATTTTTATAAGGAAACTTAAGGTTTCTATAGGAAAGCTTTAGGTTTTTATAGGAAAGCTTTAGGTCTATAGGAAAGCTTAAGTTTTATAGAGAAAAGTTTAACGTTTCTATAGGAAAGCTTTAGGTTTCTATAGCAAGCTTAAGGTTTTAATAGGAAAGCTTTAAGTTTCTATAGGAAAGCTTTAAGCTTCTATTGAAAAGCTTTAGGTTTCCATAGGAAAATTTTAGTTTTCGATATGAAAACTTTAGTTTGCTATAGAAAAGCCTTAGGTTTCTATAGAAAAGTTTACATTTCCATTGGAAAGTTTTAAGAATCTATAGAGACGTTTAGGCTTTCTATAGGACAGCATTAGGTTTTTACACTAAAGCATTAGGTTCCTATAGGAAAGCTTTTGGTTTCTACAGAAAAACTTTAGGTATCTTTAGAAAAGCTTTGTGTTTCTAAAGGAAAGCTTTAGGTTTCTTTAGGAAATTTTAGGATTCTATTGAAAAGCTTTAGGTTTCTAAAAGAAGGCTTTAGGTTTCTATAGAAAAGCTTTAGGTTTCTATGGGAAAGCTTTAGGTTTCTATAGGAAAGCTTTTGGTTTCTATAGGAAAGCTTTAGGTTTCTATATGAAAGCTTTAGGTTTCTTTAGGAAAGCTTTATGTTTCTATAGGAAAGTTTTAGGTTTCTATAGGAAAGCTTTGGGTTTCTATAAGAAAGCTTTAGGTTTCTATAGGAAAGCTTTAGGTTTCTACAGGAAAGCTTTAGGTTTCTATAGAAAAGCTTAAGAAAAGCTTAATATTTCAGTAGGATGGACAAAAAATTGGACTATATAAATTGACCGACTATAGTACTTTCTTACTTGTTATTTGTTCTTTATTCTTAATAGCATTTAAAATTATAATTGACCTTAATTAATCTTAACATATTGTGGCATTTTAAGCGGTTTGCTTTCAGTTCGTTTTTTTTTGCTTTCCTTCAATTTAAACTTTGATTTACATAAATTGTTTGTTCTTGATTTTTGCTTCATTTTATATCTTTAATTGTTGAAAAATAAAAATGCATTTAGTTACAATTTATTTCTGCGCATAATTTATCTTTAAAATACGTGAGTTATATCTTAAAGATAAACTTTAGCCATTTGTCTAGTTTTGTAAACTTGATTAATTAGTTATTGTTAAACATTTAAGAAAAAAGAGGTGTGCTATTGAGTTTTTTCTTAAATCAGATGTTGAACAAATTGTTGGTGACTTTGTGCAATTTTGAAATAGTAGATTTTTGATATTGATCTAGAATCTAAGAGGAATTTGTATGGTGTGAACTTTGTATGATAATTCAAAATAACTCAACATAATCTTTAGATATACTCATAATGATTCACATAGAAACCTAAAGCTTTTCTATAGAAACTTAAAGCTTTCATATAGAATCTATTTCAAGATCATATCCATTATTCATATATATTTCATTTTCCCTCAATTTTATTCTAAAAGCATCATCTTTAGCTGCCTTTTAATATAAATTCATAATTATGGGTTTTCGTTATTAGTTAGTTTTTTCCCCAACTCTAAATCATTACTCCTTACTAATTAACCGTCTTTCCTGCATGTTTTCATTTGAGTTGAGTTGTATTACTAATTAATTCTCTTACATGTTTTATGCATATTAAATGTTTAATAATCATCTACTAACTAGACGCAAAAAGGCATCGAGGCAACAAAAAAAAATATAACACAACAAAACTTAAATGAAATTGAACCGTACAGACACAATTCGAAAACACTTGATATTTTATGCGTGAAAATATTCAACACGTTTTTTGATTTCCCAACACAAATGTTTTGGATCGCATACCACAATCACTTGTGCATACAGGCAACACAATTCATTTAGAACTAGACGTGGGACCGAGCGATAAGTCTAAAGATTTGCTTTAAGGTTTCTAGAGACAAGCTTACGGCAAAGACCCATAAAAAATAAAATTAACCGCTTTTAATCTAATTCGGAAATTACTTATGGAGTTGATTATCCAATGAGAGAAAGCTAAGGCACACACACGTGCTTATGAAAAATATGTTTGTTTGTGCGTTTATGAGCTTTTCATTGTTCTTTATTCACTTTAATTTCACTTTTGACAGAAAACAAATATATGGACTGCAATATCTTTATATTATAGAGTATTTGCTTACAGTTTCTAGAGGAAAGCTTAAGGTTTACATAGGAAAGCTAAGGGTTTCTACAGGAAAGCTAAATGTTTCGTTAGGAAAGCTTAAGGTTGATATAAAAAAGCTTTTGAACTCTATAGAATAGCTCAAAGTTTTTATTCTTTTGGAAAGATTAAGGTTTCTATACAAAAACTTATGGTTTATATAGGGAAGTTTATGGTTTCCATAGGAAATCTTAAGGTTTCTAAAGGATCTGCAGGAAAGCTTAAGGTTTCTGTAGGAAATATTAAGGTTTCTGTAGGAAAGCTTAAGGTTTCTATAGGAAAGCTTTAGGTTTCTGTAGGAAAGCTTAAGGTTTCTGTAGGAAAGCTTAAGGTTTCTGTAGGAAAGCTTAAGGTTTCTGTAGGAAAGCTTAAGGTTTCTGTAGGAAAGCTTAAGGTTTATGTTGGAAAGCTTAAGGTTTCTATAGGAAAGCTTTAGGTTTCTGTAGGAAAGCTTAAGGTTTCTGTAGAAAGCTTAAGGTTTCTGTAGGAAAGCTTAAGGTTTCTGTAGGAAAGCTTAAGGTTTATGTTGGAATGCTTAAGGTTTCTGTAGGAAAGCTTAAGGTTTCTGTAGAAAAGCTTAAGGTTTCTGCAGGAAAGCTTAAGGTTTCTGTAGGAAACCTTACGGTTTCTGTAGGAAAGCTTAAGTTTTCTGTAGGAAAGCTTTATGGCTCTTTTTTCTAAGTCGCCAAAAAAGCAAAAACAAAAGTGAATTTCCCACAGAAAAGATAAAACTGAAAAATGTTTGTGTATTTCTGTTCAGATGATAATCTTAGCTTTATGTTAATAATTGTTTGACACAATAATTCTTATTTATTCTGTCCCACAAATAAGATATAATGTGTGTTTTTTGCACTGTCTAGAACTAGGGATGGCTTAACCAACCATTGAAACGAGACGAGGAAAGGTTTCCCCACCGACATTTTTGGTTTTATCAAAAAACTATTTATTACAATATTAAATTACAGTA
Source organism: Stomorhina lunata (assembly GCA_933228675.1). Taxonomy (NCBI): domain Eukaryota; kingdom Metazoa; phylum Arthropoda; class Insecta; order Diptera; family Rhiniidae; genus Stomorhina; species Stomorhina lunata. Next base: position 95,221,888 of record OW121744.1, read on the forward strand.
ATAAATTAGCTTTTTAGTGCAATACACCACAGCAAAACTTTTAAAAAAATTTTTTTTTTTTAGATAAATTTTTCATAAAAAAATTTTGTCTAACTTCATTGAGTATGATTCACTACGTATGATTTTTGATAAAAAAAATTCTAAAGAAAAGATTTTGATAAAAAAAATTTCTATAGGAAAAAATAAAAAAATTTTCTATAGAAAAATTTTTGATAAAAAAATTTTCTATAGGAAAAAATAAAAAAATTTTTTATAGAAAAATTTTTAATAAAAAAATTTTCTATAGAAAAATTTTTGATAAAAAAATTTTCTATAGAAAAATTTTTGATAAAAAATTGTCTATAGAAAAATTTTTGATAAAAAATTGTCTATAGGAAAAAATTAAAAAATTTTCTAAACAAAATTTTTGATAAAAAAATTTTCTATAGAAAAATTTTTGATAAAAAAATATTCTATAGAAAAATTTTTGATAAAAAAATTTTTTAATAAAAATTTTTCTATAGAAAAATTTTTGATAAAAAAATTTTCTATAGAAAAATTTTTGATAAAAATATTTTCTATAGAAAAATTTTTGATAAAAAAATTCTCTATAGAAAAATTTTTGATAAAAATATTTTCTATAGAAAAAGTTTTGATAAAAAACAAAAATATTTTTGATAAAATAAAATTCTAAAGAAAAGATTTTGATAAAAAAATATTTCTATAGAAAATTTTTTGATAAAAAAATTTTCTATGGAAAAAATTTTTGATAAAAAAATTTTCTATAGAAAAATTTTTAATAAAAAAATTTTCTATAGAAAAATTTTTAATAAAAAAATTCTCTATAGAAAAATTTTTGATAAAAAAAATTTTCTATAGAAATATTTTAGATAAATAAATTTCAATGGAAACATTTTTGATAAAAAAAAATTTTCTATAGAAAAATTTTTAATAAAAAAAATTTCTATAGAAAAATTTTTGATAAAAAAATAAAAATATTTTTGATAAAAAAAATTTTCTATAGAAAAATTTCTGATAAAAAAATTTCTATAAAAAAGATTTTGATAAAAAATTTTCTATAGGAAAAAATAAAAAAAAATTATATTTGTTAAAAAAATTTTTTATAGAAAAATTTTTGAAAAAATATAGGAAAAAATTAAAAAATTTTCTACAGAAAAATTTTTAATAAAAAAATTTTCTACAGAAAAATTTTTGATAAAAAAATTTTCTATAGAAAAATTTTTGATAAAAAAATTTTCAATAGAAAAATTTTTGATAAAAAAATATTCTATAGAAAAATTTTTGATAAAAAAATTTCTATAGAAAAATTTTTATTAAAAAATTTTTCTATAGAAAAATTTTTGATAAAAAAATTTTCTATAGAAAAATTTTTGATAAAAATATTTTCTATAGAAAAATTTTTGATAAAAATATTTTCTATAGAAAAAGTTTTGATAAAAAAATAAAAATATTTTTGATAAAAAATTTTCTATCGAAAAATTTAAAAAAAAAAAACTTTCTATAAAAATGATTTTGGTAAAAAATTTTCTATAGAAAAATTTTTGATAAAAAAATTTTCTATAGAAAAATTTTTGATAAAAAAATTTTCTATAGAAAATTTTTTGATAAAAAAATTTTCTATGGAAAAAATTTTTGATAAAAAAATTTTCTATAGAAAAATTTTTAATAAAAAAATTTTCTATAGAAAAATTTTTAATAAAAAAATTCTCTATAGAAAAATTTTTGATAAAAAAATTTTCTATAGAAATATTTTAGATAAAAAAATTTCAATGGAAACATTTTTGATCAAAAAAAATTTTCTATAGAAAAATTTTTAATAAAAAAAATTTCTATAGAAAAATTTTTGATAAAAAAATAAAAATTTTCTATAGAAAAATTTTTGATAAAAAAAAATTCTATAAAAAAGATTTTGATAAAAAATTTTCTATAGGAAAAAATAAAAAAAAAAATTATAGAAAAATTTTTGATAAAAAAATTTTTTATAGAAAAATTTTTGAAAAAATATAGGAAAAAATTAAAAAATTTTCTACAGAAAAATTTTTAATAAAAAAAATTTCTATAGAAAAATTTTTGATAAAAAAATTTTCTATAGACAAATTTTTAATAAGAAAGTTTTTGATAAAAAAATTTTTTATAGAAAAATTTTTGATAACAAAAATTCCAATACAAAATTTTTGATAACAAAAATTCCTATAAAAAAAATTTTTATAAAAAAATTTTTTGTAGAAAAATTTTTGATCAAAAAATTTTCTATAGAAAAATTTTCGATCAAAAAATTTTCTATAGAATAATTTTTGATAAAAAAAAAATTATATAAAAATATTTTTGATGTAAAAAAAACTTTCTATAGAAACATTATTATAATATTTTTCTATAGAAAAGTTTTCGATAAAAATATTTTTCTATAGATAAGTTTTCGATAAAAATTTTTTTTATAGAAATGTTTTCGTTAGAAATATATTTCTATACAAAAATTATCAATAAAAATATTTGTCTTTAGAAAATTATCGAAAAAATTTTCGTTAAAAATTATTTTTCTATAAAAAAAACTTACGGTAAAATAAGTTTTCTATAGAAAAATTGTCGATAAAATTATTTTTCTATAGAAATATTTTGGAAAAAATATTTTTTTTTTATAGAAAAATCTTAAAATCTATCCTAATCCTAAGTTTGTGTCTATGACTTTTGAAAACCTATAACCTGACAATGCCACCCTCGTTTAATTATGTATTCTCTTATTTTATAGGCACATACACCAAATACGACTAAAACTTGCAATCAATTAAACAAAAACCAAGCAACATTATGGATGGCAACATAAGCAACAACTATAGCAGCGACAGCAACATTTGTTAATATTTAATGAAATCCCATATCGATGTCAAAGATTGCCAATGATATTTTACACTAACAACAAATAGAGACAAGCAACAACAAGAGTATATACAGAAAAGACCCAAAAGGAAAATTTGGCTTGGAGTTATAGCTTTTTTGTATGAGGTAGGTTAAGTTAGGTAAGTTTAACATTAGAATAAACTCACGTATAGGAAAGCTTAGGTCATTAGGTTGATGAAGTGATGAAGATAGCTCAAGTTCTTTTTGGTTATGATTGGTTAAGATAGGTAGAGGAAATAGTCTCAATTGAGGGTTATTTTGAAACAGAAAAACTTTTATATATTTCCTACCAGGTTTTTAATGATACCATAACCGCACTCTCTAATACACTAAAAGCATTCCAAAACAAAGTGCACCTTTTATCCTTGGAGAATATTTTAAGCTCAACAGCAAATACAAGTGTAGAAAGCTCCAATAACCGAAATAAAAAAAACAAGTAATTGTATGTTGCTGAGAAAAAAATGTCATCTTCAGTTTTGTAACCACCTTAAATGTTTAATAGTCTCAGCCCCAAAGTTGTCATTAACATTATCCTCGTAGTCATTAACATTTACTTGTATAGTCGTACACTTATGTCGTACTACAACTACAGCTAAAGCTTTGGTAAGGATGAGACCATAGCATTAGTATCTAGTCATAGTAAAATTACTACTATTTTATAGACAGATGCTTGATGTTTTTTGTAGCTGTTATTTTTACAACTTTTTGAATTTCATGTGTAACACTAGTAAATAGTCAATTGCTTGTAAGTTACGCAAAATTAAGAACATGCTCTCATTTACATATTCATGCGTTTTCACGATGTCACTTTAGTCTGTTCAGTCTTTTTTCTTTATTATGTACCTCATCTTCTTCTGTAGCTATGGAATGTTTTGAAAAATAAAATTCTGAAATTAAGAAAAATTACGCAAATGTTTTTCAATGTACACGATTTTTATATTTTTGTAAAAAAAAAAGAAAATGAAGTAAATATTTTCCATTAACATAAAAGTGGTAATTGGAGAACATTACACTGACTTGAAGCGACTTTTGGTGGATATGATTTTAATATCCAACATTCAATTAAATGACATGAATAAGGGGGTAATATGTGTTGGAACGACGGCCCCAGGAAAGCTTTGAATATACGAATATTTCACAGCTCAATATGAAAAAAATAAAAATTCCTATAGAAACGTTCAAGTTTCCGTACAAAATGTTAAAGTTTCCTATTGGAGAATAATTTTTTTTTGTAGAAAAGACCCTTTCTGGGAAAGGAAACATTTTTGAAAAATTTCCTATAAAAAGAGAAAATTTTTGAAAAATTTCCTAAAAAAATAGAAAATTTTTGAAAAATTTCCTATAAAAATAGGAAATTTTTGAAAAAATTATTATAAAAATAGGAAATTTTTTAAAAAATTCCTATAAAAATAGGAAATTTTTGAAGAAATTCCTATAAAAATAGGAAATTAAAAAAAATCCTATAAAAATAGGAAATTTTTGAAAAATTTCCTAAAAAAAATAGAAAATTTTTGAAAAATTTCCTATAAAAATAGGAAATTTTTAAAAAAATTCCTATAAAAATAGGAAATTTTTGAAAAAAATCCTATAAAAATAGGAAATTTTTGAAAAAATTCCTATAAAAATAGGAAATTTTTGAAGAAATTCCTATAAAAATACGAAATTTAAAAAAAATCCTATAAAAATAGGAAACTTTTAAAAAATTTCCTATAAAAATAGGAAATTTTTGAAAAATTTCCTATAGAAATAGGAAATATTTGAAAAATTTCCTATAAAAATAGGAAATTTTTGAAAAATTTCCTATAAAAATAGGAAATTTTTGAAAAATTTCCTATAAAAATAGGAAATTTTTGAAAAATTTCCTATAAAAATAGGAAATTTTTGAAAAATTTCCTATAAAAATAGGAAATTTTTGAAAAATTTCCTATAAAAATAGGAAATTTTTGAAAATTTTCCTATAAAAATAGGAAATTTTTGAAAAATTTCCTATAAAAATAGGAAATTTTTGAAAATTTTCCTATAAAAATAGGAAATTTTTGAAAAATTTCCTATAAAAATAGGAAATTTTTGAAAAATTTCCTATAAAAATAGGAAATTTTTGAAAAATTTCCTATAAAAATAGGAAATTTTTGAAAAATTTCCTATAAAAATAGGAAATTTTTGAAAAATTTCCTACAAAAATAGGAAATTTTTGAAAAATTTCCTATAAAAATAGGAAATTTTTGAAAAATTTCCTATAAAAATAGGAAATTTTTGAAAAATTTCCTATAAAAATAGGAAATTTTTGAAAAATTTCCTATAAAAATAGGAAATTTTTGAAAAATTTCCTATAAAAATAGGAAATTTTTGAAAAATTTCCTATAAAAATAGGAAATTTTTGAAAAATTTCCTATAAAAATAGGAAATTTTTGAAAAATTTCCTATAAAAATAGGAAATTTTTGAAAAATTTCCTATAAAAATAGGAAATTTTTGAAAAATTTCCTATAAAAATAGGAAATTTTTGAAAAATTTCCTATAAAAATAGGAAATTTTTGAAAAATTTCCTATAAAAATAGGAAATTTTTGAAAAATAGTAAATTTTTGAAAAATTTCCTATAAAAATAGTAAATTTTTGAAAAATTTCCTATAAAAATAGTAAATTTTTGAAAAATTTCCTATAAAAATAGTAAATTTTTGAAAAATTTCCTATAAAAATAGGAAATTTTTGAAAATTTTCCTATAAAAATAGGAAATTTTTAAAAATTTATTATAAAAATAGGAAATTTTTTAAAAATTTTCTATAAAAATAGAAATTTTTGAAAATTGTCCTATAAAAATCGAAAATTTTTGAAAAATTTCTTTAAAAAAGGATAAATTTTTGAAAAATTTCCTATAAAAATAATACGTTTTTGAAAAATTTTCTATAAAAGTTAAATTTTTAAAAAGATTCCTATAAAAATAGTAAATTTTTGAAAAATTTCCTATAAAAATATAAACATTTTAGAAAAATTTCCTATAAAAATAGTATATTTTTGAAAAATTTCCACGACAGTTTAAGTTTCCTATAGGAAATTTTCGGTTTCCTTTGTCCATTTCTGTGTAAGTTTTATTTAACCTAACAATTTTCCAAACATATGTCAAATGTAATTGCAAATAAATATATTTCACCGAACAATTTATATTATTTTAATATTGTTACCATACTAAAAAACCACTATAATTTATATTTCAATTAACTAAAATTTAATGAATTCTATAAATTAATTGTGCTATCAAATTGAAAAATTATTGCCTTTTTTTGGGGTAATTAATTACATTTGACATTAATTACATTTTAATTTACAACCTACAACTACGTACTATAAAGATAAAAGTTAACTACAAAGTACGTGCCATAGAATTTGCAATAAAGTCAACATAAATTTAACGATATCACACCTTACCCAAACACCTACCAAAAAGCTTTTTCTACACAATTACAGATATAACTTCCCCTAGCCCACATTACCAACCAACCAGCCTTTCCATTTTTGTAACAAAAAATGCAGATTTTTTTTACATTTAAAATTTAACACATACAGAGAAAGGGAGACATGCATTTAAAATTAATTTGACTTGAAAATTTATGCTACTGCACTCCATACAACAATGGCCATTAACTTAAATAAGTGATTCCTGAATATGTCCAAAATAAAACAAAAGGGAAATAAACGTAAAACTACTGGTTACACCAATAACAGAGCAACTGCAAAACGAAAAAAAACTGGCAAAAACATAAAAGTCCTACAAACGATTTATGTTGAGCAATTGTTGAAAAATGCACCTGCACGCACTAAAAGCTGACATAGAGTTCAGAATATTTGATAGAAGCGGAAACGGATGTTGTTACTTGAAACCTGTAAAAATTGAGGTGGGAAATGAACACAAACACACATATAGACATGAAACTAAACCAATAGTAAATAAAACTGAATTTGTATGTGGTTGTATAATTGCTGGTGTAGTCAAGTGGGAACAAATTAAGAGAATTGCACATTTTGATATACAAAAAAAAAAAAAATAATATCTAAAAGTATTGAGAGGTTTACAGGATTTATAGTAATTCTATAAACTTTCCTATAGAAAACATAAACTTTTCAATAGAAAACTGAAAATTCTCTAAAAAAGAAATGAAATTTTCTATAAAAACATAAACTTTTCTATAAAAAACCTATAAAAGTATTAAATTTTTCAAAAATTTCATATTTTTTATAGGAAAATTTTCAAAAATTTCCTATTTTTATAGGAAATTTTTCAAAAATTTCCTATTTTTATAGGAAATTTTTCAAAAATTTCCTATTTTTATAGGAAATTTTTCAAAAATTTCCTATTTTTATAGGAAATTTTTCAAAAATTTCCTATTTTTATAGGAAATTTTTCAAAAATTTCCTATTTTTATAGGAAATTTTTCAAAAATTTCCTATTTTTATAGGAAATTTTTCAAAAATTTCCTATTTTTATAGGAAATTTTTCAAAAATTTCCTATTTTTATAGGAAATTTTTCAAAAATTTCCTATTTTTATAGGAAATTTTTCAAAAATTTCCTATTTTTATAGGAAATTTTTCAAAAATTTCCTATTTTTATAGGAAATTTTTCAAAAATTTCCTATTTTTATAGGAAATTTTTCAAAAATTTCCTATTTTTATAGGAAATTTTTCAAAAATTTCCTATTTTTATAGGAAATTTTTCAAAAATTTCCTATTTTTATAGGAAATTTTTCAAAAATTTCCTATTTTTATAGGAAATTTTTCAAAAATTTCCTATTTTTATAGGAAATTTTTCAAAAATTTCCTATTTTTATAGGAAATTTTTCAAAAATTTCCTATTTTTATAGGAAATTTTTCAAAAATTTCCTATTTTTATAGGAAATTTTTCAAAAATTTCCTATTTTTATAGGAAATTTTTCAAAAATTTCCTATTTTTATAGGAAATTTTTCAAAAATTTCCTATTTTTATAGGAAATTTTTCAAAAATTTCCTATTTTTATAGGAAATTTTTCAAAAATTTCCTATTTTTACAGGAAATTTTTCAAAAATTTCCTATTTTTACAGGAAATTTTTCAAAAATTTCCTATTTTTATAGGAAATTTTTCAAAAATTTCCTATTTTTATAGGAAATTTTTCAAAAATTTCCTATTTTTATAGGAAATTTTTCAAAAATTTCCTATTTTTATAGGAAATTTTTCAAAAATTTCCTATTTTTATAGGAAATTTTTCAAAAATTTCCTATTTTTATAGGAAATTTTTCAAAAATTTCCTATTTTTATAGGAAATTTTTCAAAAATTTCCTATTTTTATAGGAAATTTTTCAAAAATTTCCTATTTTTATAGGAAATTTTTCAAAAATTTCCTATTTTTATAGGAAATTTTTCAAAAATTTCCTATTTTTATAGGAAATTTTTCAAAAATTTCCTATTTTTATAGGAAATTTTTCAAAAAATTTTTCCTATTTTTATAGGAAATTTTTCAAAAATTTCCTATTTTTATAGGAAATTTTTCAAAAATTTCCTATTTTTATAGGAAATTTTTCAAAAATTTCCTATTTTTATAGGAAATTTTTCAAAAATTTCCTATTTTTATAGGAAATTTTTCAAAAATTTCCTATTTTTATAGAAAATTTTTCAAAAATTTCCTATTTTTATAGGAAATTTTTCAAAAATTTCCTATTTTTATAGGAAATTTTTCAAAAATTTCCTATTTTTATAGGAAATTTTTCAAAAATTTCCTATTTTTATAGGAAATTTTTCAAAAATTTCCTATTTTTATAGGAAATTTTTCAAAAATTTCCTATTTTTATAGGAAATTTTTCAAAAATTTCCTATTTTTATAGGAAATTTTTCAAAAATTTCCTATTTTTATAGGAAATTTTTCAAAAATTTCCTATTTTTATAGGAAATTTTTCAAAAATTTCCTATTTTTATAGGAAATTTTTCAAAAATTTCCTATTTTTATAGGAAATTTTTCAAAAATTTCCTATTTTTATAGGAAATTTTTCAAAAATTTCCTATTTTTATAGGAAATTTTTCAAAAATTTCCTATTTTTATAGGAAATTTTTCAAAAATTTCCTATTTTTATAGGAAATTTTTCAAAAATTTCCTATTTTTATAGGAAATTTTTCAAAAATTTCCTATTTTTATAGGAAATTTTTCAAAAATTTCCTATTTTTATAGGAAATTTTTCAAAAATTTCCTATTTTTATAGGAAATTTTTCAAAAATTTCCTATTTTTATAGGAAATTTTTCAAAAATTTCCTATTTTTATAGGAAATTTTTCAAAAATTTCCTATTTTTATAGGAAATTTTTCAAAAATTTCCTATTTTTATAGGAAATTTTTCAAAAATTTTCTATTTTTATAGGAAATTTTTCAAAAATTTCCTATTTTTATAGGAAATTTTTCAAAAATTTCCTATTTTTATAGGAAATTTTTCAAAAATTTCCTATTTTTATAGGAAATTTTTCAAAAATTTCCTATTTTTATAGGAAATTTTTCAAAAATTTCCTATTTTTATAGGAAATTTTTCAAAAATTTCCTATTTTTATAGGAAATTTTTCAAAAATTTCCTATTTTTATAGGAAATTTTTCAAAAATTTCCTATTTTTATAGGAAATTTTTCAAAAATTTCCTATTTTTATAGGAAATTTTTCAAAAATTTCCTATTTTTATAGGAAATTTTTCAAAAATTTCCTATTTTTATAGGAAATTTTTCAAAAATTTCCTATTTTTATAGGAAATTTTTCAAAAATTTCCTATTTTTATAGGAAATTTTTCAAAAATTTCCTATTTTTATAGGAAATTTTTCAAAAATTTCCTATTTTTATAGGAAATTTTTCAAAAATTTCCTATTTTTATAGGAAATTTTTCAAAAATTTCCTATTTTTATAGGAAATTTTTCAAAAATTTCCTATTTTTATAGAAAATTTTTCAAAAAATTCCTATTTTTATAGGAAATTTTTCAAAAATTTCCTATTTTTATAGGAAATTTTTCAAAAATTTCCTATTTTTATAGGAAATTTTTCAAAAATTTCCTATTTTTATAGGAAATTTTTCAAAAATTTCCTATTTTTATAGGAAATTTTTCAAAAATTTCCTATTTTTATAGGAAATTTTTCAAAAATTTCCTATTTTTATAGGAAATTTTTCAAAAATTTCCTATTTTTATAGGAAATTCTTCAAAAATTTCCTATTTTTATAGGAAATTCTTCAAAAATTTCCTATTTTTATAGGAAATTCTTCAAAAATTTCCTATTTTTATAGGAAATTCTTCAAAAATTTCCTATTTTTATAGAAAATTTCCTATTTGGATAGGAAATTTTTCAAAAAGTTCCTATTTTTATAGGAAATATTTCAAACATTTCCTATATTTACATGAAATTTTTCAAAAATTTCCTATTTTTATATGAAATTTTTCAAAAATTTTTATAGGAAATTTTTCAAAAATTTCCTATTTTTATAGGAAATTCTTCAAAAATTTCCTATTTTTATAGGAAATTCTTCAAAAATTTCCTATTTTTATAGGAAATTCTTCAAAAATTTCCTATTTTTATAGAAAATTTCCTATTTTGATAGGAAATTTTTCAAAAAGTTCCTATTTTCATAGGAAATTTTTCAAAAATTTCCTATATTTACATGAAATTTTTCAAAAATTTCCTATTTTTATATGAAATTTTTCAAAAATTTTTATAGGAAATTTTTCAAAAATTTCCTATTATTATAGGAAATTTTTCAAAAATTTCCTATTTTATAGGAAATTTTTGAAAAATTTCCTATTTTTATAGGAAATTTTTCAAAAATTTCCTATTTTTATAGGAAATTTTTCAAAAATTTTATAGAAAACATCAACTTTTCTTTAGTTTCTGTTTGGATAGAGTTTATTTTATTTGAAAACTTAGGCAACCTCCATTGAAACTTTTTGTAATTTTTCGTTAAAATAAATACCGAAAATTTCATATTTCATTATGTACCGAAATGTCAGAACAAACTACCTATAACTTTCTTCCTTTATCACAACGATATACAAAAAAATGGATATAAAGGTATTTCATGAATGTTTTAAATGTAAATTGTAAATGGAAAACAGCAACAACTACAAAAAAATCTCTTTACAAAAAAGACAAACATGACTGAACATGTTCAGTCACGTGCATTCCTGTAAAATTTGTTAAATTATTTTGCATGATGGTCAAGTAACATTTAATATGGCTGAGTGCATAATACACTCACAAATAAACGAGAGACACATACATACAAATTTACAAATGTATAAATTTAAATATGAAATGTCACATGAAATCCTTAGACGGATGCTAAAAAATTGTGATGAAAATTGGCATTAAAATAATTTTTTTTTGAGTTTTTGAGCTGTTAAAGGGATTTGTGCTTGATCTTAATTGGAATTTATATTAAAATTATATTTTTAAAAGTTCTGCCTACTTTTGAGGTATTCAAGTTATATTTGATCTGAAACTCCTAAAAGTATGCTATTTTCTGTAAAGTCGTTTCATTTGGAATCTGTAGCTCCCTATTACAAAATTCCTGAGTTACACATTTATTATTGTGATGTCCAGTCAAATGAACAATCACATTTTAACAGTGTTGTAGTGGCTGTAGTAGAGAAGTTGTACGATTCAAAATAACAAAAGGACATACTTTTACAACATAAATACATATAAATTCACACAATATTCGCACATATTTATTAACATTCATATGTATCAGAAAATACATTCAAACACCCCGATACACATGCATTTACAACATGTGTCATCCATTGTTTTTTGTGAGAGAGAGTTGCCACAGCAACAAATCATCAAAAGGATAACAAATTAACACAAACACATACCAATACAACTCGACATAACTGTAAATACTTACACACACTTATGTAGACTATAGAAAATATTTAAAATCCTGTTCAATTTTACATTTTCAGTTTTCGGGGTATGTATGTGTTGTGTGGGTGTATTTAAGTCTGAATTTTCCATACGCACCGGAAAAGCACTCACACACACTTCCACAATTGCATACAAAAGATAGACAGACAGACAATTTATGGGAATTTATGTTTTAATTGCTTAAGCACGCATGCACTCACACAATCATTCAAACATTTATATACATTCGTATTAAATAATGTTTTTAAATTGAAATTTGTTAAACGTCGAGAATTCGTTTTTTTTGGTTGCCTACATTTTTATTTGTATTTACTTTTATGATGCTTCCGGGAAAATGGCCTTTTGTAAAAATATTTGATTTTAATTACCCTCAAAAATTTTTGGTATTGATTTTATACAAAAAAAGAAAAAAACAGTTAAATGCGGCAAGTAGAAAAAAGTTTATAAAATTAAGAGCTTTGGTGAAAAGTAAAGCATATCTAAAGGGTTGGGTATATTATAATATTTACATTACATAAAAAAATTAAAGTGAAAAGTAATTTAAATAATAAATAAAAATATTCAATGCATTTGGTTTAAAATAATTTATTTTAAAAATTTAATGCACTGGCATTGGGTTTGTAATTTTCGAAATTTAAAGAAAATTTGTTGCATACTTTTAGAGGGGTCAACATTTCGTTTAGAACTTTTCATAAATTGAATTTATTTAAGCTTTATCAATCAATGTTGTATGTCAAAAAATACAACATTGATGGACAAAAAGAAAATGTGATTGTATTTGTGGGCGAAAGAGAGGATACACTGGCAGAAGCACGAATCGATAAAAAATTTCAGTTACCGCCGAACCAGCGAGTAATGAACATGAGGAGGAGTATTGTACTTTGTTTTGTTATTTTTAGTAAACAAATATTAATTATTTGTTTTCTATAGAAAAAAAGTATCTTTCTATAGATATCTTATATTATTATAAGAAAATATACTATTTCTTATAAATAAAAAATTACTTTTTCTATAGAACAAATTACTTTTTCTATAGAAAAAATTACTTTTTGTATAAAAAAAAATTACCTTTTCTATAGAAAAAATTATTTTTTTTGTAGATAAAATTAATTTTAATATAGAAAAAAATACTTTTATTATAGAAAAAATTACTTTTTCTATAGAAAAAATTGATTTTTCTATAGAAAACATTACTTTTTCTATAGAAAAAATTGATTTTTCTATAGAAAAAATTACTTTTTCTACAGAAAAAATTACTTTTCTATAGAAAAAATTACTTTTTCTATAGAAAAAATTACTTTTTCTATAGAAAAAATTACTTTTTCTATAGAAAAAATTACTTTTTCTATAGAAAAAATTACTTTTTCTATAGAAAAAATTACTTTTTCTATAAAAAAAAATAAAATTACTATTACTTCTATAGAAAATTTTTTTTTTCTATAGAAAACTTATCTTTTCTACAGAAAAACTTATTCTTTCTATAGAAAAACTTATTGTTTACATAGAACAACTTTTTTTCCATAGAAAAACTGATTTTTTTTTATTGAAAAACTGAATTTTTTTATATAA